>JALPQD010000003.1:12780528-13380528 GCA_023101885.1 Typhlomys cinereus
CTCCACTTCAGCCACTGTCCTCAACATCGGAGTGCCTTAACAGTTGTCCAGAAGGATTGTTCTTCCACCATGAGGTCCACTGCTGCAGACATTGAAGGGCCATTATGATTCCTGGTTTTTAAGGAAGAAGAAGATAGACATTAAAATGTATTATATGTCTAGACAAATACTGTACCCACAGTTGCTGCTGTGTTAAACGATTTTGTATTTACTGCTTCATTTTCACCAAAACACAATGTTGCAAACAATATTGTGTGTACATTCTCTAATGAACCTGTTCCTCAAAGAATTTGTCCAAGGCAACACAGCCAATAATCATCAGAGCTGGAAACCATATCTTTGTCTTCTTGATACTAAACTTAGGGAACCATGTTCTCTTCCTTTGAGTTACTATCTTTCTAACATGTCAGAAAACAGCTTTGAGCCACCATTTCTGCCTTTGGCATTTGAAAAAGCTGATAAGTAATCATTTTAAGAACCTATGATGCATGACAAATAAGAAAACTAAGACCTAGGTAGGAGAAGTGATTTAGTTTCCATTGTTTGGAAAGCTGGTGTCTTGGATGGATCTCCAGCTCTCTCCAAAAATGTTTTTTTTTTCAATAAAATCCCCATAATTGGTAGATTTGGGGACAGCATTTAGAGAGGGTGTTGGCTTATCTCTAAACAATCTCCACCCCTAACATGCGGCTTTGAGCTCAAGGTGACAAATTATGGCCCTGGGAACACCCGCCATCCTCTTCCAATCTGTTGACGACTTCGTGAAGCCTCTGGGTCTCGGGGAGGGATCAAACTTGAAAAAAAAATCTTAGGAGATGACTGAGCAAGTGGCTTTGAAAGAAACAAGTGTTTATTTGCTCTTGCAATGAGCTTAATTACACCTGTCAAGAGATTTCCACTTGAATAGATTTAACAAGAAAACTAGAGGGTGAGTGGACTCTTAAAGATCAAACGTTGAAAAATCCAGCAGTTATAAGTCTCCAGGCTTTGCTCTCTGGGTTCTCATGAGGTTCGAATACTGTGGGCAGCTGCAGGAAGGCAGCGCCAGCCTCTGAGACAGGCCTCACTAAGGAAGGTGGTTTGCTTAAGATTGATGCTTTTTGCTTCTCCCACCCTCTGAATGTAGAACTCTTGAGGCTCCATCCTGCAAGCACACTCAAGTAAGAATGGACATTTCAAAGTGGAAGACACTTTGAAGAACATCTATTGCAACCCTAGCCCTAAGCTGCCTACAGCTATTTTGTTCTTTACAAGATCCTTCAGCTTTAGCCTGAGTTTTTTTTAACTTAGCAATGAACTTATGGTCAAGCTCTGTACAATATAACATGAAAGGAATCCAGGGTATAAAGTCTGACTGGAATGGGGGAGTCTCGGCTGGAAAAGTGCATAACTGTACCCCAGCTTCTTAACTCGTTTAAAATCCTCATTATGAAAATGACATATTATTATAGTCAGAGTTGGTGAGATTGACAGGAACCATCCTATCAATGCCAGTCCTTTTTGTTCTCTTCTATACAATATTATGAAATATAAATGTTTAAAAAGCATTTCATAAAATAAAGCTCTGTCCTTGGTTTTCTCTTATGCTTCTGAAGAGGATACATGCTGGATGAACATCTCCCTTCTATGTGTGAGTGGTATCTGCAGTGCTGTGACTCATACATGGCTACATTAAATACATGTGGATTATAATACAAGTACATTTCTGTGAGTGTTTTTTGTTTGTTTTTAGTCACGTGATTACCACTTGACCAAGTTGAGAGGTCTAAACCTCTGTTGATGGAATAAATGGATGAGTCATGAATAAACATTACTGGAACTCAAAACTTTATCATAAATCTGCTCAGTGACAATCAATGTGTGGAGCACCCAGAATAGCATATATGCCATGAAGTGCAAAACCAGTGGCTTTAAAGAAGATAATGTAATAATTATTTAAATCATTCATTGAGAATACACATATGGACAATACTAAATGTTCACTAAGGCCTTCTACATATTATTTTCTTGGACAACAGACCACAGTGTTTACTTCCCAGCCTCTGACAGTGAGATAAGGCTGGACCACTAAGTATGTCTCATGAAATGTAATCACAAGTGTGTGCTTATGCCAGGTTGAACCATTGTGAAATCACAAGCAATTCTCTAGTTGTTCTCACTCTCCATCACAGTGAATGGTCAGGTCAAATGCTAAAGCAATTGAATTCCATCTTCTCAAATGACTCTCAAGTGGAGTCTGTTCCCATCAGTCAACATTGGATAATATATACAGAAAGTAAGCATGTACTCACTAGCATCACTAAATTTTAAAGCTTACTTCTAATTCCAGAATGCCCTACCTTTTCTTGAACAGTACAATGTTCATTATGTAACAATATTTAAAAAGTAAGATGAAGGGTGAACAAGAACCAGGCTTAATGGTACACATTTGTAATTCCAGCATTTAGCATACTTAGAAAGGAAGAATTACAAGTTCTATGTAAGCCTGACTACATAGTAAGAAACCGTGTTTTAAGGAAAGCACAATAAAAGATATGCTTCCTAAAGGTCATCACTTATATCTGTTTTTCCAACTAAATCATACTATTTCATAACTCAAAATTGTGGCTAAAAGGCCAGACCTCATAGTGAGGGTCCACAAATCGCAACATTAATAAATAGCCAATTAAAACCATGTGACATTTATTTCCTGGGAAACCCAGCGTGAACTTTTTTTTCTTGTTAATGTAGTGTATAGTTCCTTTTAACTTCTTAGGTTAAAGGTTTGTCCTCCTTGATTTTCGGTCACTTGTTTGGAGCTATTTTCATCTCCCATCTTCTGGTCCTTGCCATGACTCTTCTGTAATTCCAATTTATTTCTGAGTACTCCTTTGCAGTTGATATTTGAGAGCACATGAAAATATTTCATGTTTCAGTAGGGCACAGACTAAAAGCAACTCTGCCTATCAGGCCCTTGTGTCAGGCACTTTGTTCCCATTGCCTTTTTCAATCTTTCATTTTATGAGAGAAGGAAACATCACATTCCCATTTGCCAATAAGGAAGATATGGTGCAGAGTATTTAAGAAATTAACCCAAAATGACATAAGTGCAGGTGGCTGAGCCAATATTCCAGTCAATGCTTGTCTGATTCTAGAGCCTGTAGAATGAGAGTCTGGATTGCAAAGTAACAATTCAAGTTCAGTAATAATTAAAGTTTCTTTAGTAATGAGACTCCACTCATTCAGCTGTGGAGCACACACATATTGGTTGTTTAAAATTTGATAAATTATTTTGGGACTGGTAATGCACCTTAGTTATTTAAATCTTCAGAATCTCCCCCAAGCATCCAGTTGCATATGGATTACAGTGAAGTAGGCAAGATGCCTGGGTTCACTAACTGTGAGACTCAGGTAGGTTTCAAAAGGCTTGTAACTTTTATTTTCTTTCTTTACGATAGGAACAGGTGGCCATTGAGAGTATTGATTTTAGAGGGTTATTAGCAAAATTAAATGAGATGTTTTATATTCAGTGTTTCCATGTGGACATGGCATGTGAGGGCCAATGAGATGGCTCATTGGGTAATAGATGCTTATGTGGAAACCTGATGACATAGGTGCCATTCTGAGATCCTACATAGTGGAAGGCAAGAACTGACTTCCACATATAGCATGTGTCTGTGAAAGTATCAGAGGTGTTATTAATACTTCTTTCTCTTGTTCAGTAGAGGAGATAAAGAAGCACATTAGGGTGAGTTGGAAGGGAAAGAAAATAGAGGTTTATCTTCAGTGACTTCCTATGTCCCAGAGCAGTAAGCAACAGTGCTTTGATACAGACAGGTTTTCTTCAGTTAGATGCTTTGCCTCAACTTCATGGTCCAAACTGATTTCTTAGCCACCTGGTATCCCATCACTCAGCACATATCTGGCTACCATAAAGAACCAACAAATTAGATAAAACTAGACAGTCTAGGCTTGTAAAATTCTATCAGTATCACTTAGGCACAATTTACTAGAGAAAAGCAAGAGATTACAATAGTTATTTACAGAGCTAGAAAGACAGGTGTCTGAATCAGACCTGTGTCACCCACAGTTTGAATGATTTTGGAAAAGTTTCTTCAATAATCAGCTGTTTTAAATTAAAACATGAGGATAACACTTAGATTTATCTCTCAGCTTTTTTTAAAAATCAAGTGAGAGAACAGTGCTTCCAGACAGAATAAAGAACTTACAATTCTTTCTTTTGTTTTAATAATACATGCAAAGTGGTTAGTTCAGTAAACATTCAAGCAATAAAATCAAACTAGGGAATGGGGATACAGCTCCATGGGCAAGAGCATTTGCTGTGAAACACGAGGTCCTGAGTCTCGTTCACTAGTACCCAAAGAAAAGCCAGCTTTGATCACACATTTCTGTAAGCCAAGTACAGGGCACAGAAAATGAGGGCAGAAACAACAGGATCATTGACGCTGGTAGCTACCAACCCATCTTCAAGTTTATGGAGAGACCATGTCTCAAGGGAATAGGCAGAAAGGACTTTGGTTATTCTCTGCACATATTTGCAGACAGATACATGTAGACAGATACATATAGACAGAAACACATACACACACACACACACACACACACACACACACACACACAGCACTATATGCAAAAAGAAAAAGAGAAAGGATGGTGAAGGACAGGGAGTTACAGAAGTAGCTTAGATCCCCAAGCCCCAAAAGAATGTTTTTATTGGCACGCTGCTGACTTCCCCCAGCTACTTTTGACTTAACAGTAAATTAATTACAGAATTAGGAAATCACTATTGTCACAAGCCTACTAAAGTCACAGAACTTCATTGCTTTGTACAAATAATTCTATAAATACCGCCAATTAATCTCTTTAGCACCTGTTCTTCATGTGTTCCTTTCTCTGACCCTCTTAAAATATTCCCTTGCTTCTTTATACCACCTTTTTTATCACTCTCCACTTGTCATTGCCTGAAATTTTGTGTGTAAATCCCACTGTAGCTTCACTACTGTACCTTTCTACCTCACCAAAAACTGAAGGACTTAGTAGTAGGTTCCAGGTATAAGGGAGAACATGCAAAATCTGTCTTGCTATGTCTGGGATGCCTCGGTATAACTTCTTCCAACTCCAACTATTTACCAACAAATTTCATTAATTTATTTTTCTTGATCGCTGAAGAGTATTTTATTGTATATATGTACCACATTTTCATTATCCATTCATCTACAGTTGGGCATTTAGTCTAGTTCCATGACTTTGCTATTGTGAATAGAGCTGCATATGTGTCCCTACAGTAAGATGGAAGCGTTATTTGGGAATATTCCCAGGAGTGATATAACTGTGTGATATGGCATTTCAATTTTTAACTTTTAAATAACTGCCCTACTGATCTCCAGAGCAGTTGTATAAGTCTACATTCCAACCAGCAATGTATGAAGGTTCCCCTCTCCCCCATGCTCCCTAGCATTTATTGTTACATGTGTTTTGGATTTTAGTCATTCTGGTGGGGTGAGATAATATCTCGGGTAAATCCTCAAAATGATATACTCAAAGGGAAATTTCTAGAATATCCACTATAACCACATAGAAACATAACTTGTGGGAAGGTTAGAGAAAAGGAGGACCCAAGAGATTGGAGACAAAGAAACACAGGTAAATAGATAAATAAGGCCACTAGGGAAGAAAAGCCCATAAGGGAAATGAAGTAAGGTTAATAAAGGGTAAGGGAGGCAAAAAAGAGGCAAGTGACTAGGAGGAAAAGAGAGATAAAGGGACTAACAAGTAGTAGACACTGTAAACCACTACAACTCTGGTAAGAAGAATTTATGGGAGCAACAGAGGTGTGTAAGACCCATGGGAAAACAATTACTCTCTGAATGGGTTCTAATTCCCTTAATGTCAGGGAAATCATGCTTAATGCTATAAATCTATCCAAATAGCAATAGAAGGGAAATAAATGGACAGGAGCAGATATCCTTGTGTTAACCATAAACAATTGATAATGTAACATCATATAAACATACCTTTTTAAACCCTTAGATAAGAAAAGCTCTGGACACTCAACAAAGTGCACCCTATTACAACAGAAGACTAGAGAGGCAGAAAACCACATCAGGCCAGAGTACAGAATATCAATGATTGTGGATTACTCACCCCTAATTAGCTCATCAAAATCTTTTTTTTTTTTTTCAGGGAATTATTTTTTCTTTTTTTTTAACATTTTTTATTATTACTTCTGCTCATACAAACTTAATAGGTACACCGGTTCCCTTCCTCCCTCCTCCTCCCCCCGACCCCCCTCCTCTCTCTCCCCTCCCTCCCCATCCCCCAGTGCCCCCCTCAATCCCCGGAGAATCCTTTAATGTGCATGCCAGACTCTCCTCTGGGCCCTCCTCTCCGATGACGTACAAGCACCAAGAGCTCATCAAAATCTTATCCCATAACAAAGCTCAGCAAAACTCACATAAGAGGGGGTGGTAAGGATTATAGGGGTCTAAAGGTGAAATGAGGTGCTCCTGACGAACACACTCCAGCCAAGACAGGACTCTGTATCCAGAAGGTCACTGAGATGAGGTCACTGAGATGAGATCGTCTACCACCAGATCTACACAATGTTCAACATCAACATTCCCCCAAGGACTAAATAGGATCTCAGAAGAAACAACTGCCTTCAGAGAGAATATCAGGAACAGGTTCTGGACAAGAGAAGAGGTACCTCCCTACTTAGGACTTTACCCATTTTGAAAAGCTACATAAAGTTCAACAGAAATCCTACTCCCTTACCAACACAGACACCCCAAAGGGAGTCCTGTGATACAGATAAGCAGAGGAATGGGAGTGAGAGGAGACAGAGAAGGATGGATGAAGGGACCAGAGGATGGGAAGATGTGTGGATGGGGAAGGGTGAGAGAGGAGGGAAGCGGGTCGGGAGGGGGTTAGAGCAAATTCATTAACCCAGTTCTATGTAAATGAATAAAATAAATGAAGTAAAATAAAAAAGTTGAAGGAATATCTAGTGCCTTCTTTGAATATCTGGCACTTTAAAAGGCAATTTATTAACATGTCTACCATTCTGTATTTCATTTAATACAAAGTATCAGATTTAGATTTTTCAAAGTTAGTAAAATCCCTGCAAAAGTTCAAGGGAAGGTTTTTGGCCATGAAATAAATAGACTATTTAAGCCGCAAAATAGTTATCTAGCTTTGTCAGAAGTATATACTCAATAATTATAAATGAGTGTTTGTATATAACTGGTATGTATTTCTCCTTTTTGTGTTTCTGTGTATATGTTTACATATGTGTTCACACATGTGCATATTCCAAAATTTCTGCAAGGTGCTTTTATAAACACAATATTAAATTTCATACGGATTTCCTAAACAGACATCCAATGGCACAGTCACTGCTACCAACTCTCAACAGTTGGAATCTTGTGAAATTAAAGAGCTTCTGTTCAGATAAAGAGATTGTAACACGAGCTCAAAGGCAACCCACAGAATGGGAGAAAATCTTCACTAACCACACATCTGATAGAGCTCTGCTGTCCAGAGTGCACAAAGAACTTAGAAAACTAAACACCAAGGAAACCAATGGCCCAATTAAAAAATGGGCCTTGGAACTTAAAAGAAACTTTACCAGGGATGAAATTAAAATGTCTAACAAATATCTTAAAAAATGCTCCACTTCCTTAGCCATCAGGGAAATGCAAATCAAAACTTCCCTGAGATATCATCTCACCCTGGTCAGGATGGCAAAAATCCACAATACAAACAACGACAAATGTTGGAGAGGATGTGGAGAGAGGGGAACTCTCTTACATTGCTGGTGGGAATGCAGGCTCATACAGCCACTCTGGTGAGCCGTCTGGAGATTCTTAAAGAAATTAAAGATTGAAATGCCATATAACCCTGCTATTCCACTTTTGGGAATAACCCCCCATACAGCAGAGGTTCACCTCGATAGCACAAGCACGACCATGTTCATAGCAGCACTGTTTACAATAGCAAAGTCATGGAATCAACCCAAATGTCCAACAGTTGACGAGTGGATAAGGAAAAAGTGGTACATCTATACAATGGAGTACTACTCAACTATCAAAAAGGATGAATGACCTGAATTTGCCTGGGAAATGGATATCATTAGAAACAATTATATTAAGTGAAGTATCCCAAACCCAGAAAATTAAGTGCCGTATGTACTCCCTAATAGGTGGCTCCTAATACCAAACCCACCCAGCCCACCTTGAGACACTCAAAGGTAAATCTATGGAATACCTACAGTAATTGCAAGGATTATGAACAGGAGGGATGGGGTTGGAGGGCCACACCAGAAACAAGGAGAGAGAGGACCATGCTACAGGAGAGAAAATAGGCCTCCATCAGGACTTCAAGTAAATAATGTGACACCTGGTTAAGTTCACAGACGTTCGTTCCTGATCATTTACAACTAAGGGGGTATGATCTCACCAGAAGGGGAGGGCATATAGTCTGGCAGATAAAAAGTAACCATTTTGCAAATGGGTGATTGACCCCTCCCTCACTGAGGTTTCCTACTTTTATTACATCTACCCTTGAATGTGCTCTTATAACAAGACTCCAGTTTAACAGCTTTTTGTCTCTGGCCAGGGGGTGACATACAGTGCCCGGTAGGATGGAGTGAAGGGCATTGCAGGAACAGCAAAACTGCAAAAGAAAATCAACAAGCCACAATCCAGAACTTCAGAGACTCTATATCAACCACCTAGAACTAGGCCAGACTAATCTCTCCCCATCCTGAAGCTCAGGGACATTTGCAGAAGAGGGGGCGGTAAGAGTGTAAGAGCAAAAGGATGGGAGGAGCAATGATTTGCAAGATATTCCACACAAGTTAGGGCCCAAGCAATCATAATTGGACTTTGCATGCCCTGCGCAATGTCCAACACACTATTGACCTCACAAAGTCTAGCATCTGCTAAAGGTACCAAGATCCTTGGAGGCAAGGGATTGGCAGGCACAGCAGTGTTCCTATGCTTAAGGGGAACACGGGGAAAGGGCTCAGGGAAATGCCACTGGGTCCTTGTACGTCATCGGAGAGGAGGGCCCAGAGGAGAGTCAGGCATGCACAAGAAAGGACTCTCTGGGAATTGGGGCGGGAGGCACTGGGGGATGGGGAGGGAGGGGTGAAGGGAGGGGAAGCAGGGGGTTTGGGGGGAGGAGGAGGGAGGGAGGGAACTGGTGCACCTATTAAGTTTGTATGAGCTGAAATAATAATAAAAAATGTATTAAATTAAAAAATTTCATATGGAACATTCTCATTGAGAACACTAACTATAGACATCAACTGCATAGTTAAGGCAAATGATAAGGAGTCTGTACTCATTGGTAAACTTATGACCTCAATATTAATTTAGCTGTGAGAGGAGAGAGATTTTTTTATGGTGGAAAAAAGTTTTAGGTATACTCTCAAAAAAGACTGTTGAAGAGCTAAAACTTAATTAATGAAATATATATAATATAATATACATAACAGAGATTGAGCACTTTGTAAAACAAGTGAAATTATCAGCAAACTGACTTCATTTTGAATAAATGATGTCCCAGAATCAAATGGAAATATTATGAGAAATGGTTTCAACAGTGATCTTGTATACCAGTCATTTAGATGAGTAGCGAAATTAAGGTTAAAAATAGAGTGATTTTTCTCTTTGCTAAAGCTCTGGTTTCTAAAAATAACTGTTGAAACCAGGCATGGTGTTCTGAACATATAATCCCAGCACATGAGAGACTGAGGCAGGAGGATTTCATGTTCAAGGCCAACTTAAGATAGGCAGTCATTCTGCTTCAAGACTAAGAATCAATGCTGAAATCAAACCTCATTTTTTTAATTGAAAATTGACTCAGTTTGGGGAGTGAGATCAAAAGAGAAACAACATTTTTGTGAAACTTTTTAATACTATTTAGATAAATCATCTGAGGATTACATGAGGAAACTGAAAAAAAACTCTGTGTGCAAGGAACATTAAATCATTATTTACTGCTATTAATTACATTGTTATTGCATCTCTAATCAGATGGATCCTTCTGCACACATAGCCTATCTGAAGTTTATTGTTTCTAAGTCTAAACCTGTGGAACCTGGTTTGGTTTACATTTTTTTCAGTTTACAATAGCATGCATGACAGAAGCATTCTGCAGGACTCAGACTTTGAATTTCATCTTTTCTGGGGCTGGCAATGTGATACACAGTTCTGCTGAAGAAAGACAATGAACTACTGCTTCCAGAGAGCTAGGTGACATGAGACTCAATAGTGGACGCTCCATGCACTGTGTCTTACCTGTGCCATCCTTCAGGCTGGATTCTGAAGGGAATTTTTTACTTATAATATTTAAGCTTGTGCTGCATGTATCAGATGGTAACTTTACAAGTCAAGGAGGATTATGCACTGATACTTCCTTTGAGTAAAAAGTTGAACCCAGTAAGGGACCCCTCCATTGCCCAGTGAAATGTGACTTCTAGGGACCCAACGTCAAGAATCCTATTGAAACGTAGAGTGCAGTATTAATATTGACACATTATACCTCCCATTCGGATTAGAACTTCGCTTGATATATTCTCCTTTCATCATCTCATTATTCTTGATAATATCAGAACATTTAAACATTTAGATTGATCATGTGCTTTTTCTTTTGATATTACTGTTATACAGGGAGAAATACCAGGAATTAAAGTTTCCTATTCCAAAATCAGTGCTTTTTGCATTCACTGGTCTGTGGAGTTTTTGAAATTTTGAATAAACTTGGAGCCTACTAGGAATACAGCCCCATTTCATATCAGAGAACTTCCTATGAAGCTATGTTGTGCTGGAAGCAGCTCAGAATTTTGTATTCATTGCTACACTTCAATTAACTTGAAATTTGTCATGGTAGGACACTTGTTACCACAGCAATTGATAAACATTAAAATATGCACCCTTCTTAATAAAATAAAATATCAAGTTGTTGAGCATTCAGCTGTAAGACACTGGGAATCACTCAACAATCCAATAATGAGCAAATATATTGAGATCTAACCATTTCTCTTATGAAATATCCAGTTTTAAAACTGGAATTATTTGCTAATCAATTGGATCAATTGCTAATGATCAAATTTTATAGAACTGTGGAGTCTATACAGGGAAATTCAGCACTCTTATAAACAGATGGGATGGGAGGGAGAAAGCAGGAAGTGCCAAGATAGGAGGAGGGAAGGAAAAGGGGTGAGGGGGGAGGGAGAGTGGAATGGGGGACAATAGGGAGGAAGGGAGGAAGGGAGGGAGAAGAAGGGGGTATCCATTGAGCTTGTATAACTAGGCAAAAAAGTATAATTAAAATAAAAATAAATAAATAAATAAATTATTAAAATTAAAATAAAAAGAATTGTGGAGTTTAGGAAGCCTCATATTTTTAGAAAAAGGAACTCTCAACTTTGTTAATGGTGAAAATGAATTATAAGTAATTAATATGAAAATTACTCATTTTCAAACAGAACTATGAAAAGTGAATGACTCTTAATCCCTCTTTTATCAAAATATTAGCCAAATTACTATTATAACTGCACTATTACTGAAATATGCCTAATAGTTTCCTTATCACAAAGATCCACCATAGTATTTCTAGGCTCAAAATTGTAAAGAGCTCCATTTTTCTTCTGATGTGTTAAACAGAACTCTCGAGTTATGCTGAACATGCAAGCATTCTTCCGATGGTATTATCAAGCAATAAAATGATTACTTATGTATCATTTGGGCCCATGAACAAAGTAATTGACCTTGAGTTTGAAAAAGAATTTCACACAAAGCTTTGTTTGCCTCCTTGAAACAGTTGGAAGATCTCTGCTGGTATAATTTCCATAAATGCAGTATGTATTTCCCAGGGTGGAGGAAATGAGTAAAGAAGGGAAATGGCATCTGCTATGCTTTCAACATTGGGCAGGGGCTTTCCATGCCTTACTGACTTAATCTTTATTCTTCTATGAAGTACCACAGTCTCCAGTGGAGTGACTAAAGCTCAGAAAAGTTAACCAACACATGCAAAGTCATGCAAGAAGTAAGTAAAAAAGTGAAAAGAGGTATCTTAGATTATAAAGAAGAAAATAGTAATGGCAGAAAAAAAAACGCTATTTAAAGCTTGTGACTGACAGGACTCAGCTGGAAAATATGTTCATGTGCAAACCTGGTGACCTGGGTTGTCCCCCTACTGCCCACATGGTGGAAGGAAAGTGTTGACTTGCAAAAGTTGTCCTATCTTGGGCTGGAGAGACAGCTCAGGGGTTAAAACTCTGCCTTACAACCTGAGTTCAGATCCCAGGTCCCACATAAAAAATGCCAGGTGGACAAGTGCTGGAGAGGATGTGGAGAGAGGGGAACTCTCCTACATTGCTGGTGGGAATGCAGGCTCATACAGCCACTCTAGCGAGCCATCTGGCGATTCTTAAAGAAGTTAAAGATTGAAATGCCATATGACCCTGCTATACCACTTTTGGGAATAACTCCCATACAGCAAAAATTCACCTCGATAGCACAAGCATGACCGTGTTCATAGCAGCACTGTTTATAATAGCAAATTCATGGAATCAGCGCAAATGTCCAACAGTTGACGAGTGGATAAGGAAAATGTGGTACATTTATACAATGGAATACTACTCAGTCATCAAAAATGAAGAATTAATGAAATTTGCTGGGAAATGGATGGAGATAGAAACAATTATATTGAGGGAAGTATCCCAGACATGGAAAATTAAGTGTCATATGTACTCCCTAGTAGGTGGATCCTAGTACCAAACCCACTTAGAGACACTCAAAGACAAATCTCTGTAATGCCTACAGTAATTGCTAAGATTATAAACAGGAGGGATGGGAAGGAGGGCCCCACCAGAAACAAGGAGAGAGGGGACCATGTTACAGCAGAGAAAACAGGCCACCATTAAGGACTGCAAGTAAGTAATGAGACATCTAGTTATGTTCACAGACTTTCCTTCCTGATCATTTACAACTGATGGGATATGATCTCACCAGAAAGGGGAGGGCATATAGGCTGCCAGATAGAAAGTAATCATTTTGCAAATGGGTGATTGACCCCTCTCTCACTGCGGTCTCCATCTACCTTTGAATATACTCTTATAACAAGACTCTAATTTAACAGGTTTTTATCTCTGGCCAGGGGGTGACATCCAATACCCATCAGGGTGGAGCCAAGGGCATTGCAGGAGCAGCAAAACCAAAAAAAAAAAAATCAACAAACCATATTTCAGAACATCAGAGACTCTATATCAACCACCTGGAACTGGGCCAGCCTAATCTCTCCCCATCCTGAAGCTCAGGGAAATTTGTGGAAGATGGGGCAGTAATATTGTAAGAGCACAAGGATGGGAGGAGTAATGATATGCAAGATACTCCACACAAGTTGGGTCCGAAGCAATCATAATAGGACTTTGCATGACCTGCGCTATGTCCAACACATTATTGACCCTAAAGTATAGCATGGACTAAAGGCAGTAGGATCACTGGAGGCTAGGGACTGATAGTCACAGTAGTGTTCCTAAGCTTAAGGAGAACACAGGAAAGGGTTCTGGGAAATGCCCCTGCGTCCTTGGACCTCATCGGAGAGGAGAACCCAGAGGAGAGATTGGCATGTACAGTAAAGGATGCTCCGGGGATTGGGGAGGAGGCACTGGGGGAGGATGGAGAGGGAGGGAGGAGGGGAAGGGGGAGAAGAGGGGGGATCAAGGGGGTCGGGGGGAGGTGGAGGGAGGGAGGGGACCGGTGTACCTGTTAAGTTTGTATAAGCAGAAATAATAATAATGAAAAAATGCCAGGTGGAAACATCAATGCCTGCACTTCCAGATCAAAGCAAAAAGGAGATAGAAGCAGTCCAGGATTATTTTCAAAACACTCTCAAGCCCTTTGATACACACACACACACACACACACACACACACACACACACACACACAAATAATAATAATAACAATAATAATAATAATAATAATAAAAGAATTTTTTTAAGTTTTCCTATCACT
This sequence comes from Typhlomys cinereus, assembly GCA_023101885.1. NCBI lineage: Eukaryota > Metazoa > Chordata > Mammalia > Rodentia > Platacanthomyidae > Typhlomys > Typhlomys cinereus. The sequence continues at coordinate 12,794,555 of JALPQD010000003.1, forward strand.
TCCACCACATCCACACCTCAAAACATAAGTGCCTATGGCTCTCTCTCTCTCTCTCTCCCCCTTTCTCTCTCTCTCATAAATACATATATCTGCATGTCTTGTGTGTGTGTGTGTGTCTGGGTGTGTCTGGGTGTGTCTGGGTGTGTGTGTGTGCGCGCGCATATAATCCTGATGCAGTAGTTTGAACAGGGTTTGTCCCCCAAGGGTTCATGTGCGGGAAGCCTAATCTAGTAGAATCCTAGGAGGTGGAACCTTTGAGAGGTGTACCTAATAAGAAGTCCTTAGGTCACTCAGGACACTGTTCTAAGAAAGTCAATTCCTACTCACATTGTTTTAGGAAGGAAATGAAAACATACTAGAGCTAGCTGGTCAGAAGGCTTTCATCTCTCTTCAAGCTCTTAGTCCAACAATTCTTTCCACCCACAAGACTACCACGATGTCTTCATGCACATCAGCCCCTCACCAGAGACTGAACCATTGACATCTGCTCATCGTGAACTGTGAATCTCCAAAACTATGAGCGAAATAAATTTTTATTCTTAAATAGCCTACCTCAGATAGTTTATTACAACAACAAAATGCTGATTAGTATATTGGGCATTCAAAATTAGAATTCTTAGATTTTTTAAAAATGTTTAAGAATGTCAGATATACGCATAAGCACCTACATACTGCATTCTTTGAATTTAACAGTGACCACTATTTTTAGTCACAGTTTCATTGATGCTCAACCAGGTTAAGTAACAAATTTTACAGCAATAATGGTTTGCTTAAAAATAGTTCTGTCCTTCTGGGAATTGGGGCGGGAGGCACAGCGGGATGGGGAGGGAGGGGTGAGGGGAGGGGGAGCAGGGGGTTCGGGGGGAGGAGGAGGGAGGGAGGGAACTGGTGTACCTATTAAATTTGTATGAGCTGAAATAATAATAAAAAAATAAAAATAAAAGAGCTTTGGTAACTTTAAAAAAAAGTGCAGGGTTGGAATTGAAGGGGGTGGGAGGGGAGGATTGTTGGAGAGGGGGTTAGGGAAAGGGCATAAACTCTTTTTGTTTGTATATGAAAAAATTCTGAATAAAAATTAAAAGAAAAAGAAAAAGAAAAAAAATAGTTCTGTCCTAGGCTAAAGAGATGGCTCAGAGGTTAAGATGCTGCCTCAAAAGCAGAAGGTTCTGAGTTCATATACCAAGTCTCATGTAAAAACACTAGACAGAAAACTGCAGTGGTTTGCACTTCAGTCCTGGTGGGAGGAGCCTGGAAAATCCCAGAGTGTCATGGTTAAGCACAGGTGTCAACTTGACAGTTGAGGGTTTGAGCTCTGGGCACATTTGGGGAGAATTAGTAGTTGAGTTAAACCCAAAGTAAACCTGAAGGAGATTGTCTAGCCGATAAGCAAGGGACAGCCTTTGTGGGTGGGATTAGGCCCTGGAATAACTCATGGAGAGCTGGTTGAGAAAGTCAGTATCCTTTTGTACATTTGGCCAGACATTCTAGTCTGGCAAGTAAGGTCATCCCTCTCTCAGACATTAATAGACATGGTGTGGCCAGTTCCCTTGGCCCCGGTATTGGTGCATGCTCTCCTGTTAAGCTGGACTGAGAATTGTAACTGGACTGTTGTAAGGAAATAAACCCCTTGTCCCCTTAAACTGTTGCATGTGTCACTCGTCACACTGTGACACAGAGCGAAGCAACAAGGAGGTAGAGGCAATCCAGGATGATTCCTGAAGTCACCCTTGATCCTGGACAGGAACATATAGTGCCCTCTCTCTCTCTCTCTCTCTCTCTCTCTCTCTCTCTCTCTCTCACACACACACACACACACACACACACACACACACACACCAATAAATAATTAAAAATTATTAAAAATTATGTCCAAATCCATGTTATTTTAAAAAGGTTTAATCCCCGACAGGGCTCAATATACTTCATGATCATTTTTATTCATTTATTCAAGCATGCATGTTTTCAAGTCTCTCCTGTGCCCCCTGAATGAACATTGACCATGTTAGCAATTGTAAGACTAGAGTGTATGGCTTAGATAATTACCATGAGTGACAAGTTAAGCCATCATATTCAGCAAGAACACTCTTTGACGTAACTGGGCTGCAAATCAATAAAGCTCACTCAGAACCAAGGAAGCTGACATACTTGCCTACTGTGCACTCACAGGTGAGAGAAGGGTGTCCAACACAGTAGAGTCAGTAGGGATGTGGACTTCTATCCTGAACCCTGGGGAGAATGAAGCTTAATGAGGAAAGAACAGGTGATATACCCTTACTTTTTTTTCATAGTTACATTGACTTTTTCTCATGGAAGGTATGGAATTAGGACAAGTTTCTGGAGACTGACCTGGGAAGCAGGGCACAGGGGGAGCTGCGGGATCGCCAGCAGGTGATCTTGTTCAGGAGAGGAGCACTTGGAATACTGAAGATTATCATGAAGCAAAGAGGAAAGGATAAGCAGGAGGGGGAAGAAAGAATGAAAACGGAGAGAAAGAAATTTGTATAATCGTCCAGAGCAGATATTATTCATAAGGTAATTAATTTGATTGCATGACCAAATTATAGAGATTATCTTTATTTCACATAGCTGATACTCAAATTCAAAGAACTAAGAAATTGAACACATAGCTGTCAAAAAATGGGGTTGGGTTCAAATATAGGGCATTAGAGTTACACATGAAGTATTAATTATTTTTAAACATTTTCTGCATGAGACACTATTTAGCTCAAATTTAAGACTCATGATGAGATTTCAGAGTCAGAATCTGAATCCTTCTTTCATGAAATTTAAAAATTTAGATTCTTAGAACTGTCTAACCCTTTTCAAAATCATGTTGCTAACTTGTGGACTTAGGATTTTCCAACAGATATTCCTGACTCCAAAACCTGTGAATGCAATTCTACCCATGCTACTTCAACCACTGAAAAGAAATTATTTCGCCAAAAAAAGTCTTTTAAGCCCATACTTCTTTCTAAAATTGCAGGCACTTCTAGCAACTTGAAATTCTTGAAGCAATGGAGTGATTTCAAAGCTTTCTATTATTAATTATTTAGTTTTCTCCCTATAAACACTCTTTTAAGTTCTAGATCCTGTGAGTAGAAAAGATTAAAATCACTTGGAAGGAACCAATGGCACATAAAAATGGAGAAACTTCTTTTCCTAAACAATAATTTTGAAAAGACTGACATTTAAGAAACACTAGGAATTTTAAGAATTACAAAGTCTGGGGCTGGAGAGGTGGCTCAGGGGTTAAGCCTCTGCCTTGCAGGCGGAAGGTCCTGAGTTCAGATCCCAGATCCCACGTATAGAAGACGCCAGGCGGAAGCGGGGGCGGCCTGCGTTTCTGGCCCTGCTGGGGCGGAGCCTGTGAATCCCGGGGCGGAGGAAGTGGAGGCGTCCATGGTGGTTCACGAATTTGTCCGTGGTTCTACACACACACAGACACACACACGCGCGCACACATACATACGCACACATGCACAATTGAATAAATTAAAAAAATTAAAAAAAAAGAATTACAAAGTCTAACACACTCAGGGTTTTTGTTAGAGACATAGAAATGTATAACAGCTTTGTACTATGTAACATAGCATAGACAGGGAACAAAAATCATTCTCTATGGCATTGACAATCACTGAGACTTTATACACTTCTGTACTTGGCAAGTTCAGTTACAAAGATAATAGGATGTTTATGTAAAGCACATGCTCAGAATGGCCTCATCTCCTTTAATCCTCACGACAACCTTAAGAAGAAAAACATTAAACTATGAACTCACTCGCTTCCCATCACCACCATTAATAAATGGCAGAGCTGGAATTTGAACTTGAGCCTGCCTGACATCAAAGTTATGCGTTCAAAATAAGAAAAGCTAATTACACAGGCATCTGAAAGCTGCTTGTTTCCATCAGATTTCTATCCTCCTCTGATGTCCTGGCTCACATACTAGAATCATCTTCAGTCTATAATTGAGTCAGGTTAAATAAAAAAGAGTTATGGGAAATCAAAGGTGAACTGAGAATCCATTAGATAAGTAAAACACTTCAATCACCAGGCCTTACTTTTTTCCTCAGTACGATGGAGGAATTTTACCAGAAATTTGCAGATTTTCCTCATGGGTATGGCTTGAGAGGTGCCTGGGAAAAGAAACAGGGTGCTGATTTGAGGTACCTCTCAATGAGCTCTGACCCAGCTCTATCACTTGCTTCTTGATTGTTCCACTCTGAACTAAATGCTGTACTCGCCTTCCCTCAACTTCTAAATAGGAATAAAAATACCTGTGAATTACTGTGGAATTAGAAAGAATGTGGTGAAATGTCCTGTGCAGTTCCTGGAAAAACATGATCAACATCTTTAACTTTCTTACCCTTCTTTCTTAAAGAGAAACTCAGTAGAAGACTGTTGAGAAGAGAAAGCTTTGTCTGTGGGTTGAATTAAGAGACACAGATTATCAAGGTATTAAATAATAAAAACATGCGTACCCTTGTTTTTGTTTTCCTTTTTCAGAACAAAAGGAAATAACTTTAAGAATAATTTCAATCAAAATTCCAATTCAGGGGAGTGGGGTACTTATCAAGTTTGTATGAGTGGAATAAATAAATAAAAAAAATTCCAATGCAATTCTTGCAGACTTTTTTTTTAATTCTTAGAATTAGCATGGAATAAAAGGTCACTAACAGGCAAAACCATCTTGAGCAATAAAAATACTGCTAGAGGCATAACCTCACCCAATTTCAAACAATAATACAGAGTCATAGTAATAAAAACAGCATGGTACTAACACAAAAACACATATAGAGATCAATGGATTAGAATTTAGGACCCGGATGTAAGTCCATTCACTTACTGTCATATAATATTTGATAAGGATGCCAAAAATGTACATTTAAGAAAGAACAGCATCTTCAACATGTATTTCTGGGAAAATTGGATCACTATATGTAGGAGAATAAAAATGGATCCAAATATCTCACCTGGCATTTTCATTAACTCCAAATGGATCAAAGACCTCACACCAAAAGATTATTTCTCTAGATTATTGCAAGCCTCTGGGTATGTTGCCTATAGGCAATTGTCTTGACTATTTTAATTGAAGTGGGAAGACACACACATTATGTGAAGTACCGTCCTCTGTGCTGCATATAAAAGAAAGCTGAGCACTAGAAAACACCTATGTGTTCTTTTACGTTTTGCTCTCAACTGCTTGTGTGAGGTGACCAACTCACTCAACTCCTAGTGTTGTAACTCCCTTGCCATGATGTATTGTATTTGGAATTGTGAACTGCAATAAACCCTGCCTCTACTAAGTTGTTTGAGTCAAACATTTCACTGCAGAAGTATGTAATGTGACTAATATAGATATGAAATAAACTATATATCCTCTCTACATGCATGCATGCATGCATATACATAGATGTCAAAGTAGATAGGGTGATAATAGGCAAGATTGCATCATCAGGAAATTTAATCGTCTTACTTTTTTATTTAATTTCTCAATTAGTTTACCATAATCTTCCAGACTAAATAGAGGCTTTTGATTATATTGTATCAAATCATTTTAAAAATTCTTCAAGGAACTTTTTCCAGATATCATTAAGTAACATTCATGTAATTTCTGCTTAAATTCAGAGACAAAACATTGCCGTTCCTGACACAGTATAAGGAAGTGTTCAGTATAAAATCCCAACAAAGAGAAGGAATGAGCCAGAGGTAGCAATGAGTTTCAGTGGAGCCTAATTAGGATCCAAATGAGCTTCAGAGTAGCCCATTTGTAGATTCTGATAGCAGGTGAGTAAACTTTACCAAGTATAGACTAACAATAGAGAAAGTGTATTTTGGATGAGGGGATAAGGTGTGAGGCTAGAGAGAGGAATCAATTCTGAGACTCCTATGACTCTGCAAAACTGTTACTGTTTGAATATGAAATGTGCATGGATGTCTAGGTTCCCACTGGGGGTACAATTTTGTAAGTTCTTTCAACTTGGGGAGATGGGCCTTATCTGGAGAAGCTAGATCATTGGGTTGGGTCCTTGAAGACATCTGGTCCCTTTGCCCTTCTCTCTGCGTCCTATTTACCATGAGGTGAGGAGACACTGCTGCTGGTTCCTGCTTTCATGGTATCTTACCTCACCACAGACTCAGAAACAAAGCCAGGGATGGAAATATCTGAAATCATGAGCCACAATAAATCCTTCTTCCTTTTGAGGAGTTCAGACTAATGTAGATAGATAGATAGATAGATAGATAGATAGATAGATAGATAGATAGATGATAGATAGATAGATAGATAGATAGATAGATAGATAGATAGATAGATAAAAAGAATTTCTCTGATGCAGATTCTGACTTTACATGTGATCACAGTGTCCAAAAACCTGTATTAGATGTAGGTGTTCCCACCATCTCCATTTTAAAGATTAGAACGTTTGGGCTGTAGAGATGGCTCGAGGTTTAAGACTCTGCCTTGCAAGCCAAAAGATCTAAGTTCAGATCCAAGATCCACATAAAAGCAGGTGGAAATGACAACAGCCTGCACTTCTGGCTCTGGAAGGTGAAGACTTGGAAATCCCAGATCAAAGCAATAAAGGAGGTAGAAGCAATCCAAAATGATTCCCAAAATCACCCTTGGTCCTCAACAGGTATACGCAATGCCCTCTGATACATGAAATAAAGGAAAGAAATAAAGAGAGAGAAAGAAAGAAAGAGAGAGAGAAAGAGAGAGAAAGAAAGAGAGAAAGAGGGAGGGAAGAAAGGAAAGAAGGAAGGAAGGAAGGAAATTTTTTTAAAAAAATTAAGATGAGAACCTAAACCCAGATTCTCAAGGTCATAAAATTAGTTCCAAGGTCATCAAAAAGGAGAATGGTCAGACCTGAATCTCAGAGTTCTCTCATACATAGCCCATGCAACTGTACCTCAATCTAGGAGTAATGACGAGATTATATGATAATGATGAGGAATCAGCACAGCACATTTTCATCTATAGTTCATGGCTCCTTTCCCTGTGCCTCTTTGATGATTGATTTGGCACCAGGGGAAGCCTTTTACCTGCCTGTGGAGATCTTCAGAAATAAGCTAGCTGGGAGGGTCAGAGAAGAAAGAAGACTAGAGAATCCATTATTGTTTGCATGTCTCACTCTTTCTGTTCCATTTGCTTGCTGCTGAATGAAGATCACAATGCTTAGCTGCTTACAAGGTTTTAGGAAGATCAAGTGAGATCACCATTGTGAGGATGCTCTGCCCCTACCCTGTAAGCATCTGTCAAACATTCTTACTCTTCCCAGTCTGACTCATTCAGTACAACAAGGGCAGGGAGAATCCCAAAATTTGAGCATTGTTAGGAGGCAGATTTGTGTTTCCAATTGTTCTTGGAAATTCTAAAGCATTTTCAGCCTGAAGATCATTGAAGCCATTTCTTTTCTTTTACATTTTTTATTGTTATTTCCACTCATACAAACTTAATAGGTACACCAGTTCCCTCCCTCCCTCCCCCTCCCCCCGAACCCCCTGCTCCTCCTTCCCCCACCCCTCCTTGCTCATCCCCCAGTGCCTCCCGCCCCAATTCCCAGAGAGTCTTTTATTGTGCATGCCTGACTCTCCTCTAGGCCCTCCTCTCCGATGAACGTACAAGGACCCAGTGGCATTTCCCTGAACCCTTTCCTGTATTCCCCTTAAGCACAGGAACACTACTGTGGCTGTCAATCCCTTGCCTCCAAGGATCTTGGTGCCTTTAGCAAATGCTAGACTTTGTGAGGTCAGTAGTGTGTTGGACATTGCCCAGGGCATACAAAGTCCAATTATGATTGCTTGGCCCTCACTTGTGTGGAGTATCTTGCAAATCATTGCTCCTCCCATTCTTTTGCTCTTACTATTTTACCGCCCCCTCTTCCGCAAATTTCCCTGAGCTTCAGGATGGGGAGAGATTAGTCTGGCCTAGTTCTAGGTGGTTGATATAGAGTCTCTGAAGTTCTGGATTGTGGTTTGTTGATTTTCTTTTGCAGTTTTGCTGCTCCTGCAATGCCCTTCATTCCATTCTGATGGGCACTGTATGTCACCCCCTGGCCAGAGACAAAAAGCTGTTAAACTGGAGTCTTGTTATAAGAGCACATTCAAGGGTAGATGTAATAAAAGTAGGAAACCTCAGTGAAGGAGGGGTCAATCACCCATTTACAAAATGGTTACTTTTTATCTGCCAGACTATGTGCCTTCCTCTTCTGGTGAGGCCATACCCCCTCAGTTGTAAATGATCAGGAACGAACGTCTGTGAACTTAACCAGGTGTCACATTATTTACTTGAAGTCCTTGATGGAGGCCTATTTTCTCTGCTGTAACATGGTCCTCTCTCTCCTTGTTTCTGGTGTGGCCCTCCAAACCCATCCCTCCTGTTCATAATCCTTGCAATTACTGTAGGTATTCCATAGATTTACCTTTGAGTGTCTCAAGGTGGGCTGGGTGGGTTTGATACTAGGAGCCACCTATTAGGGAGTACATACGGTGCTTAATTTTCTGGGTTTGGGATACTTCACTTAATATAATTGTTTCTAATGACATCCATTTCCCAGCAAATTCCATTAATTCATCATTTTTGATGGCTGACTAGTACTCCATTGTATAGATGTACCACCTTTTCCTTATCCACTCGTCAACTGTTGGACATTTGGATTGATTCCATGACTTTGCTATTGTAAACAGTGCTGCTATGAACATGGTCGTGCTTGTGTTATCAAAGTGAACCTCTGCTGCATGGGGAGTTATTCCCAAAAGTGGAATAGCAGGGTCATATGGCATTTCAATCTTTAATTTCTTTAAGAATCTCCAGACGGCTTGCCAGAGTGGCTGTATGAGCCTGCATTCCCACCAGCCATGTAGGAGATTCCCCTCTCTCCACATCCTCTCCAGCATTTGTTGTTTATATTGTAGATTTTTGCCATCCTGACCGGGGTGAGATGATATCTCAGGGAAGTTTTGATTTGCATTTCCCTGATATCTAAGGAAGTGGAGCATTTTTTAAGATATTTGTTAGACATTTTAATTTCATCCCTGGTAAAGTTTCTTTTAAGTTCCAGGGCCCATTTCTCTTTAAAATCAGAGATGTCAAAACCCTGTGATTTTACCTGCCAGGAATCCCACTGGAGGTGTCTGCCTGGGCCTCAGTTATAGTCATGTGCTTAGTACTGAGCTGGCAGTAAGGAGATAATGTCCTCCTTCCATCATGGTGAAGCTTCTGAGAGATGCTGGCAAGTTCACCCCTTGAGCAATGTCCATGGTTTGAAGTTCCACATTCATGAGCATTGTTTCTGAGGCCCTGTGAATTCTGATATCCACGTTATCTCTTTCCCTCAACCCTTACTCTCCAGCTTTCAATCCCAACTCTATTAACCTATGTCTACTTGTCACTCAGTTGATATGTAAAAACCATGTGTATTTGTTCATCTTTTTCCCCCTGACTAAAATGACTTTCACCACCACCTGTTGAAGCTGTAATCCCACTCATCCTCAGTGCCAAACACTCTGATTTTACTTCTTTGTCTCTCTCTCAAGCAGAATTAATATCTTGTTTTCCTTGGAGCCATTTATCTATCTGTCTATCCTTTCTTCTTCCCTCCTCTCTTCCACTCCTCCTGTCCCCATCGTCATTGCATGACTCTTCTGTAGGAAAAATTACTCAAAACTATAAAGTCCCACAAATAGGCAAAAACAAGCACACAAAAGAAATTTAGGTTACGGTCTGCAAATAGCCCTTCATTAATTATGAATAACTATAAAATATTGTTACTGTTGTGTAATATGATGACTAAGAGTGGAAAGGTTTTTTGAAGTGGAGAAATCAAAGAAGGTTTTAGGTAGGAGGCAATATTCCTGTTGATCCCTCTCTAAGGATGAGTAATACAATATTGAATTGCTAAAATGCAGGAATTTCCACACTGCTGTGTGTTACTTATACTATGCCTTCCCAGTTCTCCTGCTCTGAAAGTCATCTGAGAACATGGATAAAGTGCTGTAATTTATCCCTCATCTCTTAAGGAAATCCTGTACACCAAAATGAATACATGGTGTCATAGTTAGATAAAGGTGTCAACTTGAAGGTTTGAACTCTGGACACATTTGTAGAGAATTGCTAGTTGACTTAAGCCCAGAGCCAACCTGTAGAAGATTATTTATTGGATGTGGAAGGTCCAGCCCATGGTGGGTGGGACTAGTCCCCAGGCAGATGAATAAAATGGAGGGAGGTGTTTGCTAAAGTAGGCATCCTCCTGTACATTTGGCGAGACATGCTGGTCAGCTCCTATGTGGAGATGGTGGGGCTCAGTTCCCTCAAGCTTTGATGTTGGTACATGTTCTCTTGCCAGCTGGACTAAGAACTGTAACAAAACTGTTGTAATAGAATAAACCCCTTGTTACGGTTGCATTTTGATGTCAACTTGACAGTTGCAGACTGTTTGGGGAAGGTTAATGGTTAGAATGGCCTGAACAAGCCTGCAGGTACTTGATTGATTGCTGTGGAGAACCCAGCCCATAGTGGGTGGTACTTTCCAGTGGTGGACCGGATAATAGGAGGTACAAGGAGGAGGGACTTGCTCTTCCTTTATCCAGTGTCGACTTGTAGTACATTCTGCTGCGTGCATGTTGTTCGCCTTCAGAGCATTTGGCCTTCTTTGTTGCTGCTGCTGCTGCCTCAATTCTTGGCTGACTTGAAGCTTCACCTTTTCCATCACGTTGTTGCTGTTCCTGCTGCCTTTGGAGCCTGGTCTCTAGGCCTTGCTGCTGATCGCTGTTCATCACTGACAATAGAGCCCAGCTGTTCTTCATCAACATCTGAACCCAGTGTCTTCAACCCTCCAGAGGAGCAAAGGCTTGAGACCTTTTCAGGATCTTCTGGCTTTGTGGAACATTCCAGCCAGGAAAGAGGCTGCTGTAGGCAGCTACCTTGAAGGACACTATTTTTTTATTGTGAATTATTTTTTAATAAAGTTATTTATATATATTACAATGTATAAATTCTATTTCTTCAGAAAACCCCGACTAATACACCCCTTGTTCACTTAAGCAGTTTGTTGGTGATTTATCAGCAACCATGCAGGCTAACTGCAACCCACTGATAGGCACATGATAATGTTTTAGGAACAAGGAACACTTCCTTTTTCTTGACACAAGGGCATTCATGATGGTAAGACAAGAATAAATTCAGACTCAGGTAGGAATATCTGCAAGCTAATTTCAGGCCACATATTGAGGCATTAACATATAAGGCATATGGAAATATCTAATATGCTCTACACTTGCTGAATATCTTTCCTGCACTTTCATTATTTATAAGTTTTTTGTGATATAGTGATTATACTCTGTTTCAAGTCTGTAGCAACTAGGCCAAGCTGCATGGTTATGACTAGTTGAGATTTGATTTGAACTCTGGCCCTAGATTCCAAGCTCTTAGCCACTGCCTGATATCAATGTCCACTGTGGTTTCTCTGCTTGCTACAGAACCAGCCTAGGATTTATGGAAATATTCTTTCCTCACAAACAAGTATACCCATACTACAGAGTACATTCTGAATTGGATTATTTGACTTATATAGTAAACCTGTTCTCTGTCATTTTCATTCATAGAAGATGAGTGAGTAGCACATTCTTTATTGTATAGTTCTGCAGCACTATCTTTGATGTCAGGGAACACAGAATAATGACTATATGACTGAAAGATAGCAGAAAAAAATCTATTTAACTAAGTTCCACCTATTATCATGTGTAATTATACCTAATATGTCAAAAATAACTGCAGTTATGTTTCGAATACTTAATATACCTCTCTCATAATACATGCATCCTAAATATAATTCTACACCTATACTACACACTAAATATAATTTAGTTTTGGACAAATCTATAAATTAGGACAATAAAATATATTTTTAAATTATCTCTGAGGCATGCATCATCATTTTCATCTGATTATATATTGTTTCTTTCATTTTTACCCAGTCTTCAAAAACAGCATGTTATAATGGCCAGGACTTAGAGCTTAATTATAGTTGATTAAATTTTTTTCTTTCATTTATTTGCTACTTGACTCCAGTTATTGTACATTTATTGAGGAGCATATGAGTTATAGAACCAAACTCACTGAGTATTTTGAAGGTAAAATGATGGATGAATAGGTAAATGAAATGTTCAATAAACAGAAATAATTTAGTAAGAGTTAATGTTGGTGTTACCATTTCTAGCACTATTTCCCTTTTATCAGAATTCAGAATAGAGAAGCAAGATAAATCTTTTTACCACATGTGATATTCATAAAGCATTTAGTGTCCAACAATTGTTCAAGAATACAAATGTATTACCTGTTTTTATGGTTTGCATATGAATGTTCCCCCATAGGCTCATGTGTTTAAAGATTTAGTTGTAGGTACTTTTTCTCTAACCCGTGAATTAAGTAGTTCATAAATTCACAATTTGATGGCATCCTTGGGATATGGTATAAAATTCCAGAGGTAGGGGACTGGTTAGAGGACATCATTGGGGGTTTATTTGTAGGGCTATAGCTTATTCCAGGTCCCTTTGGGAATTTCTTCTGCCTCTGGATGGAATGTAATGAGCAGTTCTGCTATATCACACTCTTTGTTAAAGGATTTCCCTCTTCCAAGATCCAAAGCAATAAAGCCAGCTGACCATTAACTGAAATCACAAATCTGTGAGAGCAAACAAAACTTTCTCTCCCTTATGTGGTCTCTCTCATATTATTTATAATAGTGACAAAAAAGCTATCTAGTATACCTCCATCTGGAGGCTCCATATCAAGGTATACTAAATAGCTTTTAGCCAAGCATGTTAGGCTCCTGAGTGAATTTTGGTAACAAAAGCAATCAATGTTGCTACAGTCAACGAAGTTTTTTTTTTTTTCATTCTTAAATCATTGTGTAACCTTTGGAAATTTGTAGACTGGTGTCTCATCTTCCAGGTTTTCATAATTTTAAAGACTTCCTTCATGGGACTGGGAGGAAATAATGGAGTGAGGGAAAGAGGTAAGGACAGAAGCAAAGATGCAGAAGAAAAATCAAGAAGATGACCCAGTTGAGACACACAGAAAGATGAGCACTCTGAAGCCTAGCACTTACAGGGAGACTAACCTTACCTCAACGTCAATTTCTGTAATAGTTATTCTTAACTGTTGCTATGAGAGAACATTCAAAGTTAAGCAACTTAAGGGAGAAAGGTTCCAGAGGGGAGAAACAGTCTTTCATTGTGGAGGTGACATAGCTGGCGGCTGAAGTTGGAGGCAAGCCTGAGCCTCTTCTGACCTACTCAGAAGATTCCTGGAGAGTCAAAGAAGCGAAGAAGCCAGGCAGCAGGAGAGAAGAGAGTTTTCTAGCACAGATTCGGAAAGTCTCTCTTCAAAGTCTTCTGTTCTATGGTCCTTTTATCTGGTCTACTACTGGGAGATTACAATCAGATCTTGGTCTGGTCTTTGTATTGTAAACTTATTGATCTAGACAATCTCTTCAGGTAGTTTAACAGCTAATCTTACTTAATACCAGGTGTGATCAACTTGATACCCAGGATTAACTATCACACCCATTTAATTTATTCTTCTTTGTTGCTGTGAGATACTGCTCAGAGGCTCAAGCAAGTTACAGGAAAATAGGAAATTTATTTGACTTATGGTTCAAGGGAAAGAGACACAGTCCATTATGGTGGGAATCTCACAGCAAAAGGCATGACTTGAGGCAAAAGTGGGGGGGTCAATTCAGGTCACTACACCCATTATAAAAGTAGAGACAGCAAGAAGAAATTGAAGGTAGGCTGGAGCTCCAAACCTCAAAGCCAAATCATGTTACATTCCTTCCAGCAACAAGACTCCACCTTCTGATGATGACTCAGCCTTCCCAAACATTAACATTGGCTAAAGATTAAAGCACATGAGCACATGGGGGAAATTCACATCAGAATCATGACAATTCCCTACCTTTGATGGTTTATTTGTTTCTTGTTACATTAAAGAACTATGTCCTTCTGAAAGCCCATGGTATATAAGTGTGTAGTTGATAGACAAGAGGCAAAAGTATTCCTCTAATAAACAAGACTCTCTGGAAAATGATCAGCATAGATTTAGAGAAGTAGGATGAGTCAAAAAGGAAATAGGAAAGTCTAGAGGCAGATATGCTTCAAAGCAAAGCAAGTTTTACATTCTAAGCATGACAATTATTATCTATCCTGGAGGTTATAAGTGGATGGATTTTCAGGCTATTTTTCCACTCTGGCTACCATGATGAAGAGAGTGAATCTCAGCGCATGAGTCTGGCTGAAGGGAGTTTAGAGAATCCTACAAAATTGAGAGGAGAGGTATTTGCAGCCAAGACAGCCATGGGAATGGAGAACATCAAGACAGAGGCCATCTGAGAGATATCAGGCTTTAGTGCAGGTGGACAACTGACTGTCTGTGTGGTACAAAGAGGGAAGTGACAATGTCAAGGTTGACCTTCCAAGTCTTGCTCTGGACAGTAGACAGATGGGCATGTCAGGATGCACTGTGCTCATAAGGAAAAGATAGATGGGCTGCTGTGAGACTCTAGGGTAAAGATGTCCTTGTGCAGCTGTTGTGTGTGAGTCCAGAACTGAGACATGAGTGGCCTAGAAATATTGAGAATAAGTAGTAACTATTTCATGAAGTTGGTGACCAAATAATTTAGAACAAGGTCAGACTTTTCAATGAAAAGCAGAATCTGGCTATGTATAAACGATGGTAGAAACGAGCTCACAGAGAAGAAGGGAATGAAGCTATATAAAGACAGCGAGGTCAGTCTTGAAGCAAAGGTCTCTGGGGAGGGGGGGACAAAAATCAAACATCAAGAGGAGCAACAAAGCTCTATGTAGAGAGGAACATGATGTCCATTGTGACAAAAGATAAAAAGGGAAATACATCAGGAACCTGTAATATGAAGGGGTTGTGACCTTGCATTTTATTCGTGAAATAGGAGGTAGACTGGTGCACCATAATTAAGAAAGATTGACTTGAAGGATCTGAGAATTGAAGAGAAAAATCAATTTGAAATAGAAGCATTCTAAGGCAGTGTACAGGACCTTCTCGGATGCTAGGAGGGTCACGGGAGTGAGTGGAGGGCTTTCTAAGCATCTACGTATACAGTCTTCCTGATTTTAACATAACTGACATGTACTAATGTTGATCCAAAGGTGATGTTTACAGAATTCGCCAATGCTCTGACCATCCAGTATTTGTTTTCACTTATTCTCCAGCAGAATAGGGTTCCTTTTTGAAGAAAGGTTTATAGGATATATTAGAGGAATTAAGAAACAATTAAGCGGGGTTAATCATCATTAGTTGCTGTCTTATGTAATAGAATATGTTTTAAATATTGTATTAATTCATTACTAGGTTAAGATTAAAGCATCTAATTTAGGCAGTGAAATTTTCATAATCTCCAATCTTATCTCAGGAGTCAGGTAAGTCTGATACTTTCACTTCCAATCTCATGGCCAAGTTTTTTAAACATTTTTTATTATTATTTCCGCTCATACAAACTTAGTAGGTACACTGGTTCCCTCCCTCCCTCCTCCTCCCCCGACCTCCCTGCTCCCCCTCCCCTCACCCCTCCTTCTCCATCCCCCAGTGCCTCCACCTCCCATCCCCGGAGAATCCTTTAATGTGCTTGCCAGTCTCTCCTCTGGGCTCTCCTCTCCGATGATGTACAAGGACCCAGTGGCATTTCCCTGAATCCTTTCCTGTGTTCCCCTTAAGCATAGGAACACTACTGTGGCTGCCAATCCCTTGCCTCCAAGGATCTTGGTGCCTTTAGCAGATGCTAGACTTTGTGGGGTGAATAGTGTGTTGGACATTGCGCAAGGCATGCAAAGTCCAGTTGTGATTGCTTCAGCCTTCACTTGTGTGGAGTATCTCGCATATCATTGCTCCTCCCATCCTTGTGCTCTTACAATCTTACCGCCCCCTCTTCCGCAAATTTCCCTGAGCTTCAGGATGGGGAGAGATTAGGCTGGCCTAGTTCCAGGTTGTTGATATAGAGTCTCTGAAATTCTGGATTATGGTTTGTTGAATTTTTTTTTGCAGTATTGCTGTTCCTGCAATGCCCTTCACTCCATCCTGATGGGCATTGTATGTCACCCCCTGGCCAGAGACAAAAAGCTGTTAAACTAGAGTCTTGTTATAAGAGCCCATTCAAAGGTAGATGTAATAAAAGTAGGAAACCACAGTGAGGGAGGGGTCAATCACCCATGTGCAAAATGGTTACATTTTATCTGCCAGACTATATGCCCTCCCCTTCTGGTGAGATCATACCCCCTCAGTTGTAAATGATCAGGAACGAAAGTCTGTGAACTTAAGCAGATGTCTCATTACTTACTTGCAGTCCTTGATGGAGGCCTATTTTCTCTGCTGTAACATAGTCCCCTCTCTCCTTGTTTCTTCTCATGGCCAATTAGCAGAAGTAGTATGAGTTGTCTGAACTTTGCTATTATCCTCAAGGTGTAATTCTGGTATTGCCACAAACCAGCTGTGGAACATTAGGGAAATCAGTTAAACTTAAAAGCCCTCTGCCTTAATTTCCTCATCCATAAAATAGGAGCTTTGAGGCATATCTTACATTGTGACATGAAAGACCAGAAGGTTTTAACAGTGTAGAATAACACTCAGTAACACAGGCCACAGTATCTCTTTAAAAAAACATATAAAACTTTAAATTTGAGTGAAGTTCTTGCAAAAAAAATTTCCTATTTAAGCAAAACTAGGCATTATTTTATCCTGAAGAAAGGAGAATCAAAGCAACTGAATGTCACGAGGTAAAGAGTATTGATTTTCCCTGTTCTAGAAACCCACCAAGAACTAGGGCACAGAAGGTCTGTGGGGGAACATTGAGCTTCAGCAGTGAATTAGAGAGCAGAGAATAGACTTCAAGATGAATCTCATCAAATGGCACCAGAATACAGCCAGAACCTAATGAGTTCACCTTCTGTTGGCTGCCCTGTGTGTTTTATTCTTTGTACTGCTTCTCAACTTTGGTTTCACTTACAATAACTTTTATTTTCCACTTCTGCTGGTGGCTTCTTTATAAAAAAATTTCACAGGAAAAGTATGTCTATGAAAGAAACATTAAAGGTCTTTGTGTGTGTGTGTTTGTGTGTGTGTATGTGTGTGTGTGTGTGTGTGTATGACAGACATATTAAAGAAGACAAAGAAATGGTCAAGATTTAAGAAATCCTGTCTCAATTAAGAAGCACACTCCACCCTCTTTGAGAATCATTTCTAAATTGCCTTTGCCACAATTCTATACTCTAAGAAAATCAGCTACAGTGTTTGAGAAACTGAGGACAGTAGTTCTCAATAAAAGAACTATTCAATGGACATACTATAACTTTCCATTGTAGAAACTTATAATGCACATTTCTGATTGCCCCCAAACTAGGCATAGTTACCAATGTTTACATGTGGAACTCAGGGATGCTAGATGGTCTGTCTGCATTACCAGGAAGAATCCCTCACACGAAGACTTGTTTTGTTTTGCTTAACTTTATTTATAGGTATTATTGTCCATGTGCGGGTGGGGTGAACATACTTCAGCATATGTGTGGTATTGAGAAGACTAATTGGGTGAAGTCACATCTCTCTCTTAAACTTTACATGGATTCCAGGGATTGAATTCAGATTGACATGCTTTTGTGCATAAGATCCTCTACCCACTGAACCATCTCATAGGCTCTACAAAGGCTTACTTTAGTTCCATCAGATTTACGAAGATTCTGGTCATTAATAGATTGTTTATCATTATTGCATACAAAGCACACTTTTCATGGTACTGAATATTGTCTAGGAACACAAGTGCCATCAAAGGAAAGAAGTACTTTCATTTGTTATTTTTAGGATGAGTTTAAAGAGTTCTTTCCACTATGAATACCATGCCACATTTGAATTGCCTAGAAAATACACTTGGGTCATCTTGTCATTGCAACTATCTAGTTCTGGTAAGCTGGCAACACCAGAAAGCATTCAACAATTTAGTAATTCTTGTAGAGTGCTCATGTAAAACTATGTTATGATTATAAGAAATGACTATATACATTGCAAAATATCCATAATATAGTAATATACATTACTTATTAAACTATATTTTAATAAAAACTAATTCATTTCACATATTATATCCATGTCTTACTATTGACTTTTTCTAGATCTTCTGTGTACTTGGGATATAATATCTATGAATTTACTTCATAATTCTTCAAGGTGGCCTTTAGAAAGTATAATACTGTGATAAAGATGAACATCCTATTGACACTGTGGAGTATTTCAGCACTGAATTTGGGGTTTGGTTCCTTCTTTTCCCTGTTTTCCTTGAGCAGTGCTTGACCTCAGAACTCAGATTCTTGTTTGCAAGGATATAATTCCATAACTGTACTGAGGGCATATCAGATCCTGTAATGTATTTACCAGAACATCTAGTATATGCTAAGTGCTCAAATTATAGTAGCCTTTCTGTATAAATTGAAGTTTGTACAGATGCGAGATGTGAGTTAAAAATCAGTCACCTCAGAGGATGGCTCGAAGGATGTACTGATGTTGTTTGCAAACTTAAGCACAGTGCTAAGCAGATGATGAGTCTTTAAAGGTAGGTACTTTTCTATGTCACTTCTCACTCTACTACTGGATAATTCTTATATGATAGCCTTCAATATATGTGCTTAAAATGCCCTCCAAATTAATATAAGTAGAGAAATAAGACAAATAAGTTTGTTTCAACATGACAGCTGCATTAATAGACCCCTGTTGACATGTTTTCTCTATCTACAATGGCAAAGGCATACTTCAGACACAGAAATCATATTGAAGGACTGGTAAAATGTGTTAACTGTCTGTCTTTTGAGCCTCATATGCATTTAAACGGCAATCCAGATAATAATGTCAAGATACAGCATGAAGGGATATCATTTCTCAGTTCTGCTCTCTTCAGAGCATCCACATTATTCAAATGCTTCCCTGGAGCTCTAGAAACACTGTGAACTGTGGACGTGCTTATATTATGAAATCCCCAGTAATTCAGTCAATCATAGCTCATGGTCACCTGGCCTGGGATGCATTATATCTAAGCTGGGTTTGTGGTCCTGAGATTACCCAATTGCACTGAGTAAGGACCCCAGAGCTTTGGGAACATCCAAGGATATTCCCTTTAGAGTTCTCTTTCCTCTTCTTCCAAATTCCTATTTTTCCTTATGCTTTAAGTCAGACTCCATCAAGCATATATATTATATAACAAAACATGGGTTTGAATTTTGATTCAGCAGTGATTAGAAATATGATCTTATTCAAACTCTCTTCACCTCACTTTCACTAGCTACAAATATTTGCTATAGTTTGAAGAAATGATAAATGAGATAATACATGTACAACCTTTTTTTTTTCCCCAAAAAAGGCAACTTTTATCCCACAATGAACTTTCTTTAGCATTTGACTAAGCTTCTGACTAAGTCAAAACACTTATTTATTTCATATAAACTCCCCAAAACTAAACATACCAAGTCATTTCTCTCCCATCTTTCCCAACTTCCCACAGGAAGGAAAAAACTGTTGAAGGAGAACCTGCCTTCATTTGCACATCCCAAGACCTGGAAGTTTCTTGACATATAGTTTAAGACAACTAAGTGATAGTGCAGGCATACAAAGACACAAACATACATGCATTAGTAGTAAATAATCCATTAGTAAAGTTAAATATACAGGAGATACCAATTATCAAACACATGTGACATTATATAATTTACACGTTGGTTAATATCCTATCAAATAAATTTCTACATCTTTTTCTACAGATAGATATAGAATCATGAGCACTTGATGGTACTTCAGTTACAAACCTGTTGAGCATCTGTATTACCCAGGACTCCTCTGAAAACTATGGCCATGAATCCAAATTCATACAAACTAATTGAGAAGAGCAGTTAGATTCTAATATAAATGTGAGTGTCCAATAGGACATGTAGCTTTCGGTGAATCCTGATCTGGGTCAAACGACATTCTTGCAGCTTCGACTTTTCCTCTAGAACACATGGAGAGCTCAATCTGCAAAAGCAGCCATTTACCTGGCTCTGAGTACAGACAGAAGTAGGATAACTAAGTCTTGGTGATGGTGAATGGACTGGCATAGATCCATCATTGTACCTGACACAATTGTTCATGTGGCTGCAGGAACTGGATGAATTGGCAGCATAGTCTCAAGTCCTGCACACTTAAACTATGAGGATGAAACAAATCTTTCCCACTTTATCACATGGAACAGGAATGAGTATTCTCCTGAAGCAAAATCATAATGGTTCTCAAGGGATTTCTAAGATACTAAAGGTGTAAAATGATAGATATCTACTTCAGGGACAAAATCAAGAAAATTCTCTCCTCTTGAATGTCCTAAAATTGTCCTTCCTTTGTACCATCCTGGAATATCTATAGGGAGAAAGGAAGAGAGGAGTTTCATTCATGTGTGTGTGAGCATGAACTCATAGGCGTATAATACCAAAGAGAACTCACTATGAAGGTTTCAAATGGAAAGTTATGTGGGCCTGGAAGTGGAGTGACTTTGGAAGTCATCTTGTAACTTTTCCTCACTCTGTTTTACAATGCTGTCATATCATATAAAGGCCCTCCCATTACATATAGTAACCATCAAGCCTTTCACATAGCCTTCATGGTTTTGCATGATCTGGCCTTTCTGTTGCTTTTCTGACCTCATTTTTTATATTTCTTCTTACTCACCAGCGCTCCACTCACCTGACTACTGAATATGTCAAACAAGCTTCCTTCTTTCTCTACCCATTTGTTTGTGTGTGGTGTTCTGTGTCAGATGCTCACATTCTTTCCTTTCTTTTTTCTGCTATTGTTTAACCAAACATTGTCACTCACTGAAGTCTACCCATGTTTACTCTAATCATAACCCATTTCTTCCTTCCATACTATATTTAATGTTTGCTACATAAGTGATATTCTCTATAATTGTATCATTTGCTTATTTTCTATAACTATCTCTTTTCTTCACCCAGAAGAATGCCAAATACAGCAAGATAGGGAGTTTTGAATCTGTGTCAATGTGTATCTTGTTAAGAACTTGATAAGTATTTGCAAAAGGAATAAAAGAATAAGTGAATCTCTCCAAATTGTTTCCCTATAGTAGCTATTGAACTTTAGAATAGGCTATAGGAAAATCCCTGGTCTCTTTGAGGAGGCCTCATGAAGTATTACTTTCTAATTAATTCTGAGGGTGATTTTTCACTACAAACAATTTATTCCTTCAGTTTTTCCATTTATGACAAAGGATATGAAGAAAGGCAAATGCTGTAAAAATAGGCAGAGATAATAGGCACTTTTAGACATGCAATGTTTGCCTGAGTCATTTCTCCCAATTTCTGAAGACTTCTGAGGCTTCGCCTTGGCCCACAAAAAGACACCATAAACCATCTGTATCACATAAGCAATGTGGGCAGTGTTTGGGATGCCCAGACACCTCATGAAATGAGCGTGACACCCTTCAGTGAAGTCACCCTAGAAGGGCTGAAGGCCCTCAGTAGCTATAGTCTCTCCACATTGCACAGTAGTCATTGGGGGTTAGACTGTGAGGCTTGGACACACAGTAGGGAATGGGTTTGCCATCCCAGTCTGGGGACAGGTTTTTGAGGTTGTAAATGATTTCATTCCCTTCTTCTTCACTGTCACTCTCACTAATTTGCTCCTTCTCCTCTTCTCCTCTTCGTCCTCCTCCTCCTTTCTTTTCCTCCTCTTGTCTTGTCCTGCTTTGTGTTGCACATTTTTTTATGAATGATATGCCACAGTTCCTCCAAGAAACTCCACATATTTATAAATATGGGCCAATAGAAAAGCACTGTCTTTGATGCTCTCAGTGTCTCTTTTCGTGTCCTTGGATTTTGGATTTTTTGGCAAACAGAGAGGTGTCCAGTTGTTCCATAGACTTTCTTTTGTTGCTGAAGAGTCTCTGAGCTCACCCTGCTAGGGCCCAACAGAAGTTTGGGCCTAAAGCTGACAGTACAGATTTCAATGTGTCCAGACACAAGGAATCCAACTCCTCCTAGGAAAAAAATGCAGAGAGATCAAATAAGCTCCAGTATGGGTCAGGATGCTGCCTGTCTCTTTTGGCCATCTAGGAAAGGTACTATTTTCCCATTTCTTCTCAAACTTAGTCTGAATCTTCCCCTAAGATTCATTCTGATCTTGAAGGGGCTTCACTCTAACCGTGCAATCCTCGAGCAGCAGCTTTTGTACTCTATATTCTTTCTTTTTTTAGGAATGTCAACTAACTGGTCAGGTATATGATATAATCCAGCTTCTCAGATGCTTTCAGATTAATACACTTGAGCTAGTTGTGGAAATCAAGGTAAGGACCATATTGTTCCCCATCTGTGGACTCCACCATGTTTTGAGCTTTTTTGCTTGGATTTTCTCCAGCAATTGGGATCTCCTCAAATTCCATTGACATTGACACACAGATCTCATTTGGATGCTTCCAATAGAATTCCTTTATCTGCTTTAATCCATTATACAATTCAGTGAATTCACTGGATCCTAAAACAACACTGAGTTCCTTCTTTTGTGACTCATCTTTATCATAGTATAGATCCCTCAGGTTCCACTGACCTCTATGTACCTGTCTTGCATAGCTTAGGTGCAGTGGTTGGAACTGTTTTGGTCTTGAAGCATGGACTTCTTCATGAGCATATCTTTGGCCATGACATTCATGAGCTGTTCTTTCTCCTCATGGTAGTGCTACTGCTATTCCAGAATCATCTCCATTTTCCCTTGGTCATGGCACTTTAGTTCAGACCACCAACTCGGCCAGAAGCAAGTAGTCCCTAATTAATATTAATGTCACTTATACAATGGCTGAAGAAGGATCTTGGCAGATTTTTTTTGAAAAAGCAACGTTCAAAATGGATAAAATTTATCAAAATGACTCTTTATGGACTAAGAAATTGATCAAAGTCATGCATCATGCTCAAAACCATTTGTTTAAGGAAAAACAATTATAATGAAACCCCATAAAGTTTGGTTAGAACTTATTTAATTTTTCATATGTTTTACCCCTCCCTTCCTAACCTCCCAGGTCTGTTTTATCTGGTCTCCCTAGACAAAAAGGATACTCAGTGAGGCAGAAGTTACAGCTCCTAATTCCACACAGCTTACAACTAGAATTCATTCTTCAGACAGAATGTACTAAAATACATTCACAAACACAAACCATTATGAGTCATTTCTGGAAGATTTGATTCTCCTCCACAACTCACTTTCGTATACTTTTAAGAGTCACTCACTATCAAGATAGCAGAATAGGAGTTTCCCCACATGGAGTCCCCCATAGCAACAGACATTGGCAACCATTCACAAACAAAATTGCCTTTTCTAGAGTAGGTGTAAAAACTGAATAAAAGCCCAAGATGAAGGAAAGTCAATTTGTTAGAGAGGGCAGACCCATAACTCAGTTACAGGGATCCTGTACTCACATGCAGAAGTGGCTCTTCCCTTTTCTGGACCCAGCTAAGGACTCTTGGTTTTGGTGCTACCACTGAAACTGCCAGCCAGTGGTGCTTGCAGAAGTCATGCACACTCAAATCTCAGGAGACATTTCCACACTGTTAGGCATCCAGAGCTCCTCCAATCTCATCTTGGAAAGAAGCTCCCCATCCCTATTCCAGACCAGCAGAATCTATACTTCCAAAGATAAGCCTTTATACATTACAAACCTGCCTTGTAACTTGACTCCACTGCCTCCCAGCCACAACCCAAAAGCAGTGTTGCCTGCCCAGGAACTAGGGAGAGATTTCCCAACAATATACAAGGAAACATACCCATTTGGTAACAAGCTCACTGTTTGTAGATTTTGTAGCAGACCTTTACCCCAACACCCCACTGACAAAGGGCTTGGAGGCAGTTAATATACTCAGCAATGAGACAGAACCATACCCATTTCAGCCCAGCCATCCATAATCCCAAGAGAAGGCAAATGACCCAACTCCATGAAGCTGCAATCCCAGAGGCAAGTCTACCTGACCAAGGAAGCTCATCCCCTGTGGAAACCTGTTTATGTGAATGTTCTTAAGGACATCACTGTACTTCTCAATCAGAAGTGTGCAAACTAGAGTGAGTGAGAAAAAGTAAGACAAAGCAGATATCAAAGAGTGAGGGAGTAGAGTGATGAGACAGGTTGGGAATGTTACAGGAATGAACTACACACAAGTATGATTATTATTTTTAAAATTGACTTTAAAATCAAAATAAAACAAAATAGCTGCCAACCAAGATTATACATAACAAACTATCCTTCAGAAACTAAGGCAAATAAAGATATTTCCATGATAAAGCTGAGGAAGGAAAGAACACTAAACCTGCCTTATGAGGGATGCTAACTGGACCTCTTCAATTTCAAATAAAATCTATATATAGGTAACAACACAGGGCCATGCAACTCTGTGTAAAAGAGAAATATATAGTCAAATACAAAACACTCCATTATTGTAATGGCAATATGGAAATATTTTTGCTGCTACCTCAACAAAAGGAGGCCATTATAAACTAGTTATACACTAACAGATTAGATAAACAAGAAATGGATCAATGCTTATAACATACAATATCCTAAGAGGAATCATAAGGAAATAAACAATTCATATGTACCAACAGTGCTATGAGATTCAATCATTTACAAAGTTTCTGTCATTTAGGAAAACTCAACATTGCTTCATAGATGAATTCTATCACTTAAAGACCAACACTAATCCTTCTCCAGCATTTCTAAAATATCAAAGAGGTAAAATACTTCCAAACACATTTCACAAGCTTAGCATTAATCTGGTCCTAAAGCCAAATGAAAACACTATTGTAAAAGAAAAGGATAAACAAGAAGGTCATTCATTTTCAAATCTTCCTACTAGTATAAGTACTTAAATTCAAAATTTTTCTCTAAACATTTATTTTGCTATATCTCAACAATTTTTATGTTTTGATTTTATCATTTTGTATTTTAAAATATTTTGTGATTTCTTGTTTGGCCTGTTGATTTTAAATCATTTTATTGGTTTTATTTGTTGGCAATTTCACAAATGTACATGGTACATTTTGATGAATACAGCCTCTTTTCCTCTTTTATCTCACCTATGCATCTATCATATTCATTTTTCTCCAGAATTCACTTTTCTGCATTCATGTCTTTTTGTTGCTTTGAGACTTTCTGATTCTAAGCAGGTTTATCTATGTGACCATGGGCTTGAACTTGTCCATTCAGAGGCAGGCAGGCAACTCAACATTTATACAGCTGAAGATGATGTCTGATCCTCCTTCAAAATCCATCAGTGCTCACTAATTCAGAAAGGTATGGTGAGGTCCTGTAAGTCTCTCTCTGAATCATGACTGGTTGGTGACCATCTTTTGCAGGCCTATTGCATGCAGCTGCAGCTGATGCAAGATCAAGATAGAATTGACCACACCACACCAAGAAGTTAGCTTCTCACAGCTTTCTTTCTGTCCTCCAATTTTTGCATTCTTTCTTCCCCTTCTTTCCCAATGTTCCTTCAGCCTAGAAAATGTGATATAAATGTCTTATTTAGGGAAGAGCACTCATGTTATTTATAGTCACAGCTCAAGCAGTCATGTGTCTCTCCATTTACTGCCATTCATCATAAAAAGAAGTTTCTTTGATTAAGGCTGCGAGTCGCAACCACTGGTGCCTATTCTCCCCTACCAACATACAAAGCACCGTCCAACACTGAGAGCTAAGTAGAAGAGAAGAAATTTCCAATTCCATCCCACCTTGGTATGTCTGTATCATACAACCATGGTGTGTGGTGTCTTCAGGAATAGGGTCTTAAATGCGTATTACTCAGAAATCTATTTATGTTTCATAAAATCACTATGATAGTTAATTTCGTATTCTTGAGGTCAGAAAGATGTTAACATTTTAAACATTTTTAAATTAACGAGATTTCTTTCAGATTTATTTATAACTCTGGTAATATTTTGTATATGTATATGTGTGCCTATGCATGCATGTGCTGTGGCGTGAATATGAAGAGCAGAAGACATTCTGCAAGAATTAGCCTTCTCCTTCTACCACATGGGTCCCTGGTATCAAATTCATGTCATCAGGTTTGGCGGCACATTTACTGGCTGACCCATCTTATCATCCCTAACCAGATTATCTTTTTTAATAAATTGTCATTTGATCTATTTTTGTGAATGCCCTATGTACATTCAAAATCCACTATGCAGCTGTTGAGCTTATATCCTACAAGTATCAATTGGAGGAAGATGGCTAATATGAGTGTTTGCATCTTCTATATGCTTAGCAGTAGCTTCATATAGTTATGTTTTCATAACTGGGAAGTTGGTCAAAGTTTCTATTTCTTTTATAGGTTTATTTCACTTTTTTGAAATGTCAGTTTTCATGTTAACTTAGAGCTTCTAATAAATTAAATTCGTATTTCTACTTATTTCCGTCACACAGTGTCTCACCATCCCTTCCAATTATTCTTTATTTTGAATTATTATTCCTTAAATATCAGTTTAGTTTTAAGTAATCAATTCATTGTCCTCCTAGTCAATATATGCATTACATCTTTTCACCTCATTTACTTCATTTGCAACTTATAGTTGTATTATTTCTCAATTGACAACATATTTGAGCAGTTTTTTTTATTTAATAATAGTTTCATTGGAAAGTCAGCATGCTTATAGTACAGATACTTATTGATATAGTTGCTTCTGAGTCTGCAATCTTTTTCCATTTCCCCTCAATATTAAGCCTCTATTGCTCTTTGCCTGTGTTTTTGTTTTTCCTAAGCTTGTGTAATGTTTTATTGTATTTTGTCCATTAGATTTACGTATTTACTTTATGTAAATAAAGTTAACAATATGCATCCTTAACTTGTGAGTCTGCTGAGTCAGTACTTTGTATGTATACACCATACAGAAGACTTTTCCTAAGTCTTAGTTATTATGTGATTCTTGCTAATACGACCTATACACTTGCTAATTCAACAACCTAACATTAGCAATGGAGATAATGTTCAGAAGAAAAGCTTCCTTAGACAACTTTGTCAGTGTACAAAGCTATCATCTGACAATGGAAACTCATTCAGGAAGCATGGAGACAAGTGGAAGTGACTCTGGCTATAAAAATCTCAAAACCCAACTCCAGTGATGGATTTCCTCCCATGAGGCTCCTAAAGGCCTCACAACCTTCCCAAGTAGTTATATCAGCTGCAGTATAATTATTCAAACACGAGAAACATTTCACAGCTAATCCACAGCAATACCATATGCATACTCTTTGTCTAAGACCACAAAACTAATATAGTGGAAATGAGTTGTCTACTCCTGAAAAGAGGAATCTCCACTTTGCCTTTCACTGTTCTGTTTGCTTAATATGTTTAACTTGTTTTGTTATTCAAATGCATGCAAATATTTTGGATCAAGACTCATAATAAAGGTACTTTCATCTAAATTTTAATCCACAGTAAATGTCTAGTTCTTTGCAACATATCAAATAAGATAAAATTGTGAATTAATATTCAGTTATCGCAACATACTCAAGTGATATTAATTTCTACTTAATGCAAGCTTATTACTCATCCTATATGCTTCTATGTGAAGAAAATCTCATGGGAATCACATTCTTGACATTATTTTCTCAAAGCTAAGAGTAATAATATTAATATATTTGAATAGCTAGCATGAGAGTTAAGCATACCCAGCTGACCCTTTACACAGCTGCACAGACAAAATGAACTCAGATTTTGTCTTCTGACTTGGTCATCTAATTGTCATGCTACAATCTGACCTACCATGCTTGTCATCTTGGCAACATTTAAGAATATTTGTGAGCACTTGGTCTTTAAGAAAGAGTCCATTCTCAAAAAGCTTGGTGGATTGACAAGCAAACACATAGCTCACTTGACAATCTAGACCAAATGTCTGAACTAATTCAGACTGAAAATGCACTGACCTTAAGATACAGAAGTACTGGGTTAAAGAGAAGGTGTGGGAATAAAGACTTTTTCTTAAAGGCAAAAGGGACCTGAGTTGGGATCCTGGAGCCCATGTAAATATGCCAGGCAGAAATGGCAGTGACCTGTACTTGTGTTCTGGAAAGTAGAGCCTGGGAAATCCCAAAGCAAAGCAAAAAGAAGGTAGAACACAAACACATTCAAAAATATTGATAAGGGATCACATATTGGGCCACAAAACGAATCTCCACATATAGAGGAAAGTTGAAATTCTAGCCTGCGCCCTATCAGATAACCACGACCTAAAGCTGGACATCCACAACACAACAAATGACAGAAAATACACTAACTCCTGGAAACTTAACACTATGATGCTGAATGAGAACTGGATTCAGGAAGAAATTGAAAAGGAAATTCAAGATTTCCTGAAAGCGAATGATAATGAAAATACAACTTACCAAAATCTCTGGGACCCAATGAAAGCTGTCCTAAGAGGTAACTTCATAGCTCTTAATCCCCACATCTAAAAAATGGAAACACAGAAATAAACATCTTAACAATGCAGCTTAAAGCTTTAGAGGCACTAGAGCAAACCAATCCCAAAAGTAGTAGAAGAGAGGAGATTAGCAAAATAAGGGGAGAAATATCTGAAATCGAGAATAGGAAATGATACAGAAAATCAACCTGTCAAAAAGCTAGTTTTTTGAAAAAATCAATAAGATTGGTACACCCCTAGCTAAATTAACCAAAAGCAAGAGACAGATAACCCAAATTAACAAAATTAGAAATGAACATGGAGTTATCACTACGGATACCCAAGAAATCCAGAGAATTATAACATCATATTTCAAAAATTTATACTCTGTGAAATTTGAAAACACAAAAGAGATGTATAAATTCCTAAGTAAACACAACTTACCTAAATTGAATCAGAAATTGTGAATTATTTAAATAGTCCTATAACATATGAAGAAATTGAGGAAATAATCTTGAAACTTCCCACCAAAAAATGTCCTGGACGCGATGGATTCAGCACAGAGTTCTACCAGACATTTAAGGAGTTAATAACACCAATACTCCTTAAACTGTTCCATCAAATAGCAAAGGAAGGAACACTACCAAATTCCTTCTATGAAGCTAATATTGTCTTAATCCCAAAACCTAATAAAAATAAACTTAAAAAAGAAAACTATAGGCCTCTCTCTCTGATGAACACAGATGCAAAGATTCTCAACAAAATCTTAGCAAATCGGATTCAAAAACATATCAAAAAGATCATTCACGGGGACCAAGTAGGCATTATCCACGGCACACAAGGTTGGTTCAACATACGCAAATCAATAAATGTAATTCATCATGTAAACCAGTCCAAAGTCCAAGACCACATGATACTCTCGATAGATGCAGAAAAAGCTTTTGACAAGATCCAACAGCTTTTTATGATCAAAACGCTAGAGACAGTAGGAATGGAAGGAACCTTTATTAAAATAATAAAAACTGTATACAACAAGCCCAATGAAAGATTATACTCAATGGGGAAAAACGTGAAGCATTCCCACTTGAATCAGGAACTAGACAAGGCTGTCCACTCTCAAAACTTCTATTCAATATTGTAGTTGAAGTCTTAGCTGAAGCCATAAGAAAAGAAAGGGACATAAAAGGGATTCAAATCGGCAAGGAAGAAGTCAAGCTATCCCTATTTGCGGATGACATGATCTTATACCTTAGTGATCCCAAAAACTCCACCAGGAAGCTCCTGGAACTAATTGAGAAGTTCAGCAGGGTGGCAGGATACAAAATAAATGTACAAAAATCAGTGGCCTTCCTATATGCCCAGAATGAAAGAAGTGAAAAAGCCCTGAGAGAAAAAAATCCCATTTACTATAGCCCCTAAAAAAAAAGAAATACCTTGGTATAAACCTAACCAAGGAGGTAAAAGACCTTTACAATGAAAACTTTAAAACCCTAAAGAAAGAAATTGCAGAAGACACCAGAAGGTGGAGAGACCTCCCATGTTCCTGGATTGGCAGAATCAACATTGTAAAAATGACCATCCTACCAAAAGCAATATACAAATTCAATGCTATACCAATGAAAATCCCAAAGCAATTCTTTAAAGAAGTTGACCAAAGAATCTCAAAATTCATATGGAGGCACAAAAGACCCAGGATAGCAAAGACAATCCTGAGTAACAAAAACACTGCTGGAGGTATCACCATACCAAACTTTAGTCTATATTACAAATCCATATTTATAAAAAACAGCCTGGAACTGGCTCCAAAATAGACATACAGATCAGTGAATAAGGGTTGAAGACCCAGATATAAGCCCACACAACTACAGCCATTTGGTCTTTGACAAAGGGGCCCAAAAAAAGCAATGGAAAAAGAACAGCATCTTCAACAAATGGTGCTGGCAAAACTGGATCAACACATGCAGAAGATTAAAGCTGGACCCATACTTGTCACCATGTACAAGACTTAATTCCAAATGGATCACGGACCTTGATATCAGGCCAGAGACTATAAAAACCATAGTTGAAAGGATAGGGAACTCCCTCGAGCTGATTGGGCTAGGCCAACATTTCCTAAACAGACATCCAATAGCACAGTCACTGCTATCAACTCTCAACAGATGGGGTCTTGTGAAATTAAAGAGCTTTTGTTCAGATAAAGAGATTGTAACACCAGCTGAAAGGCAACCCACAGAATGGGAGAAAATCTTCACTAACCACATATCTGATAGAGCTCTACTGTCCAGAGTGCACAAAGAACTTAGAAAACTAAACATCAAGGAAACAAATGGCTCAATTAAAAAATGGGCTTTGGAACTTAAAAAAAGCTTTACCAGGGATGAAATTAAAATGTCTAACAAATATCTTTAAAAATGCTCCACATCCTTAGCCATCAGGGAAATGCAAATCAAAACCTCCCTGAGATATCATCTAACCCCGGTCAGGATGTCAAAAATCCACAATACAAACAACAACAAATGCTGGAGAGGATGTAGAGAGAGGGGAACTCTCCTACATTGCTGGTGGGTATGCAGGCTCATACAGCCACTCTGGCAAGCTGTCTGGAGATTCTTAAAGAAAGTAAAGATTGAAATGCCATATGACCCTGCTATTCCACTTTTGGGAATAACCCCCATACAGCAAAAATTCACCTCAATAGCACAAGCATGACTATGTTCATAGCAGCACTGTTTACAATAGCAAAGTCATGGAATCAACCCAAATGTCCAACAGTTGATGAGTAGATAAGGAAAAAGTGGTACATCTGTATAATGGAGTACTACTCAGCCATCAAAAATGACAAATTAATGGAATTTGCCAGGAAATGGATGGAATTAGAAACAATTATGTTGAGTGAAATATCCCAGACCCAGAAAATTAAATGCCGTATGTACTCCCTAGTAGGTGGCTCCTAGTACCAACCCACTTAGAGACACTTAAGGATAATTCTATGTAATACCTACAGTAATTGCAAAGATTATGAACAGGAAGGATGGGGAAGGAGGACCACACCAGTAACAAGGCGAGAGGGGACCATGTTACAGCCGAGAAAATAGGCCACCATCAAGGACTGCAAGTAAGTAATGAGACATCTGGTTAAGTTCACAGACTTTCCTTCCTGATCATTTGCAACTGATGGGGTATGATCTTACCAGAAGGGGAGGGCATATAGTCTGGCAGATAGAAAGTAACCACTTCGCAAATGGGTGATT
Organism: Typhlomys cinereus; assembly: GCA_023101885.1. Classification (NCBI taxonomy): domain Eukaryota; kingdom Metazoa; phylum Chordata; class Mammalia; order Rodentia; family Platacanthomyidae; genus Typhlomys; species Typhlomys cinereus. The sequence goes on from JALPQD010000003.1 coordinate 12,826,292, forward strand.
GACCCCTCCCTCACCACGGTTTCCTACTTTTATTATATCTACCTTTGAATATACTCTTATAATAACACTCTAATTTAACAGGTTTTTATCTCTGGCCAGGGGGTGACATCCAATACCCATCAGGTGGAGTGAAGGACATTGCAGGAGCAGCAAAACTGGAAAAAAAATCAACAAACCATAATCCAGAACTTCAGAGACTCTATATCAACCACCTGGAACTAAGCCAGCCTAATCTCTCCCCATCCTGAAGCTCAGGGAAATTTTCAGAAGAGGGGGCAGTAAGATTGGAAAAGCACAAAGATGGGTGGAATAAGGATATGCAAGATATTCCACACAAGTTAGGTCCAAAGCAATTATATTTGAACTTTACATGCCCTGCGCAATGTCCAACACACTATTGGCCCCAGAAAGTCTAGCATTTGCTAAAGGCACTAAGATCCTTGGAGGCAAGGGATTGACAGCCACAGTAGTGTTCCTATGCTTAACAGGAACACAGGAAAGGGTTCTGGGAAATGCCACTGGGTTCTTACACCTCATCGGAGAGGAGGACCCAGAGAAGAGTTTGGCATGCACATTAAAGTATGCTCTGGGGATGGAAGGAGGAGGCACTGGGGGATAGGGAGGGAAGAGAAAGTGAGGGAGGCACAGGAGAATGGGGGGTTGGAGGGAGGGGGGACCGCTGTACCTGTTAAGTTTGTATGAGTGGAAATAAATAAATAAATAAATAAATATTGATAAAGGTATAGAATTGTAAAATTCACGACTATAGAATTATAATATTGATAATAAAAATAATATCTAACATTCCTTGTGTGTTTTCCATGGTAGGAACTCTGGCAGTTGCCACCCATGTAAGTTATGTCATTTAAATTCAGACTACATAAAATGTCACTGTCATTGCTCTGATTCCGCAGATATGGAGAGTGAGCAATAAAGAAGTGCTGATATTGTGAATTTAGTGTCCTCACAACAGCCAAATTCTCTACCTCATATACAGTTACCATTGACCATAAAATGTTATGTCAGAGCCCAGAATACAGCTAAACATACTTGATGTACTAGAGAACAAACATCACTGAGGTAAGAGCCTTAGCAGGTTATGACCCAGGTAATTTATTCACAGATGAGCAAATACTGTAACTAAAAGCCAGGTTACATTATGCTTCCAAAGAGTAAAAATCCTTTGCTTAATTTATAACTCTCATTAAATCAACATCCATCACTGGAAGTGGTCAAATAATCTATGTGAATAAATAACAAATAGCCTATAATATATGGTAGCAAGTGCTTGAAACCTATGTGTTAAGTTTCCCATTTATACCAATTAGCTTTTCTAACCTTTGACTTGATACTTAATCCAATGTAATGTTTTTTGATTTAGTCCATTAGGTTTAACTCAAAAACCTAATTTACTGGAGCAGTGACCAGATCTTCTTTAGCCTTAAGATTAATGCTATGCTTAGAATTTCTGGGAAGCTCTGAACAAATTCTAGCCCAAGACGCTTCATGGAACTTTCAGTCTGCCACTAGTCATTCCTATTCTTAGCCATGGAGATAAGAATTTGTCAGTAATATCTACTTCCCATGGTGTCCTTCAATGATGACTGCTACAGTTTAGTATAAATGTTCTCCCATGGTCTCAGGAGCTTAAACACTTGACTTCCAGCCAGTAGTGCTGTTTTGGGAAGCTATAGAACCTCACAGCCAAGAGAATCCTAAGTAAATAGGAAAACTAGATACAATGAGGAAACTTGCTATGGGTCTAGAGCAATAAATAAATAAATTCGTTAGGTAAACAATAAAAATCTGAATAAATTGTGGGCTTTGCTTAATTTTATAGCAACATTGATTCATTAATTCTAACAAAATTACATTACTGATAATAAGGAGAAGTTAGGTCTGGGTTAGGTAACTCTATGATAAATTGATAAATACATGGAGTACTCTAAAGAGTAAACTTTATTGAGTTATTAAAATCAAACCACTCAAAGAAACATAATTTTGTAAAGCCACTAAACATGCCTTGTGATAAATCTGAATAAAGGGATGTGCATGGCCTATTTGAGACAGAACCCCATAGCTCAGGCCAGAAACAGGATGTGAAATGCAAGGTAATGTGCACAAGGTATTGTGAGGATGATAACACTAACAGAAAGCAACCTTGAGAACATATGAAAAATTATTTTATTTTTTATTACTTTGGAGGAGAGGAGGAAATGTCTTTAATCTCCTTTCTTCATTGAAACGTATTTCTACAATGTACCTCTGAGGTGTGGAGAACAAGGAAATCTTAAACCCCAGGATTCTCTGCCTTTGATTAAGCCTGCTGTGATTCTTGGGATTATTACAATCAAATTGTTTAAGAGCTTCCATTTTGAAACATACAATGCTTGATTAGTTGAATGGTTATCTGATTGAGAGCCAGAAAAAAAATAGAGAGAGAGAGAGCAAATGTGATTTACGGGATACCCAATGCCAGAGAAAGAACTCGAGACATGGTGTTAAAAGAGGAAGAATAAATTCTGGACTATGTATACCACTATGACCCCAGATAACTAACTCAATTCACTCCTCTCTGTCTTAACTAACCTAAAGCTGAGTTTGATGAACACTTAGAAATTGGTAACCTGTTAGAGCAACCTGAACTGAAGTGAACCTGGTATTTTGTGCATACATGACACATACTACATCTGAACTACTTCTCTAGTTCTGAATACAGAACCTGTTCATTCCTTACAGCATCCCCGGTACTACATTACATATACATTGGTCAATCTTTTAAAGAGACCCTAGAGTCAGGTGTTATTCAGGTGATTAAGTGTCTGAGATTCATAATGGTAATAATTAATGCTTAGTCACAAGTCAAGCAGTGTGGTAGACCTAGATTTCAGTCCAGCAAACTTGAGGTAAAATGAAATAGATAAATAGAAAGTTTCCAAATCAGATATGGGAGACAGTGTGGAGAAACATGGCAATGTCCTTCAGTGTCTTGATATCTTCTGTTCACATCAATGTTTCCCAATCATTATTCATTTGTAGGCTTACTTTACAATGTTTTTTCAGATCTTCCAACTCACTGATGACTGTGAGCACACTGATACTGTAAAAGTGACTGGGCATTTACACCCTCCTAAGAGCTAATATCTATAAAGTCACCATTTGAATAAACCAGTTGTATATTTAATGGCAAAAGTTCAATGGGATTATTTTAAAATACATTAAACATATACTAATCAAAACCCTTATCCATAGGAGCTGAGGAGATGACTCAGTAGGCGAAATGCTTACCATGTAAGCATGAAGATAAAAGAACCCACATACCACATTAAAAAAAAAATCTGTGTGAGTGTGGTGGCCATTTGTAATCCTGGCCCATAAGAGGTGGAGCAAGCTGGCTATCTAGACTAGTCAAAACGACATACTCCGTGGTCAGCAAAAGACATAGATAGATAGATAGATAGATAGATAGATAGATAGATAGATAGATAGATAGATAGATAGATTGATAGATAGATAGATAGATAGATAGATAGATAGATAGATAGATAGATAGATAGATAGATAGATAGATAGACAGAGAAACAAAGAGAGAGATTAATCAAGGAAGACACCTGATGTGAACCTCAGAACCTCAGGCCTTCATACATGCATTTGTCTTGCTTGTGCACATGTGTGCCATACCTATGAATACAGTCATAGCATGTACACATCCACAAGCAAAAATTTTTTCTACCTAAAATTACTATGAATAAAGACTTTTACTCTGAGGATCTCTAGACTTAGTTGTCTTCAACACCTTTTCTCTACACAGTGAGAGAATCTAAGCCTAGATAGGAATTTAAGCCACCAGCATCAAATTATACCCTCTCCACTCTCACCTCCTGTAGGAGACAAAGAAGTAAACAAAGGAGACGAGTGAAAGATTACAGAAAGAGTATAACTAGAAGGCACCAGGGAACAGGAAGCTCTTTCCTAGGGAGCTTGCAATCTAGGAGTCAGACGTTTACTAGAGTTACCACGAAAGCAAGTTACAAAACCAATTAAAGGTGATCATTGTCCAGTGACAAACCAATCAGTGTATCCCGAGAAAGTGGCATTCTGATATAGACCAGCAAAGGTTGGGGGAGAAGAAAAGACAAAGAGCTGATTCAACTGCCTCTGCAGGAAATCCAAGAATCCCCTGATTCAGGTTTCTGCTGGTTCCTATGAAAAATCCTCTAAGGTCACAGCAGCTTTGCTTGGGCACCTTTGGAATACTTAGTTGCTTATGTTACTAACATACGAAATATATTGAGGCTTCATTTGAAAGATGAGTGATGAAGCCTTATCTGGTCATAAGAAAACCTAGTTTTGAAGGAAAAAAGCACCCTCCAGGCATTGTGGATACATATATGAAAGTAGATAGGACGTGACTTTGTCATGGTCTAGGGTCGTCATGACACCAGAGTGACAAAACCATTGGAATGTTCTTCATATTAAACAATAAAGCGGATTGCTCCTTTCATTTCATATGCATTGCTCTGATAGAATGCATCAAATATATGAGAACACTTTAAATGGAAAAAAGGAAATGAAAGAAATTATTAGGGTTTTATTTGTAAGAAGTAATCTAAGCTTTCAGAAAAAAAGTCAGCCTTAGATCTCCATTCTGGTTTATTTCTGGCTCAGTCACCAGATTTTTAACCTAATCTTCAAGTATTTAACCCATCCAGACTTTATTTTTACTTAAAAATGAATATAGTAGGATCACTAAGCTTTATTGAATTTGGTGACCTATAAAGAGCTGGCAAGATCCTAGTAGAAAGCCTGGAAATAGCAATCATCTCTGAATGGCTGAAGGTTTTTCCTGCTTTTTCATTAGATCACACTGGTCCACATTCTTTCAAGGTTTTCAAGAAGCCTAGGATTCAAATCACAATTGTGATCATTGTTTCCATAACTTTATAAGCAGCACTGCATTCTCAGGTACTGTCTAGAACATTTGAGAACATCACATGGAAGAAAAACAATGACTGAATTAAGGAACAAAAAGCTTTATCAACATGGTTTTGCATTTGTTCTCCCTTCACAAAACATTTTTAAATCTCTTACCTAAAATAATTTAAAAATTTATTAGGAAGTTAGGCACTAATTGATCATCTCATTGCATAACTAAACTACCTTGAAAAGAATTTGGAAGTAGTGTTATTTCAGTAGTGGAGTGGAAGATGGGAGAGAAGTAGAAAAGACCCTTCTATTTTCTGTGTAAATACAGTTTTATAGATGATGTGATGGTTCATTTTATGCTAATATCACTGGACTGAAAGATACTCATTACTCCATGGTGTGCTAGAGTGTTTCTCGAAGAAATTAACATAGAATGAAGGAACTGTGAAAAGAAAGTCCTGGATATTGTGGGTGGAGGTCACCTAGTACATGAAGTATATTCCCTCCTTTGTCCTTAACAGTTCTAGATAGTCTGATATAAGAGAGAATTCCCTTTCTCTTATTGAACTAGAACATCTGACTTCTTTTGTCATTGATATAGAAGTGCCTTCCAACAGCAAGATTTACACCAGTGGTGACTTACAGATCCCACCTTCAGTACTATAAAGAGTTACAACCTAGACCCTCCTGGTGTTCAGATCTTTGACCTCATATACTGAATTACAGCATCACTTTCCCTGGCTCTCCACCTTTCCAATGACAAATTTATGTAGTTTCGTGACTTCCCTAATTATGTGTCTTAATTCTCATGATGATAAATGTATGACCTCTCGATCTATAAATTTATCATATACTATGCATAATGTTCAGTTCTTTAAAGTCACTTGCTTGGTTCTTGCTCTCTCTGCCTCCTGATTCTACATAAATAATAATTTCACCCACCTGATCTTCATTTTCAACAATATCACAGTCATTAAGAAAGCATTTTAATACAATATTATGACATCACTCTAAGATATCCAATAATGCATGCCAAAGGTCTAAGTTTATTATGAGTAGATAGATACCTGCTCAGCATTAGATATTATTGAAAGATATTAAGGATAATGAACATCTTTTCAGATATTTCTTATGCAATTTCATTTCTACTTTTGAAAATTCTCTGTTTAAGTCAGTGGCCCATTTTTAACTGGGTCATGTGATTCATTGATGCTTAATTTTTAGCTCTGTGTATATTCTGAACATTAATTTTCTGTAGAATATAGAGCTGGCAAAGATTTTCTCCCTTTCTTTGGACTGCCATTTTGCTTATTAGCAGAGTCTTTTGCTGAATGGAAGCTTTTTAATTTCATGAGATCTCATTTGTCAATTGTCAACTTTAATTGCTGTACAAATGAGGTTCTATTCAGGAAGTCATTACCTAAGCCTGTCTCTCAAAATGTGTTCCCTATTGTGTCCTCTAGAAGTTCTAGAATTTCAGTTGGTATTAAGGTCTTTGGTCCACTTGGAGTTGATTTGTCTAAGAAATATCCAAAACAAATGTTCATCATTCTTAGCAATCCAGGAAATGAACATCGAAGCTACTATATGATATACTATCTTACCCTGGTCAGAAAGATTAAAAAAAAAAAAACAGAAAAAAAAAACTCTGATGAGAATGCAGGGAAAGGGAACCCATATACACTACTGATGGGAGTACAAAACAGAGCTTTGATTCTGGAAATAAGTGTGGAGATTCCTGAAGAAAAAAAAAAAACTGAGAGTGCTATCTTATGACCTCTGGGCATATTCCCAGTTGATGAAGTGCTTGCCTAGCCAGCAAGAACATGAACTGAATTCCCAGAACCCATGCAAAAACGCCTGTCTGGGGTTGAGTGTTTGCAATCCCAGTGTCTGGGAGACTCACTGTCCAACCAGTATTTGAATTTTTTATTATTATTATTTATTCAATTCTGCATGTATGCGTGTGTGCGCGTGTGTGTATGTATAGTGTGTGTGTGTGTGTGTAGAACCACGGACGAATTCGGGAACCACCATGGACGCCTCCACCTCCTCCTTGTTTACTCTGCCCTGGATTCACAGGCTCCGCCCTACCAGGACCAGAAACGCAGGCCGCCCTCTCTTCCGCCCGGCGTCTATACGTGGGGTCTAGGATCTGAACTCAGGACCTTCTGCCTGCAAGGCAGAGGCTTAACTCCTGAGCCACCTCTCCAGCCCCTCAACCAGTATTTAGGTCTCCAAATTGAATACTGGACTTCTTTGTTTGTAATGAGGTCACAGAAAATTGGGAATCATTGAAACACAAGGATAAAACTAAATGTGGAGCAGGAAGATTAAGATCATATGAATAAATATAACAGTTTCATAGCACTGAAATAAAAATCTCAAATTCATTTTTTATAAATTTATTAAATTTATATTTTATATACATGTTCCCTGTCTCCCTCATGCCTCCCTCCCTTCTTCCCTCTCTTCCCTCCCACCCTCATCCCATCCCACTTTCCCTCCCATCCCTACGTGGGTCCAGTCTACTCTCTCCTATTCCTCTGTCCTTGGATTCTATGGGTCCTGGAGTTCCCTCTGTATCATCTGTTCTCATGGGGGTTCAGGTCTCTGTGGCAGACAGAGAGACCCTTCATTGTTCTTAGGCGAAATGTGGTGGTGAAGAAATGTGATTCTTGAACTTGGGAGGCCGAGACAGGATGATTGCTAATTTAAGACGATCTTGGAACATCCAAAAGACACTCTCTCTCTCTCTCTCTCTCTCTCTCTCTCTCTCTAAAAAAAGAACAAAATAATTGCTTATAACTAAAATAATAATACATATCAATTTACCATAGCTAGACACATAAACTTTTTCTGTAAATAATATCTTTTTCTGATAATAACTATCTTTCCTTTGCATTTTGGAAGAGGTGCTTAAGGTTGCTATGTACCAATGGCACGTCCTATTGTCTATTCATCACTTTGCTGGGTTTTAGTCTACTGTCTACAAAGGGATTTTTAACTCTGCTATTGAATTATTGATTGCTTTGCAGTCCTACCTTATCTCTCTTAGGCCTATTGTTTTCCCACACTGCCTTCTCTGAATTTCAACTAGCTCCTGCCTCAGACTTTCCTGTTTCACAGGAATCATGATGTCTTGGATTTTATTGAAACATGATTTAACTTTACTAACATTTTTCCTTTGATTCATATGAAAATATTAATAGGTGTAAAGCTCTCCTGAATGAGTTTTTTCACTTGCTCTGCAATAGGTTTCTCATTCATTTCCACTTCACTCATTTTCAGATGTTATAAAAGCATATTGTGTATCTATATGCTAAATATTCACCAGATAGTTTCTAGGCATTGTTCATTTGAGTAGTAGATATACACCATTTGCAAATAGGAATCCAATATTTGTAGTTTCTCTACCTGCACAACATCCTCTGTCTATTACCTTCTTTGTTAGTCTCTGAACCAGTGCATACCATGGGAAGGGAAAGCACTAACCAGCCAAAGACCTTTGATTTTACCCCCATATGAAATGTCCTGCTTTTTAAATGCAGTAATCAATACAGATTGCCTTTCTTTAAAATTATAACTTTTAGAGACGCTGCAGTACTTTCAGTCAGAAAAAAAAAAGCAATACTATGTGTCTGCTATGACTAGACTCTCTGCCAAGCATAAGGATACCATGATGAATACAATGGATACCACCCCATCCTCCAAGAGACCATAGTCTACTGATGACTACGTTACAGAATAAGAATAAGAAAGGACAGGAACAGAACCTGGTAAAGTGGTGCATGCCTGCAATCCCTGCTCTAGGGAGGCTGAGGTAGGAGGATCGTGAGCCCGAGACCAACCTAGGAAACTAAGCAAGACCCTGTCTCAAATAAAATTTTAAAAGGACCAGAGACTTAACTCAATTTACAGAGTAGTTTAATTAGCACAGGTTTCATCCCTAGTACAAAAAAAAAAAGTAAGTGTGGCATGCTTAGCATACACTAAAAGGAGCTAGTTATAGATGAAGATATAGGGAATCTTTTTTCATAATATACTAGTATTTTACCTATTAACTCCATGTTCTTTTAGGTTAGACTTTGTATTTCATACCCAGATAGTTATACTATGAAGTATTTGCTATTATTTTTTTCAGAATGGCCAATAACATTTGTTCCCAGTGGTTATATAAGGATTCATTCATTTATTTGTTTCCCATTTTTAGTCTCTGATATTTTTAGTTAAAGATTATTTGGGTATAAGGAGGTGGCTCAGTGGAAGGGCATTCATCTAGCATGCAAGAGTCCTTGGGTTCCAACTTTAACACTGCAAAAGAAAAATAATTTGACTTCTTGTAATTTTAATAATTTGAATGTTTGATGCTGTTGACAACTTTTTATATTAAATAAGTGTTTTCGTGGATATTTTTAGGTATAAATTTGCAAAAAATGTCATCAAGGATCATTAGGCAAAATTCATTTTAAAATTAAAGTGAGAAGGTATGTTCAAAGAAATGTTCATGTGGCAAAATCAATAGGGGTTGGTGAGAGGCTAAAGAGAAACAGAGTTCTATTCAATCTAGTAAATGAATAAAGGGGCATAAGCTTTAAGCAAGAGTCTGAGCTAGATACAAGAGCTTGCAAGTCCTGTCACAGCCAGCTGATACCTGAAACCCTCAGAGATTCCCTCACAAGCCTTCATCCCCAGTGAGCCAAAGTTTGTGTAGCAGGACTCATGTGTGTGAGTGTGTGTGTGTGTGTGTGTGTGTGACAGAAAGAGAGAGAGAGAAAAAAAAAACATGCACATATGTGTGCATACATGCATGGCATTGGGGAATGAACCAGGGCCAGTATATACTAGCAAGCAATTAACCAATGAGATACATCCAATTCACTTTGTAACATAATAGTGATAATCAGCAAACACTGTATTTCTTATGTATTTGCCAAAGATCTCTTGCCTGGCCCATCCACTTTTGTATACCTGCATCCTCTCACAGAAAGAATTATATTTACCTTGAGGTCTAAACAATCTTTGACATACTTGCCTCTTTTAGGATGCATCAATGAGTGAGGCCATATTGAGCATCTGATGGTGCAGCAGAGGATATGATACATAGCAAGAAGTTTGAGACTTCCGTCCTGTCTCTCTTTTGCTTATTTAGAATATTCTCTCCTGACCTCTCTGTCACTATCAATACCTATTACAGCCTATTCCTTTCCAACCCATTCCTCAGTCCTTTACTAGATATGTGTGTTTCTCCTAAGGCAGGACATAAATTTCAAGGCTTGTTCCTAATCGTCACAGATAGAGAAAATCAACATCTTTCCCAGGCAGTCTTCCTCTATAAATTGGAAAAGGTTGTACATATTGCATTCTTTATAGTATCATAGATAATAAGGATTAAGTATGTGAAAGTAAGCACAAATCCTACATGTATGGCAGCACATAGTTAAGGTGATGTTAGCTGTATAAGCCAATTTGCATTTCCCTCAAGCAACAATCTAGCAATCTTGTCAGCGACTCAGGAGACTGCTCAACCCTGACCCATCACCAATCTACTTGTGGAGATTTTTTTTATTATTATTATTTATTCAATTGTGTGTGTGTGTGTGTGTGTATGTCTGTGCGTGCATGTGTGTGTGTGTGTGTGTGTGTGTGTGTGTGTGTGTGTGTGTGTGTAGAACCACGGACGAATTCGGGAACGACCATGGACCGCCTCCACCTCCTTTTTGTTTACTTTGCCCTGGGATTCACAGGCTCTGCCCTACCAGGACCAGAAACACAGGCTGCCCTCGCTTCCGCCTGGCGTCTATACGTGGGATCTGGGATCTGAACTCAGGACCTTCCACCTGTAAGGCAGAGGCTTAACCCCTGAGCAACCTCTCCAGCCCCCCTACTTGTGGAGATTTTATCTTCACTTTATGGTAGCAAATCAGAAAAGAAAATGGAACAATCACTCTCAGAGCTGAGCTTGGAAATCATGGCTACCAAATTTTCATACAGTTGGCTAGAATCTGGTCAAATGATTTTAACGAGCTGGAGACTGGGACAGGAATCTAGATATATATATAGAAATGGGCATGATGAAAATTTTGGTGAACACACAGCAACTTCTCTTTTTTTTCCTTTTTAAACATTTTTTATTATTATTTCCGCTCATACAAACTTAATAGGTACACCAATTTCCTCTCTCCCCAAACCCCCTGCTCCCCCTCCCCTAACCCCTCCCTCCCTCTCCCACAGTGCCTCCCGCCTCAATTCCCAGAGAGTCCTTTAACATGCATCCCTGACTCTCCTCTGGGCCCTCCTCTCCGATGACGTACAAGGACCCAGTGGCATTTCCCTGAACCCTTTCCCATGTTCTCCTTAAGAATAGGAACACTACTGTGGCTGCCAATCCCTTGCCTCCAAGGATCTTGGTGCTTTTAGTAGATGCTAAAATTTGTGAGGTCAATAGTGTGTTGGACATTGCGAAGGGCATGCAAAGTCCAATTATGATTGCTTCGGCCCTCACTTGTGTGGAGTATCTTGCAAATCATTGCTCCTCCCATCCTTTTGCTCTTACACTCTTACCGCCCCCTCTTCTGCAAATGTCCCTGAGCTTCAGGATGGGGAGAGATTAGTCTGGCCTAGTTCTAGGTGGATGATGTAGAGTCTCTGAAGTTCTGGATTGTGGCTTGTTGATTTTCTTTTGCAGTTTTGCTGCTCCTGCAATGCCCTTCACTCCATCCTGCTGGGCACTGTATATCACCCCTTGCAGTCCTTGATGGAGGCCTATTTTCCTCTACTGTAACATGGTCACTTCTCTCCTTGTTTCTGGTATGGCCCTCCAACCCCATCCCTCCTGTTCATAATCCTTGCAATTACTGTAGGTAATACAGAGATTTACCTATGAATGTCTCAAGGTGGGCTGGGTGGGTTTGGTACTAGGAACCACCTATTAGGGAGTACATACGGTGCTTAATTTTCTGGTTTTGGGATACTTCACTTAATATAATTGTTTCTAATGACATCCATTTCCCGGCAAATTCCATTAATTCATCATTTTTGATGGCTGAGTAGTACTCCATTGTATATATGTACCACAGTTACCGTATCCACTCGTCAACTGTTGGACATTTGGGTTGATTCCATGACTTTGCTATTGTAAACAGTGCTGCTATGAACATAGTCATGCTTGTGCTATCGAGGTGAACCTCTGCTATATGGGGGGTTATTCCCAAAAGTGGAATAGCAGGGTCATATGGCATTTCAATCTTTAATTTCTTTAAGAATCTCCAGACGGCTTGCCAGAGTGGCTGTATGAGCCTGCATTCCCACCAGCAATGTAGCAGAGTTCCCCTCTCTCCACATCCTCTCCAGCATTTGGTGGTGTTCGTATTGTGGATTTTTGCCATCCTCACCGGGGTGAGATGATATCTCAGGGAGGTTTTGATTTGCATTTCCATGATGGCTACAGAAGTGGAGCATTTTTTAAGATATTTGTTAGACATATTAATTTCATCCCTGGTAAAGTTTCTTTGAAGTTCCAGGGCCCATTTTTCAATTGGGCCATTGGTTTCCTTGGTGTTTAGTTTTCCAAGTTCTTTGTGCACTCTAGATAGTAGAGCTCTGTCAGATATGTGGTTAGTGAAGATTTTCTCCCATTCTGTGGGTTGCCTTTGAGCTCGTGTGACAATCTCTTTATCTGAACAGAAGCTCTTTAATTTCACAAGATCCCAACTGTTGAGAGTTGGTAGCAGTGACTGTGCCATTGGATGTCTGTTTAGGAAATGTTGGCCTAGCCCAATCAGCTCGAGGGAGTTCCCTATCCTTTCAAATATGGTTTTTATAGTCTCTGGCCTTATATTGAGGCCTTATATTTCTTTAAGGGTTTGGTTAAGTTCCAAAGTGTCTCTGTAAAGCTTTTGACCTGTTGATCTATCCCATGTTGAGAGGGCAGTGTTGAAGTCCCCAAGAATTATCGTTTGGAGGTTGATTTCTTGCTTTAGATGCTATAGGGTTTTCTTAATGAATGTGGCGGGGCCCGTATTGGGTGCATATATGTTCAGTATTGTGAAGTCTTCCTGGTGAATTGTACCTGTGACTAAAATGTAGTATCTATCCGTGTCTCTTATAATTTTCTTTGGTTTGAAGTCCACTTTGTCTGATATCATAATGGCTACCCCTGCCTGTTTTCTGGTTCCATTAGCTTGTAGAATTGTTGACCAGCCTTTTATTTTTAGGGAATGCCTATCTTTTGTGGTGAGATGGGTTTCCTGCAAGCAGCAGATTGATGGATTGTGAGTTTTAATCCAAATCTGTAATCTGTGTCTCTTGATCGGTGAGTTAATTCCATTAACATTTAGTGTTATAATGGAGAAACTATTTTTAATTCCAGATATTTATTATGTTTAGTAGTTTTTATAAGTGTATTGCTTCACTCTTAATGGTGTTATACTTACCTTCTGTTCTTGCGGATATGCCTGTTTTTTTCTTCAAGCTTGAGTATCATTTCTAGCATTTTTTGAAGGCCTAGTTTGGTGGACATGTATCCCTTCAAGTTGTCTTTGTGCTGGAAGATTTTTCTTTCTCCCTCGATCATGACGGATAGTTTTGCAGGGTAAATCAGCCTGGGTTGACATTTTTGTTCATTCAATACTTGAAGTATGTCTCTCCAAGCTCTTCTTGTTTTTACTGTTTTGACTGAGAAGTCATTTGTTATTTTAATAGGATTACCTTTTTTTTATTAAAAATTTAATTATACATTTTAAAATTTTTTACCAGTTCCCTCCCTCCCCCCTCCTCCCCCTCCCCTTCCCCCAGTGCCTCCCCCCCAATTCCCGGAGAGTCCTTTATTGTATACGCCTAACTCTCCATTGGGTCCTCCTCTCCGATGACATATAAGGACCCAGTGGCATTTCCATAAGCCCTTTCTCTTGTTCCCCTTAAGCATAAGATCACTACTATGGCTGTCAATCCCTTGCCTCCAGGGGTCTTGGTGCCCTTAACAGATGCTAGACTTTATGAGGGCAACAGTGCGCTGGACATTGCGCAGGGCATGCAAAGTCCCATTACGATTGCTTTGGCCCCAACTATTGTTGAGAATCTTGCAAATCGTTGCTCCTCCCATCCTTTTGCTCTTACAATCTTACCGCCCCCTCTTCCGCAAATGTCCCTGAGCTCCAGGATGGGGAGAGATTAGGCTGTCCTAGTTCTATGTGATTGATATAGTCTCTGAAGTTCTGGATTGTGGTTTGTTGATTTTCTTTTGCAGTTTTGCTGCTCCTGCAATTCCCTTCACTCCATTCTGCTGGGCACTGTATGTCACCCCCTGGCCAGAGACAAAAAGCTGTTAAACTGGAGTCTTGTTGTAATAGCACATTCAAGGGTAGATGTAATAAGAGTAGGAAACCTCCCTGAGGGAGGGGTCCATCACCCATTTGCAAAATGATTACTTTTTATCTGCTAGACTATATGCCCTCCCCTTCTGGTGAGATCAGGAAAGAACGTCTGTGAACTTAACCAGGTTTCTCATTACTTACTTGCAGACCTTGATGGAGGCCTATTTTCTCTGCTGTAACATGGTCTCCTCTCTCCTTGTTTCTGGTGTGGCCCTCCTAACCCATCTCTCTTGTTCATAATCCTTGCAATTACTGTGTTTCATAGGTTTACTTTTGAGTGTCTCAATGTGGGCTGGGTGAGTTTGGTACTAGGAGCCACCTATTAGGGAGTACATACGACGCTTAATTTTCTGGGTTTGGGATACTTCACTTAATATAATTCTTTCTAATGACATCCATTTCCCAGCAAATTCCAGTAATTCATCATTTTTGATGGCTGAGTAGTACTCCATTGTATAGATGTACCACAGTTTCCTTATCCACTCGTCAACTGTTGGACATTTAGGTTGATTCCATGACTTTGCTATTGTAAACAGTGCTGCTATGAACATGGTCGAGCTTGTGCTATCGAGGCGAACCTCTGCTGCATGGGGGGGTTATTCCCAAAAGTGGGATAGCAGGGTCATATGGCATTTCAATCTTTAATTTCTTTAAGAATCTCCAGACGGCTCGCCAGAGTGGCTGTATGAGCCTGCATTCCCACCAACAATGTAGGAGAGTTCCCCTCTCTCCACATCCTCTCCAGCATTTGTCGTTGTTTGTATTGTGGATTTTTGCCATCCTGACCGGGGTGAGATGATATCTCAGGGAAGTTTTGATTTGCATTTCCCTGATGGCGAAGGAAGTGGAGCATTTTTTAAGATAATTGTTAGACATTTTAATTTCATCCCTGGTAAAGTTTCTTTGAAGTTCCAGGGCCCATTTTTTAATTGGGCCAGTGTTTTCCTTGATGTTTAGTTTTCTAAGTTCTTTGTGCACTCTGGACAGTAGAGCTCTGTCAGATATGTGGTTAGTGAAGATTTCTCCCATTCTGTGGGTTGCCTTTGAGCTCCTGTGACAATCTCTTTATCTGAACAGAAGCTCTTTAATTTCACAAGATCCCAACTGTTGAGAGTTGGTAGCAGTGACTGTGCCATTGGATGTCTGTTTAGGAAGTGTTGGCCTAGCCCAATCAGCTCGAGGGAGTTCCCTATCCTTTCAACTATGGTTTTTAAAGTCTCTGGCCTGATATCAAGGTCCTTGATCCATTTGGAATTAAGTCTTGTACATGGTGACAAGTACGGGTCCAGCTTTAATCTTCTGCATGTGGAGATCCAGTTTTGCCAGCACCATTTGTTGAAGATGCTGTTCTTTTTCCATTGGATTCTTTGGGCCCCTTTGTCAAAGACCAAATGGCTGTAACTTTGTGGGCTTATATCTGGGTCTTCAATCCTTATCCATTGATCTGTGTGTCTATTTTGGAGCCAGTACCAGGCTGTCTTTATAACTATGGATTTGTAGTATAGACTTAGGGTTGGTATGGTAATACCTCCAGCTGTGTTTTTGTTACTCAGGATTGTTTTTGCTATCCTGGGTCTTTTGTGTCTCCATATGAACTTTGAGATTATTTGGTCAACTTCTTTGAAGAATTGCTTTGGGATTTTGATTGGTATAGCATTGAATCTGTATATTGCCTTTGGTAGGATGGTCATTTTTACAATGTTGATTCTGCCAATCCAGGAACAAGGGAGGTCTTTCCACCTTCTGGTGTCTTCTGCAATTTCTTTCTTTAGGGTTTTAAAGTTTTTATTGTAAAGGTCTTTTACCTCCTTAGTTAGGTTTATACCAAGGTATTTCATTTTTTTAGGGGCTATAGTAAATGGTATTGTTTCTCTCAAGGCTTTTTCACTTCTTTCATTCTGGGCATATCGGAAGGCCTCTGATTTTTGCACATTTATTTTGTATCCTGCCACCCTGCTGAACTTCTCAATTAGTTCCAGGAGCTTCCTGGTGGAGTTTTTGGGATCACTCAGGTATAAGATCATGTCATCCGCAAATAGGGATAGCTTGACTTCTTCCTTGCCGATTTGAATCCCTCTTATGTCCCTTTCTTGTCTTATGGCTTCAGCTAAGACTTCAAGTACAATATTGAATAGAAGTGGTGAGAGTGGACAGCCTTGTCTAGTTCCTGATCGAAGTGGGAATGCTTCCAATTGTTCTCCATTGAGCATAATCCTTGCTGTTAGCTTGTTGTATACAGCTTTTATTATATTGATAAAGGTTCCTTCCATTCCTACTGTCTCTAGCGTTTTGATCATAAAAGGCTGTTGGATCTTGTCAAAAGCTTTTTCTGCATCTATCGAGAGTATCATGTGGTCTTGGACTTTGGACTGGTTTACATGATGAATTACATTTATTGATTTGCGTATGTTGAACCAACCTTGTGTGCCGGGGATGAAGCCTACTTGGTCCCCATGAATGATCTTTTTAATATGTTTTTAAATCGATTTGCTAAGACTTTGTTGAGAATCTTTGCGTCTGTGTTCATCAGGGAGATCGGCCTATAGTTTTCTTTTTTAAGTGAATCTTTATTAGGTTTTGGGATTAAAATGATATTAGCTTCATAGAAGGAATTTGGTAGTGTTCCTTCCTTTGCTATTTGATGGAACAGTTTAAGGAGTATTGGTGTTATTAACTCCTTAAATGTCTGGTAGAACTCTGTGCTGAATCCATCTGGTCCAGGACATTTTTTGGTGGGAAGATTCGAGATTACTTCCTCAATTTCCTTATATGTTATAGGACTATTTAAATAATTCACAACTTCCTGATTCAATTTAGGTAAGTTGTGTTTACTTAGAAATTCATCCATCTCTTTTGTGTTGTCAAACTTCACAGAGTATAAGTTTTTGAAATATGATGTTATAATTCTCTGGATTTCTTGGGTATCAGTAGTGATAACTCCATGTTCATTTCTAATTTTGTTAATTTGGGTTTTCTCTCTCTTGCTGATTCTTGTTGATTTTTTCAAAGAACCAGCTTTTTGATTGGTTGATTTTTTCTATCGTTTTCTTAGTCTCGATTTCAGATATTTCTCCCCTTATTTTGCTAATCTCTTCTCTTCTACTGCTTTGGGATCAGATTGCTCTAGTTTCTCTAAAGCTTTAAGCTGCATTGTTAAGTTGTTTATTTCTGATGTTTCCATTTTTTTGACGTGGGCATTAAGAGCTATGAACTTACCTCTTAGAACAGCTTTCATTGTGTCCCAGAGATTTGGTAAGTTGTATTTTCGTTATCATTCACTTTCAGGAAATCTTGAATTTCCTTTTTAATTTCTTCCTGAATCCAGTTCTCATTCAGCATCATAGTGTTAAGTTTCCAGGAGTTAGTGTATTTTCTCTTGTTTGATGTGTTGTGGATGTCCAGCTTTAGGCCGTGGTGGTCTGATAGGGCACAGGTTAGAATTTCAACTTTCTTGTATATGTGTAGATTCATTTTGTGGCCCAGTATGTGATCTATTTTGGAGAAAGTTCCGTGTGCTGCTGAGAAAAATGTGTATTCTTTGGTGCGTGGGTGAAAAGTTCGATAGAGATCTGTAAGGTCCATTTCTTTCAGGGTTTGATTAAGTTCCAAAGTGTCTCTGTTAAGCTTTTGACCTGTTGATCTATCCCATGTAGAGAGGGCGGTGTTGAAGTCCCCAAGAATTATCGTTTGGGGTTGATTTCTTGCTTTAGACGCTGTAGGGTTTTCTTAATGAATGTGGAGGGGCCCGTATTGGGTGCATATATGTTCAGTATTGTGAAATCTTCCTGGTGAATTGTACCTGTGACTAAAATGTAGTATCCATCCGTGTCTCTTATAATTTTTTTTGGTTTGAAATCCACTTTGTCTGATAGCATAATGGCTACCCCTGCCTGTTTTCTGCTTCCATTTGCTTGTAGAATTGTTGACCAGCCTTTTATTTTTAGAGCGTGCCTATCTTTTGTGGTGAGATGGGTTTCCTGCAGGCAACAGATTGATGGATTGTGATTTTTAATCCAAGTTTGTAATCTGTGTCTCTTGATCGGTGAATTAAGTCCATTAACATTTAGTGTTATAATGGAGAAACTATTGTTAATTCCAGACATGTATTATGTTTAGTAGCTTTTATAAGTATATTGCTTCGCTTTTAATGGTGTTATATTTGCCTTCTGTTCTCCTGGATATGCCTGTTTTTTTCTTCACGCTTGAGTATCATTTCTAGCAGTTTTTGAAGGCCTGGTTTGGTGGCCATGTATCCTTTAAAGTTGTCTTTGTGCTGGAAAATTTTTCTTTCTCCCTCGATCATGACTGATAGTTTTGCAGGGTAAATCAGCCTGGGTTGACATTTTTGCTCATTCAATACTTGAAGTATGTCTCTCCAAGCTCTTCTTGCTTTTACTGTTTCGACTGAGAAGTCATTTGTTATTTTAATAGGTTTGCCTTTAAAAGTCACTTGTTTTTTCTCCCTTGAAGCTCTCAGCACCAGTTCTTTATCTTAAATATGGAGTGTTTTAACTATTATTTGCCATGGTGAGCTTCTGTTTTGGTCATATCTGTTTGGGGTGCGGAATGCCTCTTGTATATGTATGGGCCTCTCTTTTTTTAGATGAGGAAAGTTTTCCTTGATGATCGTTTGAAAAATTTCCTCAGGGGTGGTATTTTGAGATTCTTGCTCTGGTATTCCATGAATACACTTAGGCTTCTTCAGGGTGTCCCATATCTCCTGGATATTTCTCTCAAGCATCTTTTTGGCTTTAACAACCTCTTCCATTGAGCTGGTTAGTACTCCCACTTTATCTTCAAGGTCTGAAATTCTGTTTTCTGCTTCATTAGTTCTGTTGATAAGACTCTCTGTGGAGTTCTGGGTGGAAGATATCTTGTCTTTTAGCTCAGTTTTAAACTCTGCTTGAGTCTGCTTTAACTGCTCTATGCCAGTTTTTGTTTCTTGCACTGTATTTCTCAACTCCTCCAAGTGACTGTTGTGTTCTTCTTCAAAGTGATTGATTCGATTATGTAATTCCTCCCGGATTTCCTCTTTCATAGTATTGAACATGGTAATGATCATATTTTGAAAGTCGTTATCCTGGGTCAGTCTTTCATGGCCATTTTCCGTGGGTTCGTTCTGGTTGTATCTAACATTATTGTATTAATTCCTTCAGTGGGAGATTTGTTTACTTGAGTGTTGTTTCTCATGTATTTGCACTTTGACTTTGGCATTGTCGTTTGAACTCTTAAGATCTTCTTTCAATTTCTTTGCCTTTTTCACTAAACTGAATTATTTGATCTGGGTTTCTGGGGGTGGGCAGGGACTGAGCTTACCTAGGTCGCGGTGAGGCCCAGTTGGACCACGTACGTCCCAGGCGGTGGAGTGGGGAAAGGGAGGATGGGGCATCGGAGGGGGGGAGCATTTAACCTGGGGGAGCTGGGGCGGGGCCCTGGCGCAGAGGGGGTGTCCTCCTCCCACGTCTTGCCCGGCTCCGGCTGGATGGCGGGAGGAGCTGGGTCCCTTGGGCTGCCTGGGGTTCTGGGGGTGGGCGGGGGGCTGGAGCTTACCTAGGTCGTGGTGAGGTCCGACTGGACCGCGAGGCGTCCCAGGCGGCGGGAGTGCCACACAGCAACTTAAGATGTTTCTTTTACTATAGTAGGTAAACAACTCAAAAAAGTTAAAACATAATACATCCTCAACTTTATTTGCTCTTAATAGTTTTATAAAAATCATAAGATTTTATAATAACTTGATAATTCTATTTATTGATCACAGTTTAGAAAGCACACACTTACTGCTATAATCATATTGTTGATGTTCAGCCTTGTGAATGTTCTGAATATTTGCATCTTAAGTAAGTCAAGATTATGGATACATCAAGCACACAATCAACCATATAGATTAAATGAAGCAAATATTAACATTTTGTTTCAAAATGCTAAGGACTCACACTACTCTAGAATCAATGGCAGGCTTCTGAAGAGGCATAGACTATTCTACATATTTACTGGTTTGTTCTCAAAGCATCTTTGTATTTATACATTTGAAAGACAAGATCACCTGAATTGAATGAGTCATTAAAGTTCAAGTGGCCATACTAGTTATAGAACTTCTCTTAAATCCAAGTTGGAGGGCACATTGACTGCACCCAGATGTTTGATGGATGCATGCATTACAGAATAGTAATAGTTTGAAGTAGTGTTTAAAAAAAGAAATATGCTGTGTTTTTCACATAACTGGCCCAGTTCAGTTTCTAAAACATAAATAAGGACTCATTGCTTACCTGTCTGAAAAGCAATACCACCTCCATTATGCTCAGAACAAGATCCAAATGACTTACCTGTGTTATAGTTAGGTACAGGTGTCAACTTGATAGTTGAGGATTCAAGCCATGGGCACATTTGTAGAGAATTAGTAGTTGAGTTAAGCCCAGAGTGAACCTGCAGGGGATTGTCCAGCTAATGGGAAAGACCCAGCCCATGGTGGGTGGAGCTAATCCCCCAGGCTGGTGAATAAAACGGAGGGAACTATTTGAGAAAGAGGCATCCTTGTGTACAGTTGGACAGATAATGCTAGTCTGACAAGTAAGGATTGTCCCTCTCTCAGCTGTTACATAGATATGGTATGGCCAGTTCCCTCAGCCCTAGTGTTGCTATGAGCTTTCTTGTCAAGCTGGGCTAAGAACTGTAACTGGACTGTCATAAAATAATAAACCCTTTGTTCCTTTAAGTTGTTTGATGATTATTTTATCAGCAACCATGCAGAGTAACTGCTACACCTAGGCTTCCAGTGTCCTATGTTATCTGGTTTGTGAGTTTCCATGATCTTGTCTGGTTACCACTTGCCTGTTTTTCACGTCTGCTCTAGTCCTTGTCCTAATATCAATTCCCCAGCTGTACCAGTGAACCTTGAGAATAACTTATTTCTTCACTTAGCGTGTGCTTGCTCTTGACTTTCATGTGTCTCAGAGAGGTTTTCCTGACATCCCATTGTTTTTACTTTTCACAGGCAACTGTAACTGTCTTCCCAACACTGATGGTTATCTGGCCTCTCCCTAACCCCACTTTATTCCTCCTTCCCTCTCTCCTTCTTCTAGTATCTTCTACAGAATACACGTTATATGAAAGCATGAATACTATCTATCTTATTCACGGCAAAAACTGCAAGACATGGACTGAAATTTTAACAAATGAAGAGTGGGAGAGTGAAGCCATCAGAGACAAGGACAGTTTCGAGAGCAAAGGAAATTGTCTATTAGTATAGAAAGTTACATATTCTCAAACCTAACATTTTTCTTTGCAATCTGGATGGCATCACATTCTGTTTTTAGAAGGTTGGTGCCTACAGAAAGATATTGGGTGAACTCTGCTACTTGATCTTGTAGACGGATTTAATTGTGTCTAGGATGTTCCCTAAAGGGCAAAGGCCAACCTGGGCTGCTGCACATTTCAGACTACAAATGAAAGATTGCTTTGTCTTGAAACAGTTTTGTTAGACCTGGGACCAGTACCTGCAGGATCCAGAAAGAGTAAAAGCATATTTATTCAGCAATGCCCAGAATCCTACTTTTAGTACCTCTCTTAAAGTTGGAAAAAGGGGGCACATCTTGAAATAATAAAATATTACCTTTTTTGGCTCTTACTTTGTGTTTATAAAATGTTTTTTCTATTTCACTCTTCCAAAGTTTCGATTCAAATCTGTATGACATCATTGCTTCTATTCTTAAATTTGAAAGTATCATCTGAAATGTAGTTTGTCTGAATTTCCTGAAGGAAAGAAGTTTGTTCCATCTTTATGCATCATTAACAAAGTTTTTCATATCACTAGTGTTGCAGTTTGTATGCACGGTTGCTGATAAATGATCATCAAATGGCTTAAGGGAACAAGGGGTTTATTCTTTTATGATACACTGGTTACAGTTTATAGTCCAGCTTGATGGGAGAGCACACATCAACACCAGAGCCAAGGAAACTGGCCACACTATTTCTACACAACAGCTAAGAGAGAGATGATCCTTACTTGCCAGACCAGCATGTCTAATCAAGTATACAAAAGGATGACAACTTCCTAAAATGGCTCTCGGTATTTTATTCATCTGTTCAGGGCCTAGTTTCACCCACCATGGGCTGGACCTTCCCATCAGCTAGACAATCTCCTGCAGGTTTGCTCTGGGGTTAACTCATTCATTAATTATCTACAAATGTGCCCAGAGTTCAAACCCTCAACTGTCAAGTTGACACTTGTGCCTAACGATGATGACTAGTAAAGTCGTTTTTAATTAAAACAGCAATAAACATCCATAAAATTTAGTTGGATAAAATGTAGGTGAATCGAAAGCATGCTTCCAAGAATGCCTTTACCACTGGGTGCCAATCTTTTTATCATAAAAGGCAAGAAGAGTGTTCTACCTTGTGCTAAAGCCCAAAAAGCCATTAGCCCTGAACAGTAATGAGTAGAATGAGTATAAAAATTTAAACTACAACTATAAAATACTCATCTCTAACCAGGATACCTATTAAGTATGATTGGGAAAAAATAAATAAAAATAAATAAATAAATAAAAAGGAAAAAAATAATCATCTCTAAGCTGTATTCATAGTAATATAATCTTAGATTCAAAAGTGACTGATAATAACTGTTTCCATGTATTGGCAAAATAGTGTAAAGAACACAATTTGTGCGTGCGTGTGTGTGTGTGTGTGTGTGTGTGTGTGTGTGCATGTGTGATTTCTTTTGAGGATCAGTCTCAGGACCTTACATGTCAAAATCCATAAGTATGAGTTTGAGCCAAGATAAAATAAACATACTCCGCAATATTTCTCTCACCAAACACAACTAACAGCCCTGGATACCTGAATGTAATGTACACAGAAATTATCTAAATAGTAATAATCTAAATAATCTAAAAAGTAGATAAAGCAGAAACAATGCTTGTTTTCTATTGACTCGAGGACAAAGCAAGCAACTCAGATGCTTTAACCAACAGAGATGCATTGTATCACAATTATGGGGTTTTGTTAGTATTTGCAGGAAATTAAATAAGATAAAAAGGAATTCCCAGGTAGCATTCTCATTACCAAAGTACAGTCTACCTAGTGCTAGACCCGTTTGCACTCTTATGACTTATCAGGTGCTCCCGACTACAGGGGTCCTTCTTGTCATGTGCAGGACTCATTTACGACAAAACTTCAAGTTGAGCTATGAGTACCTGAAGCAGAAACAGATGTGACAATGCATCCAATGATTATGAACAAAGGAGGTTTGAAATCTGCACTGGATTTTTCCATATGGCTAAATTTAGTCTTTCTAGTCTTTCCACTTTAAGAAAAAGGGAGAGATAAGAAAAACAAAGACATCCTGACGGTGAGATGATATCTCAGGGAGGTTTTGATTCGCATTTCCCTGATGGCTAAGGATGTGGAGCATTTTTTTAAAGATATTTGTTAGACATTTTAATTTCATCCCTAGTAAAGTTTCTTTTAAGTTCCAGGGCCCATTTTTTAATTGGGCCATTTGTTTCCTTGGTGTTTAGTTTTCTAAGTTCTTTGTGCACTCTGGATAATAGAGCTTTATCAGATACGTGGTTAGTGAAGATTTTTTCCCATTCTGTGCGTTGCCTTTGTGATCCACAATACAAACAACACCAAATACTGGAGAGGATGTGGAGAGAGGGGAACTCTCCTACATTGCTGGTGGGAATGCAAGCTCATACAGCCACTCTGGCGAGCCGTCTGGAGATTCTTAAAGAAATTAAAAATTGAAATGCCATATGACCCTGCTATTCCACTTTTGGGAATAACCCCCCATAGAGCAAATATTCACCTCGATAACAAAAGCACAGCCATGTTCATAACAGCACTGCTTACAATAGCAAAGTCATGGAGTCAGCCCAAATGTCCAACAGTTGACGAGTGGATAAGGAAACTGTGGTACATCTGTACAATGGAGTACTACTCAGTCATCAAAAATGATGAATTAATGGAATTTGCTGGGAAATGGATGGAATTAGAAACAATTATATTGAGTGAAGTATCTCAGACCCAGAAAATGAAGCGCCGTATGTACTCTCTAGTAGGTGGCTTCTAGTACCAAACCCACTTAGAGACACTCAAGGATAAATCTCTGTAATACGTACAGTAATTTTGCAAGGATTATGAATAGGAGGGATGGGGTTGGAGGGCCACACCAGAAACAAGGAGAGAGGGGACCATGTTACAGCAGAGAAAATAGGCCACCATCAAAGACTGGAAGTAAGTAATGAGACATCTGGTTAAGCTCACAGACTTTCCTTCCTGATCATTTTCAACTGATGGGGTATGATCTCACCAGAAGGGGAGGGCATATAATCTGGCAGATAAAAAGTAAACATTTTGCAAATGGGTGATTGACCTCTCCCTCACTGTGGTTTCCTACTTTTATTACATCTACCTTTGAATATACTCTTATTACAAGACTCTAGTTTAATAGGTTTTTATCTCTGGCCAGGGGGTGACATCCAATACCCATCAGGTGTAGTGAAGGACATTGCAGGAGCAGCAAAACTGGAAAAAAAAATCAACAAACCATAATCCAGAACTTCAGAGACTCTATATCAACCACCTGGAACTAAGCTAGCCTAATTTCTCCCCATCCTGAAGCTCAGGGAAATTTGCGGAACAGGGGGCGGTAAGATTGTAAGAGCACAAGGATGGGAGGAGCAATGATATGCAAGATACTCCACACAAGTTAGGGCCGAAGCAATCATAATTGGACTTTGCATGCCCTGTGCAATGTCCAACACATATTGACCCCACAAAGTCTAGCATGGACTAAAGGCACTAGGATCCTTGGAGGCAAGGGATTGACAGCCACAGTAGTGTTCCTATGCTTAAGGGGAACACAGGAAAGGGTTCTGGGGAATGCCACTGGGTCCTTGCACCTCATCAGAGAGGTGGGTTTGGCATGCACATTAAAGGATGCTCCGGGGATGGGAGGGGGAGGCACTGGAGGATGGGGAGGAAGGGAGAGGGGAGGGGGCACAGGGCAGTGGGAGATTGGAGGGAGGGAAGGGACCGGTGTACCTGTTAAGTTTGTATGAGTGGAAATGAAAAAAAAAAAAAAGAAAGACAGAGAACTCTATTAGTAAATTTCTACTTCAAATTAACTTTTTTTTTTTTTTTTTGCAAGACCTGATACTTTACCTCCAGAAAACAATGTAACTATTTTACTCTAATCCCAAGGCAAATGTAGTATTCAACATCCTCTTTTTTATCCCATAAAAGTGAGAAAGAAACAATCATGAGGCGAACAAATAGAGTGAAAATTACCCCCTTTTCATATTTTTGGTGATGACAAATGCTTCAAAGTGCTCTAAGCGCTCACAAAAATGATAATTACCTTCTGTTTTCCTGAGGTAAGCCTGGGGACACTGGGATTGTAATGTCCTACCCAAGTCATGAAAACTACAACACAAACAATAAAAGTTTCTGAAACATCTGTGTCTGTCTACTCTTTCAAACGCCTTATGAGCACTAAATAAAGCTGATGTTAATATATTTTAAATTAGTTTCAGATCGTTGTTCCTTCATGAAATTATTTCACCTCTGAATTTCTGGATGTTACTTTTGAAACTTAGTCTCCAAAAATCTTATGCACAGAAATCAAAATTATGTCAAGTTGAATCATCTATTTCTAGGAAAAACTAATTTCTTCATCCCACACCCCTTCTTGCTATAGCACTGAGCTCTAGAAAATAAGTACCAAAGCTAAAGAACTTTATTCTGAATGAGCAGTATATTTGGAACTTTAAACCTTGACATAGTTTTAATAGATTTTATTAGCCTATGAGACTCTGATTAACTTCATTTTCAAATGAAGGAACTGAAATTTAGGAAGGTTAATGTATTACTCATTGGATAATAAGGTATTTCCTGATCCATAGCCCATAGTCACCTCTCTCTCACCTTCATCACCTGTCAATCTGAAGAAGCATTTTGGATTATACACACAGGTGCCAATTTGTTTGGAATAACTGTACTAAACTGTTTTGAGACTCATAAGAATAAAACCCTTTGTTCCCTTAAGCTCTTTGTTGGCAATTTTATCAGCAACAGGCAGGCAAATGCAACAGGTGGCACCTAGAAATGACCAAGAAAATGTTTCTTCATGGGCACCAAGAATAGAGAGTAGGAATTCCTCTTCCCAGAAGCCAGGCATGTCTATCATCTTCCATTAACATTTCACTATGAAGCAAATTAGGGCTCTCTGTGCCTCACCTATATCTGGAGCTGTGTTGCCAATGCCTTCAACTGGAAGAAATACCAGGCAATGAAGGAATTGAAAGTCTCTTGGCCTTATTAAGTAGTTCATTCACTGAAGTTCTTCTCTATTCCCTTAGTGAAGTCTTCAGCCTATATCTGGCTCTGAATCACTGGGTGCTTGTTTTGTTTCTGATACCAGAGACCTTGTATTCCTGTTCTGTTAGAACTCATTTGCCTCATGTAATGCATCCCCCTCATGTTAAGCCTCATTGATGCTAATGCTCTTTAAACCAGAAGCTGGAAAAACTGAAGGACATAGCTTTAAAACAACTCAAGGTTTAAAGATTATAGATACTTACAGGATAAGATAATTTGATAATGTTTATAGAACATAAGGTTATAGAACATATTGGTTCAATATTC
Source organism: Typhlomys cinereus (assembly GCA_023101885.1). NCBI lineage: Eukaryota > Metazoa > Chordata > Mammalia > Rodentia > Platacanthomyidae > Typhlomys > Typhlomys cinereus. Next base: position 12,853,237 of record JALPQD010000003.1, read on the forward strand.
CTTTTGAAAAATCCAGTGAAAGGAAATTGGAGAGAAAGTAAGATCATTTTTCTACCATTATGGCAACTAAAATTGAATTCTACAAAATCATTAAGGAGGCAGTAGACAGAAATACTGAGCCACCTGGTCATGTCACTCAATGAAAGATCTTTGGAACAAGCACGACTGGGGAAACTGAAAGACATTAGAGTATTATTTCAGTGAAAGAAACTAGCATTTATTTGCCTATTTTTATTTATATGCTCACTCATTCACACATTTAATAAGTATCTTCTGAATGTCACATGTCAGAGTCTTTAGCATTTCTTCCCTAAAGTTCCATCGGGAAGGAAGGAAACATGACTGACTTATGGCTTGAAGAAGCTTCAGCAGAAGGAACATAGGCAGATCAGGCAGGTTCCATTCATGAAGTCTGAAATATCATGGGTCCTTCTGGATGGGACTAGTTTGAGGATCCACATGACCTTAGTAGAGAAACAAGCATTGCTGCAAGAGTGATGGGTGTTTTACAAGGAAAGGGATCAGGGTAAGCAATGATTTCCCTTAAATTCCCTGTACCTTCCTGAAGAGAAACTAAAAGAGATGGACTGTTCCATACACTCTGCTTCTTTCGGAGGTATGTGTCTTGGGTAGGTCAATGTTTCTCACTGAAATCTCATCTAACTCCCCCTTAAAATAAGCAAGTGTACCCAGACTATCTACAAAGAGCATTCAACTTCTGGAATTCCAGAAGTCCGTAGCTTTTCTATCTGGGTCAGATAGAGGAGGGACATACTAAAGAGAGAGCCGAGATTAAGGGGAACGACCCCAAGTGTTTTGTAATTTCTCAGAAGGAGATAAGTAGAATTCAAGACTTGAAAAGAAATTAAAATCTGTTTTTCCTCAATACCAATTATTGCCTTAGGGACTTCAGAAAATTAAAACCAATGTGCTCCCATTGGATTTATTTTTAATTCTTAAACGCAAACAGCTGAAAGAAGAGGCTTAATGCAAGTATCAGTAAAATTAAGAAATTCAGGAACAACCTGTAATCAAAGCCCCTCTTCCAGCACAAAGTAGAGAATGTTGTTGATATACTCTGGTGGCTGGTATGAGATTGGTAGGTGTTAGCATGGAACAATGACAGGTGAATTCATGCATATACAACATGTGTGTGTATGTATATATACATGCACCCTAAGAGCTAACTGAGCAGTTAAAAAGACAATTTACGCTCCAGTTACTTCTATCACTACACATGCTATGACTTGTAATAGACATTGACATTTCAAAGCCAGTCACATTCTATCCACACATATAAACTCTTAAAACTAAAGCACACTTTTCATAAGAAAGCAGAGCTGGGGATGGAGAGGTGGCTCAGGGGTTAAGCCTCGGCCTTGCAGACGGAAGGTCCTGAGTTCGGATCCTAGACCCCACATATAGACGCCAGGCGGAAGCGGGGGTGGCCTGCGTTTCTGGTCCTGGTAGGGCACAGCCTGTGAATCCCCGGGCAGAGTAAACAAGGAGGTGGAGGCATCCATGGTGGTTCCTGAATTCGCCTGTGGTTACATACACACACACACACACACACACAATTGAATAAATAATAATAAAAAAATTTGAAAAAAGAAAAAAAAGAAAGCAGAGCTATAGCACACGCACCCGTCTGCCATAAGAATACATATACATGTATGTATGCCTTTGTATCAGTGTCGTGAGTTTGCATAAGATATTGAAATTTATCTGCTAGGAGAACCCAGATGCAGAAGAAAGTCTCTGGGTAACTATTAATATAATGAAAAACTGTGATTGCTAGAGGAAGTAACTAGTATCTCTTAGGGACCACCAACACAGGAACTACCAACTAAATATTCTATTTTTGGAACTGTAACACCAATTATTACCTTAGAGACCACAGAAAATTAAAACTAATATATGCTTTCTTTGGAATACACTATTACATAACTGGTTCAGTGTTCTGTTTACACCTTGAAAGTGTATGGTCCTCCTAGATAGAAGAACATTTCCTAGCTGGTCAACAAAGTAGTGCAAGAATCCAACACATAGTGGAGTTTTAATAGATATTCTGCTTTGTAAATGGAACTTCTCCTAAAACGGTCATTGTAGCATCTTCTCCAGTTTCAGTCTCACTTGCGTATTGGGTAACTGCATTTGGATCTAGGGGAATTCCAGCAGCATCAATGTCATGTCAGACAGCATAGACAATGACAATTGTGTGTCACATGAAGGCAAGCCAACTGTCAGAATGATGGGGGCAGAAAGATGGGAACAGAAAGATGGTAGGGAAACCTATTTTGCAAAACCAACAACACTAGATCTGGCAGTCTTCCAGGCTAGTTCCAAGGGCACCATAAAGACAGAGCCAAAGCAACCAGATAAATGGCTCTGGACAGATGGGTGTCTTCTGACATAGGAGGAGAGAGCATAGCACAAAAATCCTAGATCGTTAATCAGATGCTGAAAAATGGAAAGAAGGAATGTGAAAAAAATCTGACAATGCATCTGTGCATCTGTGGATTCTTCTAAATGGGAAAATAACAGGTACAAGCTACTTATCGGAGACCATGGCAGTCAAAAGAAGTGGGTAAAAAGTATCTAGAAGCAGATAAACAGTATCATTAAGTAAGGCAATATTATAGGTAAATATTGGAATCTGGTGGGCACAAACTGGAACTTCCAGTTTCTTGTGAGCCAGGAAAAGAAGTTAGACCAGGGACACATGGGGAGTGGTAGAAACAGAGACTGTTTGTTAATAGAGAGCTTCTGTGCTATACAAGAGATTGTGACTCTCATTTGTCAGTGCTACAGGCTTTTGGGTAATTTGTATAATGTGTACTTTTTTCTTTACTTACTCAGCTACATGTCAACATGGATGGGAAAGAGTTTCCAGTTTTGTTTTTTTTTTTTTAACTTGGCCTACTAACTTTCTTCATGCATTAATTTGATTTCATCCTCTGTCCTATTCTCTGTGAAACTTGGGGTTGGGAAGATGGCACAGTGGGTTAGAGTGCTTGTTCAGCAGCATGAGGACATGAGTTCTAATTCCCAGCACCCATATAAGAAGCTAAGTATTATAATGCATGCTGGTAGGCCCAGGAGGTAGAGTGGAGACAAGAAGACCTCAAGAGCATTCTGGCCTACCAACCTTGCTGAAAATATGAGCTTCTGGATAGTGATATACTGTATCAAAGCAATAGAGCTGAGAGCTATAGAGGAAGGTGCCCAATGTCCCATTCTGACTTCCACATGTTACACATAAACATACATACCTGCACACTCACAAGCATGCACTGTACATATAAAAACACATGGACACACACACACACAAACATACATACTGCAAGAAAGTAACTGAAGTTGGCAGTTAGGGATATAAGAAAATACAGTTGAATGGGAAAGAAAGAAATGCATAAATAGAGAAATAAATAGTAAATAAAGAGATAAAGAATACAAAAGGAGATGGAGACTGATTAGAAGATAGGTTTCAAAAAAACTGAAACATTCTGAATTAGGAAGATGATAGGCCAGTAAGAAAGTCAATGTCACAAAAGTAACATCAAAGTCAGAAGTTGGCACGGTTTGAGTCTAAGATCAAGAACACAAACAAGAGAATGTTGGCAAGAATAGGGAGAAAAAGGGACACTTACTAATGCTGGTAGGAGTGTAAACTAGTACACCCTCTTTGGACATCAGTGTGGCAGTTCCTCAGAAAGTTAAAAATGAAACTATTTCATGACTGAATTATACCACTTATAGCAATATTCCTAAAAGTCTCTACATCTTATTACAAAGGCACTTGTTCATCTGTATTCATTAAAGCTCTATTCACACTAATGAGAAAATTATATCAGTCAACATGCCCATCAACAGAGGATGAGTAATTAAAATGTGATACATATATACAACAGAATACTATTCAGCCACCATCAACCATTTAGAATTTGGTGGTAATTGGAGGGAACTGGAAAACTTAATATTGAGTGAGGTATCTTAGAAACAGAAAGACAAACATCACATGTTCTGCTTATATGTGGATGCTATCATTGATCTCCTTATCAAATTATTTGGCTTGGAATTATTGGAAGAGTCTGATAATTCTAAAGGGATCAATGAGTGGAAAGGTGGGAAAGGACATTTAGCGTGAAACCTTTTGAGAGAGAGAGATATAGGATACCACAGCAAGAAGGGAGAGTGAGGGAATAATGGGAAAATATGTAGAGGGCAGGATGGGATTGGGTTATAGGAGGGGCAAAGGGACCTATAGAAAAAAGCTAAGATTGTGAGATGTAACCCATAAGAATTCCCTATGTTATTAATGTGTCAGAAAAAAATTCTTTTTAAAAAAATAAATGGAGAAAGAATGGACAGTCTCTGTGCAGAGGAGCACAGAGAGAGTAAAACAGGACAAAACAAAAATTTCCCTGAGCTGGTTCACTTAGAACCCAGTGACAATTGAAACTATACTAGAGTGGCAGGAATGTGACACTTTCTGAGAAGTTTTAGGTCAGAGAGGTCTCAAAGGCCCCCAAACATTATAGGTATTTGCCATTGCTTTTGGTCATCCTCCAAAAAACTGACAGTAAGACCCTGTTACTGAAGATGCAACACATATGGATCACAGGACATGGGCAAAGTGCATCAACTAGAACTGATTTAAGAGATTACTCTTCGCTGGATAGCTTACACAGTACCAAGCAATTCCGTAGAAGCTACTGGGGGAGAAACATAATCAAAGGCCTCATCAACCTGTGAAACCTGCAAGTTGCAATGAAAACCACCATTGCAACAGGTAACTGACAGTACTATGAAGGAAGTAACCACCAGTTTTCTGACTGGACTTAAGGCCCACTTGTAATGGAAGACATTCCTATTACTGTCAACTAGAATAAGAACATATAAAAGGGAAGGAAATAGATCACTATGGAAGGATAGACTTTGAACCTACAGGCAGAAAGACACCAAACTTCTCTGTAAATACTTGTTATTATACTCAGGTTGGAAGAGCACTCAGAACTCAACTAAGCCTTCTTCTACAACAGAAGTATAAGATCTCAACTCCCCAGAGAGGATTCAGTCTAGTGCAGTGGAAGAACAGTGAGCTAGACAATAGCCAACCAGAATGCAGAGTACCAGTGACCCTGCATTGCTTACCTAAAATCAGGCCAACTATATCTCTCCCCATGCTAAGACTCAGGGAACCTTGTGGAAGAAGGGAGAGTAAGACTGTTAGAGCCTAAAGATGGGAATGTCCACCACTGGACAAGACATTCCACTCAAGGCAGGGCTGCTGCATCTAGGAACTCATTGCAATGAGACTTGTCCTTATGTCCGACATGCCAACATGCCTCCATAGATTAGTAAGAATCTTAGGAGAAATAATTATATGGAGTGGAAACCTTATAGGCTAGGGTTAGACAAATGGTGAGTGTCCCTATCAGTGGGTCTGCCCAAGGAAGGGCCACTTGGTCTGCCACAGAGGCCCGAATCCCCACTAGAGCAGACAATTCAGAGAAAAGCCTGGGACCCATAGAAGCAGACAGAAAGGAAGGTGGGAGGGAATGGGATGGATTGATGAAGGGAAGGGAGGGAGATAGTGAAGAAGAGAAGTGAGGAGGAGGGAAAAATGGGAGGAGGGGTACAGGGATAATTACTTAATATGCTTGTAAAAGTGGGGAAAGTAAAACAAAATTAAGAAGAGCAAATGACCTAGAAAGGGGGGGGGGGAAGAAATTGCCCCTCTCATGGAAAATGTGAGAATGACAAAGGAAGGACAGGAGACATTCATGAATGACCTGCTGCAGGGTCACTGGGGCTTGTGTCTTCCCAGGGCTGCATCTACATGGTTAAGTTACAATTCAGCCCAGCTGTTAACCACTCCCCCCAAAGGAATAAGACTCTGAAACAAGAAGCAAGGACATTTGCACTTCCTTGTAGTATTTCCTCTCCCAAATTTGCTTGGCCTGACCTCTGAAGACAGACTGAGCTCAGACACAGAGCACATGTGACAACCATGACAGCGGGAAGCACCAAGACTTCCCACTTCAGGAGATCTCAATTAGCTTTGTGTGGGAGGTGAAAAGCCATAGAGTGGGTCAGGGAAGGGATTTGCAAAAAAAGAGCAAAACTAAGAGACAATAGAGAGCTGCTCTCATTGCATTCCCTGTAGATCACGGGCCTGTGATTGTAACTGTCACACAGGGCAGAGGGCTTATGTCGTCATCTCAGACACGGCTTCATCTTGACCATGAGGATTAGTTCTGACAGTCCTGAAGTCAGGACATGTCTCCAGGCAGCTGAGCAGGAGCATTTCTAATTGCACTAGATACCTAAGGTCCAGCAACCATCTTGGCTTGTCCAGGCTGTCTGGCCTGGGAAAGAGAGATTAATTACCAAGACAGAAAAAAAAATGAACTTTCCAAAAAAATGAAGAAAATGCACGACCAAACAATGACCTCATTGTGATAAGTTGTTCTCAGGACTTGAAGAGACTCAATATTTTCCTCACACAAGTTTAAACAATCCATATATATTTTTTTTCTAAAATGAGGATCAAAATGAGGATCTAGGGGAAACAAAGAGAAATATGCAAGAATAATATCTTAAGGGGATAGAAAAATAGATTCTAAAATAGCATTCACTACCTTGTATACATTTCATTTATTTTGTATCTCTTGTGCCAAGTGCTACATCTAGATCTTTAATAAATGCTGGCAGGATGGGCACATTAATAAAGTAACACTTCTGATATAGTTTCCTGTCTAGAATGCCTTTTCTCCATATTTCTTTGGAAAATTCCACTTGTATTTTATGTTATGTCATAAATCACACATGAAGTATCACTCCCTGGGAGAAATCACTTTTGGCAACCCAGACTGATGTATCTTTCCATCATTTACCTCATGTACAGCATCAGACTTCTGCAGCCATAACAAACAAATTGTGTTTGTTGCTCTCATTTATGAACATTCCAGAGGAAACAAAAACATTTTTTGCTCTCTTCCAACTATCCGGTGTTATTTGAATATAAAAGATATTCACACAAGATAGTCAACACAGGTTGACTAACTGCTCTAATATACATTAAGAAGAAACTTTCAGCTTTAATTCGTGACCACCATATACAAGGTGAAGGAAAGTGAAAGGTTAATGATAAAATAGCCATACTTTCAGTTCTCATGTCTTTCTACATCACTGTTTCTTTTCTTAATATCAGTAAGGAGCTACACACTCTTACAATTCTGATATCATCTTTCAGCCCCAATTTTAGCAAGCAAAGCTTTCTGTCATGAAGATGCAAATAAAAGATAAAATATGAATAATTCCATCTACACGAATGTGCGTGCATATTATTTTACCATTTTCCCACTTCTTTTCAAAGTTTAAGTTGATGGGTGGTACCTTGGAGGTCATCAGCATTTCTGCTGCAATAGACTGGAATAGAGCTCTGAGTAATGTCCTCAAAGGGACTTTCTCCATTTAACCAAATAGGTCCTATTTTAGACTTTTCCTCTTGGTCTTAAATTATCATATACTTAAAACTTTGACATGTTTTGTACTGGATAAAAAACAGCCTTCTATACAGCAGGTAAAAATACAAAATGACAGATTTCTCAGCACAAGAATGATAAATAAGAACAGAAAAAGTTACAGATGTCCCATCACACCGTCACTGCGACTGTGTCCACACAATGCTGCATAGTTCCATGATAGCCTGTCCTTTTCCTTCATTCTAAGAAAATGGCCTCTGATGACATTGCCTACTCAGCTTCCTTACTGGATCACCTCAATGTATTGCATGGTTGATCTTCTGGGAATTAAAATCCACATCTAAAATCTACACCCGGCATCTCCTTCCTTTGCCTCAAAAACCAGCTTCCCATGCAAACCACATGTGTAATGTCAGAACTCTCTTGGGTACCCAGGCTGAATACCAGGCCAATCTTGCATCAGAATGGGATCACTCTAATGGGTCCTATTATTATCCATTACCTATAAAATTGAAGTTGTGACTATGAATTCCAAACTCTTTAGCTTGGCTTTGAATACTCTGCAAACCTGCTCTCAGTTATCACAAGGTTATCTCCTTAGATAACCTCCAAGAATGCTTTATTGAGTCTCAACCAAACAGACTTCAAACATCAGGCTCCTTTCTCAGATTTACCATCCTGGATTATGTAGCCTTATTCTTCTAGCTTTAGTCCCACTGCTTGAGCTACTCAAGACCTTTGGTCTGATGATTCTGCAACTTATTAGTTCAGTACAGTTTTCTTTGAACCTTCCTTACATGCTGGATGACACATTAACATCATATCAAAGGCTAAACATGGCCATAAAATGAAGAGGAGCAATTCATAAGATGAAGAGGCATGAGAGATAGTTTTTGGAAGTAGTGTACCATCGAGGAGAATTAATCAATTCTTTTTTGACTAAAACTCAAACCTCCTTCAGTCTTCACAGGGAAGCATTAGTTCCTGAATTTAAAAATATTGGGCTATGGGGCTGGAAAAATAGCTCAGGGGTTCTACCAGACATTTAAGGAGTTAATAACACCAAAACTCCTTAAACTGTTCCATCAAATAGCAAAGGAAGGAACACTACCAAATTCCTTCTATGAAGCTAATATCGTTTTAATCCCAAAACCTAATAAAGATTTGCTTAAAAAAGAAAACTATAGGCCGATCTCCCTGATGAACACAGACGCAAAGATTCTCAACAAAGTCTTAGCAAATCGGATTCAAAAACATATTAAAAAGATCATTCATGGGGACCAAGTAGGCTTCATCCCCGGCACACAAGGTTGGTTCAACATACGCAAATCAATAAATGTAATTCATCATGTAAACCAGTCCAAAGTCCAAGACCACATGATACTCTCGATAGATGCAGAAAAAGCTTTTGACAAGATCAAACAGCCTTTTATGATCAAAACACTAGAGACAGTAGGAATGGAAGGAACCTTTATCAATATAATAAAAGCTATATACAACAAGCCCACAGCAAGGATTATGCTCAATGGGGAACAATTGGAAGCATTCCCACTTCGATCAGGAACTAGACAAGGCTGTCCACTCTCACCACTTCTATTCAATATTGTACTTGAAGTGTTAGTGAAGCCATAAGACAAGAAAGGGACATAAGAGGGATTCAAATCGGCAAGGAAGAAGTCAAGCTATCCCTATTTGCAGATGACATGATCTTATACCTGAGGGATCCCAAAAACTCCACCAGGAAGCTCCTGGAACTAATTGAGAAGTTCAGCAGGGTGGCAGGATACAAAATAAATGTGCAAAAATCAGAGGCCTTCCTATATGCCCAGAATGAAAGAAGTGAAAAAGCCTTGAGAGAAACAATACCATTTATTATAGCCCCTAAAAAAATGAAATACCTTGGTATAAACCTAACCAAGGAGGTAAAAGACCTTTACAATGAAAACTTTAAAACCCTAAAGAAAGAAATAGCAGAAGACACCAGAAGGTAGAAAGACCTCCCTTGTTCCTGGATTGGCAGAATCAACATCGTGAAAATGACCATCCTACCAAAGGCAATATACAGATTCAATGCTATACCAATCAAAATCCCAAAGCAATTCTTCAAAGAAGTTGACCAAACAATCTCAAAGTTCATATGGAGGCACAAAAGACCCAGAATAGCAAAAACAATCCTGAGTAACAAAAACACAGCTGGAGGTATTGCCATACCAAACCTTAGTCTATACTACAAATCCATAGTTGTAAAGACAACCTGGTACTGGCTCCAAAATAGACACACAGATCAATGGATAAGGATTGAAGACCCAGATATAAGCCCACAAAGTTACAGCCATTTGGTCTTTGACAAAGGGGCCCAAAGAATCCAATGGAAAAAGAACAGCATCTTCAACAAATGGTGCTGGCAAAACTGGATCTCCACATGCAGAAGATTAAAGCTGGACCCGTACTTGTCACCATGTACAAGACTTAATTCCAAATGGATCAAGGACCTTGATATCAGGCCAGAGACTATAAAAACCATAGTTGAAAGGCTAGGGAACTCCCTCGAGCTGATTGGGCTAGGCCAACGTTTCCTGAACAGACATCCAATGGCACAGTCACTGCTACCAACTCTCAACAGTTGGGATCTTGTGAAATTAAAGAGCTTCTGTTCAGATAAAGAGATTGTAACGCGAGCTCAAAGGCAACCCACAGAATGGGAGAAAATCTTCACTAACCACATATCTGACAGAGCTCTACTGTCCAGCGTGCACAAAGAACTTAGAAAACTAAACACCAAGGAAACCAATGGCCCAATTAAAAAATGGGCCCTGGAACTTAAAAGAAACTTTACCAGGGATGAAATTAAAATGTCTAACAAATATCTGAAAAAATGCTCCACTTCTTTAGCCATCAGGGAAATGCAAATCAAAACTTCCCTGAGATATCATCTCACCCCGGTCAGGATGGCAAAAATCCACAATACTAACAATGACAAATGCTGGAGAGGATGTGGAGAGAGGGGAACTCTCCTACATTGCTGGTGGGAATGCAGGCTCATACAGCCACTCTGGCAAGCCGTCTGGAGATTCTTGAAGAAATTAAAGATTGAAATGCCATATGACCCTGCTATTCCACTTTTGGGAATAACCCCCCATACAGCAGAGGTTCACCTCGATAGCACAAGTGTGACCATGTTCATAGCAGCACTGTTTACAATAGCAAAGTCATAGAATCAGCCCAAATGTCCAACAGTTGACGAGTGGATAAGGAAACTGTGGTACATCTATACAATGGAGTACTACTCAGCCATCAAAAATGATGAATTACTGGAATTTGCCGGGAAATGGATGTCATTAGAAACAATTATATTAAGTGAAGTATCCCAGACCCAGAAAATTAAGCGCCGTATGTACTCCCTAATAGGTGGCTCCTAGTACCAAACCCACCCAGTCCACCTAGAGACAGTAATTCCAAGGATTATAAACAGGAGGGATGGGGTAGGAGGGCCACACCAGAAACAAGGAGAGAAGGGACCATGTTACAGCAGGGAAAATAGGCCTCCACCAAGGACCCAAATAAGTAATGAAACATCTGATTAAGTTCACAGACTTTTGTTCCTGATCATTTACTACTGAGGGGGAGTGATCTCACCAGAAGAGGAGGGCATATAGTCTGGCAGATAAAAAGTAACAATTTTGCAAATGGGTGATAGACCCCTCCCTCACTGTGGTTTCCCACTTTTATTACATCTACCTTTGAATGTGCTTTTATCACAAGACCCTAACAGCTTTTTTCTCTGGCCAGGGGGTAACATACAATGCCCACCAGGATGGAGTGAAGGGCATTGCAGGAGCAGCAAAACTGCAAAAGAAAATCAACAAACCACAATCCAGAACTTCAGAGACTCTATATCAACCACCTAGAACTAGGCCAGCTTAGTCTCTCCCCATCTTGAAGCTCAGGGAAATTTGCGGAAGAGGGGGCGGTAAGTGTGTAAGAGCATAAGGATGGGAGGAGCAATGATATGTAAGATACTCTATACTAGTTAGGGCTGAAGCAATCATAATTGGACTTTGCATGCCCTGCGCATTGTCCAACACACTGTTGACCTCACAAAGTCTAGCATCTGCTAAAGGCACCAAGATCCTTGGAGACAAAGGATTGGCAGCCACAGCAGTGTTCCTATACCTAAGGGGAACACGGGAAAGGGTTCGGGAAAGGCCACTGGGTCCTTGTACGTCATCGGAGAGGAGGGCCCAGAGGAAAATCAGACATGCACAAGAAAGGACTCTCTGGGAACTAGGGTGGGAGGCACTGGGGGATGGGGAGGGAGAGGGGTGGGGAGGGGGAGCACGGGGTACGGGGGGGGGAGGAGGAGGGAGGGAGGGAACTGGTGTACCTAATAAGTTTGTATGAGCTGAAATAAAAAAAAAAAGAAAAAGAAAAGAAAAATAGCTCAGAGGTTAAACCCTTTGCCTCACAAGTAAAAAGATCTGAGTTCTGACCCCAGATCCCAACAACAAAAAAAAAATGCAGGGTAAAAATGGTAGAGGTCTGTAATTCAGGTCCTTGAGGGCAGAGCCAGGAAACCTCAGAGAAAAACAATAACGCGGTAGAGCAATTCAAAAAGATTTCTGATGTCACCCTTGGTCCTCCACAGGTACACAAACTTAAGTGTCCTCTGGTACACAGACAGACAGACACACATAAACACACAAACACACACACACACACACACACACACACACATGCAAGCAAGCCAGAAAAATATTGGGCTATTGTTGGTTTCACTTTGGTTGGATACTAGCATATAGGTAATCATTTCAATATCTTTAATATCAATATTGGCTCAACATATTCTGTGTCATGTCTCCTTACCTGTGTTTTCACAGGTATACAGATAGATAGACAGACAGACAGACACACACACACACACACACACATACATACACATACACAAGCAAGCAAGCCAAAAATATCTTGGGCTGTTATTGGTTTCACTTTGGTCAATACTAGCATATAGGTAATCATTTCAATATCTTTAATATTAATACTGGTTCAACTTATTCTGTGTCGTGTCTCTTTACCTGTGTTTTCTACTGTGAGAGCAAGCTTCAGTCTTAGCAACCCCAGAAAAGAGAGTGTCTTTTATGCACACACACTTACACACACACACACACACACACACACACACACACACACACACACACTATACCAGGTGTTAAGATTGTTTCTCAATGAAATGAAATGGTGTAGGATCTATTCTTATCCGAATTGAACTTTAGAGTCCAGGAAAAAATAAGCCAACATAGAAAAGGAGGACACTTTCAGTAGAAGGACTGGATGCTGGATAGCTAATTCCATACATGGGAAATACCCTAGGCAATGCATGACAAAATATGTCTGGGGCCTGCTTTGGGGAGTTGGATTAATTCTAATCACTTGTAAGTTCCAAGTCTTTTCTCTTTTTTCCAACCTTTGTATGTGTCACTATGACCTTGGAGAAATCATTAGAGAAAGTGAACCAGAGAACACGGACAATAACATCTGCTTATGGGGTCAAGCCTCTACATCCTACCTACACAGGGTATCCAAAAGAAAAATGATTCTTGAAGAAAACGTTGAAGTTGCCGAAAATAATCTATTATAGTCTAGGTAGGAGGATAAGAGAAGAATGAGTCATAGTTATGGGAGGAACAATTCAAGGGATTTAAAAAGACAAAATAATCTTCAAAGCAGTTGAGGCTGTAGTAATTTTCCCATCAATTTGCCCTGTGCCAACTGCTGGTCTTTTAGCACACAGCACTATATGAAGGAACATTTATCACTGTAGCACCTTTTATCTGGATAGGACCTCTAATTAGTACAATAAAACTCGTCTTTACTGTAGTGCAGTATGGAATTCAGCCTCATCTAATTTCCTCGTCCTCTGCAATTTTCCTAAGACTTTTGTCTCTCTCTTCCCCCAAACACTGCAGCATGCTGTTTATTCCTTTATTAAAGCCCTTATCACAATATGTTTCTGAATTAGTGTTATTTATACTTGTGCCTGTTTTCTACCCTAGACTGTCAGTTCTTAACAGACCTGAAATAGCTCTAAATTCTTCTTGATATCCTTCCCAGTTTCAAACTTACTCTTTGAACTGTGCAGATACTCAACAAATGTCTGCCAGATTGATGATTCTGATTATGCTAAATCCTTGCCTGATATTTTTCAAGGCCCTGTATTAAGGGTAATGCTACTTCCAACTTTTCTGAAAGTCATACTCCCTCTAACAAATAAAAATTTCATAACATATGTTAGGATTCAAGAGCTTGTAAATAATCCCTTTTCTCCACTCATTTACTGAACTAATTAAAACACAGAAAATGAAAGAGAGATTTCAAACACTTTAATGTTATTGAAAATTGGACTGAAGAATAGTAGAGAATGAGAGGTGCTGTGGAGGCTTGGCTAGGAATTGTTTACTCATTTTTTTCTTACTCTGTTTCCCTTCCAAGCCTCCATTATTGGGTGGAGAAAGCATCTAGATACGTGATTTTGGGGTCACTGGAGCCATTGTTAACTGAGAACTTTCTAGAAATGAACACCTCTCAACTGTGTTTCAACACTGGGGTTGGAATCCACAAGAGCATTGTGGCAAGTCTTCCAGAGAATGAGTGTGCTAAAGTGAATGTTTAGAGGACTAAATGTTAAAGAGGAAAAGTTCCATTTGTATTACCTCAGCCCACTCAAACACCCTAATCTTGGAGGGATGTAGAAAATTTGGGCTACTCATCTCACTTCTATGTTAATGTGAATGCCACAAAATTTCTGTTGAATTTCATTTATGTGTTCCTTAAATGGAGTGAACTTTTTTCATCTCTTTCAAACGAGTTCCTTAATGTGTTTGTGTTTCTCACATTATTTGCCTCTATTCTAAAAGTTGTGTGGTCCAGAAGGCAATATCTGAAAATAGACCAGCAACTTCTGAAACTGGTATTATATGCACAAATAGGAGCTAAGACACTAATCCCACAGACACATAAACAAAATGCATTTTAACTAACTCAGTTCTGCCCAAGAAAGAGAGAAGTCATCTACACCTGAGCACAAAGAAAGGCTGGGTGTTTGCTAAATAAGACAGAACTGCATTATAAAACAATCTCTCTAAACAAAGCAGGAAATGAAGTTATACGAGTGCCTGGGAAATGAGTGACTGCATCAAAAATTGAAAAGTTCTGTGGAGTGTATATTAGAGAAGGCATATGTTGACAGAGACCTAGTCCTAGGTGTTAATTCCTTATCTATTTCAGTAGATAAGTGTTATCTATTTCAGTCATAAGATCATCTTATATATTGATTAAGCAGCAAACCATCACTGACCAAAAGCATCTTTTGTGCATGGGCCACTCTTGATCATCCAAGAATGTTGCAAATCTTATGCCAATCTGGGACTTTCCAGCCTGCACTAGTTCATCTCATCAGATTTCTGCAGCATCTTGAAAGAGCCTGCGAGCTCTGCAAGTTTCAGTCCAGGTAGAAGGGGCAAAGGTTCCTATGGAACTCATCACAGTCTAACTACACTCTATCACTTCTTATTAAACTTTCTTCCACCAGTTGGAGAAATCATTTTCAGGGTGGGGATAGGGAAAAGAAAGGCAGGATATCCCTTGCTACTTCTTGTGCATTCTTTCAAATTTATTTTTTGTTCTAGAGTTCTTTCTACTTTGTAGAGATCTTAATGCCTGTGGCCCCAAAGTCATGAAAACATTCTGTTACTTTTATTGACTATCCTGGACCCACTGTATTCATTCCCTGTGGCAACAGGCAGAGAAATAAACAACGAGTTACATTTACCAATGTTCTAGCAGGAAGGGAAAAAAGTGAGATAAGAATAAAAAGTAATCATGGCAAAGATCTCTTAGTCTTTTAAAAATGTATTCAGGTATAAAATATATATCACTTACTGTCAATATTATATATAAAAACTTTTGTATTAAAATATTTTCAGTATTTGTTTTGTGGGCTTTAAAAATTAATCTTGATTTTTTTAACCCAGGAGAAAATATGTGAAGATTAAATTCTACCAAAAATCAGTAATTTTTACATTTGCAATTAAGTTATTATAGTAGGATTACATTTTATGTGAAGCATATTTTACAATGTAGCTCTAAATGTTTTAAGTAATTTAAGTCATTTACTCATGCAATATACTGGCACAAAGAATTCCTTATTCTAAGGAAAGTTCCAAGACTGAAACTTATGCATAGAAAGAAATAAATAAGCATAAATTGTACAGTTAAGGACATAAAACATTAGAAATGGAAGGCCAGAATAAAATAATAACAATATATACAGATCAATCTACTGCCTAGAGAAAGAACATTGCTGTTGCTAAGAGGAGGGAGACATTACATCAGACTGTTCACTTCTGTACTTTATTATTTATTATATTTTGTTCTTATTTGTCCCTCTCGCCACCTCCCACTGCCCTCTAACTGGTTCCCTTCTTGATCCTAAATGTAAATATCCCATCTCCTGCTTCTATATCAACATATTCATTTCCCTCTCTCATTACTCCCGCTTCCTTTCTTGAGATATTTTTTTCTCTCCTCTCATGCCCTTATTCTACTCACACTATCTACATACATTGTGCTAGTTACTCATATCTGTTGTTGTGAGAGAACATGAAAAGTTAAGCAATTTAAGTAAGAAAGGGAGATTTATTCAATGTATGGTTCCAGAGGGGAGATACAGTCATTCATGGTGGATGCAGCATAACTGATGGCAAAAGCTGGAGTAGGCCTAGGTCACTCCAGACATCTGGAAGGCTGAGAGCTGCAGAACTCCTCTTGCAAAAGCAGACTTCTCCAGGAGGTAAGGTAGAACTAATCCACCTAAAGGCCCACCCCTTTTGAACACCTTCCTCCAGCAAGGCTCCATCTCTCAAAGGTGTCATGACCTTTCCAAACACATGAGATTGTGGGGGACACATTTCAACTATGACACACATATATTCAGTTATATTTATATATATAATGTGTATATGTTCATGAATATGTAAATATGCAGATGCACATCTAATTTATATTTCACATATGAGATGCAGGATGAAGTATTAACACTTTAGAGTCTGCTCTGTTTTACCTAACATAATCTCTGGTTCCATTCATTTTCCTGAAAATTTCATGATTTAATTTTTCTTTACAGCAGAATAAATTCATTATGTGCCTCATTTTCTTCATCTATTCATTCATTCATAGATAGCCAATTAATCTGATTCCAGTTCTTGCCTTTTGTGAATACCATAGGAATAAATATGGTCACGTAAGTGTCCCTGTGCTATGTTCAGTTAGGATCTTTCAGGTGTATACTCAGGAGTAGAATGGCTAGGTCACATGATCTACTTCAGTGTTTTGAGAAACTTCCATCCTGACATCCACGATAACTTCACCAGCTTACATTTCTGCCTGCAGTGGATGAGAATTCTTCTTTCCATACCTTCACCAGCATTTGTTGTCCTTGGACATTGACATTCTGAGGGACAAGATGGACTCTCAAAGCATTTTTAATTTGCATTCTTTGATCTATAAAGATATTGAAGACTTTTTCATTCTGTAAACTGTCTCTTTAATCTAGTGACTATTCTTTTTCTATGTAGAAACTATTTCATGTAATTCCAATTGTCAATTCTTGGGGCTATTTCCTTTGTTATTTGATTACTTTTCAGAAAGCCCTTGATTATATCTATATATTGAAATGTTTTGCTATATTTTCCTCTGGAAGTTTCAAAGTTTCAGGTCGTGCATTCAGGTCTTTGGTCCATTTTGATTTTTTTTTTTTTTTTTTGGTGCATGGCAAGAGATCTGAATGTTGTTCCATTCTTTCCCATGTGCATGTCTACCTATCACAAAAAATAAGTCCCTTGATAACCACCATTTATCAGTTTTTTGTAAGGCTGAACATTGGCCAAAAAGACCCAATGAATGGCTAGCAGAATTGGGAAGAGGGTAGAGTATCCAGTTGAATGCCCACAGGGAAGCCTGCTAGCTTCCAAGAGATAGTTTCAAGCCAGAAACACACAAAAGGCTCTGGCTGTGCCTAGTAGGACACAAAACAAAACAGAAGTGTATGAATATGAAAGAAAGATGTGTAGGGAAGTGGGGCTGGCAGAGGCATGAGGGAAATAAGAAAAAAAAAGTAAAAGGGGAATAATTGAAATGTATGTTAATACATTTAAAATACAATAATTTAAAATTTATTTATATATAATTTATAATACAATAATAAATGAAATGAAATAAACTCATGTATGAACTTTTCAAATAATAAAACTCATCAATAAATAAAATAGAAAAAAAACCTGGATGTTTTTGAGAAATGGCATGAGCTAGGAGTATGTGAAAAAAATTAGCATGAAATATATGGAACCAAACAGGAGTTAATCAGATTAAGTAGGTAAACTGCTAAGAGATTGATCAGTTTGCTTCCTTGAGGATGGATGTATATAGTAAGTAAAAGAGAACTCAAAAAGCTCCATAGAGAAAATGTATAAGAATTAGTCATGAATGAAATGAAGACTTGAAAATGACTCTAATCAAGAGTTTAAGTCTGGTAAGACAAAACTGTAAAAAAGAATATATATATATATATATATATATATATATATAATGTATGTATCGAATGTATATCAAATACATGTATCAAATATATATACATCAGATATATTATCAAACATATGTGTTCAAATACATATATGTGTGTGTGTGTTTCAAAACACAGAATGAGTAATCATAACTACCATCCTCAGTTCTCTAACTGTAGTATTCTTTCCCTCTCTGAATAAAAGCCACACAAGTATCATGTTCAGTAGAAATTCAGGATGACTTAAACTAGATCTCTGCAACCTGACCCAATGAAGGGATAAGACTCTTACCTGCTTCCATAAATAAACCATCCATTGCAAGAATAGATACATGGTTTTCTCAAATAAGGCAGAGAAACCTCGTGCCTAGAGAGTCTTTTAATCTTTTTTTATTTTGACTTCTAATTTACATAAAAAGTTGCAAAAATGCACAGATGTCCCATATCCCATTCACACTGATTCTCTGAATGCCAACGCTGATTTTCATCTCTCTTCTCCCTCCTCCTCCCATTGTAAGAAAATAACTGTAGGAGCAGATCCCAAGGCATAAACTGTTCTCCAGCAGTGTCTTCTCAGTAAGCTCTGTTTACCTTCTTGTGTCCCATGACTATGTGGGCAGGAGGGATAGTACCCTACTGAAAAATTACATGTAAAGGAAAAGTTCTCAAATAAATCTTAGACTTTTTCACTCTGGAATTCCAGACTATTTCACAGAAGTCCACAATTTATTCAGCACTGGGATTTTCTTTGTCTTCCTTAAGCTGCTTCACGCTAAAATATAACAGCTGATTGCCAAGTTACTCAAATGCTATGGAGATTGAAAGTATGAATGGGATTTAAGTAGGAACAAGTAGTGATATACAGCTAGGGTAGAGGCAGGAATTTCAGCCCCAAGTAATTTTTATAAATAAAAACAAACCAGCGTATGACTTTTCTAGCATCCCAAAGCAAATCAATACTGAGTTCACATTTAGGTTTCAACCTCTACTCATAATTGATGCACATTGTGTTTCAGTCAGTGTGGTAAATCAACTGAGGAGGGCTCAGCTGAGACATGAAGAAAGTTATGCTGACGGCATTGTGAATTAAAATTACATTTGACCATGAGAAAATGACTTATACCTCTGAAGCATACTTGGTGCCTAAAACTTTAAACTTTCCTTGTGGAGAGTAGAATTCACTCTACTACAGAATCTATTTGGTAGAGAGACCAGATTAGAATAGTTCTTTCAAATAAATAGATCTCTCTTGAGGAGAAAAAGGTAAGTCAAACATTCCAAGTTGTGTGTGTGTGTGTGTGTGTGTGTGTGTGTGTGTGTGTGTGTGTGCGTGCACACACGTGCACACACGTTTATTTGTTTTTCAAACTTACTATGTTAGCTACTTTACTTATTGTTGTGACCAAATACCAGACAAAAGGAAAGGGTTTATTTTGGTTCACAGCTTAAGAAACAGAGCCCATCATGATAAGGAAGGCATGGCAGGATGAACATAAGACATCCAGTCATTTTGTGTTTGCAACCAGGAAGCAAAGAGCATAGAGGAAGTAGCACCACCCTATAAGACCTCAAGACCCACTTCAGTGATCCAATTTCTCTAACAGTAGTGTAGTCCTAGGGGTTCTGTTTCTTTTCAAAACAATACCACCAACTGCAGAACATTTTGTAAAGAAATGAACCAATGGAAAGCATTTAATATTCAAAGCACAACACTCACTAATCAGAAAGACAGTCCTCTCGTGCTGGGGTAAAGATGAGGATGAATGATAGGAATGAAGCAAGAGGCCAGGGATACTAATCTAGTGGGTCCGTCAATGAAAAGCAGGAAGCCATAAGAAAGTAGAATTCTCTCTAACACAAAACTTAACTGCCAACCAAGAATATACCAGGTGTATTTATCCTTTCATAAGAGAAGATCAATGATCAAACAAATCATTCCAGATTCCTTTTTATAAAGTGCTCCCTGCATGTTCACCACTGTTGCAAAGGGTATGTTCATGTTAAGTTGTGACTATGTTTACATCTAGAGCAGATCAGAAAAACCTAAAATATGTCATAAAAGCATTAATTTGGGCCTGGGTAAAATGATCAGTGGTTAGAGATCTTGTTATGCAAACAAAAGTTTCTGCATCTGATCCCCAGATCCCACATAAGAAGTCCAGTGACTGTTGCAGCTTGCTTACAATTCCAGAACTGGAAGGAAGAGAAAGGGAATCTGCAGAGCAAACTGGCAAGTGAGATGAGTCCTATCAAGGAACTCTAGGTTTGATTAAAGACTCAAAATAATAAGGTGGAAGAATAATGATTCCCTCTATACACACACACACACACACACACACACACACACACACACACACAGAGAGAGAGAGAGAGAGAGAGAGAGAGAAACATGCATACACACAACCATGTACCCCATACACACATACACATTAAAACAGAAAAGAACAGAAAGTTGTTAGTTTGTTGAAATAATTTTCATGCCTAAAATTGAACATTTTCTCTCCACTCTACCAAATTGTATCGAGTCATATTGTCAAGGAAAGCTCATCAGAGGTTCAACAATGAGATCAAATGCAACCTTAAACCATGTTGAAAATACAGAGACACTTTCCATTGTCAGGGTTAAAGGATACAGAAAGCAATTACTAAGTCAAAAGTTTTAGCATTTTAAGATAAAGTTTATGGTCCAAAATTTTTAAGCTAAATTATCCTCCAATGCCTCATTCTTTGCAATATCTCCCAGAGGAGTCTGATATCTAGAGCAGTCAGAATTCTACCACACATCTACAACATGGGTTCTATACTGAACGTACTTTTAGCAAACATGTTCAATTCCAAACTCTTATGTAGTCCTTATTCCAAAGAAACCAAAGAATTTAACAAGATAAAGGCAGTTTTAGAGGCTACCTAAGACACATGAAATAAGAAAACGTAAGTCTCAGGCACAATAAAATAGCTTAGTAGGTAAAGATGTCTGATGGAAAATTTAGCAGCCTCAGTTCAATCCCCAGAAGCCCAGAAGCCCATGTGGTAGAAGGTGAAAATTGACTTCTGAAAGTTGTCCTCTAACTTCAACTGGTATGCTGTGGCATGCTTTTTTTCTCTCTCTCTCTTGTGTGTTCTCTCTCTCTCTCGTGTGTTCTCTCTCTCTCTCTCTCGTGTTCTCTCTCTCTCTCTCTTTCTTTGTTTCTCTCTTTCTTCATCTCTAATCAGTAAATAAAATACTGTTTAAAAAGAAAACATAACGTTTAAGCTCCTAAGTCAACACAATCAGGTAAAGCTAGCAGAGACTCAAAATACCAATGGTCAAAGTGGGTTTGTTTGGAGGCTGGTTGATCTGTTTAAGTGCTTCAGAATTTCTTGGTCTGAACTCATTTAGAACATATGGCCCATTAAGTATGTCTCATTTTTCATCATGCACTGCTGTAACAAATACATGACCCAAACAATTTGGGGGAGTAAGGGCATTTTTATTACTGCTTACTATTTCAGGTTATAATTCATTGCGGTCAGAGAATTATATCATCATTGAGAACTAAGGAACTGATCACAGCACATCCTCAGCAAGAGCAAAGGAACAAAGAGAGATGCTACATAGGAGCAAAGAAAGAGGCCAGCTTGCCTGATTGCCAGAATCCAAATAGCTCTCTCAATATCTTTATCCACCTGTCTGGATCCTACCTTCTAGAGGCCAGGTCTTTCATATTAATTATGGATTTGAGATAATTTTCTATAGTCTTGCTCTTATAAGTGCACCCAGAGGCACACCTCTCAAGTACCTAGTTGACATCTGAAAGTAACTATCACAAAAGGTTCATGGTGTATTTCTCTTGTCTCTAGACAAGAGAAGCATATCTATACTATGAGCTGTCTTAAAAAAATTGTGTTTATTGAGTACAACCATGTTCATTGCATCACTATTTACAAGAGCAGTCATAGAATCAACCCAAATTCCCAACAGTTGACGAATGGATAATGAAAATGTAGTTCATTTATACAATGGAAAACTACTCGGCCATCAAAAAGATGAATTAATGAAATATGTCTGGAAATTGATGTCATTAGAAGAAATTATACTGAGTGAAGTATCCCATACACAGAAAATTAGATGTCATATGTACTCCCTAATAAGTGGATCCTAGTTTCAAACCCACTTAATGACATACTCAAAGGTAAATCTCTGTAATACACACGATAATCGCAAAGATTGATAAATAGGAGAGAAGGGGAAAGAAGATCTTAAAAGAAAGGAGACAAAAGAACACACTTCGATAGAGAAATTAGGCCACAATCATGTACTGCATGAAAGTAAGGAGATATCTGATGCAGCTCACTCTCACTTCCTTTCCTGTTAACTTGGGACTGAACAGGTTTGATCGCCCCTGTCAGGGAGGGTACGGGAATTGGCAGTTAGATGCTAACAAATCAGAAAAAAGGAGCCTGACCCCTCTCACTGCTGTGTCCTACTCCTATTCTTCCATCTACCTCTCTGAGTCTCTTCTTACATTAAGATCTTCATTTAAACAGTCTTTTATCTTTGGTTAGGAGGTCATCTCCTAACCAAAGGTCTAACAACCAATCAGGATACAGCCAAGGGCAGTGCAGGAACAGAAAAACTGAAAACAACAAACCATAGTTCAGAACACCAAAGACCCTACAATATTCACCCAAAATCAGACCAGCCAAATCTCTCCCCAGTCTAAAGCTCAGGGACCTTGCAGAAGAGGGGGCAGTAAGATTGTTAAGAGCCTAAAGATGGGGAGGACCAACCATCTTGTTGGTCAGGATTGCAACAGCCAGGGTATAGCCACAATGTGATTGGACTTTGCCTGACCTGCACAATAGCTGACATGTCAACAACCCCCCAAAGTCTAGCATGAATCACAGGGAGGAAGAAGCTTCAGGCAACAGCATCCTTAGAGGCAAGGCGTTAAACAGTTATAATAGAGTTCCCATACTAGCAGGCAGCCCAAGCCCCAAGCTATGCCACTGCATCCTGAACTCTTACTAGTGTAGATGACTCAGAGAGAAATTCAGTGCCTACATAAAAAGATGTTCTGGAGGATGGGAGAAAGAAACCAGGAAGCACCAAGAGAGAAGGAGGGAAGGAAAAGGGGTGAAAAGGAGAGAGGAGTGAGAAGGAAGAGTGCACACTAGGGGACAACAAGGGGAAAGAAAGGAAGGAAGGAGAAGAAGGGGGTAACTATTGAGCTTGTATAACTAGGCAAAAAATGTAATTAAAATTTAAAATTAAATTTAAAGAAAGATTTGTGTTCATGAAATCTTTGCCTTTCACTGAAATCTGGAAATAGCCCCTTGTGAAAATCCCTCTTCACTCAAAACTGGGTAACTTCCTAATGAAACTGGAAGCAATGTTCATAACTGAGCTGACAAAAGTCAGAAGCACGACTTCCCTTACCTTCATGAGCAAGCACAATCCTGTCTGAATCAGTGATTACTGATCCAGTGACGGACTCTCTAGATCCTAAGAAACCTGCCTTGGAGACTTCTTACCTGAACACTGGTTTCAGTTACAAGATCACACATGTACATTTTAAAACTAGTGCTCTTGTTGATGCTTCAGAAATGCTTGCTCCAGGGTCCCAGGAAGAACCCACTTTTGCTAGGAGTCCTTTAATGTGTGACCTCTGTTTATTTAAATGGTCCTGGTCTTGAATGGAGCTTTCAACTAGGCAATAGTGAAGCATTCCCCCAACATTGCCTTTCATCCCTTTCTTCCGAGATTCAAGGGATGCTTCACTGTGTTTTAACTATCTAACTTGCTGCTTTGCTTGGCCCCTTTCCTTCTCTATCAATTGGAGGAGTTCTGCTGTCTACTAGAGTTGAATGCTTCTTTTCTTTAATTTCAATTTATTCTCTGCTTTCTGCCCAAGATATCTTCTTACCCAGCATTAACCTTCAAACTTTATCTCATGAGTTCCCACAATGAGAGATAGAAACTAATGTCTTCTTTTGCCTAAAGTCTCTATCATTACAATAAGTCTTGACTATTTTTCATTTCCTTACTCGAATCATCCAACCAAAGAGCGCATTTACCAACAAAATATATTTAATCAAGTCTAGTTATTAATTATGTCTAGTTTCATTATAATAAGTGTTGTGGTATCTAAGATCCTGAAATAATTCCTATGCTAATTTCTTAGACAGCAAATGTGATGAACTATCACACAGGTGTGTGTGTGTGTGTGTGTGTGTGTGTGTGTGTGTGTGTGTGTGTTTGTGTGTGTTTGTGTGTCTGTAAGGGTATGGGATATATGTGTGTATGTGTGTGGTGTGGGGTGTGTGTGTGTGTGTGTGTGTGTGTGTGTGCTTGTGTTTGTGTGTGGGGGGGATGTGGGATTATGTGTGTGTGTGTGTGGTGTGGGGTGTGTGTGGTGTGGTATGTGTGTGTGTGTGTGTTACATTGCATGGCAAAAGAAAGAGGGAAGATATAATTAAAGTTTCTTGAGTTGACATTGAGTTAATCAAAGTAAAATTCCCTGTATTGACATGTAATCAAACTGCTTGTTTAATTACTATCTTTAGGTAAAGGATTTAGAGTCCCAAAGGCAAAAGAATATTCTCTATGAAATTGATCCACAAGTTTTTTTTTTCTTTGTTTTGTATATTGTCTTGAGCCCTTATCTGTTTGTGGATAATCTGTGTATTTCCTTCAGGCTTTGGGAGACATTTCCTAGAGGGATTTTCCTATGGTCACCTCAGGAATTTCCAACATCCTGTCACCTTGATATACTCTATTTTCTGAGATCTTTCCTCTTTCCCCTCTCTTTTAAATAAAGTCATAGCTAAGATGCCTTCTTTAGTTGATTCTTTAATTTCTAGCAATCATACATAGACACAATAGCCATTACCTCTCAAATCTGTATATCTTACACCTTACCATCTCATTTGCAGTTTATACCTCCCTGATTATCTCTCTGTGATAACAACATTATTTGCCAGAAGATCTTTTCCTTGTTGCTTTTCAGCACTGTCTTCCAATGCCTTATTTTCATTCTTTCATAGCTGTTGTCTAAATAGTAAGAACAAAAATATGCTAGTAACACTTGTGATAGTTTGCATCCGTAAGTTCCTCTGTGAGTCCATATTTTCAACCCTGGGAAGTCTGTGAGGACTTTAAGGGGTATGCTCGGGTGGTAGAAGGAGGTCACTAGGATTGGACTTTTGAAGGTTACCTCTGGTCTTTGTTCCTGCCTCCTCTCTCTGCCTGGTTGATGTCTGGTCCTCCCTACTGCCATTTCTCCTCTACCATGATGCGCAAAGATGTGTCTGAAACCATGAGCCAATATAAACCTTTCCTTATGCTGCTCCTGACAAATATTTTTGTCACTGTGCAATATAACACAGAATTAATTAACAGAGAATTAAAAATATTATAGCTCTTTCTCAATTCCCTAAATAAAATGATGTTTGCATGCTGAATATGCCAGGCATAAGCAACCTTTCTAACCACCTTTTTAACCTCTTGATTTTTATCCATTCCATCTAAGAAACTAACTGATCCAGTATATTATTTGTACATTTTATACAACACTATCACAAATTTGTAGGCAAACCCACAGAATAAGTTCTATTCAGAATTCTCAAACTAAACATACCCTGCAACAGCTTAAGACTACCTAGTGGGAAAAATTTCCACAGATATGCTGGAAATCACAAGTAAGGGATTCCAAAGCCTTGCCTTTCGTCTTTAGTTTACCAAAGAGAATCAGGACAGTAAGTTTAGTGCTTTCTACCTAAGATTGGACATTAAAGTTTAAAGTATTTAATATACACTAGAGCTCTGTCAACAAATGGATTATGTACTTCCAGTTTCCATCTACTTACACACAAGACTCTTGATTGAGGAACACAGGAAAGTATCGAAATTCAGTGTCATCCATCAATGTTTTGACCCCTGCATCAGCATTGGCTGAAATAATAGCATATACTTCATCTGTGTAGCTCATGGCCAATATACACTAACCTAACATGAAGGTTTGAATGTCCAGACTACTCCAAAGTGATCACTTATTAAAACCCTGCCCTTCTTGCTAATAGACAAAACCTCCTTAAAGGTCAACTGTATGACTATACATGCTCCTTTCCCTGCCAGTACAGCACAGCATAATGCCAACACAACCAAAGAGTCCATTGTCATACTCCCAGCCAATCGACTGTCCATCTCAGCAGCTTTTACTTTTCCCTTTTCAAACATGCCTTTTCAAAATATTTTTACATTTAATTTTGGGAGAGGGATAGATGTGTCATAGTACATATATAGAGGTCAGGGCACTCTGTAGGAGATGGTGCTCCCCTTCCATCCTGTGGGTTCCAGGGATAGAACTTGGGTCATTAGGCTTGACAGCAAGTGCCTTTACCGACTGAGCCCCAAATATCATTTCTTTTTTTTCCAAATATCATTTCTTATGTGTAGTTTTAGATCTACTTTCACCAAATGACAAGTTTTTACAGCCAATAAGTAATATGCTCTTCCTCAATTAGAAAGCAAAACAAGAAATGGCCTTAGAACTGGAAAGACAGAGATCAAGTGTCAGATTCATTCCTGATTAACAGCTGTATTTATTGACAAGGTTTCTATGTACAACCATGGGTTTGCTGACATCCTCTAAGGTGAACTTCACCCAGAGTTGTTGTTTCCTTTCTTGTGTATCAGAGCCTGACCATCTAAACTGCACATAGAGGAGAATGGACACACTGTACAACAGGGATGTCTCCAGAAGTGTTATAAAGAGACAAAGCTATTCACCAATCAGTTAATGAAGTGAATTTCCGGAGGTCAAGATGACCCTGTAATAAACACCTTTTGCATGTAAATATGAAGTCAATGATGGAGGGAGACTAATCCCCCGAACAGCTAAGTCTCTGGCTCAATTCAATCTGTTCCTATATAAATGAGGCAATTATATAGATTAAGCTGTACTAATGATCGAAGGTCTGCTTTTGATATAGCATGCAGAGAAATAAGGAATTGAAGAGCCTACCTAGTCTACTCATTGATTTAGTCACACATTCCTTCACACACTTAAGCAAGCAAGATTTATTGAATTCCAATAATACAATAAGTGTTGTGCAATCCCCTACTGCTAATGAAGTCACAAAGGACTAGAAAGGAGAACGCAGTCTAACATCATAGAATTCAGCAGAAACAATGTCTAGACAATGACCAATTCTTTCAATTCTTCCCTCATTCCTATGTAATTATAAGAGCCATGACCTAAAGAAAGAAGTTGGATTCACAAGGGAGAATGTAGTGATGAACAGATCACTTGAGAAGTAGAAAAAGGAAGGTGATGTGGAAAGAGTTCTCCTAGTATCACATTGCTTATATCCAATATTAAACCGCTTACAATTACTGCACTTTTATGTATTCATACTGTTTTCCCTGAGCCTCCTTTCTCTCTTCTATGAAATGGGATGGCAATAGCAACAGAGGTTCTCACAGTATTGCAGTGAGTTACAGTTCAATGAACCAGAATGATTTATATGAGGCTGGCATCATTTATGAATTTATGGCTACTAATAAACTAAAGAATGTGGAAGCAAGAGATATGATGTAATTGAGTCACAAGATATATGTTCCTTATGACGGGGAGTAGGAACTAAAATTTTAATTAAATATCTGTTTGAAAATAGTTGCGAGTTCCTAGCTAAATAAAACAGCAGGTATCATGATTTCCACCTACACAGAAAAGGAAAGCAACAAACAAGTGGAGAAATTTGCTCCAAGGAGCATGGTGAGGAAGACTGGGACACAGAGGAATACTTTCTTCCTTCCCTGTCAACTGCCCTAAGACTGCAACCCAGAAAGGTAATGAAGTATGGAGAAAAAAACAGGAAGGAAAAACATGAGCTGAAATTGACAATGGATCTTCCTGTTGTCTCAAATGCCTCTGATTTCCAAGATCAAGGCCAGGAACAAAGTGCTAAAGAATGGAAGTTCTGGAAGACTGCTCCTTGGGTTTACATTGAGCTCTGTCCTTGCCACATAATCTCTGGCAAGACAATCTCTGTGTCTCTCTGTCCTCAGACACAAAGGGTAATAACAGGCTTATTGTTTCAGCCTCTCATCGTGTGGAAACACATAAGAAATGCTTACTATAAGTACAACTATCTCTTTGTCAGAGACAATAGAAGACATCCTTGTTTTGACCTCAAAGATTAAGAGAGATTGGACCATATGACATCCAAGTTCCTTTCTAACCCACATCTGTCTTTTTTGCTATCCTACATATCACCAGTCATGAACCTCCTGCAAGCATTCAGCATCCCAGACAGGTAACTCATTCAATACCGATTTTGATCAGAACAAAAGGAATTTGCAGAATAGTGTCAAAGTGTTAGGTACAAAAGGCATTTTTAAAAATAGATACACTAAAGTTAGTGAGAATTCACTGATATAGTTTAGATATTTAGGGAATCTGCTCTTCGTTTGAACTGATCTAACATTTATTACAGATCCAAAGAAACCTGGATTCCAGGAAGCCCTTGCTGAGACAGGCAACATGCTGTCACCTCTCCTTGGTAGAGATCAAACTGCACACAGGGTGTAAGAAGGTGACAAGTCCTAACAGGTGGTGCTAGCTATAAGAAAAGAGTAAGTAATGTGGATTTCTTTCCTAAGCTCGGCAAACATCAGTTTAAAGTGACAGAATACAATGCTTCCTGGGTCCCGCAAGCATCAATGTTATCACAATTTTAGATGAACTCAGAATAATCTCTTCCAGATGATAAATATTTCTGGATTGTTTTGTATATTACTTAATACTTTGTTTTTTTCTCTCTACCCTGCAACATACACAAATTTTGGGAAGATGCTGAGTTATGAACATTCCTTAACCATATCTCCAACTTTCATGTGAAAGGGCATCAGGCTTTGATGTTGGAGATGGTATAATAGGAAACCCAGAATCACTTCTGCAACTTCCTATGTGATAGTAATCTAACTGTGTTTAATTTCATCATTTTCAGAACTAGAACAAGTGTAGTTCATAGCTTTGCTGTGAGGATGCACTGATAAGATACACTTGAAAGACGTGTTCATAGTTGGACCTCCATAAATTTTAGGCATTTTACTTTATTATCCACACATTTTAAAAGGTGATTGATGGGTGACATTAAACGATGGTTGGATGCTGGGATGCAGTGGAGACAGAAAGTGAGCACGCCACTGTCTTTTTCAGCCGACTTAAGCCTCTTTCTTTGCTCTTTTTTAAAAAGCCTTACTGGGGAGCTGCCATGTCTCCAGGGCTGGGGAGACCATCACAGGGTTTGCTGGCACCAAGAAGAAACCACCAAGTCCAAAGATTGAGAGTGTCTCCCATAACCTCGTCACTTCATGTATGCCAGCCTCACACTAGCAAAACCCAGAGACCAACACCCAACAAGAATCTGACACACTGATCCATAAAACCCACTGTCAGTGTGACTAATATGCCACTAGCAACAGCAACAGCAGCAGAAATGCAGTTTCTGATTAACACTTGCCATAGAAATTTTATAAATACAACCCTGGTAGAAAGCGAAACCAACCAGATCTCCACTTGTAAGAGAGTCTCACAACTGTGATTTTTAGATTAGAATTTCATAAACATAATTATATATAAGGATGTTTAATGTCTATCTTCCATATGTACTTCGTGTCTTCTTCTAGCCTCAATACAAGAAGAGGCCTTTCTCCCAAAACCTTATGAAATGCCTAGAGATGGTTGTGCCCTAATTACTGTCTCCTAGGATACCCAACAATAACAAGCAGAGCACAGTAAATAAACCTAAATATCAGCTCTTATGAATTCTACTAAGTCTCCCCCACCAGAGAAGAGTTTTTCAGAATCCTTTATCATATATTCTTGAAATGAAAGACAATCAAGTCCAAAGCAATGGAAGTTTGTGAATGGAGTGACTCCTGACGTCTGAGCAGACAAAGATTTATATGAAGGTGCTATGAGGCCAAACTGCTCTAGGAAGGGAAGAGATAAAAAAATTGCCTTGTCAATTTCTTCTGTTCCTGAATTCAGTAGTCTTTGAACCAATAAAGCATGTTTCTCAGGAATGCAAACATTGATTTCTCTTGAGTTGCTTTGTATTCTAATTTGTGGTTGAGGGGTACTCAGGACTAGTTCAGTATTTTCAGTCAATGCACATGTCAAAAGCAGGATTAGAACATGCATTTTGTTCTCAAGTTAGTAAATAATAAATGTGAGAAATGTGAATATTTTATTCTTTTATAAATACATTTTTTCTCCCACATTTTATTTTTTCCCAATCATACAAGCTCAATAGGTACACCTATTGTCTCCCTCCCTCCTTCCTTACCCAGTCCCCCCTTTTTCCCCTTTTTCCCTTCCTTTCACCCCTCCCTCCTTCTCTTTCCCCCACTGCCTCCTTCCTCCCTTCTATCCCCTGGAACATCCTTTTGTGTGAATGCCAAACCTCCCTCTGAGTCCTCCACCCTAGTGAGAGTTTAGAATTCAGTGGCATAACCCTGAGCCCCTTCTTGGGCTTCCCATTAGTATGGGAACTCTATTATGACTGTTAATCCCTTGCATTTAAGGATCCTACTTCCCAATTAAAAAACGGACCTGGGAACTCAAAAGGAAAGTTTTCCAGGGAGGAAATTGAAATGTCTAACAAATATCTTTAAAAATGCTCCACAACCTTAGCCATCAGGGAAATGCAAATCAAAACTTCTCTGAGATATCATCTCACCCTGGTCAGGATGGCAAAAATCCAGAATACAAACAACACCAAATGCTGGAGAGGGTGTGGAGAAAGGGAACTCTCATACACTGCTGGTGGGAATGCAGGCTTGTACAACCACTCTGGCAATCAGTATGGCGATTTCTAAAAAGTTAAAGATCGAAATGCCATATGACCCTGCTATACCACTTCTGGGGATAAGACCCTATAGTGCAAAAATTCACTGCAGTGACACAAGCACAACCATGTTCATTGCAGCACTATTTACAATAGCAAAGTCATTGAATCAATCCAAATGTCCAACAGTTGACGAATGGATAAAGAAAATGTGGTACATTTATACAATGGAACACTACTCAGCCTTCAAAAAGGATGAATTATAAATACATTTTAAAAGAATTATTTTTTAAGGGAGAAAGGGAAGTTTATTCAGCTTACAGTTCCAGAGGGAAGGGACAGTCTCTCAAAGCAGAGGCATCATGGCTGGCTAGCCAAAGCTGGAGGAGGCTGTTGCCGCAGACATCTTGGAAGCTGAGAGCTGCAAGACTGCTTGCTGCAAAGGCAGACTTTTCTTAGAGGTAGAGTTGGACTAATCCACCTCAAGGCCCACCCCTTGTGACTCCCTTCCTCCAGCAAGTCTCCACCTTTCAAGGTGCCATGATCTTGCTAAACACATGAGACTGTGGGGGACACATTTTAAACCATGACACTCCACTCCTGGTTCCCACAGGCTCATTGGCATCTCATTATGCAAACCATACTCAATCCAACTTTAAAAGTCTTCATAGACTACATCAGTAGTCCCAAAAGTCCAAAGTCCAAAGCCTCCTGTAAAATCAAAAGACAAGTTATACACTTCCAACATACAGTGACACAGAATAAACATTCCCATTCCAAAGGGAAGGAATGGGGGCATATCCAGGAAAGAATGGTCCATAACAAGACCAAAAATCAGCAGGACAGACTCCAAATCTTTTTTTTTTTTCATTTCCAGAGTATTTATATATTTTTTTTTATTTCAGCTCATACAAACTTATTAGGTACACCAGTTCCCTTCCTCCCTCCTCCTCCCCCCGTACCCCCTGCTCCCCCTCCCCACCACTGTCCCTCCCCATCCCCCAGTGCCTCCCACCCCAATTCCCAGAGAGTCCTTTCTTGTGCATGTCTGATTTTCCTCTGGGCCCTCCTCTCCGATGACGTACAAGGATCCAGTGGCCTTTCCCGAACCCTTTCCCGTGTTCCCCTTAAGCATAGGAACATTGCTGTGGCTGCCAATCCTTTGCCTCCAAGGATCTTGGTGCCTTTAGCAGATGCTAGACTTTGTGAGGTCAACAGTGTGTTGGACAATGCGCAGGGCATGCAAAGTCCAATTATGATTGCTTCAGCCCTAACTAGTATAGAGTATCTTACATATCATTGCTCCTCCCGTCCTTATGCTCTTACACTCTGACCGCCCCCTCTTCCGCAAATTTCCCTGAGCTTCAAGATGGGGAGAGACTAAGCTGGCCTAGTTCTAGGTGGTTGATATAGAGTCTCTGAAGTTCTGGATTGTGGTTTGTTGATTTTCTTTTGCAATTTTGCTGCTCCTGCAATGCCCTTCACTCCATCCTGGTGGGCATTGTATGTTACCCCCTGGCCAGAGACAAAAAGCTGTTAGAGGACAGACTCCAAATCTTATAGCTCCAAGTCCAACAGGTGAGCCTCTCGCTGAAATCATCTCAGTTCCAGAGGGTTTTTGGTTCCACCCCTCCAATGCAGCTGCTCATAGAACACATCACTCTCTTGGTCTGACTTCTCCAGGGTATACAGCTCTCCTTGGCAGGTGTCCCACATTGTCTCTGGCATCTCTAACATCTTTACTTCTCAATGGCAAACCAGGCTTGAGCTGCACAGCACAAACTGCCTCTAAACTGCAAACTTTCTGCCACATGCTGCCTGGCTTCCATCATGTTTTGAAATCTTGGAGGAGAACTCCACGATCTCCTCCCTTTTGCATCCTTGATGCCTCTAAAACCAGAACCACATGGACGACTTTGCCAAGACTGACCCCCTTGAATCACAGCTGATTCTGCTTCTCTATGCTGATCAGGTCTTTCGCTCCTGGGCAGTTGTTTTGGAAGAGAAACCAACTCTTGCTTTGGAACTCCACCCTTTAGCTCTTGTCTTCTCTAAAAGAATTATTTGCTGGGGTTGACAATGGAAATTCATGTAAATTTAACCCCGTGCATCTTCCTGTTTCTGTCTCTGTCTCTTTCACACACACATACACACACACACACACACACACACACACACACACACTATATATATATATATATATATATATATATATATATAGTCATGTGACTGTTTAAAAATAAATACCTATTTTTGAATGCTGTGACTGAAGTTTGATATTAATTCTTTTAATTACATTTCATATCCCTATTTCAACAATGCTTGTTGAATATACATAAAAGTAATAAAGTTTTTAGCCATTCATGCAAACATAATTTTCACTTTTTTAAGTTTAAATTTATAGTTCACATGTTGGTTTACATTTAACTTAAATTTTATGAAAATATATTCATATTGTGTTGTAAATAGACACTCTTTCCTATTTTAATCCTTCAGAATATCATTCTGGTTAAAACCCAGATCACACAAATTTTTCT
Source organism: Typhlomys cinereus (assembly GCA_023101885.1). NCBI lineage: Eukaryota > Metazoa > Chordata > Mammalia > Rodentia > Platacanthomyidae > Typhlomys > Typhlomys cinereus. Next base: position 12,886,713 of record JALPQD010000003.1, read on the forward strand.
AACCAGTAGTCATAATGATTTTGCTGAAATGGAGTTGATTAAGTTTGCAATGTAGTAGACATGTATTAATATATGAGTTATGGATGTAAACATCACTGGCTCGACAGCGCAATACACAGTATGAACCTTGGTTATTAAGCACAGGCGCCACCAGCTGATAACTTGCCAGCTTCCTCTTTTTGCTTCTTTCCTGTTGGTTGGAATCATGGAAAGACACCTAATCTTTATGGTACCTGATAAATACTATAAAAAGCTCAGTTCCATCTGCAGTCAGGTGTGGATGGGAGAAAAGCTCATGGGCCCTGACCCTTTCTGGGGACTGGTCCTTACTGACTAACACAGGAAGAGGGGAGTCAGTGTCCTCAGCTGTGTAGCCACTGATGAGCCCACCAGGCTGACCAGGATAGCTCCACACCCATGCTCATGCAGAAGGTCCTGGCTGAGCTCAGTGAGTCACAAAAAAAAAAAGGCATGAACATGGGGAAGAGACTTGCAGGAAGGAGCCAGAGGTTGATGAGTATGGGAACAAGAAAAGAGAAAGTAGAATTAAAGTATCCAGAATGTATTGTTATACATGTGTAGGAAATCATGTAAGAATAAGATTAATATTAAAGTGAGCTAAATAAGTCTTCCCCAGGTCTAAATAGCACTAAACACATATGCTCCATCCATTATTCATCCGGTCACTAACCTTTTATTTAAAGAAAATGCCTGGGTTGGAGAGATGGCTTAGGGGCTAAGCCTCTGCCTCACAAGCAGAAGGATCTGAGTTCGGATCCCAGATCTCACATAAAAACACCAGGTGAAAATGTCGGCAGCTTGCGCGTCCAGCTCTGTAAGACACAGTCTGGAAAAATCTCAGAGCAAAAGAAAAACAAGGTAGACAAATCCAGGATGATTCCTTGATGCCCTGTCTCACACACACATGCACAACACACACACACACACACACACACACGCACACACACACACACTCACTCACAAAGTTACACACTCACAAAATTAAGGTTAAAAGCCTTTAGATAGTACCTACTATGTGATAGGCACTGTGTTAGGAAAAAAATGAAAACATGACATCAGAGTCAAGCAAAGAAAGTTTTAAGCAATCCCTTTGAAATTTTTTTGTTTTTGTTTATCACTGTCTTTTGTAATGATGTATAAAGAATACAGTGAATGTATTTATTTTCACCCCTAAATCCTTTTTCCCTTCATCTCCCCTTCTAGACTCGCTCTAATTTTCAAATCTTTTCATCTGTGTAGCCCATTGTGTTTCATCTAGTTTGTCTTAGATGACATATGCCTGACCTGAGTCATGCTCCAGGAAGGATCATAGGTCAGTGGGTAAACTATTGAGGAAATCATCCTCTCTTTTCTTCCCTATCAGCATTAATACTTGTTGTTTCTCATGGAGGTGTGGAGCTTTTTGAGATTTTTCTGCTTTCATAGTGAGGTGTTAATAAGACAGTTCCTGTGCAATTCTTATGTCAGTATGCATATCTGTCAAGAAATCATATACATATCACCTTGTCATATTCAAGAGATGATGTCTGGCCCAACACTGTCTCACTTCAGTCCTTACAATGTTACCACCCCCTGTTCTGCAACATTCACTGAATTTTGGGATGGGGGTGGGTAAGGAATATACCTCCTTTTTAGAGACAAGCAGTTCGCAGTCACTTGTTTTCTGTATTTTATCAAATTGTTTTCAATAATACTTTCTATCACAGAAGGTTTCTAGGTTGAGTGTTAAGTGATCTTCCAATCTATGGGTATAATAACAGACATTTACAAAGCAACTTGATATACTGTCTTCCTAGCTGAATATTCATATTCTACTCTTCCCCTGGAACCTATGTTCTTGTTCCAGTTTACGGTAATGAAATATGTTCCCTTCTAAAAAACATGCTCTAAATCTGACCAGAAAACTGTTGGTTGTCTCTGTGATATTAGGAGCATCACCTCCCTCCCATGATATTTGACAAATAGTCACTTCAAATGCATTGCCAAGAGTGAAACAGCACATCCTGGTATATGTTTCCTCTGCATTTTCTTATCAAACAGCCTTTGATGGCAACGAGAACTTTGGTTTTTATAGTGACATACATGGAAATTCTGTCCATCAGAATTTCAAGGTCAAATGCTGCATAAGTGAACAAGTACACTGTGGCCAACGTTGGGAGTTCAAGGCATTTTTCTCCCAACTCAAAGATAATTTCATTTTACTCCATTCTGTCTTCCATCTACAACATCAGTGAGCAGTCTGCTCATACTTATAGTCACTATTTTGTTGCTCACAGTCATCGGTCCACTAAAATTTGCTATCTAGCCACCTATATTTACACTGCTCTAAGTAACCACCAATTGGTCTCATGACTCTAAAGTCTTTCCTGACTGTACCGGGTTTACATGTCAGTTTGACCATGAGAGCTGAGCCTTTATAGACATCTTTGTAAAGAAGTCTTAGTTAAGGCAGGCCCTGAACAAGCCTATGGGAGATGATCTAATTTATGTAGGAATGCCTAGCCACAATAGAAAGAACATTTGCTGGGCTAGTAGGAATTCGCAGGTGAGCAACCTAGAAGGTAGGCTTCAGTCCTCGCCCTTCTCTCAGCTCTTCCAGTGCATATGGTGGGACCTCTTCTTACTCCTGTCCTATAATAAAGGACTATAACTATGATCACATGCTAAAATAAAAAATCTCTTTGTCCCACTAAACTCTTTAGGTCTCTTTTTCATTACAACATTGGTATCTGAAGTAAAGACATCAATTCTACATGGCAATAATTTTTCCCTTACCTTCCGGGACACCACATCTATGAGTTTTTCCATGCTTCTTGAGTACCAGCCTCTTTCACGATTTTCTGTATTATTCACATTGTTCAAACAAGAATCGCATGCACATTCCCCTTTTCATCTGTCTCTCTGTCCTGTATGTTAGTGCTGAAAACTTGGGATACATATATTTGATTAAACTCTGTCCAATGAGTTGTGCCATGTAGACCCAGCTGTCAACTCAACACCTCTTAAATATTATTTCATTTCATCTAACTTGGCATAAGCAAACACATCCTCTACTCCAGATGTGTAAGACACACTGGGTCTCACTGAAAGACAAAACTTTGACTTATCATTGGTCCTTTAATAAACATATCCATTCATCCACAACCTTTTATACAGAATTTACATAATCAGAGAAGATTGCATTGGATCTATACCCACCAATAGAGTCATGTTCTGAGTGAAAATAAAGTATCACAGGCTACTAGTGCCTGCTTTATCTCTGTTTAAGAAATTTGCAGCCTAGCACTGAAAATTGAATTGTGCAAAGAGAGACTGCATTCCCAGTGATAGCTCCTAGAAGCTAGCTGGTAGAACTGAGCCTTTAAAAGCAACTAAAAAGAAGATTGCATAGACACCCTTGGTATGCAGCTCCTGTCATTAGAGGTGTGAGTGACCTGAATCTGCCTTCAGGGACAAGAAACCCATGAGATGTGGCCTGTTGCATCATTCTATATAGACAAATGCACAAAAAGAGGAAATCTTCAGTGACAGAAAGTGCTTGTTGCCAAGGCGAAATGAGGGCAGATGAAAAGTCTAGTTTTCTTTTTGGAGTGATGGGAATATGGTAAAACAGACTTGTGGTGACAACTGCTCGTATCTGTGGCATGAGTCAAAGGCAATGCAATGACAGATGAGCTGTGTCACATATGGGTTCTCTCTCAGAAAACTTCTGTTTTGAAACATTGAGGTAAATTTTTAGACCTAAAAGTAAGAAAGGATACTATTGTATGGTATTCCATTTTAAGTATTGTTTTAGACTTTTCACTGTTGTACATGCTTATGTTGTATATGCCTCCTCGTTTGGTTTTAGGATGTAACCCTATATCATCTTTCTGTAATGCTAAAATAATTAAGTTTCTAACTGGAATCTTTAAAATCTGTGAAATAAGGCACTGTTCCAAATAAAAGAACTTTCTTTCACATCCATGTAGAAGTCCTAAACTGCTCATTTAAGTAACAAGGGAGTAGTAATTTCTCTTCTCCTACATTTTATTTTTTTCTTAATCATACAAGCTCAATAGGTACTCCCAGCTTCTCCCTCCCCATCCACTCCCCAGTATCCTCCTTGCACTCTCCCCTCTTCCCTGCTTCCTTTCACTTCTCTCTCTCTCTCTCTCTCTCTCTCTCTCTCTCTCTCTCTCTCTCTCTCTCTCTCTCTCTCTCTCCTTCTCCCAGTGCCTTGCCCTTCCTCCCTCCTATCCCCTGGAGCATACTTTGGTATGAATGCCAAACCTCCCTCTGAGTCCTCCACCCTGCTGAGGGTTCAGGACTCAGTGGCATAGCCCTGGGCCCCTTCTTGGGCTCCCTGTTAGTAATGGGAACTCTATTATGACTGTTATTACCTTGCCTCTAAGGATACTACTTATTGCCTGGAGCCTTCTCCCTTGTGATCCATGCTAGACTTTGGGGTCACTGGTTTGGCTACAGCCCTAACTTGTGTGGAGTATCTTGCATATCTTTGGTCCTCCCCATCTTTAGGTTCTTAACAATCTTGCCACCCCCTCTTTCACAAGGATCCCTGAGCTTTAGGATGAGGAGAGATTTGGCTGGTCTGATTCCAGGTGAATAAGGCAGGGACTTTGGTGTTCTGAATTATGGTTTCTTGTTTTCAGTTTTGCTTTTCCTGCACTGCCCTTGGCTGCATCCTGATTGGTATAGAAGGTCACCTCCTAACCAATGATAAAAGACTATTTAAATGAAGATCTTAATATAAGAGGAGACTCAAAGGTAGATGGAAGAAAAGGATTAGGACACAGCAGGGGGAGGGAAGGGTCAGTGTCCCATTTGCTAGATGATTGCCATCTATTTGCAAGTTCTTATATCTTCCCTGATTGGTGAGATCAAACCTATCCAGATGCAAGTGACCAAAAAGGTAAGTGAGAGTGAGCTCCACAAGATGTCTAATTACTTACATGTAATACTTGACCTTGGTCTATTTTCTGAAGTGTGATCCCCTATCTCCCTTTTTTTTTTTTTTTTTTTTTTGAGGTCCTCATTCCCCTTCCATCTTGTTTATAATCCTTAGTAATTAAAGTGGGTATTACAGAGATTTGCCTTTGCATATGTCATTAAGTGGGCTTGGAACTAGGATCCGCTTATTAGGGAGTACTTACAGTGTTTAACTTTCTTTTTTTTTCTGTTTTAACTTCATGGTTTATTTAGCTTTCTTTTTTTTTTTTTTTTGATGTATTTTTTTTTCCACTCATACAAACGTAATAGGTGCCCTGGTCCCCTCCCTCCCTCCAAGTGTCTAACTTTCTATGTCTGGGATACTTCACTCAATATAATGTCTTCTAATTCCATCCATTTCTTGGCAAATTTCATTAATTCATCTTTTATGATGGCTGAGTAGTATTCCATTGTACAAATGTACCACGTTTTCATTATCCATTCATCAAATGTTGAGCATGACTTTGCTATTGTAAATAGTACTGCAATAAACATGAAATGGATGAATTCCTGATTAAGCACAACCAACCTAAATTGAATCAGACTATTTAAATAGTCCCATAACATATGAGGAAATTGATGAAGCAACCTCAAATCTTTCAACCAAAAAAATATCCTGGACCAGATGGATTCAGCACAGAATTCTAGCAGACATTCAAAGAACAACTAACACCACTACTCCTTAGACTGCTCCATCAAATTGCAAAGGAATAACACTTCCAGATTCTTTCTATGAAGCTAATATTATACTAATCCCAAAACCTAATGAAGATACACTTAAAAAAGAAAATTATAGGCCAGTCTCTTTGATGAACACAGATGCAAAGATTCTCAACAAAATCTCAGAAAATCAGATTCAAAAACATGTAAAAAAGATCATTCACTGTGATCAAGTAGGCTTTATCCCATGCACACAAGGTTGGTTCAACATATGCAAATCAATAAATGGAATCCATCATATAAGCCAATCGAAAGTCCAAAACCATATGATACTCTTTATAGATGCAGAAAAAGATCCAACAGCCTTTTATTATCAAAACCCTAAGAGACAGTTGGAATGGAAGGAACCTACATCAACATAATAAAAGCTGTATACAACAAGCTAATAGCAAGGATTATACTCAATGGGGAAAAACTTGAAGCATTCCTGCTTTGATTGGGAACTAGACAAGGCTGTCCACTCTCACCACTTCTATGCAATATTGTACTTGAAGTCTTAGCTAGAGCTAGACAAGAGAGAGAGATAAAAGGAATTCAAATCAGAAACAAAGAAGTCAAGGTATCTCTATTTGCAGATGATATGATCATATACCTGAGTAATCTTTAAAACACAAGGAAACTCCTAAACTAATATATAATTTCAGCAGAGTGACAGGTTACAAAATAAAGGTGCAAAAATATACCAAAGATGAAAAAAGCGAAAAAGTCCTAAGAGAAACAATCCCATTTACTATAGTCCTAAAAAAAATGGAATATGTTGGTATAAATCAGACAAAAGAAAATGAGAAACTTGTATAGTGAAACCTTTAAAACCCTAAAGAAAGAAATTACAGAAGACACCAGAAGGTGGAAAGACCTCCCATGCTCCTGGATCAGCAGAATCAACAATATAAAAATAATCATCCTACCAAAAGCAATACACAGATTCAGTGCTATATGAATTAAAATCCCCAAGCAGTTCTTCAAAGAAATTGATGAAACAACCTCAAAATTCATATGGAAGTACAAAAGGCTCAGGATAGCAAAAGCAATCCTGAGTAACAAAAACACTGCTGGAGGTATCACCATATCAAACCTTAATCTATACTACAAATCCATAGTAATAAAAACAGCCTGGTACTGGCTCCAAAATAGACACATAGCTCAGTGGATAAGGATTGAAGACCCAGATATAGGCCCACACAATTACAGCCATTTGATTTTTGACAAAGGGGCCCAAAGAATTCAATGGAAAAAGAACAGCATCTTCAACAAATGGTGCTGGCAAAAGTGGATCTCCACATGCAGAAGATTAAAACTGGACCCGTACTTGTCACCATGCACAAAAATTAATTCCAGATGGATCAAGGACCTCACTATTAGGCCAGAGACTTTAAAAACCCTAGTTGAAAGGGTAGAGAGCTCTCTCCAGCTTATTGGGCTAGACCAACAATTCCTAAACAGAAATTAATAGCACCATCACTAGAACTAACAAATGTGATCTTATGAAATGAAAGAGCTTCTGTTCAGATAAAGAGATTGTAAACTGAGCAAAAAGGCAACCCAGAAAATGGGAGACAATCTTCACTAACCACATATCTAATAGAGCTCTATTATCCAGAGTGTACAAAGAACTTAAAAATCTAAACACCAATTAAAAAATGGGCCTGAGAACTCAAAAGAAACTTTTCCAGGGACGAAATTGAAATGTCTAACAAATATCTAACAAAAATGCTCTGCATCTCTAGCCATCAGGGAAATGCAAATCAAAACCTCCCTGAGATATTATCTCACCCCAGTTAGGATGGCAAAAATCCACAATGCAAACAACACCAAATGCTGGAAAGGATGTGGAAAGAAGGCAACTCTCATACATTGCTGGTGGGAATGAAGGCTTATACAACCACTCTGGTGATCAGTATTGTGATTTCTAAAAAAAGTTATGATTAAAATGCCATATCACCCTGCTATACAACTACAGGGAATAATCTCCCATAATGTAGAAATCCACTACAGTTCATGCAGTGATTTCAATAATAAAATTGTATTTTATTTTTACTACATTGAATGAGTTGATGAATATTGTGTGTGTGTGTGTGTGTGTGTGTGTGTGTCAGAGGACACTTGAATGTATTTGTGGAGGCCTAAAGGTGACATTAGGAATCATCTTGGATTGCTCCACCTCCTTATTGTTTTGCTATTGGATTTCCCAGGTTCTTCCTTCCAGGCCTGGAATTGCAGACTGCTACCATTTCCACCATCATTTTTATGTGGGACCAGGCGATCTGAACTCAGATCCTTTTGCTTTCAAGGCAAAGAGTTTAACCCTGAGCCATCTCCCCAGTCTCAGAGAATAATTTTAAATCTAAGTATGAAAGAACCAAAAAGTATCATGCTTGTTAAATGCAGCAAACATTCATTGAACTGTAAGGAACAGATTCTGGCAATTTCTAGGAACAGTGGTACTCACCTTATAAATCAAGCTGTTATTGACAGTATTGAGAGCAAAGGCGAAATGAGGCTGTAGGCAGTGACATGTGGATGGAGAATCAGTAGAGGCTGCATGCTAGGCCCAATGATAAGAATTAGTCATGAGCCATGAAAGTTAAAGAAACCAGGTAACAATAGCAGTTGTTGTGATACATAATCTCTAGTTCCTGCTTTAACCATTTTCACATCTGCAAACAAATTATTTTCTTTTTCTGAACTACCTCAGTTATACTGAAATACAATGCAAGCCACATATGTAAATTAACACCTTTTAGTAGTCACATTACAAAAAGAGGAAGAGGCAGGTGAAATGAATTTTAATTATTTTACCTCTAACTCTATTTATCAAAACAATTATTTCTACTAATGAGATATTTTATATTTTTTACTAGGTATGACATCTGCTGCATTTTCTATGCTTTTCAGCAAATCTCAATGGAAACTAACCACATGAAGCAGGTGTCCCCCCTCCAGATATTGGCAAATGTTCCACAGACACTTTGCCTTCTGAGACATGTCTGGTTACTCAGGGAAAAAATTTAAAAATTTGACATAAGCCTAGGGAAGTGACTGAGGGCTTAATACTTTTGCTTCTCAAGCAAAAGGACCTGAATTGGGATCTCCAGATCCCATGTAAAAAAATACCAGACAGTTATAGTGATGACCTGCAATTCTGGCCCTAGAAAGTAGAGCCTGGGAAACCCCAAACAAAGCGATAAGGAACTAGAGGCATCCGGGGTGACTGACAATGTCGTCCTTGGACTTCCACAGGCACACACATTCAAGCATCCTTTTCTACACACACACACACACACACACACACACACACACACACACACACACACATTTAGAGTGAATCCCCTTCACTTATGAAATGCTTCTAAGAATTACCTGGGTGAACTGGTAACATTCTCTGTTGTACTTGAGTCTCTTGTTATGATCCCTTGTGTGACTACAATACTGTGTGCAATTTCATTTTGCCCCAAGAAAGTTCTTGGAGCCCCTTAGGCACTCACTTTGTGTCATCACGAAAAATAGAGCCATCTCCCAACTTTAATTACTACAAAAAAATAGGCATCTTTAGCCCAAAAGCAACACATTACCAGTTGAAAATTTCTCTTTAGGATATCGCTTTGGTCCTAAATTTGGAAGACCCTCATGTATGTTGCCTGGAGTCTGAAGCTTAATTTTTTTTAATGACTTTAGGGGTCATTTGAGAAATGCTGCTTGTAAAAGGGCCACACTCTTGATAGTGAGTCATCAATCCACACACATTTGCTGGTCTTTTCCTCTGTGCTGCATAATATGCTAGGTCTCAAAATCACTGAGTACAACCCGTACACAGTCCAGTGTGGCATTCAATAGTGTGCTAATAGAGGTATGAACAGAAAAGATTTCTAATCAGAGACACTTGCATTTGTTCCCATTCTCTGACCTTGTGTCTTTGTATTTAAATATTATGAAGGGTACAACAGAAGCATCTATTCTAACAAATTGGCTCTAAGAATAGTGTGACACGGAGAACAAGAAAAAACTAGATAAATACAAAATGAAGACAAAATAATGTAATCAAGCACAAAAGAGTCTATCATGTGCAAAGCAGACAGCGTGCTGTGGGAGAAAGATGTCTGGGCCTTTGGGAGTGGGTTTGAGTTTCATCTTGATATTAGGTGAAGTCCACGAACTTGCTGAACCTGAAGTCTATAAATTTGTTTGAAATAATGATGGACTGGGGAGACTGCCCTTCCTTCATAAACAAAATGACTAGAGTTTGGATCTCCAGATTCCACGTAAGGAAGGTTAAAGTGTAGAGGCCCACCTGTAATTCTAGTCTTGGGAGGCAGAGACAGAGCTCCCAGAGCAAGCTGAATAGGCAGAATAATCTTATCAGCAAGTCCTAGGTTTGATCAGTAATCCTACCACAAAAAGTAACTGCAAAAAATGGGATGATGATTAGGATTCCAAAGTATCTGTTAAAATCCTCAGCACAGAAGATTTATAGGGGGAAAGAACCATAGTACTGGCTTTGACACAAGGTTATGAACACTGTGTGTTAGAGCCGCTGATGGAAGATCACAAGGCTGGAGGATAAGCAAGGAAGATGAACATCGATGATTCTGGAATATCCAGAAACCACATCTCGTCATGACCTTGAGGAGTTGCAGAGAAGATTAAATACTGTGGCAATTAGGGAAGAAGCTTGGTGGCCAGATGCACTTTTCAAAAATTCAAAGTCTTGTTGGTATGTTTTATCAACATGCCACCTCCTAAGCCCTTTCAGTCCAGTAGAATCACTGAGTGTCCCTGGTGGTCAGTGTAAGTCTATAACAATGGAAGCTAGGATGTTCAAGTCATTGGCAAATCATGGCAATTCATCTTACAAGAGCTTCTAGAACATTCTAAAATGCTAGCCTTTGCTCCCTTGCAGTCTCTTGCCTCTGCTAAAAGGAACTCGGGAATTCTTGTTGCCCCAAGAGAGTTAGACCTTTGCAAACCCTGAACTTAACTGCCCCATACCACATACAACTGCCCCTTTCTGAAGGCACTTCATGACACATTTTACTAATTTTCCCAGGCTTCTGGCCAGATCTAGCTGGTTTAGAAACAATCTATGTGCCTTTGTCTGTTTTTCCCTACAAAGCTGTTTCTTATGATATGAAAGATAGACTCGCGTGGGTAAGTTTGTCACATGTATCAGAAATCCAGACTTTTTGTTACTCGCTGAGAACTAATAGCCTATACAGTGCCCATCATATGAAGTTTGGAGAGAAAATCTAATTATTTAAAATAAAATAAAACAAATATAAAAAGTAGAAATCACATATCCAAAGCTATTCAGTTCGTTAAATCAGTGAAAACTAAAAAGGTTTCTTATCTCCCCCAGTTTGTTGTTCCTTCCAAACATTTCCCTGTTTCTCTATCTTAAGTAAATGTCATTGCAAACTAAGTAAACACACTTCAAATTCTGCTTTGTTTAACTTCTATACTTCTTGGCACAATGTAACTCCATCAAGGTTATGTGAATGTTAGTGGTGGCAATATGCTGATGAAGACAAAGAACAGAGTGTTCATATCTCAGTAAAAGTATTCAAATTGCAAAGATATTTGGAATCTACCCATTGCCCCTGCAAAGGATGTCATCTGGTAGCTAATTGGTCCTTTGTTGCTAAAATGGTCTTGGAGAAAAGGGGCAAAGACTTCTTACTAATGCTTCTCCTGTTAGTAAGGCTAATATATGCATTTATGCTAATATTCCTGCAGACAGGTGAAGGGAAGGGCAACAACAAAAAAAGCATAAGAATTAAAGTACATGGTTGGCACAAGTGGTTAAGAAAGGAGATGTTGCAAGAATGTAGTCTAATTAACACTAAAAAGAGCCTCATACTTCAACCATTTTGCATAAATCAAGAGAACAACTTCATTAAAGATAATTTTTTCCATGCAACTAGCTAGATTTGAGCTAGATTAAAGAAATGTTTTAAAATAGAGCTTTCCATTAAACAAATCCAAAGGATGCATAATCCAGGGTAAATTAAAGTGATTCGTTATGGGAGAGATGCTTAGAAACATTTTGTTTACATTAACCCTACATATTTCCAGCAGGGGCAGCATTGGCCTCAAAGGAGATGGTCCACATAGCATTTTTGGGTTGGAAAGCTCCAATGATTGATTTCCTTCCTTCCTTCCTTCCTTCCTTCCTTCCTTCCTTCCTTCCTTCCTTCCTTCCTTCCTTCCTTCCTTCCTTCCTTCCTTCCTTCCTTCCTTCTTCCTTCCTTCCTTCCTTCCTTCCTTCTTCCTGCCTGCCTGCCTTCCTTTTCTTTCTTTCCCTTTTCTTGTGATAAAGTAAAATCACAAGACATTGATCGCATTGTAGGTAAGCTTAGTGGGCTTCCCCACACCTGAGTCAAGGTCATACATGTCACAAGCAAGCCAATGGTTCATTGGGAAGGTCCTAGAGCTTTCTTGACTCAACCCTGGCATTGTGCTTAGCAACTATTGGACTTCTTTGACCTGACACTATTCACTCCTTAGACCTTAATTTCACTTCCTTCCAGAGGCATATTTTACCTCCTTTTAGCACAAAAGCACATAAAGGCAAAGAGAGCTGTCACCAGTAGCTAACAGCGCTTCCTGTTCACAACCCAGAATCACATGCTTGAGACCGCAACAACTTTACTATCACAAGTCCTAACACTTCTTCTCTGGTGATCTGCTTTTTCAACTGTCTCTTTCATCTCACTGCTTCTCCTCTTCCTCACCTTCTATCTGTCTTCAAAGATTTAGAACTAGCTTTGTAGGCAAAGATCACATTCAATAATGTTATGCCTTTACTTAAAATTCCAAGTGGAAACATCAATCCTACTGCCTACTAACTCCATAAACTCCAGCCTCAATAGATGTCTTTATGCTTGTAAAGTCTCTTTTCCAAAGTAGGACAGCTGCTACCGATCCTCTTCTGGAAGACATTTGTCATGATCTTCCAGTGGAGCCCTTCTCTGTTGCACACATTTCAGGTCAAACATCTCTTCAGGAGCCTTCGGTGGCCACCCTCCCCACATCTACTGTACAGACTCGTGTCTTCTGCACAACACTTACAGTCATTTCAAGTCATGTAGCTCCTCTAGGTCTCATTGTCAGTGGTCTTATCTGTTCCTTGCTCTCACCCTCCTGATCAGACAGTGTAAGGTTCCAAAGGAGAAAGACTTTGTCCCAATGTCAGTGCCTTGAACACTTCACGAAGCTCCCTTTGGATAGGTGCAGCCCCCACTGTAGAACTGATTACTCTGCATCTTCACTGAGATGAGCTACTCTCTATTGTGGTCTTCCCACTAAACAGCTCTGTGGACAATCACAGGAAGCCATCATTATTAATGTGAGCTTCTGGGGAGAGAAGATGCTATGGCACCACCCAGTCAGGGGTTGCTTCCCGGGCATGTTTTGGGTAAACAAAGTGTGAGAGAAGAGACATAGAGAGCTGCCCCTCTTCTTAGTGCTCTGCCACCACCGACACCCCATAGCAATGGCCTGAAAAAGCGGTGAGGTTGATTTTTAGAAATAAGAGTATGACCCATTAGAATGATCCAATAGAGGCACGCAAGACTGAAAAAGCATATCTTCCTGGAACACAGATGGCTACTTCAGTTATTTAAAGCCTGTTTCCTAAAAGGCACCAATTCTTGCCATATGGGATCCCCAGAAATTTGTGGACAAGATCACCAACATAATTCTCTCTAGACTCAAACCAGTGACTAAAGTGTAACAACTGGCTCGCCATTCTCAGGCTTTCCTGGCCTCTCTGGAGCAAGAACCCTATGTTCCTCAGACTCCCCCTTCTGAAACAGAGTTCTCCTTACCTACATTTCCTCAAAAGAGGAACACAGGATTGGGGCCCATGGTGTCTTAGAAAACACTGTTGGTTACTGTTACTCTGCATGTTACCGATAACTTCATAATCAAGGTGCAATATTTTGGCTTATTATTGTCTGATCACAGTTCTTAGTCCAGCTTGACAAGAGAGTTCATAACACCAGGGGTCAGAGGGAACTGGTCACACCTTATGCCAAGAATTGCTGAGAGGGATAATCCCCCATTGAATAGACATGTATACAGAAGAATGCCAGATTTTACTGATGCAGCATCCCTCATCTTATCCACCTACCCAGGGAATAGTTCCACCCATCATAAGCTCTGACTTTCCCCATGAGTTAGACCATCTCCGGCAGGTTTACTCAGGACTTAACTCAAGTACTAATTTCTTACAAATGTGCCCAGCTCAAGACTTCAATTGTCCACTTGACACTTATATGGATTCATATCACTGCCCTTCAGAAAATGCTCTTGAAGAGAATGATTCATACTCTCTAGCTCAGATGTTCCAGCATACTAAATTCAGTTATTTTTTATTATTATATCCACTCATACAAACTTAACAGGTACACCGGTCCCCTCCCTCCCTCCACAGCCCCTCAATCCACTTGCTCTCTCCTCCATTCCCCCCTCCCTCCCCATCCTCCAATGCCTCCCCCACCCCCTTCCCGATTCCCAGAGCATCCTTTAATGTGCATGCCAAACTCTCCTCTGGGTCCTCCTCTCTGATGAGGTACAAGGACCCAGGGGCACTTTTCAGAACCATTTCCTGTGTTCCCCTTAAGTTTAGGAACACTACTGTGACTGTCAGTCCCTAGCTTCCAAGGATCCTAGTGCCTTTAGTCCATGCTAGACATTGTAGGGTCAATAATGTGTTGGATATTGTGCAGGTCATGCAAAATCCTATTATGATTGCTTCGGCCCTAATTTGTGTGGAGTATCTTGCATATCATTACTCCTCCCATCCTTGTGCTCTTATCTTATCGCCCCCTCTTCCGCAAATTTCTCTGAGCTTCAGGATAGGGAGAGATTAGGCTGGCCCAGTTCCAGGTGGTTGATATAGAGTCTCTGATGTTCTGAATTATGATTTGTTAATTTTTTTTTCAGCTTTGCTGCTCTTGCAATGCCCTTGGCTCCATCCTGATGGGTATTGGATGTCACCCCCCTGGCCAGAGATAAATACCTGTTAAATTAGAGTCTTGTTATAAGAGTATATTCAAAGGTAGATAGAATAAAAGTAGGAGACTGTGGTGAGAGAGGGGTCAATCACTTATTTGCAAAATTGTTACTTTCTATCAGGCAGTCTATATGCCTTCCCCTTCTCCTGAGATCATACCCCATCAGTTGCAAATGATCAGGAAGGAAAGTCTGTGAACTTAATCAGATGTCTCATTACTTACTTGCAGTCCTTAATGATGGCCTATTTTCTCTGCTGTAATATGGTCCCCTCTGTCCTTGTTTCTGGTGGGGCCCTCTTTCCCCATCCCTCCTGTTTATAATCTTTACAATTACTGTAGGTATTACAGAGATTTGTCTTTGAGTATCTCTAAGTGGGTTTGGTACTAGGATCCACCTATTAGGGAGTACATATGGTGCTTAATTTGCTGTGTCTGGGATATTTCACTTAATATAATTGTTTGTAATAACATCCATTTCCTGGCAAATTTCATTAATTCATCATTTTTGATGGCTGAGTAGTATTCCATTGTATAAATGTACCACATTTCCCTTATCCACTCGTCAACTGTTGGACATTTGGGTTGATTCCATGACTTTGCTATTGTAAACAGTGCTTATGCTATCAAGGTGAATTTTTGCTGTATGGGGGGTTATTCCCAAAAGTGGAATCGCAGGGTCATATGGCATTTCAATCTTTAATTTCTTTAAGAATCTCCAGATGGCTTGCCAGAGTGGCTGTATGAGCCTGCATTCCCACCAGCAATGTAGGAGAGTTCCCCTCTCTCCACATCCTCTCCATAATTTGGTGTTGTTTGTATTGTGGATTTTTGCCATCCTGACCGGGTCGAGATGATATCTCAGGGAGGTTTTGATTTGCATTTCTCTGATGGCTAAAGATGTGGAGCATTTTTTAAGATATTTGTTAGACCTTGTAATTTCGTCCCTGGTAAAGTTTCTTTTAAGTTCCAAGGCCCATTTTTTAATTGGGCCATTTTTTTCCTTGGTGTTTAGTTTTCCAAGTCCTTCGTGTACTCTGAATAATAGACTTCTATCAGATATGTGGTTAGGGAAGATTTTCTCCCATTCTGTGGATTGCCTTTGTGCTCCAGTTACAGTCTCTTTATTTGAACAGAAGCTCTTTAACTTCACAAGATCCCATCTGTTGAGTGTTGGTTGTAGTGACTGTGCTATTGGATATCCATTTAGAAACTGTTGGCCTAGCCCAATCAGCTCGAGGGAGTTCCCTATCTTTCAACTATGGTTTTTATAGTCTCTAGCCTTATATCGAGGTCCTTGATCCATTTGGAATTAAGTCTTGTACATGGTGACAAGTACGGGTCCAGTTTTAATCTTCTGCATGTAGAGATCCAGTTTTGCCAGCACCATTTGAGGAAGATGCTGTTCTTTTTGCATTGGATTTTTTGGGCCCCTTTGTCAAAGATCAATGGGCTGTAGTTGTGTGGGCTTATATCTGGGTCTTCAACTCTTGTCCATTGATCTGTGTGTCTATTTTGGAGCCAATACCTGGCTATTTTTACAACTATGGATTTATAGTATAGACTAAGGTTTGGTATGGTGTTACCTCTAGCAGTGTTTTTGTTACTCAGGATTGTCTTTGCTATCCTGGTTCTTTTGTGCCTCCATATGAATTTTGAGATTGTTTGCTCAATTTCTGTAAAGAATTGCTTTGGGATTTTAATTGGTATAGCATCGAATCTGTATATTGCCTTTAGTAGGATGGCCATTTTTATGATGTTGATTCTGCCAATCCAGGAACATGGGAGGTCTTTCCACCTTCTGGTGTCTATTTTGGAGAATGTTCTGTGTGCTGTTGAGAAAAATGTGTATTCTTTGAAAAGTTCGATAGAGATCTGTATGGTCCATTTCACTAAGGGTTTGCTTAATCTCCAAAATGTCTCTGTTAAGTCTCTGTTAAGTTTTTTACCTGTTGATCTATCCCATGTTGAGAGGGCGGTGTTGAAATCCCCAAGAATTATTGTTTTGGGATTGATTTCTCGCTTTAGATGTTGTAGGGTTTGCAAATGAATGTAAGGGGGTCCGTATTGGGTGCATATATGATCAGTATTCTGAAGTCTTCCTGGGGAATTGTACCCATGACTAAAATGTAGTATCCATCTGTGTTCCTTATGATTTTTTTGGTTTGAAGTCCACGTTGTCCGATAATGGCTTCCCCTGCCTTTTTTTTGGTTCCATTAGCTTGCAGAATTTTGGACCAGCCTTTTATTTTTAGGATGCGCCTATCATTTGTGGTTAGATGGGTTTCCTGCAGGCAGTAGATTGATGGATTCTGATTTTTAATCCAAGTTTGTAATCTGTGTCTCTTGATTGGTGAGTTAATTCCATTAACATTTAATGTTATAATGGAGAAACTTTTTTTAATTCCGGACATTTATTATGTTTAGTGGCTTTTGTAAGTGTATTGTTTCGCTTTTAGGTTTTGGTGGTATTATTCTTCCCTTCTGTTCTTCTGGATATGCCTGTTATTTTCTTCAAGCTTGAGTATTATTTCTAGCATTTTTTGAAGGTCTGGTTTGGTGGACATGTATCCCTTCAAGTTGTCTTTGTGCTGGAAAATTTTTCTTTCTCCTTCGATCATGATGGATAGTTTTGCAGGATATATCAGCCTGGGTTGGCATTTTTGTTCATTCAGTACTTGAAATATGTCTCTCCAAGCTCTTCTTGCTTTTACTGTTTCCATTGAGAAGTCATTTGTTATTTTAATAGGTTTACCTTTAAAAGTTACTCTTTTGTTCCCCTTGAAGCTCTCAGCACCATTTCTTTATCTTGAATGTGGAGTGTTTTAACTATTATTTGCCATGGCAAGTTTCTATTTTGGTCATATCTGTTTGGGGTACAGAATTCCTCTTGTATATGGATGGGCCTCTCGTTTTTTAGATGAGGAAAGTTTTCCTTGATGATAATTTGAAAAATTTCCTCAGGTGTGGTATTTTGGGATTCTTGTTCTGGTATATCATGAATATGCATGTTAGGCTTCTTCAGGGTGTCCCATAATTCTTGAATATTTCTCTCAAGTATCTTTTCGGCTTTAACAACTTCTTCCATTGAGCTGGTTAACACTCCCACTTTGTCTTCAAGGTCTGAAATTCTATTTTCTGCTTGGTTAGTTCTGCTGATAAGACTCTCTGTGGAGTTCTGGGTTGAAGATAACTTATCTTTTAGTTCAGTTTTAAACTCTGCTTGAGTCTGTTTTAACTGCTCTATGCCTGCTTTTGTTTCTTGAACTGTTTTTCTCAACTCCTCCAAGTGTCTGTTGTGTTCCTCTTCAAAGTGATTGATGTGGTTATTTAATTCATCCCAGATTTCCTCTTTCATAGTATTGAACATGATAATGATCATGGAAAGTCGTTATCCTGGGTCAGGCTTTCTTGGCTATTTTCCGTGGGTTTGTTCTGGTTGGAGTCTATCATTATGGGATTAATTCCTTCAGTGGGAGATTTGTTTTCTTGGGTTTTGTTTCTCATGGATTTGCACTTTGACTTGGGCATTGTTGTTTTAACTGTTAAGACCTTCTTTCAATTTCTGTGTTTTTCACTGAACTGAATTATTTGGCCTAGAGCAGCTCCTGTCCCAGCTGGCTGGTGGGAGGAGCTGGGACCAGTGGGCTGCCTGGGGTGTGGGTGTGGGCCAGGGAGCTTACCTAGATCGTAGTGTGTGGGGCGGGTGGGGAAAGGGAGGAGGTGGTGGTGGCGGGAGCGCTATTTAACCTGGGAGCGGGAGCGTGGCCCAGGGTGTCCTCCTCCGCCTGGTGCAATGCCGGATCTAGCTGGCTGGTGGAAGAAGTTTGGTCCAGTGGGGGGGGGGAAGGGACGACACCACGCAGAGGGGGAAAGGGAAGGGGGAGGAGGAGGGGGATGATGAGGGGGAATGGGGGGGACACCACGCAGAGGGGGAAAGGGAAGGGGGAGGGGGAGGGGGATGAGGGGGAATGGGGGGGAGCTTACCTAGGTCGCCTTGAGTACCGGCTGGACTGCGCATGCCACAGGCAGGTGGGGAAAGGGTAAATTCAGTTATAAAGAAATAATAATAAATCTCTAAACTGTGAGTTGGGAAGCAACAACATATATCCCAGGTTTTTGTTTCTTTGTTTGTTTTTTGGTAGGACAATTGGCTGCTCTTTGGAAATAAATCAGTAGAATGCTAAGAAACATTAGAAGTCTTTTCTCAATGTGTGTTAAGCTACAAGATCCTATTAGGTTGGAGAGAATGAAAATAAATGAAAAGGAGGCTGTTCCACAAAGGTGATCAATTACCCTTGTTGAAAGATTCTTCAAAGTCTCAAAGGTTTTCTAAGAAGACTTAAAGTAGGAAGGTAGTATAGTTCATCTAATTACCCATGATTCCCTTTACCCCTGGAAGTTTTTATCAAATCAGTGTTCCATGAGAGTCCAACTTAGGATATGCTGGCTTAATATTATTACTTTACACAAATAAATGTCTTTAAACATGAAATAGATGTCTATATTGGATATTTATGAAGAATTCTTTCATTGTAACTCTATGAAGTGTTGAATTATAATGAATGCTGTCATAGTTAGGCACAGGAATCAACTTGACAGTTGAGGGTTTGAGCTCTGGGCATATTTATAGAGAATTAGTGGTTGAGTTAGGCCCAGAGCAAGCCTACAGGAGATTGTCTAGCTGATGGGGAAGGCCCCATCAGGGATTAGGCCCTGGAATAAATCACAGAAAGCTGATTGAGAGAGTTGGCATCCTTCCGTTCACTTGGTCAGTCATGCTGGTCTGGCAAATAAGGATTGTCCATCTCTCAGCTGTTATGTGGTAAAGGTGTAGCCAGTTCCCTCAGCCCTAATGTTGGTGAATGCTCTCCTGTCAGGCTGGACTGAGAACTGTAACCAGGAATCATAAGAGACAATTAACTCTTGTTCCCTTAAGCCATTTGATGGTCATTTATCAGCAACCATGCAAGTGAACTGCATCAGATGCATCGCTGAAACTATGAAAGTTTTTGGTGATGTGATGTTTCATATTGTCAATATCACAAGGTCTAGAATCACCTTAGAGACAAATCTCTGGGCATATCAAAGAGGTGGGAAGAGTCTCACTAGCTGCGAAAAGCATCATTCCCTGGGCTGAGGCCAGAGACTGAAGATAATAAGAAATGTATTTGAGAAATAGCATCTGCCCCTCTTTACTCTGGACACAACATGACCAGCAGTGTCACACTTTTTCTTCCATGTCATCCAAGACAGGATGGACTTCTGCCTCCAACCTCAAGTCAGAAGAAAGCTTTCTTCTATTCAGTTGTTTTTTGCCATATATTTGTTCACAGCAAAGATAACAGGAACTAATAAAGTAGAATGAGCATGGATTAGAAGCATGAATTACACAGTTTTGGATGGATGCTCTGGATAAAATTATCTTACATCTGTGAAAAGGTTCATGTCAATCTATTGCAAAATAACTAGAAATGTTAATCAAGCCCATCCATAAAAGTGCTGGGGACAGTGAAAGTTCCACTTGCTACTAAGTGCTCTGCCCTTTTTGGGGGGAGGGGTCTTATTTCATGACCTAAAGATTTACAGCAAAAGTGACTGCTTGCTAAACAAAAAGTGTTTCTTGCTCTCATGTCAAACAGATAGAAGTTGTAGGCACTGATTCATTCAATCATCCATCCATATAACACTAATAAAGTATCAGTTAGGTACAGGTGTGGAAGCACTGTGCTAAAACTTGGCAACACAAATAAAAACAGACTGGATCAAGCTCCCTTAAGACTCTCTTTCTATGCTTCTGACATGTTCAGAAAGACAAAATGACATGTTTAGATCAACAGAATATGCCACCTTCATTGTGCCAAATACATCCCAAGACTTTTCCTCTGCCTATCATATTGGGTGAAAGGAAGCTCCTAGTGTTCACATCATTAGGTTAGAATTTTGTTCCCCAATTCATTCACCCAGTCAGTATGTCAGGTGTGATACCACTCGCAGTCTCAGCTGCTCTGAGAATAGACAGATGGACAAGGCACAGGCTGTGTCTACAGAGAGTTCTTCACTGAGCAGAGAGATGTGGCTAACTTCCAATTGGATAACAGCACATGCCTCTGGATATTGCAGAAAAGGCAAAAAAAAAAAAATCCATTTCAGAGTTAAAAAAATACTCTGTCATTGAACAATTAGTGACCTGTATCCCTGGAACCCTGAATCCTATCATTCATGCTCAAGGATGATTTAGCTGATACTTCTTTACAAATTTGGATTAAACAGCTGACATTTACAGAATATTGACTGTACATGTTTTAGCATGCATGTTTAATCATAATAGTTGCTGGGTGACATAAACATTTATCATTAGTACTATTCTCCCTAGTACCTGTTACTATAATATTATTATTATCATTATTTTAAAAGTGATTAGAATATCATCATCAAGAAGAGTGATCATATATTGTGTGGACCCAGAACAGAGCTCGCATAAGCTAGAATCTTGGTATGACTAAATGTTACTCAAGTTCCAACTTGGATGTATGTTACTAGATCTGATGTAAATGATCTTCAAAGAGGTCATGCAGAACACCCACAATCACACAGCTGATAAGTATGACAAATAGACAAGTTCAGATAAGAATGCAAAGCTCTCTGATTCCAAACCCCATTTACATCACAGTAAGATTAATCCCTTGCATGGATTAATAAGTCAACAAATAGAAAGATACTTGTGAATTAATTAAGCCAACAAATAGATATTAATAAAGTGTGATACAACATGTAGTGCTGTATGTTGCAATTACAAGTCTTCATGTGCTCTTCAAGACCCAGGGCAGAGAAAAAGAGCCAAACAAAGTAGCCAGAGTGAATTTAAGTAGAAGGCTAGAAATCTTTTTCATATGTGGAAGGAAGAAAGGAACAAACAAACAAACATAGAAGAAGGGAGTTAGAGTGAGATGGATTGAAGACAGAAAGAGAGAAAGGAAGGAGGAAGGAAGGAAGGAAGGAAGGAAGGAAGGAAGGAAGGAAGGAAGGAAGGAAGGAAGGAAGGGAGGGAGGGAGGGAAGGAAGGAGGGAGGGATAAAAAAGAAAGAGAAAGAAAAAAGAGACAGAAAGAACAGAGATAAGGAAAGGACAGGAAAAGAAGAGAAAAGAAAAGAAAAAAGATCATTTTACAAGGACAAGCCTTGAAAGAGGCCTGAACAGCATAGTGTCAGCTGCAGAAAGAGGAACCAGAAGGAGGATGAGCATTTCCCAGGTGAGGAGCACAATGCTTCGTTTCATGAGATGCAGTGGAACACAGCATCTGGCACAGAGAGGAAAAACGATGTGGCCTTTGTCCTAATAAGAGATGAACTCCTGCCAAGATCAACAAACGCTTCCCCAGGTAGAGAATTCCAGCTCAGGGGCATGGATAATCTTCCAGGCTGAATGGACACTTGTTGGAGCAAGCACTGGGAGGAAGATGGCTTCTTGCCATCTGCTCTTCATTCCCACAAACAATCCACAGCTTTGCACTTAAGCTGAAAAAACAGAGAAAAAGCTGAGGAAGACAGCTCAGCTGCCAGACAGGGACTCTCCTTTCCCAAGTGCTGATGGAGCTCCTGTTTCTCCAGACAGGTTTAGTCACAAGGATATGCACAATCAGGACTTTCTCTCTCTCTCTCTCTCTCTCTCTCTCTCTCTGTGTGTGTGTGTGTGTGTGTGTGTGTGTGTGTGTGTGTGTGTTCAGGTCAGTTACGGAGGTGAAACTCTGCAACTAACAATATATACATTTAATATATTTTCTGTCTTGTTAGAAAGAGGGTATTATTGTGTTGGAGAGATGACTTTGGGGTTAAGCCTCTGCTTCACAAGCTGAAGATTCTGAGTTCAGATACCAGATCCCATGTAAAAAACAGCAGGTGGAAATGGTAGCAGCCTGCACTTCCTACCCTCGTGGGTGGGACCTGGGAAATCCCAGAGTGAAACAAAAAGGAAGTAGAAGCAATCAAGGATGGTTCCCCAAGTCACCCTTGGTCCTCCACAGTGACATATAGTGCCATCTGACCTATATACACATACATGCAAAAATAAAAATAAATTAAGAATGAAGGTATTATGGAAAAGGAAGCAAACAAGTGAAGGACTAGAGAGTCCTAAAGAGAGAATTAAGTATTAAATTCAGTGTCTGTTTAGGTTATGAGAAGGATGACTTCTGAATAAAGACTTGGAAGAGATGGAAAAATGAGCCATGATATACTGTTGTGTGGAGAAGAGGATCCTGAGACAAGGGAAGAACCAGGGAAAAGGAAAGGCCCACAGAGGCAAAGAAGCTTGGCTGTTTGAGGGATAGCAAGGAGGCTGGCAGGCTAGATAAGAAAGTCGAAGGACAAGAAGAGAGGATGGATGGGGTCAGAGAAGAAACGAGGGTCCTTTCATGAAGAGTCTCAGATATGCCTAGCTTTGGCTTTGCCCTGAGTGAGATGGTGGGCTATTGTAGGGCCGAGCAACTCTGTATTTGACTAAATTTTTTGAAGGATTGCTTGTTCCCTGTGCTGGAAACACATCAGACACGGGGAACACATGCAAACACGGGGTGTGGCCGTGTGACTACTGCAGTCACCAAAGTAAGAGAGATGTGGCAGCTTGGAAAAGAGTGAGAAAGTGGAGTTCATAATAATGGTTGAATCAGGATTGTATATTGAGAGAGAAGATAAGGCTTTCACATGTTTTATTCTTGTGTGTTTGCATGTGAAGGTGTGGCTATGTACCTGTGTGAATGGGTGTAAGTGTCTGTGGGTATGTGCAGAAAAGGACATCTTGTGCCTCTGAAGAGACCCCAGGATGACTTTGGGAATCATCCTGGATTGCTCTGTCTCATTGCTTTGTCTGGGGTTTCTCAAGCTCTGCCTTCCAGGGACAGAAGCATAGCCCCCTTCTGCAGTCTAGTGTTTTTATGGAGGGGACCTAGGATCTAATCTCAGGCCTTTTTGCTTGGGAGACAAAGGCTTAACCCCTGAGCCGTTACTCCAATCTCCTCTCAAGTTTTCATATCAGATATGAAAAAAGAGAGGAGGGTCTGGGTAGAAGGCTGAGGGGTTAAGCCTTTGTCTCCCAAGCAAAAGGCCTGAACTCAGATCCCTAGATCTCACATCAACATGCCAGGCTGCTGTGGTAAGTGGCCTGCAATTCCAGTCCTGGAAGGTGGAGCCTGGGAAACAGAGCAAAGCAGTAAGGAAGAGGAGCAATCGGGAATAATCCCCAATGTTACCCTTTGGCCTCCATAGGCACACATCCTCAAGTACACACATGCATACTCACTCACTCACATATACATGCACAAGCACAAAAGAAAAAGATGAGAAGAGAAGAACCAAAGATGACTTAAAGGGGTTGAGGTTGAGCAACTGAATGACTGAGTGACCATCCATTGTCAAAAGTAAAGATGTATAGGTGTATAGAGACTTTATAGGTGTATAGAGACTAAGTTGATATGTTGCAGTGGAGAAATCACATCGTGTTTATATAAACCCAGAGTGTGATGAGATAAAAAGGTCTGAGATAGAAAGCATGTCTACTTTACTTATGTCATTCCATTTCACCTCACACAGTCCATCAAGGCAGAAAGTATTTTCTGGGGCTCATTCACTTACTCATTATCACGTCATTACATCATTTGTGAAAGCATAATAGAATTAACATTCACATGTGGCACCAGTCTCATGCTTTCTGAGCATAAATTCTTCCTATCTTCTTTCTTTGTTCATTTAGTTATACCTCTGAATTGGGAGTAAAGTGGATATGGAATTATAGGCAGACAGCACTGACAAGGCTGCACAGATCATGGCTAGGTTTGAAGACTGAGAGGCACTTGATAGTGAACCAAAAATACATCTTAGAAAAAGAGAATTAAATGTAAGAAGATTGACACAGGAAAACACTGATGGGTAGTCATCCATGATGCAAGATAAATATGCAGGACAGTTCGCAATCTTATATGACCCACAGAAGAGGGGGCAGTAAGATTGTAAGAGCACAAGGATGGGAGGAGCAATGATATGCAAGAAACACCACACAAGTTAGGCCCGAAGCAATCATATTTGGACTTTACAAGCCCTGTGCAATGTTCAACACACTATTGACCTCACAAAGTCTAGCACTAAAGGCACTAAGATCCTTGGAGGCAAGGGATTGACAGCCACAGTAGTGTTCCTATGCTTAATGGGAACACAGGAAAGGGTTCTGGGAAATGCTACTGGGTCCTTGCACCTCATCAGAGAGGAGGACCCAGAGGAGAGTTTGACATGCACATTAAAGGATGCTCCAGGGATGGGAGGGGGAGGCACTGGGGAATGGAGAGGGAAGTGGGAGGGGAGGGGGGCACAGGGGGATAAGGGGTTGAAGGGAGGGGGGGACCACTATACCTGTTAAGTTTGTATGAGTGGAAATAAAAACAAGAAAAAAAAAAGAAAAAAGAAATTTGCAAAATCTAAAAAAAAAAAAGTGGAATTAACATCATAGGTGCCTCAAGTGCATGTGTATATTGAGCAATGAGTTCCAGCTGCAGAAGGATACCAATGTTGTATCTTAAGAGATCAAGTATATCTTTTGTACCCTGTGAGACTGTAAACTCCTAAGATATTCAGGTCTTCTGTACCTTTGCTTTGTCTTTCTGGGATCCTGTAGAATAGTACATGGACATGAGTTAGGTGGCTAAAAATGCTAGATATGTAGTATTTTTGGTTCTCAATTTTCCAGAGAAAAAATTCTGAAGGCAGAAAACTTATCAGAGTGAAAAGTAAGTCTCCTACTTCAATGTGAAGAATAGCAGACTTCTGTGGACATCTATTTGTATATCGTTTTCTTAAATAAGTAAGCCAATTTACAAACATTAGTATGTTCCATTCAAAGAAACTTACTATTAGTATTCAACTTACTTGGCAGATTGAGTTCTTTTCTTTCCATTTTACTGCTTCATTTTTGGACTTCACTATGTGTTTTTATTCAAGACCCCTCATATTTTGATAGTGTCTTTCAATGGATTATATTATTTTGAATGAAATTATCTAATTACATGTGCATTTTATATGTAAGCATATGTACAATAAATGTTCTGAATTTGTACTCTGCTTTATAAACACCAAGTTTTCTATCTAATCAAGAGCCCTGAATTTCAGCATTATAAGCCAGCTATATAATGTGTCTTAAGATAAAATACTTCATAAATCTATTTATTCTTTAGTAAAATGAACAAGTTTGAGATTTCAAGATGGTGCACAAGCTAAAGACTGACAAGCAAGCATCCATTGCCTATGAGCATCTCTTGCAAATCACTGGGACACACACAATGAGATAGGAAGCAACATCCTGCAGAAGAGTTGCTGGGAAAGGACTGATGCAGTCATGACACTGAAATTATTTCCAGAATGGAATACAGGACACAACTGAAGAGATGCACAGAGAAAATTCTAATGCTTGGTCAAATCACCATTACCTAGAAACAGCATATTTTCAAAGAATATCAAGAACTTGCGATATTTTTCAGGATTCTATTCCTGAGCACCTTAATATCCAACAGTAATTAATTTTAGAAGATTTTCACTGATCAGATGCTATTTTATCAGCTAAGAATCATTCTTTCAGGAATAATGTATCTCTCTTTTCTCTGCTCTAGAATCTCTCTAGACAGCTCCTCCATGCTGTCCATAGCTGTCCCTGTCCTCTCTGACTGTCCTCTTGCTTCTCTTCTTATGTTCTCTCCCACCTTAAGGCTACACTATGGTTTCCTTGGCCTTTAGACTCTCAGCTCCAATAAAATTTATATTTCTTAATTTCTCAAAAAAATTCTCTTGGACTATATTTTGTCTTTCTCTCATAATTTTATGACTATATACATCTCTCTTTTAATCAGCCTTGTCCTGAATGTAGAATAATTAGCATCCCAATTTCCACAGACAGATGTCAGTATTGTGCCCCAGATTCTACTCAAATGATGTGAAATGCATAGGAGTACCCCAAAGGAATAATATCTAAGACTTGGACTCTTCCTTCCAGATTCCCACTCACCTATGGTAATACATGAAAGGTATAACAATGAGAGGTTTTTCAGAACCTGGGAAATGTGCTAAGGAAGGGCGTGGCAGATGCTGCTAAGTAGTAGGTAGCCAGGATTTTTTTTCCCTTAAGGGGTCTGTTGAAGTCTCAGACAACAGACAGCACATTCTAATGGGGTAGACAGGGAAAGCTTATGAAGAGGATACATGCACTGATGCACACAATGGGCATGATGATGTGTCCTGGGAGAACTCACCCAGACATCCATTATCACCATTAACTAAGTGACAGGGTGGTTAGATTCAAAGACAGTAGCTAGTGGTGAAGGAAGCTAGTGGTAGGGAAAAAATCTCAACTTTGCTTAGGTCTGGGATGGAGAGGTAACCCAAGGTCTGTCCGAGTGTAGTCCAGGGAATAGAAAAACAGACTCAACCTTCCCTTCCTGCATTACCCAAAGCTTTCCCATTGGCCAAATGCTACCAAAAGTCAGAAGGCAAGATCTTGGAGCCTAGCTAATACACTCCATGGAAGTCAATCTTCTGGGGCTCAAAGCTGGTAAAAACTGGATCTCTAGGGATAAGGAGGGCATATTCCAAAAAGTACGGGGGGGGCTCTAGAAGTACTACTAAGTATAAGCTTTGTCCATTGACCTGTAAAAAACTCATGAGAAATTGATCACTGCCTACAACCACATGTTTAGAAGCAGATATTTCCCCTGTTGAACTTCAGATAAAAACATAGTCCTGACTGATACCTTGGAGAACCTTTATGCGGATTCAATATATTTGTGAAAGTTGTACCCACATTTTCAAGCCAGAGAAACTGAGATGATAAATGTGTTGTTTTGAATCACTGTGTTTGGGGTAAGTGGCTTAGAATCAACAGAATTGCTGTCTTTCAAACCTGAGCTGTGCTTGGCCTGACATTGTCTCCTTAAAGCCAGTACAGAGACTCCAACAATGGGAAAGAGAGTGACACTGGGTCTGCAAGGAACAGAAAATTTGTGGCAACAAGGCACAACCTCCTGCCATTCAAGAGCAGGACTGAGTTGTCTATAAATATTAGTTTAATGCTGCACTATTCTAGGCTCTGTGCTGGACATTACAGAGATTACAGTATATACAATATTTGCTTCACCCCCAGACACATGGAGCATCACAGCAATACAGTTAGTGGCAGAAACTAGTAATGACAGAGACTAATATTTCAGTAGGGTGCCCAGAATCTCTGTTCCCATTTTACAGACAAGAAATCAAGGGCTGGAGAACTATGTAAATTTTCATAATCAATTGTTACTGTTTGATGAGATTTTCCCCCACAGACACATGTATTTGATTGATTGCTCCTCAGGTACAGGTGCTGGTTTTGAGAAGTGGTAGAACACTTTGGACATGGGCCTAGTACTTAGATGAAGGGTCATAGGAACTAGGTCGGCCCTCCTTCTACCCCAGTTCTCTCTAATTTCTGACCAATGTGATAGAACAAGTGCCTTTCACAGACTTGAGCCTTCCTCTCTTGAGTTGCTTGTCAGGTATTCTGTCACTGGATGAGAGAAGCATCTAAATCAACAATAAAGCTATGAGTTCTAAGTCTAGGATAGTCTAGCCTTGAAGACCATGCTCTTTCAAAGGTCTTACACTGTATCTTAGAAGACACTGGCTTTCACTTTGTTGAAGCATTACTTATATCCAAGACTCAGAAAACAGGTTGCTGCAGGAACTTCCCTGGGAAGTACAGTTGCTTGTCTCATGGGGGTTTGCACAGAAGAGGTTCAAAATTCCATCAGACAGTTCCACTGCCAAGTAGAGAAAGCCTGCTGGAGAAATGTGAATGGTAAAGAGCCACCTAGGATGCCCCTAAAGGATCTGTGTCAGACTTTCTCACTGCCAAAACCTGGATGGTGCCATTGCCTGGTAATCCAGAGGTGTTTTTTGTTTTGTTTTGTTTTTAGCTAATTTACATTTCTTTTTTCTCTTTATTTCTTTGTTATTATTGATTTCTATCAATCAAAGAAATAGAAGCTTGAGAAGAATAAAAATATATACAAAGAATGCCAGTCATGTGATTCAGATATGTCCATGTCATCTCAGAACTTAGAAGACTGAGGCAGGAGAATTTCCATGAGTTCATGACGTGGAATGTAATGGAAGCCACAAAAATAGTTTCACAAAAACAGCCACAAAACAGGTGTGTGTGTGTGTGTGTGTGTGTGTGTGTGTGTGTATGCATGAGCACTTTTGAGGATCTAATCTATGCAAACAATTTTCTTTGCTTATACAAATAAAAACATATAGATCACCAAAGTCTAGTATTTCCTAAGGTTCTATCTGCTGCTTTATTTTGTTGTACGTGTGATAGGGATTTTTTGGAGGTATTGGATCTGCTTATTGCTTTGATTATGGTGATGCTATCATAGGTATTTGCAAACATCCAAACTCATAAAATTGTATGCATTAAATACAGAACTGTTTGTGCATGGACCTCAGTAAAGCTATTACGAAAAGTTTGGAATTTGTTCTTCTAGTATAATCTCTAAAGACCCATTGAGGTGCATTTTATGAGATATTTATGAAGCATTTACATCCCTATTTTCAGGAGAAGGCCCAGAAGAACAGTGAACTGTCTATCTAGTGGCAAAATGAGCAAGCAATACAGTAGTGGTATAACTCCACTCTCTGCAGCACTTGGTCAACATTAGAGCTGATCATTGTGGTTCTGCCATGACCTCTGAGACTCTGGTAGGAATCTCTAATAGGAAAATCAGTACACATGCCAAGTGAGGCTTTAAGAGCTGGAAAAGTGTAACAGAATTAGCAGCAGTGGACATAAAGCTATTACCTGAAATAAGCTAGGAGTTTGTTTGGCTTTCATTTCCAGGATATCTAGACTCCATTCTGGATTCAGAGCTGGAAATAGAAAATGAATGAAACCCACATCCTGCTGTTAGACTCATCTCTCTCTCAGCTGTCAATCAGGATGCACTGAGAGGTGCTGGGATCTGAGAAGTCAGCAGGGGGAGAAGATGACTCCAGAGCCAAGAAAATCTAAATGATCATGGAGAAGTTATCTGCCTTCCTGGTCAACTCTCTGAGCAAATTAATTTTAATGTAAGGGTTGAGTACCTTTAATCTAAGAGTTGCTCAATGATGTTGAATAAGTAACACTTTTTGAGAATAACTATCCTCACCTGTCAAATTGAAGTACTTACCTATACATTTTAGGCAGGTTGTTGTAAAATTGAATCACATAACATTACTATCACAGGTTTCCTGCATGTTGCTGATAAATCACATTACATTCCCAAGATAATAGCACAGAGAAATCATTGGGAACATGATCTTTTTCCTCCTTACCCCTCTAAACCTAAATCTTTGGGTGGAAGCAAGTAAGCTATATCTAAGAGGAAAATGGAATGACAGACAAAAGAAAGTTAATGAAAAATTACAATAAACTTGCTGTGTATTGGCTGCTCTGAACGTGAAAAGCACTAACAGCCCAGGATCCTAGCTGGCTTTCCTGCACAGTGGAGAACATGAGGCAGTGGTCATCAACTCTTAAACCCTTGAATGCTGTCTTCCAATTCATGAGGAAAATAGTGTTTTCCTTTCTACCCCCTGGTCTCCTCCTTCCTTTGTAGCGGCCATGGCCATGGCCAGGCCCACAGCTGCTGAATTTGCCCTTTTTCAGGGTCGACATCATTGATAGATGCATAATGAAGCACACAGGGCCTGCCTCCCCCAAACCCAGTCTCCACTTCATTTCTTCCTCCCTCTGTATCCAGATCGTGCTTCTCTGTCTCAGTGTTCTCCACTCTTACCTTTACTATTCCCTCAAGTTTGGGTTGCCAACTTGAGAGAAATAACTACTAGTATATTATTGCTATTATTATCATCATTGATTATAACTATAACTATTACCACAGTTTGAAAACATGAAATGCCATGAAATATAAGCTCTAAGACCAAGTAACCTATTTTCAATATGGTATAATCTTGACTCTTCAACATGATAGCTTAGAACATTCAGTTATCCATTAATATCCCTCAATATTAGAACAAGGATAATAACAAAACCTACCTCTTGAGGGTTTTTTTATGAGCCAGTCTAGGTTACATCACTTAAAATACTTTCTAGAACATTCTGAACATAAGTGCTCAACACGTGTTAATTATAAGTATCACTTGGAGTCAGAAAGATGAGGAAAGACATTTTACCTGCACCAATCACATTGTATCTTCAAGCCTCCCCTATTCATCTCTAAAGTGGAGATGTTTGATGATCACCTTACAGTTTCACTAACAATTAATGTAAAATATATGTATAAACCATAGTTGATGATTTCTAGGTTTTCATTCACTGTCCTGATTTTAAACTAAATCTTTGATCTATACTTTTTGCATATTGTTAATTTTATATCGATGAAACGTTTATGCCCTGGAATCAAGTAACATTTTCTGACCCTATTTCATTATTTTCTTAGCAGAATACATGAAAGAACTAACCTCAGATACCAACTTAACCTCTAATTTTTGTTTTCGCTTTTCCTTTACTATTCTTTTGTAGCATCTTACGCTGAAAGCAGCAAATTGATTTTACTGGTTGTCCCTTATTTGAAGGGTGCTGGACTCAAGGTAGTCAGAGGGAATTTATTCTCAGCTGACATACAGGAAACAGCTATTTGCAGAAGATTATGTTGCCTCAGTTTATTTAACACATAATAAAGATTCCGGAGAAAATGTGTGCATCAAGGGAAAACATTCAAAGCATGGGTTAAGCACTGGACAGCTGTACACATTGTCTATATTCTACCTCGATTCTCTTATTTCTTTTTTTTTTTGTATTCCTTCTTTTTTTATTTTTTTATTTTATTTTTTCTGGTTTTTTGTTTTTATTTTTTTAACATTTTTTATTATTATTTCCGCTCATACAAACTTAATAGGTACACTGGTTCACTCCCTCCCTCCTCCTCCCCCTGAACCCCCTGCTCTCCCTCCCCTCACCCCTCCCTCCCCATCCCCCAGTGCTTCCCGCCCCAATTCCCAGAGAGTCCTTTAATATGCATCCCTGACTCTCCTCTGGGCCCTCCTCTCCGATGACATATAAGGACCCAGTGGCATTTCCCTGAACCATTTCCCGTGTTCCCCTTAAGCATAGGAACACTACTGTGGCTGCCAATCGCTTGCCTCCAAGGATCTTGGTGCCTTTAGCAGATGCTAGACTTTGCGAGGTCAATAGTGTGTTGGACATTGTGCAGGGCATGCAAAGTCCAATTATGATTGCTTCAGCCCTAACTTGTGTGGAGTATCTTGCAAATCATTGCTCCTCCCATCCTTTTGCTCTTACAATCTTAATGCCCCCTCTTCTGCAAATTTCTCTAAGCTTCAGGATGGGGAGAGATTAGTCTGGCCTAGTTCTAGGTGGTTGATATAGAGTCTCTGAAGTTCTGGATTGTGGTTTGTTGATTTTCTTTTGCAGTTTTGCTGCTCCTGCAATGCCCTTCACTCCATCCTGCTGGGCACTGTATGTTACCCCCTGGCCAGAGACAAAAAGCTGTTAAACTGGAGTCTTATTATAAGAACACATTCAAGGGTAGCCATGTAATAAAAGTTGGAAACCTCGGTGAGGGAGGGGTCAATCACCCATTTGCAAAATGGTTACTTTTTATCTGCCAGACTATATGCCCTCCCCTTCTGGTGAGATCATACCCCCTCAGCTGTAATGATCAGGAACGAACGTCTGTGGACTTAACCAGATGTCACATTACTTACTTGCAGTCCTTGATGGAGGCCTATTTTCTCTACTGTAACATGGTCACTTCTCTCCTTGTTTCTGGTATGGCCCTCCAACCTCATCCCTCCTGTTCATAATCCTTGCAATTACTGTAGGTAATACATAGATTTACCTATGAGTGTCTCAGGGGGGCTGGCTTGGTTTGGTACTAGGAGCCACCTATTAGGGAGTACATATGGTGCTTAATTTTCTGGGTTTGGGATACTTCACTTAATATAATTGTTTCTAATGACATCCATTTCCCAGCAAATTCCAGTAATTCATCATTTTTGATGGCTGAGTAGTACTCCATTGTATAGATGTACCACTGTTTCCTTATCTACTCGTCAACTGTTGGACATTTGGGTTGATTCCATAACTTTGCTATTGTAAAAAGTGCTGCTATGAACATGGTCATGCTTGTGCTATTGAGGTGAACCTCTGCTGTATGGGGAGTTATTCCCAAAAGTGGAATAGCAGGGTCGTATGGCATTTCAATCTTTAATTTCTTTAAGAATCTCCAGACGGCTCGCCAGAGTGGCTGTATGAGCCTGCATCCTCTCCAGCATTTGTTGTTGTTTGTATTGTGAAAGGCAACCCACAGAATGCGGGAAAATCTTCACTAACCACATACCTGATAGAGCTCTACTGTCCAGAGTACACAAAGAACTTAGAAAACTAAACAGCAAGGAAACCAATGGCCCAATTAAAAAATGGGCCCTGGAACTTAAAAGAAATTTTACCAGGGGTGAAATTAAAATGTCTAACAAA
Organism: Typhlomys cinereus; assembly: GCA_023101885.1. Taxonomy (NCBI): domain Eukaryota; kingdom Metazoa; phylum Chordata; class Mammalia; order Rodentia; family Platacanthomyidae; genus Typhlomys; species Typhlomys cinereus. The sequence continues at coordinate 12,920,024 of JALPQD010000003.1, forward strand.
TATCTTAAAAAATGCTCCACTTCTTTAGCCATCATGGAAATGCAAATCAGAACTTCCCTGAGATAATCATCTCACCCTGGTCAGGATGGCAAAAATCCACAATACAAACAACAACAAATGCTGGAGAGATTGCAACTATTAAAAGCAAAGACTGCTGTTACACTTTAGGCATCTTGAGAAGACCTTCTGGCAATTCTTCCCTTTAAAACATTTTCACCCTGTAGTGTAAAGTCTGACTCCCAATAAAAAAGTAAGAGAATCCCTCAATACAAGGTTCACAAGTTAAAGCTTAAAATAACCTTGCCAGTCAGGCTTAGTAAAGAATGCACAGAGACTTGCAGATCCTCCATCCTCAAAACAGACACTTCTGTCAGTCTCTCAGTAGTCTTCCAGGGAGCACCATGACAGACTTTGTTTATAGGGTCTCCAAAGTACTTGGAAAATTAAGATAATGAAAAGTTATTCTCTCCTAGATTTAAAGACAAGAAACTTGTAATTGAGAGGTGAGTGGCCATGCATCTTTTGAAAATTCTAGGGAAGAATTCTAGTTTCCAGGGAAGAACCTAGTCTTGTCCCTGCCTAGGTTCAGGTATCTGCCTGAAACCCTGCCAATCAGCATGTTGAAACATCACTTTAGCCTCTGTGTGTCCCTTACATGGCATCCTTTTGTGTATGTTTCTAAGTACTTTCTCCCATTCCTATAAGAACACAGATCGCACTGGATTTGGGACCCATCATCTTTTTTTTTCTCTTTTTTTTATTATTATTATTATTTCTGCTCATACAAACTTAACAGGTACACCGGTCCCCTCCCTCCTTCCACCTCCCCTCCCCCCTTCCTCTCCCCCAGTGCATCTACCATCCCAATCCCCAGAGCATCCTTTAATGTGCATGCCAAACTCTCCTCTGGGTCCTATTCTCCGATGAGGTGCAAGGACCCAGGGGCATTTCCCAGAACCCTTTCCTGTGTTCCCCTTAAGCTTAGGAACACTACTGTGACTGTCAGTCCCTAGCCTCCAAGGATCCTGGTGCCTTTAGTCCATGCTAGACTTTGTGGGGTCAATAATGTGTTGAACATAGCACAGGTCGTGCAAAGTCCTATTATGATTGCTTCGGCCCTAACTTGTGTGGAATATCTTGCATATCATTACTCTTCCCATCCTTGTGCTCTTACAATCTTACCGCCCCCTCTTCCTCAAATTTCCCTGAGCTTCAGGATGGGGAGAGATTAGGCTGGCCCAATTCCAGGTGGTTGATATAGAGTCTCTGATGTTCTGAATTATGGTTTGTTGATTTTTTTTTCAGTTTTGCTGCTCCTGCAATGCCCTTGGCTCCATCCTGAGCCCCTGGCCAGAGATAGAAACTTGCAGTCCTTGATGATGGCCTATTTTCTCTACTGTAACATGGGGACCCTATCATCTTTTGTACCATCTAAACTAATATCTACATAATGTTGATCCAAATAAAGTCACACCCCAAGGTTCCATCATTATAGGCACACAATTAAATTCTATCCAGCAACTCAAAGTCCATCTCCAGAGTCTGAGAAGTATAGGTTTCTGTCCTAATTATATGCTTTTGTGGATAGTATGTGGCCCACTGAGTTCTACATATGCTTTCATCTTTGACAAGTGCCTGGAACCTTGAATAGGCAACATATTGGTAGCTACACTACTGAAGAAAGTGGCTCCCTTCCCATAACCAGCATTAGCTATCAATACTCCCTCAGGGAGGGGAGGGTATTGATAAGTTTCCCCAACCTTGAGGAAATGTGGACAGGCCCCATCTTCTGCAGGTCTTGTGCAAGTAATACAGTGGCAGTTGAACTGCAGTGTATATTTCTATTAACAAGATATGATCCTTATTTATGTGTATATATCAGAATAGATATAATATAGTATTAGGCACAGCATAGATTTTTTTATTATTATTAATACATTTTTGTTATTATTTCAGCTCATACAAACTTAATAGGTACACCAGTTCCCTCCCTCTCTCCTCCTCCCCCTATACCCCCTGCTCCCCCTCCCCATCCTCCTCCCTCCCCATCCCCCAGTGCCTCCCGCCCCAATTCCCAGAGAGTCCTTTCTTGTGCGAGGCACAGCATAGATTTTAAGTAACTGATATCTAATTATACAGTCAGTCATAGTTGGCAAAGGACCTTACACACAACTGGATTTCCAAAAAAAAATGGTTAATTATTGAATGAATGGGCAAATATCTGTATATAACAAAGAATGAGCAAGGGCACTATACATAGAAAGATGAGTGTATGAACTGTAGAGATGGCTCAGGGGTTATGACTCTGCCTCACATGCAGAAGTTCCTGAATTCCCATCCCAGGTCCCATATTTAAAAACGCCAGGCAGAAATGGCAGCAGTCTGTACTTCTGGTCTTGGTGAGAAGAGCCTGGGAAATGCAAGAGGGAAGCAAAGAGTAAGTAGAAGCAATCCAGGATGATTCCTGAAGTAACATTTGATCTTCCACAGGGACATACAGTGCCCTCACACACACGCGTGCACACACACACGCACACACACAAAATAAAGTAAAAAGAAAAGAAAGAAGAGTGAAAGTTATTTACAGTTTTGTAAAATCAAAGGAAGGAGATTCAGAAACACACTATGTATCTATAACTATGCAACAAATAATGGTCGATTTGTTTGTACTATGTAAGAAAGATACTTGCAAACCAGCTGCCACCTCCTCATGGCAGTGTTTTTGTGGTGTGGGAGAAGAGAATGAATTCCTGGATTTATGAGGAGGAGCTGTGTTCTTGTGAGTGCAGAATGTTAGATGGCAGGCAGGCATGATGCTGCTATAAAATCTGGGCTTAATGAAAGCAGTTAATTCTGGGTAGAAAAGACGGGCTTATGGAGAAGTTCACATTTATTTAGCCTCCACTCACTGATCAAGTATTCCAGGTTTGACTCAGAATCTGAGAGATGGTTTCTGAATCCAACTTTTAAAACAGCCGCCAGGTGTGGTTTAGAAATCCTGTCACCTGAACTTTACAAGAATGCATTTGGTTTCCATGCATCTGCACTGAAATTGCTACTAAAAGTGGCTTCGGCACGTGAATCATTTTTATGCTGCACTCACTTCATGCCCAGCTATTGATGGGGCAGGACGGTGAGTATGCTCAAGCACTGCACACTGGGGACAGGGAGACCTTTGGTTGACTCTGATCTGTGAAGGATATAAGGTGGGAAAAAGCACTCTGGCTGGAAAAATAAAGGAGATCACATTTACTGGCTGTTTCCTACGTTCATAAGTGCTCTGCTAAAGATGCTTTTAATAAAAATAAGACTTGAATTTAAGTCCAATAGAAAGATTTTATGAGAATTATTTAAACTTCTTAGTGTCCTTATCATGTCAGAAATGGGGACAATAATTGTGATACTAAATGGACTGCTGTATGATTTGTTGATATAAGCAAAAAGCTTGATACAGCCTAGCACATGGGAAGTCTTATGGCTGTGTCAGACTTTTGTGGCTGTCATATGATTTATGAGGTCCTCTTATTATTCTCATCTTCTCATACAGAAAGTAAAGTTGAGTCAAGCTTGTCCATGAAAAGACAAAAATGTCAGAAGGCACTCAAATAGTACAGATATAATCAACCATTTAAAGTGCATGCAAAACAAAGTCTATATGAAATTAGAGGCAATAAAAAGAAAAATATGTACTCTTTCTTATCCAGGGTTTCTTGGTTTCAAGCTTATTAACATTTTAGTTCAGATATTTTTAAGTGGCCTTCTCGTGCATTGTACAGTACATAGTAACATTCCTAGATTCCACTCACACCATGCCAGTAGCAATCCCCTGTAGCATACTGAAAGCTAAGAAATGATTGCACAAATATTCCATGGGACTGGACAAGTAATTAAGGTTTTTAGTTTCTTAATCAGTGAAAGTTCACTAATTATAACATCACTCTTGTACAATAGCTCTGCAATATAACTTTATATATTCATTGCACACAAATTCCTAGAAGAGAATAAGTACTGAAATCATTAAAGCAACTGATATGATGTCAGTGGTAGAAATAATAAAGGTGAGGATAGTATGACAGTGCTAATGTTCTCTAGTAGATGATACACTTGTAGTGTAGGTCCAAAGCAGAAAGCTGCCTTTCATCTGTAAGGGGAAATTCATTGCTTTATTCAACAGATAACTAAAAGACATTTCATCTTCTATCAAAGATAGAGATGAATTCTAGGAATAAACTAATAAACTTCTGCAATAAATTCATATTGAGAAAATAAAACTAACAAAGTAAAACACACAGGAGAGGAAGGGAGAAAGGAAGGAAAGTAAAGGTAGTAACATAAGGAAAAACAGAGAGACATGGAATCAGACCAGAAAACCAGAGGAAAGGAAAAGCAGTGCAAGTTAGTGGCACAGAGAAGGACCACAGAGGACCATTTCTGAACAGAGTCTGGATTCTTCAGGTGATAATGACACAATAGTCCAACTAACCAAACTGCTTCAAAATGCTTCAAATGCCTAGACAAAACTGTACAAAGGCCTCTTTGAGAAGTACTGTTGTGCTTTCATGTAAGGAAATGGAATTGTTCAACTGTTCAACTGTATTCAGAACTGACCCTTAACTTTGGGAGGAAAAAGATGAAGAGTTGAAACCAAGAACTCTAACAGCAGAGATACTCAACATATTCTATCCTAGGTAAATATATGGACTTGTAAAAACTATCAATTGGTAGAAGTAGACATAAACACATCCCATACATGCTACATACTTGAAAACATGTACTTGGATACACAGTACAAATTGACTTGGAACACACATGAATTTTCAATGGGCTAATGGCAGAATAGGCACATGATAGTGTGAGAAAATTTCCTTTCTTAGGTTTTATATCTCCATATAAAGAGCAAAGATGACACCTTTAAATTTTACTCTATTTTTCTTTCCTGATCCCTAATCCTTTCCATACAACTTATCTTAGAGTTAAGAAAATAACTGTAATACTTTCCTTTTTATCCTCCATAATCTGCCAACTCAAAAAAGCAGAATTTTCTCTTGGCTTATGTGTATTGTAAGTCACATAGATACAAAGCTTGGTATTAGTGACAGGATGGAAAGATTTCTAAATATATTATTTTCATTCCTATTTACTGTTACTATTACTGTTATTATTTATAGGGCCTCTTCATATCTCAATATGAGCCTCAGCAAAAATTACACTTCCCCTTTGCTTTATGAAATTAAAATACAATATGATAACACTCCTCCTCCCCCGGCTTCTGGTCCTTACATTCTTTCCAAGCTCTATTCCATTCATGTTCCCTGATCATTTGGAAGGGGCACATAACATAGACATGTTGCTTAGGACTAAGCATTCCACTGTCATTTATTCTCTATTATTCTTTGGCCAGATATATATTTAAAATACCTTTCATTATACAAAGAAGCTTCTCAGTCAAAGCCTGAGAAATGCACAATTTATAAGTTAACAGTAAGCATTTATGAGGCAGTTTGATATCATGTCTAACAAACAATAGAATTTTGTTTCCGTGGGGACTGTGACATCTCTATACATAGGCTTTTACTGAATTTGTAGTACCAGGCATGAATTCTCCCCTGAAAAGTGGGGCTATTCTGCCCATGAGCTCACTGCAGCTATATTAGTCTGAATGAGACCTGCACAAAAACATGAAAGGAACAAGAGCTCATGAGGCACTACCCCCTTCCTGAGGGATTATGGATGGTTAATGCTGGATGTGGGAAGCGAGACACTTTTCCTTCAGTGATACAGACACTAACATCATCCATGCTGCAACAAATGCCCATGCACATACTAATGCAAGCACTCCTGATGAGACTCAGTGTGGCCACACTTACAAAGTGACATGCGAATAAGAGGGAGGACTTTCAATAACAGAAGGAAGAGATATGACAGAGATGAGATAGGGTAAAACAGGATGAAAATATCTTAACTTAGCTCACTTTCCTCACCCCACTCCGCCGGTCGCGGTCCAGCCGGGCCTTCACCCACCACCTAGGTAAGCTCCGCCTGCGCCCGCCCACCAGAACCCCAGGTCAGCCCAAAGGGACCCAGCTCCTAACCCCACCATCCAGCCTGAGCCGCGCGCAGGGCCCAGGGACGAGGAGGACCTCTCCCTGCGCCCGGGCCCCGCCCCAGCTCCCCTGGGGTTAAATAGCTCCACGCTGATGCCCCCATCCTCCCTTTCCCCACCCTGCTCCACCGCTCAGGACGCGCCGTCCAGCCGGGCCTTCACCGCCACCTAGGTAAGCTCCACCCGCGCCTGCCCACCAGAACCTCAGGTCAGCCCAAAGGGACCCAGCTCCTAACCCCACCATCCATCCGGAGCCGCGCGCAGGGCCAAGGGACGAGGAGGACCTCCCACTGTGCCCGGGCCCCGCCCCAGCTCGCCTCGGTTAAATAGCTCCACGCCAACACCCCCATCCTACCTTCCCCACTCGGCTCCTCCTGGCACGGTCCAGCCGGTCCTCATCCCCGATCTAGGTAAACTCCATCCTTGCCCACCCCCAGAACCCCAGGCAAAATAATTCAGTTTAGTGAAATTGAAAGATCTTAAGAGTTAAAATGACAATGCCAAAGTCAAAGTGCAAATCCATGAGAAGCAACACTCAAGTAAACAAATTTCCCACTGAAGAAATTAATCCATAATGTTAGACTCCAACCAGAAAAAACCCACGGAAAAAGGCCAAGAAAGCCTGACCCAGGATAACGACTTCCAAAATATGATCATTACCATGTTCAATACTATGAACAAGGAAATCCGGAAGGAATTACATAATCGAATCAATCGCTTTGAAGAGGAACATAACAGACACTTGGAGGAGTTGAGAAAAACAGTGCAAGAAACAAAATCTGGCACAGTTAAAACAGACTCAGAGTTTAAAACTGAGCTACAATACAAGTTATCTTCTAACCCAGAACTCCACAGAGAGTCTTATCAACAGAACTAACGAAGCAGAAAACAGAATTTCAGACCTTGAAGATAAAGTGGGAGTACTAACCAGCTCAATGGAAGAGGTGGTTAAAGCCAAAAAGATACTTGAGAGAAATATCCAAGAGATATGGGACACCCTGAAGAAGCCTAACATGCGTATTCATGGAATACCAGAGCAAGAATCTCAAAATACCACCCCTGAGGAAATTTTTCAAACTTTCCTCATATACAAAAAGAGAGGCCCATCCATATACAAGAGGCATTCCGCACCCCAAACAGATATGACCAAAACAGAAGCTCGCCACGGCAAATAATAGTCAAAACACTCCACGTTCAAGATAAAGAACTGGTGCTGAGAGCTTCAAGGGAGAAAAAAACAAGTCACTTTTAAAGGTAAACCTATTAAAATAAGAAATGACTTCTCAGTCAAAACAGTAAAAACAAGAAGAGTTTGGAGAGACATACTTCAAGTATTGAATGAGCAAAAATGTCAACCCAGGCGGATTTACCCTGCAAAACTATCCGTCATGATTGAGGGAGAAAGAAAAATCTTGCAGCACAAAGACAACTTGAAGGGATACATGTCCACCAAACCAGGCCTTCAAAAAATGCTAGAAATGATACTCAAGCGTGAAGAAAAAAACAGGCATATCCAGGAGAACAGAAGGCAAGTATAACACCATTAAAAGCGAAGCAATATACTTATAAAAACTACGAAACATAATAAATGTCTGGAATTAAAAATAGTTTCTCCATTATAACACTAAATGTTAATGGAATTAATTCACCGATCAAGAGACACAGATTACAAACTTGGAACAAAAATCACAATCCATCAATCTGCTGCCTGCAGGAAACCCAACTCACCACAAAAGATAGGCACGCTCTAAAAATAACAGGCTGGTCAACAATTCTACAAGCAAATGGAAGCAGAAAACAGGCAGGGGTAGCCATTATGCTATCAGACAAAGTGGACTTCAAACCAAAGAAAATTATAAGAGACACGGATGGATACTACATTTTAGTCACAGGTACAATTCACCAGGACGACTTCACAATACTGAACATATATGCGCCCAATACGGGTCCCTCCACATTCATTAAGAAAACCCTATAGCACCTAAAGCAAGAAATCAACCCCCAAACGATAATTCTTGGGGACTTCAACACCGCCCTCTCTACATGGGATAGATCAACAGGTCAAAAGCTTAACAGAGACACTTTGGAACTTAATCAAACCCTGAAAGAAATGGACCTTACAGATCTCTATCGAACTTTTCACTCACGCACCAAAGAATACACATTTTTCTCAGCAGCACATGGAACTTTCTTCAAAATAGATCACATATTGGGCCACAAAACGAATCTACACATATACAAAAAAGTTGAGATTCTAACCTGTGCCTTATCAGACCACCGCGGCCTAAAGCTGGACATCCACAACACATCAAACAAGAGAAAATACACTAAATCCTGGAAACTTAACAATATGATGCTGAACAAGAACTGGATTCAGGAAGAAATTAAAAAGGAAATTCAAGATTTCCTGAAAGTGAATGATAATGAAAATACAACTTACCAAAATCTCTGGGACACAATGAAAGCTGTTCTAAGAGGGAAGTTCATAGCTCTTAATGCCTACATCAAAAAAATGGAAACATCAGAAATAAACAACTTAACAATGCAGCTTAAAGCTTTAGAGAAACTAGAGCAATCTGATCCCAAAAGTAGTAGAAGAGAGGAGATTAGCAAAATAAGGGGAGAAATATCTGAAATCGAGGTTAAGAAAACGATAGAAAAAATCAACCAGTCAAAAAGCTGGTTCTTTGAAAAAATCAATAAGATTGATACACCCCTAGCTAAATTAACCAAAAGCAAGAGAGAGAAAACCCAAATTAAAAAAATCAGAAATGAACATGGAGTTATCACTACTGATACCCAAGAAATCCAGAGAATTATAAGATCATATTTCAAAAACTTATACTCTGTGAAGTTTGACAACACAAAAGAGATGGATGAATTTCTAAGTAAACACAATTTACCTAAATTGAATCAGGAAGTTGTGAATTATTTAAATAGTCCTATAACATATAAGGAAATTGAGGAAGTAATCTTGAATCTTCCCACCAAAAAAATGTCTTGGACTAGAAGGATTCAGCACAGAGTTCTACCAGACATTTAAGGAGTTAATAACACCAATACTCCTTAAACTGTTCCATCAAATAGCAAAGGAAGGAACACTACCAAATTCCTTCTATGGAGCTAATATCGTTTTAATCCCAAAACCTAATAAACACTCACTTAACAAAGAAAACTATAGGCTGATCTCTCTGATGAACACAGACGCAAAGATTCTCAACAAATTTTTAGCAAATCCGATTCAAAAAAATATTAAAAAGATTATTCACAGAGACCAAGTAGGCTTCATCCCCGGCACACAAGGTTGGTTCAACATACGGAAATCAATAAATGTAATTCATCATGTAAACCAGTCCAAAGTCCAAGACCACATGATACTCTCGATAGATGCAGAAAAAGCTTTCGACAAGATCCAACAGCCTTTTATGATCAAAACGCTAGAGACAGTAGGAATGGAAGGAACCTTTATCAATATAATAAAAGCTGTATACAACAAGCACACAGCAAGGATTTTGCTCAATAGGGAACAATTGGAAGCATTCCCACTTCGATCAGGAACTAGACAAGGCTGTCCACTCTCACCACTTCTATTCAGTATTGTACTTGAAGTGTTAGCTGAAGCCATAAGACAAGAAAGGGACATAAGAGGGATTCAAATCGGCAAGGAAGAAGTCAATCTATCCCTATTTGCGGATGACATGATCTTATACCTGAGGGATCCCAAAAACTCCACCAGGAAGCTCCTGGAACTAATTGAGAAGTTCAGCAGGGTGGCAGGATACAAAATAAATGTGCAAAAATCAGAGGCCTTCCTATATGCCCAAAATGAAAGAAGTGAAAAAGCCTTGAGAGAAACAATCCCATTTACTATAGCCCCTAAAAAAATGAAATACCTTGGTATAAACCTAACCAAGGAGGTAAAAGACCTTTACAACGAAAACTTTAAAACCCTAAAGAAAGAAATTGCAGAAGACACCAGAAGGTGGAAAGACCTCCCATGTTCCTGGATTGGCAGAATCAACATCGTAAAAATGACCATCGTACCAAAGGCAATATACAGATTCAATGCTATACCAATTAAAATCCCAAAGCAATTCTTCAAAGAAGTTGACCAAACAATCTCAAAATTCATATGGAGGCACAAAAGACCCAGAATAGCAAAGACAATCCTGAGTAACAAAAACAGCTGTTGGAGGTATTACCATACCGAACCTTAGTCTATATTACAAATCCATAGTTATAAAGACAGCCTGGTACTGGCTCCAAAATAGACACACAGATCAATGGATAAGGATTGAAGACCCAGATATAAGCCCACAAAGTTACAGCCATTTGGTCTTTGACAAAGGGGCCCAAAGAATCCAATGGAAAAAGAACAGCATCTTCAACAAATGGTGCTGGCAAAACTGGATCTCCACATGCAGAAGATTAAAGCTGGACCCGTACTTGTCACCATGTACAAGACTTAATTCCAAATGGGTCAAGGACCTTGATATCAGGCCAGAGACTATAAAAACCATAGTTGAAAAGATAGGGAACTCCCTCGAGCTGATTGGCCTAGGCCAACGTTTCCTGAACAGACATCCAATGGCACAGTGACTGCTACCAACTCTCAACAGTTGGGATCTTGTGAAATTAAAGAGCTTCTGTTCAGATAAAGAGATTGTAACATGAGCTCAAAGGCAACCCACAGAATGGGAGAAAATCTTCACTAACCACATATCTGATAGAGCTCTACTGTCCAGAGTGCACAAAAAACTTAGAAAACTAAACATCAATGGCCCAATTAAAAAATGGGCCCTGGAACTTAAAAGAAATTTTACCAGGGATGAAATTAAAATGTCTAACAAATATCTTAAAAAATGCTCCACTTCTGTAGCCATCATGGAAATGCAAATCAAAACTTCCCTGAAATATCATCTCACCCCACTCAGGATGGCAAAAATCCACAATACGAACTGCTGGAGAGGATGTGGAGACAGGGGAACTCTCCTACATTGCTGGTGGGAGTGCAGGCTCATACAGCCACTCTGGCGAGATGTCTGGAGATTCTTAAAGAAATTAAAGATTGAAATGCCATATGACCCTGCGATTCCACTTTTGGGTATAACACCCCATACAGCAGAGGTTCACCTCAATAGCACAAGCACGACCATGTTCATAGCAGCACTGTTTACAATAGCAAAGTCATGGAATCAACCCAAATGTCCAACAGTTGACGAGTGGATAAGGAAACAGTGGTACATCTATACAATGGAGTACTACTCAGCCATCAAAAATGATGAATTACTGGAATTTGCTGGGAAATGGATGTCATTAGAAATAATTATATTAAGTGAAGTATCCCAAACCCAGAAAATTAGCGCCATATGTACTCCCTAATAGGTGGTTCCTAGTACCAAACCCACCCAGCCCATCTTGAGACACTTATAGGTAAATCTATGTATTACCTACATTAATTGCAAGGATTATGAACAGGAGGGATGGGTTAGGAGGACCACACCAGAAACAAGGAGAGAGGGGACCATGTTACAGTAGAGAAAATAGGCCTCCATCAAGGACTGCAAGAAAGTAATGTGACACCTAGTTAAGTTCACAATTCGTTCCTGATCATTTACAACTAAGGGGGTATGAACTCACCAGAAGGGGAGGGCACATAGTCCGGCAGATTAAAAAGTAACCATTTTGCAAATGGGTGATTGACCCCTCCCATTGCCAAATGCCATATGACCCTGCGATTCCACTTTTGGGTATAAGTATTATATCTACCCTTGAATGTAATCTTATAATAAGGCTCCAGTTTAACAGCTTTCTGTCTCTGGCCAGCGTGTGACATACAGTGCCCATCACGATGGAGTGAAGGGTATTGCAGGAGCAGCAAAACTGCAAAAGAAAATCAACGAACCACTATCCAGAACTTCAGAGACTTTATATCAACCACCTAGAACTAAGCCAGACTAATCTCTCCCCATCCTGAAGCTCAGGGACATTTGCGGAAGAGGGGGCGGTAAGAGTGTAAGAGCAAAAGGATGGGAGGAGCAATGATTTGCAAGATACTCCACACAAGTTAGGGCCGAAGCAGTCATAATTGGACATTGCATGCCCGGTGCAATGTCCAACACACTACTGACCTCACAAAGTCTAGCATCTGCTAAAGGCACCAAGATCCTTGGAGGCAGGGTATTGACAGCCACAGTAGTGTTCCTATGCTTAAGGGGAACACAGGAAAGGGTTCAGGGAAATGCCACTGGGTCCTTGTATGTCATCAGAGAGGAGGGCCCAGAGGAGAGTCTGGCATGCACATTAAAGGATTCTCCGGGGATTGGGGGGGAAGAGTCTGGGAGATGGGGAGGGAGGGGTGAGGGGAGGGGGAGCAAGGGGTTCGGGGGGAGGAGGATGGAGGGGGGGAACTGGTGTACCTATTAAGTTTGTATGAGTTGAAATAATAATAAAAATGCATAAAAAAAGAAAATATCTTAAATTAATTATACGTATTCATGAAAATGGAATAGAATAAAAGAACAAATTAAAATAAAATAAAAATAGAACATGAGTAATAGTAACAAATGCTGGGAAGGACATGAGGTAAGATGAACTCTTACATTACTGATAGGAATACAAATCGTTATAGTCAGTTTAGAAGTCAGGGTAGATGTTTCTCCAAAACTTAAATTAGAATCAACATATGACCAAGCTAAACCTCTCCTGGATATACCCAATAGACTCTAAGCCAACATACCACAGTTGTACTTACTTGTCCATGGTTATTGCTGTGTTAAGCATCATAGCTAAGAAACAGAGTCAACCTAGATGTACCTCAATGGAAACATGGATAAAGAAAATGTGGCTCATATACACAGCAGAATTGTATTCAACCATAGAGGAAAAAATGAACTTGTAACACTTGCAGGTAATTGGTAAAACTAGCAGGACTCAGAAGCACAATGCTGTGTGGGGCTTTCTTTCTGATTATGGGCTCACACGAAAGGATCTGTTGAGATTCCTGATAAAAAATAAACAGAAGACTACCATGCAGAAATGCTCCATTACATCAGAACTCATGGTAGTCTCAAAGCCCCATGAAAGGTTAGTTCAGAGACCAAGTTGGTTATGATGATAGTGATGATAGTTAATATATTGACCAGTTATTATGCTTTAGACTCTTCCTAATTTTTAAATATATTAGTGAGATAGTTCTATTAATGTACTCAATTTACCCTAGAGGAATGTGAAGCACAATGTTGATGGAACTTGTCAAGACCACTCAGCTAATAGATAAGGTTTGAAACCATGCATTCTGACTCCAAAATGTTCTTGCCTCTTTTCTAAATCTCTTATCATTATAACAAGCAGCAAACTATGAGCAATGCCAAATAAAAACACAAATTCATTTAGAACATGAAGTATTTGTAATAATGGGAACATAAAATTGAGGCCACACCATAAATTTGTTGAATTATTATAGGTATGAAAGAAGAAATTGGATACATAAGAAAAGAACACTATAAAATAAAGAACAGACACATAGAACTCCTACAAATGAAAAAAAAGCCACGAAAACTGCAAATCCCAATGGACAAATTGAATTATACATTAGCCACAAATAGTTCTTTAGAAAAAACAGTGGAATAAGTTGAGAAAAATACCCATAATACAAGATGATACAAGGGAAAGACAAGAGAGATAGGAATTGGATGGAGTGTACTGTTCCATCATGTGTCTGTCAGTAATTTCACAAAATAAGAACCAACAAAATAGAGATACGATAGGGCAAAGTCTGAGAATGGGTGGTGAGCCTTCTTGATTTATTTGCCACTACTCTTTACTGTTACTCTCTATTTAGAATCTTAAATCCCTAATATGAATCTGCTAACCACTGCTAATTTACAGTGTCTCTTACTTAGTCCAGCAACACAGAGACTTAAATGTGAAAATATAAACATAGGGTCTAGACAAAGTTCTCTGGAATTAAAGTCTTTGCCTCCCAAGCTAAAGGACCTGGTTTTGAATCCTCAGATGCCACAAAAAAATTACCCCCCCCAAAATAAAATCAGGCAGAAATGGAAGGGCCTGTATTTCTGGTCCTGGAAGATAGAACCTAGGAAGCCTCAGAAAAAAATCAAAAGCAAGTAAGACAATCCAGGATGATTTCTAGTATCTATTACCTTTGGGTCTCTACAGGCACACGCAGTGCCCTCTTCTACACATACACACACACAAAAAAAAAATACACACATTGTCCAGACCAATAAAACATGATGAGATTGCTCAGAGAAATGAATGGACAGCCATTATGTATAAAAGTCTCACCACACCAGGGCCTTCAGAACTCAGTAAGCATACCATGACATAAGAATGAGCGTTCGTGTAAGGAATAACAGCAAGTTATCTATAGAACAAATTAAGAGTAAATCCAAACCTACTTATGTCATCAAAAAAAGGCAGGAATACAATAAAAAGAGAAATTGAATGCAATCCAAGTAGAAACAAATGGATGTGATTCAGACCAAATTATTATAACTACAGAAATATTAAAAATCCATATACAATAAAGTAATTTCAGAGTGTTAAAAAAGAAATGCAGGATATAAAATATGACTTATTTTAATATAGATAATTTTTGTGTAACTTCACAATGGAGTTCTAAATGGCACAGGCAAGGAAAAAAGAGTCATGTCCTCACTATTTAAGGCCTGGATCATTCATTACAGTTTTTGTATAAGTTAAACATGCTCCTGACATGGAATGGTTCATCTGAAAATTATACCACGAACACACACACATACACACACACATTCACACACACTTTTTAATTTCATACATCACTTCATAAATCACTTCAATTTAGTTTACTCTTTTTGCCTTAGAATGGCCATGGTTTTCACTGAATATTAATAACCATCTTTAAAGAATGTTTTCAAAATTTTAAACCCCCACAAGCGTAGGCAAATCAGAGTGAACCATGGGACCCATAGAAGTATACAGGCAGGCGAGTGAGAGGAAATAGGAGAGACTAATGAAGGGTAGGGAGGGGGTGGGAGGGAGAGGCAATGGAGCAAGCAGGGATGAGTGAGTACTCAATATGCTTGTAAAGGTAGAAAAATTAAAAATTAATTTAAAATATCTCCTTCTTTAAGAAGAGAAACTCAAATTTTCCACAAAGAACCAAAGGGATCAAGATGTTCAGGTCAATGAAAGAAGTCAAATCAGGAGTCAGGAGAGAGTGCTTTTGAGTTACAGTGTCCAGCCCCTTGCATTCCTGAAAAGTGCTTACATTGTGATGCCTTTGGCAAACTCCACAACTCAAATGTTTACAAAGATTCATTTCTCTCATTCAATGGTGGCTTGTATTTGGGCTGTTTTTTTATGAATCTCCCAAGTCACTACAAGACCTTCTCCATGAATGTTACTGTAGGAGACAAGTAAGACCAACCTGAGAACTTTATAGAGGCCCTCACCACCTCTCTATAAAAGCAGCCAGCACCTCCCCTTTGTTTCATTAGCCAGAGGTGGTCACATGATCCTGCCCAACCCAAGGAAGGTGGAAAGTCCAAATCAGCTAAGCATCCAGAAAGAAAAGGAAAACTGAATAGCACTAGGCAATAAAGACATGTACTTCACTGTATTCATCCTATAGAATTTTTCAAAAGCTATACTTTTTATACTACACTAAAATAGATAAATGCATGTCATCTTAAAATACTAGTCTTAGTGGCCTTTTCCACACCTCCACGCTTTTTCTAAATTTCAGTGATTGTTCCAGTTGAGAAAAATTGTTTGCCAATGCAAGTACTTAGTTCACAAAGCATTATATTAGTTATGCTTACATGTGTTTTGTTACTTGGTATAAAACATTTGTTTATTAAAGCATTATTATGGGGAAGATATCATAGACAAGGAAAAAAATATAAATCCAAGATATTGGAGGTTCATAGATAGTTAAATAACCTGTTTAAGATCCCCCAAATAGCAAGGTATAGAAATCCTATTTTCTAATGTCAACTTTAGGGCATTAATCCAGGCACAAAATTTTCACCTCTTAGAGTTTCACTAATAAAAGCTACCCATATATAGGTTAATAAAAGATACAAAGAAAAGATGCTACACAGCTCATTAAGTGAATTTGACAAAAAGTTGTAAAATAAGAAGCCACCGAAAGTCGTCAGAATAGATAGACCCTGAAAGGCTATTGGAAGGATTTTACTTTCACCCCTAGAGAAAAAGACAGTCATAGCAGGACTTTGATTGGAAGAGTAACATAGTCTCCTCATGTGTTCAAAGGATGACAAATAACAGTAGCCTAGGAAGAGCCCACATATGGAAATTCAAAAGCACTGCAGTATTTGCAGAAAGTAAAATTTATCCATGGTTTGATCAAGATTAATTTCCAGAGATGGTGAATATGATTGGACTGTGAGTATGTTTGAAAGAACTTGCAAGTGATGTTGTTGAGACATTGTGTAATGTGAATAAGAGAGGAAAAAGTTAATGAGTTAATTTACTTTTCAGTAAATCCTGGCCGGGCTTCTGTGATACTAGACTATAAGAAGCAGAAGCTTGTGTATGTCTACTCTGAACTCATCACTTTCCTAGTAGAGATTTCAAATAGGTGGGGACTACGCGCTGCAGTGAAGATATAGCTGGAACTAGAACTTGGAAGAGTCACCAGTGAGGTATACATAACATTCCTCGCTAAGAAGACAACTTTCTCTCTTGCTCTTTTAATGAATCACCACATAAACTTCTTGGTCTAAGCTCTTTGCAAATGGAGATTTACTTATCTTACCCTCATAATAATTCTATGAGGTACATCTTTCTAGTAATCCTCATTTTCTACATAAGAAAATGGATAAGGGGATGTGAAGTACTCTGACCATTCAGGCTATATTGCTGGTAAATTAGAAAGAATCCAAATCCAGAGTACTTGGTTCCAAAATCCATGCTGTCCCCACTGTGCTGTCTTGATGGTCATGATGATTCATATTCATTGACTTGGAAATGGATCCTATAACGTGTGAGGGTTTTTTAATCCATCTCAGAGTGACAAGATTACTATTATTTATTTATATATAAGATTAGACTTTTAAATACTCAAGTGGAAGAATATTCCAGTAGTGACATTAACTGCTGTCATGATTTGAATGTGAATTGTCTCCCACAAGCTTATGTATTTTATTAGTTGTTCCCAGCTGATGACACACATTGGAAAGGTTTTGGAACCTTTAGGGGGTAGAAACTTACTGGAGTAAATATATCACTGAGAGACAGATCTTGAGGTGTGATAACCTGGCTCCTCCTCCTCCTCCTCCTCTTCCTCTTCCTCCTCCTCCTCCTCTTCCTCCTCCTCCTCCTCTTCCTTCTCATCCTCCTCCTTTTCCTTCTTCTTCCTCTATCTCTCCCTCTCCCTCCCTCCTATTGACTGCTGCAAGATGAGCCAGTGTCCTGCTACTGTTGCTATGCCTGCCCCCATGTGTTCTTCAAAGTAATTAACTCTATCCTCTCTGTAATGGTAACCCAAATAATAACCCTTTTCTCCTTTAAATTACTAGGTCAGAGTATGTTTTCAATTAACAGAAGAGTAACTGGAGTCAACAGTATTGAATGGAGCATTTTACCAAACCACTTAATTGCCAGGAGGATATCTTCTTCTGCTATTCAACTTTGACAAGCAAGTAAACTGAGGTACCAGAATAAAAGGTGTTTGCTTGCACAAGAACACACAACCAACACATATCAAGGAGAGGATCCCACTCAGAGGCCCTGATCCAGAACCCATGAAATGTTTTGCTTCTTATATACTATTATATGAAGCTATTACAAGTTATGATCTCCTCTATACAGTTTAATAATAATAAGCCATCTTTATTTCCTTACTTCTCTCTCTCTCTCCCCCTGTCTGTCTCTATCTCTCTGTCTGTCTGCCTCTCTCTGTCTCTCTGTCTCTCTGTCTGTCTGTCTCTCTGTCTCTCTCTCTCTCCTCTCTCTCCTTGTCAGACTGCCTTAAGTCAGTGTCATTCAGTTCTGAGAAACATGAGTAATGTGTTCCAAATGTCCTTTTTAATGTTCCCCCATTCAATGGTTATCTTGGCATTTGACTTCCCCTTGACTAAGTATATGCATTACTTTTCACTAAACAATAGTGTTCTTTCTTGCTAACAGAGGAAGGAACAGAATATTAGTAAATGTGAAAAAGCAATTTTCCTTTCCATAATTTGAATCCAGACCTGTAGAGTCAATGATAAGGTTCTCATGGAGACCACCATTTGTGCTTCACAACCTTTGCCAGTCTCTCAATAGTCTCAAGGCTTCAATTTTTTTCACCTTGGATTTCTGGATAAGGGGACACAATTTTTCCTTGCTAGACAGATTCCTTTACTAGACAGACTCCTTGATTAGATCTAGAGATGAAAGAAGGAAGAGGACAATGAAGAGAAAGAGGAGGAGTCTGCAGGGGAGAATAAGGAAGAGGAGGAGTCTAAGAAGGATAAGAAGGAAGGAAAGAAAGAAGAAGAGGAAGAAAAGAAAGTAGTATGAGTATCACTGATTTAGCCTCTGCAGTGTGATTTGCACTATATAAACATCAGTCTTCACAACAAACTCACTTGAATACAATTTATTCCATTTTATGATGTGGGGAGCTGAGGGTCAGAAAGTTTAAATGACATTCCCACAGTCATCTAGCTATGTAATACTGGCATCAGAATTCAGATCCAGTGATTTCTGAGAATAAAGTCCATCAATCCTAACAAAGGCCTCTTTCTCACAGGTAGAATATGGAAGCATATGTGTTGGGATTCCTGCCCAGGCATGTCTCTAAGAACATAGAAATGTATTCATTCATTTATTAATTGATGATTACCATCAGAATTATGCCTTCCTGAGACTTGTAGGGGAATCATATTTAAGCAGACGTCACATTCTCAGGAGCGCATTTTCTGCTGTTATAGAGATAATCAGATGAGCAGGCAGTACTGCTCCATTGAAGTTGACAGTTGTCACCTTTCATATCTAACTATAACAGTGCCTAGGACACAGTGGAGGTGGAAAGAATGAAATGAATGCTTATGCTTCTTTACCCCCAAATATGCCCGATCCTTGCTTCTCTGCATCTTACATATCAATCTGTGGCATCTAAGACAGGGGTCAACCACTGTAATCACAAAGGATTATAAACAGGAGGGAAAGGGAAGGAGAATCTCAAAAGAAAGGCGATAGGGGAACACGCTTCAGTAGAGAAAATAGGCCATGGTCGATTATTGCATGTGAGTAGCAAGACATCCGGTGCAGCTCACTCTAACTTCCTTCCATGGTCACTCAGGACAGAACAGGTTTGATCTCACCAATCAGGGAAGATATAAGAACTGGCAGACAGACAGTAACCATCCAGCAAATGGGACACTGACTCCCGCTCCTCCAACTGCTGTATCATATTCATATTCTTCCATCTACCTTTGAGTCTCCTCTTACATTAAGATCTTCATTTAAACAGTATTTTATCATTGGTTAGGAGGTGACCTTTGATACCAATCAGGATGCAGCCAAGGGCAAGACAGGCAAAGCAAAACTCAAAACAACAAATTCAGAATACCAAAGACCCTACATTATTCACCTGGAATCAGACCAGCAAAAATATCTCTCAATCCTAAAGCTCAAGGAATATTATGGAAGAGGAGGTGGCAAGATTGTAAGAACCTAAAGATGGGAAGGACCAACGATATGCAAGATACTCCACACAAGTTAGGGCTGCAGCAGCCAGAACTGAACTTTGCCTGACCTGCACAATGGCTGACATATCAATGACCCCTCCCAAAGACTAGGATGGACTGCAGGCAGTAGGATCCTTAGAGGCAAGGGATTGAACAGTCATAATAAAGTTCTCATGCTAACAAGGAGTACAAGAAGGGATTCTGGGCTATGCCACTGAATCCTGGACCCTCACTGGGATGGAGGACTCAGAGGGAGGTTTGGCATTCACCCAAAAGGATGCTCCAGAGGAAGGAAGGGAGGAAGGGGGAGTCACTTGAAGAGGTGAAGGGAGGGGGTTACAGTAAGGGGGAAGGGAAGAGAATGCTAAGAGGAATAGGGGTACCTATTGAGCTTATATGATTAGGAAAAAAATAAAATGTGGGAGAAAAAATAAAATTAAAAAAAGACACAGGTCGAGAGCTTTTTGTATGTGCAGCCTACACATCACCCATTTGATGAATCTGACAGATGCTGTACTAAGCCTAGTATCACAGGAATAGCACTCCAGAGAGTAACCATGAAGTCCATGCAGATTCTCTCTGGAGGCAGCAGGGAATTGAGGAAGCCAGCCTCAGGCCTGTTTCTTCCTCGGCTAAATGGAAGTCATGCACGTCCAATCCCCTTCATAAGTCTTATGGAAACAAATTTCAATGGAGGTGAGCCAAGTTCAACACCTAACATAAAATCCTCCAATATCAATATTTAAATCAATACTTGGATTAAAGTTGCAGCTGTGTTTTGAAGCTCCTTTAAAATTCTAAGTGTTGTTACTGGTATTACTATAATATTTTATAGTCTCTGCCCTCCAAAAAATATTACACAGTGAGGTACTGAAAGAATAAATTCTGACTTTTTATTACATTATAATCTGAATTCAGATATTCATCATATTTAACAAGATTACTTAAATAGGTACTCATATACTTTTTTCCTTTGATTTCTTCTCTTTCTAAAATTATTCTTCATGGACGTACTAAATGGATCTGTGTTGTAAAGAGTCACTTTGTTAAAAGTTTGGATGAAGCCCACAGAATGGGAGAAAATCTTCAGTAACCACATATCTGATAGAGCTCTATTATCCAGAGTACACAAAGAACTTTAAAAACTAAACACCAAGGAAACAAATGGCCCAATTAAAAAATGGGCCCTGGAACTTAAAAGAAACTTTACCAAGGATGAAATTAAAATGTCTAACAAATATCTTAAAAAATGCTCCACATCCTTAGCCATCAGGTAAATGCAAATCAAAACTTCCCTGAGATATCATCTCACCCGGTCAGGATGGCAAAAATCCACAATACAAATAACACCAAACGCTGGAGAGGATGTGGAGAGAGGGGAACTCTCCTACATTACTGGTGGGAGTGCAGGCTCATACAGCCACTCTGGCGAGCCGTCTGGAGATTCTTAAAGAAATTAAAGATTGAAATGCCATATGACCCTGCTATTTCACTTTTGGGAATAACCCCCCATACAGCAAAAATTCACCTCGATAGCACAAGCACGACCATGTTCATAGCAGCACTGTTTACAATAGCAAAGTCATGGAATCAACCCAAATGTCCAACAGTTGATGAGTGGATAAGGAAACAGTGGTACATCTATACAATGGAGTACTACTTAGCCATCAAAAATGATGAATTAATGGAATTTGCCAGGAAACTGATGGAAATAGAAACAATTATATTGAGTGAAGTATCCCAGACACAGAAAATTAAGCACCGTATGTACTCCCTAATAGGTGGTTCATAGTACCAAACCCACTTAGAGACACTCAAGGATAAATCTCTGTAATACCTACAGTAATTTTGCAAGGATTATGAACAGGAGGGATGGGATAGGAGGGCCACACCAGAAACAAGGAGAGAGGGGACCATGTTACAGCAGAGAAAACAGGCCACCATCAAGGTCTACAAGTAAGTAATGTGACACCTGGTTAAGTTCACAGACGTTCGTTCCTGATCATTTACTACTGAGGGGGTATGATCTCACCAGAAGGAGAGAGCATATAGTCTGGCAGATAAAAAGTAACCATTTTGCAAATGGGTGATTGACCCCTCCCTCACTGTGGTTTCCTACTTTTATTACATCTACTTTTGAACATACTCTTATAACAAGACTCTAGTTTAACAGCTTTTTATCTCTGGCCAGGGGGTGGCATACAATGCCCATCAGGATGGAGTGAAGGGCATTGCAGGAGCAGCAAAACTGAAAAAAAAATCAACAAACCATAATCCAGAACTTCAGAGACTGTATATCAACCACCTGGAACTAGGCCAGCCTTATCTCTCCCCATCCAGAAGCTCAGGGAAATTTGCAGAAGAGGGGCGGTAAGATTGTAAGAGCACAAGGATGGGAGGAGCAATGATATATGCAAGATACTCCACACAAGTTAGGGCCAAAGCAATCATAATTGGACTTTACATGCCCTGCACAATGTCCAACACTCTATTGACCCCACAAAATCTAGCGTTTGCTAAAAACACTAAGATCCTTGGAGGCAAGGGATTCACAGCCACAGTAGTGTTCCTATGCTTAAGGGGAACACAAGAAAGGGTTCTGGGAAATGCCACTGGGTCCTTGCACCTCATCGGAGAGGAGGACCCAGAGGAGAGTTTGGCATGCACATTAAAGGATGCTCCTGGGATGGGAGGGGAGGCACTGGGGGATGGAGAAGGAGGGGGGAAGGGAGGGGGCACAGGGCGGTGGGAGGTTGGAGGGAGGGAGGGGACCGGTGTCCCTGTTAAGTTTGTATGCTGGAAATAAATTAAAAAAAAAAGTTTGGTTGAAGATCTTATTTTTCACACTGTTTTCTGTTTTTACCAAATGTCACACCCTATTGTTAATCTGCCTTGCGGCTCACTTCACACACACACAAAAAAAAAATTTGTGAAAAGGGTTGTAAGTTAGGACTGGTACTCACCATCATCTACTATGTCTGCTCCTGGAGACAAAGACATCATCAGTTTCAACCAACACAGAATCACCAGCCAATCTTCATGCACACAAGGGTGCTCTGTCTTCTCCACCATGAAAGATCCCAAAGGTCCCCTGCTGCGTCCTAATCTGACCAATCTGGTAGACTAGGTCTCAGTTTGGATAAGATGGATTCAAAGAAACATCTTTTGGAAAAAGGATGTGGCATTATTTGAAATAAATAAGAAAAATAAGTAAAATATGGGAATTGTCAGGCCTCGATGTTTTGGCCCAGTTCAGGCCTACAGCCTGTTCTCTGGGAAATGTCTCAGTAATGCCTATGGGCAGGTGCTAGGAATTCCTTCTTAGGTAATTTAAGTTTTGCCTCTGGCAGGAGGAATTCTTCTGGGAATTGAGTGTGCTTTCTACCTGTTCTTAGGTTTTTTGGGACTAACTTCCTGCTCTCTGATCTAGAGAAAAAGCTTGCTTTTAAATTTAAATTAAATTGCAACTAGAGATTTTATGTCTAGTCACACACAGTAAGTAGACTTATTAGCCAGAATGTGTACACTGATTTTAAAGTAATTAGAGAGCAACTTCCAGAGTCTTAAAACATAGATGGGTAAAATTCCCATATGAACTAACTCAGAAATTCTAGAAGCATGAGATATGCTATCTGCTTACTAGAACTGTAAAAGGATGTTTGATCCCCCTTGGATTGTAATTTATGCTATCATAAGAGGAATTGTTCTTTAAATACTTATATTGCTTCAGTGTTTCCTTCAGCACATCTCTCAGCAGCACTCCATTAGCAAGACCATGCTACAAGCGCTTATGGCCCTTGAACATCCAAGCCATGCCCCGCCCCCAGAGACATGGTTCAAGCAGAGATTAGTGAGGCCTTGGTTTAATCTACTATCCAAATATACTGTCATGCCGCCCAGAGGAGAGGTCCTTCCAGGGTCGCTAGCCAATGACAGGTAAGATCCTGTGAGGCAGGACAATCTAAGCCAGGTACCAGTCTATTATGCTGGACACCCTCTGAGGCAGGATCAACAAGGTCAGACAAAGAACTCTGGCTCCCGCTGGGATATGTAGGAACAGACCAGGCAAGTCTGTATTGTCTTTGTGGACTGCATGCAACTTCCCAAGCTAGAACCTGCTGCCATACCTGGTGCTGATGTCAACCCGCCTGACTGAGAGGACCAACTCGGACAGGACAACAGCAAAAGCTCATGCTGGGACTTATGGGGATGTGACGTATAGCTAATTGCAATGAAAAGCATGTTCCTTTTTGAAATCAAAAGAGCTCAATCCTCCTCTGTGTACTTTAAAATGTAGTCTCTGTTAAAACAATGACAACTATGTGGGCTCAACCACATGGCTATTTGGTGGAGCATTATAGATTAGCTAGATTTGGAAATACTGGGAGAATGGTTCTGTAAATGCTTTCCCCTCAAGCAATGGGTTAGGTTCTTGAAAAAAATGTTTATTCTGAAGGTAATTTCTGCTGACTAGGAGAACACATGTCTATTTGCAGGTGCAGCATTCTTTGACCCCAAATTTTCTAGTATAAAAGCTGTCACAAAGATTCAATAAAGTGAGTCCAGATTCACTCAGCATAGAGAGTTGTATATTTCTGTTCTCCACCTGGTCCAGGGGAGCCCTGGTTTCAAGGCTGCGGCTCTGGCCTGCAGCAGTCCCCTGCACAGATATCACTTTCTCTGGAGTGAATTTCATGACTGTCCCTCATAGCCTCAATATGTGGGTCTCACATACAGATATTTGGTTTCTGTCTTCCCTAATGCCATCCTTCATACCATGAGCTCCTCATATAACTTTGGGTTCAATTTTTCATTAATATTTCCTATCATTAAAAAAAATTAAAAATAATTATGGGAACCAAGGATTCAGAAGGGGCTTAGCTGTAATCAGAAATTGTACAGGCCTAGATGTCTACAATTTCAGGTCTGGAGATTTTCTGATTGAATATATTTAGTGCTACCATTGCAGTCCATCTCGATCAAGGGGAACATGCTATTTTGTCTTGTCTTTAGTTCTGTTGAACAACCTAGTAAATACAGTTAATAATAAAAGGATTTACAATTGAAACTTGCTCAGAGTAGATCATAAATGTTCTCAGGACAAAACGAAGTGTCCTGTTTGGGATGACAAATCCACTAACTAGTCTGGTTTCATTATTCCACATTGTGTTCATAAACTATCATCTTACTCTGCATCCCATAAATTTGTAACATTGAAAATTGTCAGCCTCACTAAAAGCAAATTAATTTAAAACCCATCAGGATAGGGGCTAGTGACATAGCTCAGTGAGTAAGATGCCTGCCCAGAAGCATGGCAGCCTAAGTTATATCACCAGAAAACCGTATAAAGGAAACAGAGAACTGACTTCTAAACACTGACCTCTAACCTCAGTCCATGTATTATGGCATATGTGTTTCTCTTTCTCTCTCTTTCCTCTGTGTCTCATCTCCTCTCTGTCTTGTCTCTCCTCTCTCTCTCTCTCCTCTCTCTCTCTTGTCTCTATCTCTCCTCTCTTTTTCTCTCTCTCTCCCCCCCTTCCTAAAAATCATCAAGATAGGACCTAGTGAGATAGTTCTGTGAGCAAGGTTCTTGCTTTCAAATGTGGTGACCTGAGTTTAATTCCCAGAAGCCCACGTCATGGAAGGAGAAAATTGACTTCTGAAAATTTCCCTCTGATCTTCTCCCATGTATCATGGCATACATACATCCTTCCTCTCATAAATAAAATAATTTTTAAAAAGAAAAAAGTCAACACGATAAAAAATAGCAGCAAAGATAAAGAAGGCTGAAAGGAGAGTGAAAAAGATAAAGGAATGAGAAACTGATATAAAATATGCAATGGATCTGCCCAATGAAATGGGCAACTAAATTATAGTAATTTGAAAGGTACAAAAGAATTGTGAAAATAATTTTGGTAATAATTTATGAAGAGTTTATACACAAAACAAAACTATTCACTTTCCCTATTTAATAATTATGGCACAGTGACCCTAAAGGGGTCACGTGGAACACAACCTATGGTTGTTAACTGAAAGGTTATCATTGCAGGAATGTGTCCCACAGATTTTATTTCTCATGATCTTCCTTGAGTGAGAGAAAGAAAGAGAGAAAGAGACAGAGAGAACATGTGTAGAGGACAGAAGACAAATTTCAGAAGTTGGCTCTCCTCTTCCACCATATGCTGAGCTCTGAGGATTGAACTCAAGTCACCAGGGTTGTGTGCAAGCTTGCTTATCTACTGAATTTCTTGCTAACCTTAGTGCATGTTCTTATATAAATGCTAACTGCTTTACCCAGGTCAACATCACAAATAATTCTAATCACTTTTTTTTAATCAGTTCTGTCAAGTAGTACAAATCAAATCATAGTGGATAGCTTCAACAAGGAACATTTATCTCCTTATAGTAATGAAAATTGGAAAGCCCAAGGTCAAGGCACTAACAAATTCAGTGTCTTGGTGAAGCCCCATTTCTGGTTCAAAGAGCATACTTTCTTGTTTTATTGTCACATGTGTTATGGTTGCATTTTGGTGTCAACTTGGCAGTTGCAGACTGTTTGGGGCACAGCTATGGAAGGTTAATGGTTGGAATGGCTCCTGAAAAAGTCTGCAGGTATTTGATTGATTACTGTGGAGAACCCAGCCCATAGTGGGTGGCACTTTCCAGTGGTGGACCAGCTAATAGGAGGTGCAAGGAAGAAGGACTTGATCTTCCCTTATCTGGTGTTGACTTGCTGTGGAGCCCACTCTGCAAGTGTCGTTTGCTTTTAGAGTATCATGGCCTTCTTTGTTGTTGCTATTTCTGCCTTTGTTCTTGGCTGACTTGGAGCTTCACCTTTTCCACCACGTTGTTGCTGTTCCTGCTCCCTTTGAAGCCTGGTCTTTAGACCTTGCTGCTGTTTGCTGTTCATCACTGACCTCAGAGCCCAGCAGTTCTTCACTGACTTTGGATCCCAGCGTCTTCGACCCTCTAGAGAAGCAAAGGCTTGAGACCTTCTCAGAACCTTTTGGCTTTGAGACACATTCTGGTCAAGAACAAGGCAGCTGCCAATGGCTACTTTGAAGGACATTATTTTTATTGTGAATTATTTTAATAAACTTTTTTATATATGTTACATTCTATAGATTTTGTTTCTTCAGAGAACCCTGACTAACACAACATGCTAGGAAACAACTGAGCTTCTTTTTACCTCTTTTATTAATCCCTCCCATCAGGCCCACACTCTCACATCGAATCATGTTCTAGAGGACTCCTGCAAATGCCATTGTTTTGGGGGTTAGATTTCAACATATGAATTTAGGAAGGAAACATTCATTACATAACATAGTGTGAGATATTTGTCACTTAACTCCTTTATAAAAAGTAAATTCTCGGGCTGGAGAGGTGGCTCAGGGGTTAAGCCTCCATCTTGCAGGCGGAAGGTCCTGAGTTCGGATCCCAGATCCCACGTATACACGCCAGGTGGAAGCGGGGGCGGCCTGCGCTTCTGGTCCTGGTAGGGCGGAGCCTGTGAATCCCGAGGCAGAAGGAGGTGGAGGCGTCCATGGTGGCTCGCGAATTTGTCCGTGGTTCTACACACACACACACACACACACACACACACATGCGCGCGCACATACACATGCACATGCGCACAGTTGAATAAATAATAATAATAAAAATAAAAAAATTTTAAAAAAGAGTAAATTCTCACAGGGAGAAATGACAGATGTGAAATGAAAGAAATGGAAAATGGTATTATGTGATACAGAAATTCTACCTTTCCCCAGATGTCTGATAATGGAAAATCTGCTTCTCCTATCTACATCTTAGCTTTATGCTCCTTTAAAAATGAAGAAAATGACTCATTTTTCATAAAATAGTAATGTAATTAAATATGATAAAAATGGTAGGATGGTTCTGGCTCCTCTTAACAACGATTGTTTGGGTTCCAAAGAGTAAAAACTGATTATTGGTTCCAACATCACCTAGTTTTTAATGAACAGACATATGGGGGAAGAAGAGTTGTAATGGGAAAAAAAGGGGATGGGATAGGGATTAAGGTATGAAAATATTGTAAGTTTGCTATATTCATGTTTAAAACATTAAAAGAATAATAATAATAAAGTAGTTTTTTAGATTTTTTAGTTATGCCCTAAATCCAAGTATTATTGCTATAGAAGACAAAGGAAAAAGAGATGGAAGAAGGCACGTGAAGATGGAAACAGGATTCTTGGAGCCAGTAGAGGAAGGATGAGGCAAGGAACGAAATCTTCTCTGGAATGTCTGATTTGGTACAGACCTAGTGACATCTTGATTTGGGACATCTGACCTAGGGAACTGTGGGAGAAAACTGTTACATCACCCATTGTGTGATAATTTACTCTGACAGCCACAGCAAATTAATGCCCTTCCTCTTATCTTCACCAAGTCAATGAACCACTCAGAATCTCAGTTTTTAAATACATAAAAATAGCTTCATGGCTTTGTTATATGGGTTAATAAAGATATAAGAATAAGACAATGGGATAGTTGAGAATTGCAAAAATTCAGATATTATATCAGCAAAATTTAATTTCAGTGTGTCCCATTGTACATCGTATGCTCCTTACTCCACTGATCAATGTCTCTGCCTTCAAGACTTGTATGCACACCTCATTGCTGCAGCCCCGAAAGCTCCATACCACTCACAATTTCACAGCAGTCTGAATGCTTGCTTACCTTTTCTCTGAGATCCACCTGTCATTTACATGTCCACCATACTTAACACCCAAATGAAACTGACAACATGGGGAAGCCTTGCTCTCCCTTTGCTCTTTGTCCTGACTATTTTAATTTCCTAGATAGGAATCATTTCAAAGCACTTTTCTCAAATGCTGTCTGACCACTCAAATGGAATAGGCAATATAGTGATTAGACCAGACTGGTTTGCACTTTTCTCAAATGCTGTCTGACCACTCAAATGGAATAGGCAATATAGTGATTAGACCAGACTGGTTTAAATGTTAGGATGTGCACATTATACATATTATCTCCAAGCTTCAAGCTTCATCATTTTCACCATTTATAAACAAATACAATGATATAGATGTGTGTGTGTGTGTGTGTGTGTGTGTGGTGCCAAGGGCTAAGGCCATGAAGAAATGAGCTGATCTTTAATCTGCTACAAGAGTAAAGGCTGTTGTTCTTTGTGCTAAACTTTCCCTATGTTTCCTCAAGAATTCAGTTGAACTTGGTTTCAACGAGGCTAAAACTTGATAGGGTAAACAAGAAGATTAGAGTTTAATAAGAATTTAGTGGAGTGCATGCTGTGATGAGTCTCCCAGGTCCCCATTTCTGCATTCATCTTCCCAACTTCCAGTGGTGCTTTATAGTAGTCATCACATTGCCTCTACCTAAGAGATGCCTTTGGCTAAAGGGGTGTCCTAAGATCACATGCTTTCCAAGGAAGTTCTTGTTGCAGGACTGGTCTATGCAGACGTATAAAATTCTGGATTCTTGTTTCAAACTGGGGCAATCCTGGAAATGAGATGTGTTTCCAAAAGACCTGGCAAGATTCATCTCATTTCATTAATAACATTGATTCACGATCTACTTTTCTTATCTTCCTCCCTCCCTTTCTATTATGTGCCTACAGATGAATTAACTAAGTCTGATGTAGTTGTTCCTGTCTCTTCACCTTCTTGTCAACACTCTGTATATCCCCCTATAATATTTCATATAAGAAATAGCAGATTTTTCTCATCTCCTTGTTTGGTTCATTGTCTGACTCCTCAGCAATATCCCACACCTTATAAAGAGTAGAACTAACTTTGCATGATTACACAACATGAGATATTCATTACAATCTGTCAGATGAAGGTTCTGGCTTAGGTAGATGGTATACTGCTTGTGTCTGTTCCAATCATGGGCAACTTGTTGCCCTCTATTAAGTAAGCACGTAGCTGAGTATCATCATACTGAGCACCCATTGTTCTTAATATTCTTTTGATCGTCCTCAGGCCTTGGACTCTGATGCTCACAGCATAGATCTGCCAAAATTAGCAAATAAAAATATATGAGACTCCACTTGAATCTGAATTTCAGTTAAACATCAAATAAGATTATAAGGTTGATGTGCACCAGGACTGCACAGAGATCCTTCAGTATTTACATACCTAAAATAAAGATCATTTCTATTTAAGTGAAACTCAAGTTTAATTGGGTGTCCCGTATTAAAATATATTTTAAATGTATTTAAAATAGATAAAACATTGTAGAACTCTCACCATTGTAGAAAGCCAACTAGTGAAAAGTGGAGTCTGGGATGCCACCTGCTAGAAAAGGAAATCTCATTTCTTGAAAAAAGAGATTAGAAGTCTGAGAAGAAATAAAATCATTAGCTATCTGTAGAAAATGTAAGTACAGAAACTCATTGCATCTAACATACTAGCACTCTTGGGAACCCTTCAAGGAATAGGGCCATAGCCTGAAACTTTAGAGTTCTGGTTATCAGTGGTGCCTTCTGTATTGACTGTCTGTCTCTGGCCCAGGCTAGATACGATGAATGTTAATTCTCTGGCTCTCAGGCTGACCATCCAAGCATGAACTGGAAAGTAAGAAAGCTCTTCTAAAACCAGTCAGAAGTCCCACACCTGGATTTGCACCTAGCCCCCAATTATTCATTCGTTTTGTATAAACAAAGTCTGGCAGGACTAGATGGCAGATTTTCAACATTCTCCCTCTGGGAGGGGTGATTTTTCTTACCTGTTTAAGCTAATTTTTCCTCTAGATTTCCACCTCTGTGTTCCATTTTCTAATTTTCATATTTCTCAGCCCCAGGACAACTTCATGGGTCACCAAGCTTTGATATGACATAAAAAACTTTGAAGAAGGAATAATGGTCGAGCCCAGAAAGAAAAATAAAACAAAACCACAATGTTTTGCATTTGAAGATAGATTTGAGCTTTAATTCAAACTCCTCTATCTATAAAGTTGTGTGAAACAATCTATAACCGTTACTAAAACATGTTCAGCTGTCAGTTCCTACACCTATGAAATAGGTCCCACTTGCATTTACTTCATAACCTTGGTCCCAAGAGGGATCAGAAATGGTATCAGGGCTTGGGGAAGTAGCTTAGCATTAAAGCACTCACATAATGTGCAAGAAGCCCTGTGTTTGGTTCTGCAACACAGGAGGAAAAAGTGCTTCACACAATATAAATATGTAAGTGTAGACTCTAGGTTGACTTAGAAGAGTTACCTAGAAACTGCAGTTTTATCTAATAGCTATGTTATTTTTTTAAACCGTTGATTTACATTTTCAAGGGCCACTACTAGTTTCCCACTAGTGGATGATTGCCTGCATTTTCTCCCAAACCAATGCCAAATTAAATTAGTTAATCTCAGCAATTAGTATGGTTATAATTTTATCATGTGTACTTGACAAAAACCAATGCTCACTCATTGTGTGAACTTCTTTTTTTTTTTTTGAGGATTAAGATAGTGTTTATTAGAGAAGAGAAAGGTTGGAACCCATGGACTCCAGATGTGTAGTGCCATGAGGGGATAGGACGCCCTGGAGAACTCATGGTACCTAGGCTAGAATCCATGAGAAGCAAGGAACAAGAAACAGACTCATGGCACTGGAGTGTCATGAGGGGCTAGGGCACCCCATTGTGTGAACTTCTATGGGAGGGCCAGCTCACATTAATAATGTCTCTATTGTCAGGAATGCAAAAGACAGCCTGCTTTACTATATAGATCAGATGGTCCAGCACAGTTTAGCTTTATCTAATACTAGCCTAATGTACAGCAAAGACCCACCTTCTGTCCACCCACCAAAAAATGCTGACTTTTGGAATATATTTCATCAGAATCTTATTGAAATGGACTTAAAGGCAACTCATATGCTCTTTTGTAGATCATCTCTGCCTTTAAAATCTTGAAGCCTTTTAGAAAGTCAGTGAACATCTCTAAGGCTCTATGAACTACACGAGTCACTGGATCATCTCTCGGACTATGACTTTGACAGACTCTGAATTGACAATAGAGGTTTAATACTAATTTTATTTTTATTATATTATAGGTATTATTGTATTTATTTTATTTTTATAATAATATTATATGAATATTCAATTCTAGGTCGTGTATCTACCACATTTGGTTATGATTCATTTTGTCCAATGTTTTCCTAGAAGCAAGTGACAAGAGATGAATTTCAGAGTGTTTTGTGTCCATATTTCTTCATATATTATATATTTGCCTCAATTTTTGGTAAGCAATAATAAGTAACTATAACAAAAGTCATTATGAAAAATACTTAGGACAAAAGATGAGAATCAAGAGTAAGACATGTAGAAAGAGCATCATTAAAGATGGCCATTATCATAAAATTGCTACCAAGGCTGGAAAGATCATTCAATGAACCTAGACAGCTATATATCTTAAAATGTAATCAATAAAAGAACCATGCCTATTTGTCTGGAAAAATTATATGTACAGTTTTGCTCCTTAGCACATTTAAAAAAAATCTTTGCTACATCAATGAACTGACATATATCTATAGGATATAACAAAGGCTTCAAGATGCCCGACCTTTCTCTGACATCCTGGTTCCACTCTGCCCACAACATAAGTGCAGTGCATGGCCAGCAAGATGGCTCTGTGAATAAAGGTATCTGCATGCAAACTTGACAACCTGTGTTCCATTTCTAGAGCCTATTCAGTTGAAGAAGAGTACTGACTTCCAGAAGTTATCTTTTGTCTTCCACAAGTGCACTGTGGCAAATAGGCGCTCTCTCTCTCTCTCTCTCTCTCTCATACACACACACATACACACACACACACCACACACACACACACACACACACACACACACATTCTCTCTCCTCATTCTTCTTCTTTTTAACATAAACAAAAAATTTTAAACCATTGATATAGTTTTATCTTCAGTGTATGTCACCTTTAGGATCCATACCTGTATCATCTAAAACAGTAACCATTAGTGGCCTATGTCTGTTTTGCATTTACAGCGTGTCAAGTTCAAACTGATGCACACCCCAGAGAACAATTCCTTCTGAAGACCAAATATTAAATAAGAAAAACAGGTAAACCTCTAATTACTATTGTGCCTCATACGTGTGCTTGGAACTGGTGATTGAACACAGAGCCCTGAGTATGTCGGCAAGTACTCAGCAATGAACTAATCCCCATCCCTCTTTTTTTGCTGTTTGTGTTCAAGATGTGATCTTACTTAGCTTCCAAGGGTTGCTTTGAGCTTGTTCCATAACTCAGGCAGACCTTGACTTTTGGATTTTTCTGCCTGAATCACCAGAGCAGCTGGGACTATAAGCAGATACCACCAAGCCTGGCTTAAAATCCTTTCCTCTCACACTTAAGTGATTATCTTTTTGTAATGGAAGGTGTTTCATACAGAGTTCCAACAGGCAAAATTGTAATAAAATAAGTGACTTTAGACATTAGAAGCAGACATTCTACTTCCCACCCCAAGGTTCAAGGGACATCATGGAAGAGGTGGTCGTGAGAGACCAAGAGTCTGAGTGTGGGGGGCGGGTAGCCAGATGGCATCATATGGAATGACATGGCTGCTGCATCCATGAACTCACTGTAGCTGTGTCTGCCGCCACGAGACCTGTACAAAATTTGACCTAGCAACATTTCACCGTGAAAAGGCAAGATCTCAGGAGGTCCCACACCTTTCTGAGTGACTATTGAGATTCTGCTCTGGTGATTCAGGCAGAAAAATCCCAAAGTCAAGGTCTGCCTGAGTTATGGAACAAGCTCAAAGCAACCCTTGGAAGCTAAGTAAGACCACATCTTGAACACAAACAGCAAAAAAAGAGGGATGGGGATTAGTTCATTGCTGAGTACTTGCCGACATACTCAGGGCTCTGTGTTCAATCACCAGTTCCAAGCACACGTATGAGGCACAATAGTAATTAGAGGTTTACCTGTTTTTCTTACTTAGTATTTTCTTACTTAGTATTGAGAGTAAATGTTGGGTGTGGAAGAAATGGACTTACTTTTCTTAATGTTATATCCAGTGATGTACTGAGGCAGGGACAGTCTTTTCTCTGTCAAATGTCCCTTTGTGGGTACTAAATGTTATAGGAACAGTCTTCCCTCTGTTGGCCAAATATTACCTTCTGGGTTACCAAATGTTACAGGGTCTTGCCAAATGTTACATGGCCCTTATTTAGGGGCCAAATGTTGCCAGAACAACTGAACCAATGTTGCATGGTTCTTGTGTTCCAGAGGCAACACATGTAGAGGATTAAGGAGAGTCTATTAGAGGAGAGAAAGACTGGAATTCAGGGACTCCAGATGTGAAGTGCCATGAGGGCACTAGGATGCCATGAGGGGCAGGCGCCCTAGAATTCATGGACCCCAGGTGTGGAATCCATGAGAGCAAGCAGCTGGAAAAGAACACATGGCACCTCGAGTGTCAAAAGGGGCTCGGGCTCTGGAGAATTCATGGACTCCAGGCATGGAATCCATTGAGGAGCTAGAACTAGAAACGGACTCAAGGCACTAGAGTGCCATGAAGGGCAAGTGCCCAAGATGGCTGCCAGGGTCAGGTATATTTGTACACCTAGGCAAGCTCAGAAAATTGGCTTTATCTCATTGGTTAGCTCCCATTGGGGCCCAACCCAGTTGCTACTGTGCCCCAGGTGGGTCTAGAGATCAAGTTGTTTGTTGGATGAGGAGAGCTCAACTCTGTCCTTTCATAGGGAAATTGGCCATCTTATCTCTGGAAGATTAGAGTCAGTTCCTCAGCCGGGGTGTTCCTTCAGGGTGAACCCAGCAGTGAGGGATGGCCTTTCAGAATTTCAAAGACTGTCCAAGACCCTGAGAGACCCATCCATGAATAACTGTTCTAATCTTGCCTTAGTATCATCCATAATAGAGCAAGTGCTTAGGCACATGTCAATACAGGGAACCCAGAAGAAACTCAGGTATACATATATACATATATATATATATATATATATATATATATATAATATTTTTACTGAGTAGCATCCGTGAACAATAACACTAGTAAATTATGGGATGTTAATATTTAATTAATTTATTTATTTGTTCATTTACCTGAATGAGTGAGTGAGTGAAAGAGAGAGAGAGCTTGTGTGTGAAGATGTATATGACAGGACATACACTTGAAGGTCATAGTACTGAAAGAGAATAGCTTCTATCAGGAAGTTTTAGAACAGCTGCTGGGAAGGTCTTTGAAGGTGGGAACACACCCTACCAGTCTGGTGGAACTAGTTTCAATCCCCCACAGAGATAAGATTGACAACTTCCCCCAACCCTCTGTTTATGAAAAGATAAGAAGTTAGGTCTGCCTTTGATTTATGTTCCTTAAAAGAAAAGGTTGGACTTTGAGGTCGACAGCAATGTGGACTGGACTAGGTCCCAATATAAACAGACCCATCAGATAATAGGGATCCAAAAGCCCCCATCAGATTTGCAGTAACAGGGGCTAACCAAAAATGAAAAGCCACTTTTCCCAGGCTTGCCTAGGTTCATATATATCCCTGACTCTTCCAGCTTTCTTACCCCCAAACAGACTTTATCTGTAAGTTCTGTTCTTTCTCTCCTTTAATAAATTCTGCCTTAATCCTCTACATGTGTTCTGGTTTCACTTTTTGACTTCCAGACACAAAAACCTGGATATAAAAAAAAAATGACATTTTCACTTGGAAAAATTGGCTTTTTCTTTTTTCCATGTGGGTTTTGGTGATCAGACTCAGGTTGTCATGTTGGGAAGCAGCATCTTTAGCTGCTGAGCCGTCTTGCCAGTTCCCAGTCATGCAGTTTTTGAGAAGATATGACATCATTTTCCTTACAGTCACACCTCATGTGAAATAGAGTCTGGGAAGGTTGCATACCTTGTCTACATGGGAACACTCATTAATATGTGGCCAATGCACAGAACCATTTCCCAAAAGACATTTTTTTCATAGAGGTCTTCTGGTCCTATTGAGTGGTCAGTTTGTCTTCATAACATAATAGTCAGCTATATAAAGACCAAATAGCTGAACAAACATTGGGTAAACTTGAACTTGAATTTATTCCTTCCTCTGATATGCCTCATTCTTTCACTGGGTCTCACTAAACTCCCTAGGCCAGATTATCAAGAAGTAGATGTGTCTGTCACTTGAACACTTTTATTCAGTCTTTACTTCAATTTTATGACAGAGTTACTGATATAACTGTGCTTTCAGAGATAAACTGCAAAAGCAAAGCAACTCTCTGAAGCTTGAAGAGCTGAAAAGCCATTTAGTTCTAGAATCCATGCATGAAAACCTTGTGGCAGCCACAGCAGAATGACAAGCAGTATGCCCTGGGTGCATGCAGTGGGGAAGCATGTTGTTTTAAAGAGCTCCAGCACAATAATCTCCTTGGCCAAATATCTGCCTGTGTTTGATTACTAGCAAATGCCAAACACTGGCGATTATAAATTATGTCAAAAAAAACACAAATATTCACCACAAATTATCTGTTGCTTCAGAGTCTGTACAATCACTGCTGTTATATTTCACTAATATGTATATGAGCTTCAAATGGTTGCCTATTTATTGTCTAATAATAAAATGGGAGCTAGTTCAGAGAACTCTCAATTCTAGAAGAGACGCCTGACTCAAGACAGATGCAACTGCATGCATGGATTCTGTTGGCAAACTGGTAACAACAGGAATTGGAAGAACTCATTTCAGGTGTATGTTTAGCTTACACTTTCACCCTCTATGGTAGTGCATAGTCCCCATATTCAACCAATAGATTAAAAAAAATAGTAATAGTACAGTGAGAGCAAAGTGGAAGAAGAAAGTTTGAATCATTGCAAATTGTACTGTTCTGTGAACACAGTGGAATTCAAAACTCTAAGCAATAAAACAACCCAAAGTGTAAGGTGGAATCTTTATATTTGGTAAGTGAATGCTTTAGTTCACCCACCAAACACATCATTTCTTTTCATGATTATTACTTAAGATATCTCTTCCCTACAGAGAAAATAGTTATCAAACTAGATCTGCTTCAGCTCATTCAAGTATTGACTACACAAGATTTACCACTTGACTGAGTTTCTAGGGACAGACAGTCTCTATCTGACCTAAAAAATGCTGTGTTTTGTGATAAGATCAACTTTGATTCTTTATCTTTGGAACTTAGGTAGTTCAGGGTGCTTGAAATCCTTCTACAAAACAAAACAAGGAAAAAGAACAGGAAACTTGTTTGAACCAGGTTCCATAGCCATAGCCTTTTACACCAGACCAGACCTAATATTGGGTCCTGGGATAACAACATTTGTTAAAAAAAAAAAAGAAAGAAAGAGAAAGGAAAGGAAAAAAAAAAAAGGAAAGGAAAGGAAAGGAAAGGAAAAGGAAGGAAAGGAAAGGAAAAGGAAAAAAAGGAAAGAAAGGAAGGAAAGGAAAAGGAAAGGAAAACAAAAGGAAAGGAAAGGAAAGGAAAGGAAAGGAAAGGAAAGGAAAGAAAGGAAAGGAAAGGAAAGGAAAGGAAAGGAAAGGAAAGGAAAGGAAAGGAAAGGAAAGAAAAGGGAAAGGAAAGGAAGGGAAGGGAAGGGAAGGGAGGGAAGGGGAAGGGAAGGGAAGGGGAAGGGGAAGGGGAAGGGAAGGAAAGGGGGGAAGGGAAAGGGGAACGGGGAAAGGAAAGGGGAAGGGAAAGGGGGGAAAGGGGAAAGGGAAGAAAGGGAAAGGGGAAAGGGAAAGGGAAAGGGGAAAGGGGAAGGGAAGGGACAAGGGGGAAGAGAAAGGGAAAGGGAGAAGGAGGAAGGGGAAAGGGAATGGAAAGGGGAAGGGGAAAGGGAAAGGGGAAGGCAGGGAAGGGGGAAGGGGAAGGGGAAGGGAAGGGAAGGGGAAGGGAGGGAGGGGAAGAAATTGGGAGGGGAGGGGAGGGGAGGGAAGAAATGGGAGGGGAGGGGAGGGGAGGGGAAGGGAGGAGGAGGGAAGTGAGGGGAGGGGGAGGGAGGGGAGGGGAGAGGGAGGGAATGGAAAGGGGAAGGGTGGGGTAGGGTAGGGGAGAGAGGGGGAGGGGAGGGAAGGAGGGGAAAGGAAAGGAAAGGGAAAGGAAGGGAGAGGATGGGAGGGGAAGGCAGGGGAGAGCAGGGAAGGGGAGGGGGGAGGGGAAAGGAAAGGAAAGACCTTTTTCATAGAGTTTAAATGGTCTAGTTATAAAAAAAAAAAACAGAGGGGCTGGAGAGGTGGCTCAGGGGTTAAACCTCTGCCTTGCAGGTGGAAGGTCCTGAGTTCGGATCCTAGACCCCAGGTATAGACGCCAGGTGGAAGCAGGGACGGCCTGCGTTTCTGGTCCTGGTGGGGCGGAGCCTGTGAATCCTGGGGCAGAGTAAACAAGGAGGAGGTGGAAGCGTCCATGGTGGTTCCCGAATTCGTCCGTGATTCTACACACACATACACACACACATACATGTGCACACACGCACAACTGAATAAATAAAAAAAATTTTTAAAAAACCAGAATCTAATCAAACAATAGGTAAGGAAGTAAAAATTATAAATACAAGAGATATAATCTAGAAAAATTTATGTCTTCTTTCTAGAGACTGTGTTTACTAATTCAAAGAGTCATGGAAAGAGTATCTGAGGATATGTTATGAAATAGAAATATTTGCAAAGGGAGGAAGTTATTAAAGACAGATGGAGCAGAAATGGTGGAGGGAAGTCCCTGACGGTGTGTGAGAAGTCAGGGTTTAGAGACTGTGACATGAAGTACTCTCAGAGCCAGACAAAGATGTAGAAAC
Source organism: Typhlomys cinereus (assembly GCA_023101885.1). Taxonomy (NCBI): domain Eukaryota; kingdom Metazoa; phylum Chordata; class Mammalia; order Rodentia; family Platacanthomyidae; genus Typhlomys; species Typhlomys cinereus. The sequence goes on from JALPQD010000003.1 coordinate 12,958,593, forward strand.
AGATAGAGCTCCAGTCAAAAGAGACCATAAAGTCCATACTAATGATTTCTGCCTTAACTAAAAGAGCAGTGGGAAGAGGACTATCCAAAGAGGGCTATCATATCTGATATGTGTTAAGGTGTTGACCAGGATAACATTGTCGAAAAATCTTGGAGAATAAATAAAACAGAGTAAGGGATAAAAGGATGAAAGGAGGTCATGAATAAGCTATAATAGCTTGAGCTTAAAGAGAGATTGTGAAATTAAAAGAAAACATGATAAAAATTAGTAGGTGGCAGAGGCGGTAAAGGAGAATTAGGCAGAGATGGGAATGAGGGACAAGGGGAAAAAGCGGAGAGACAAAGATTAACTAAAACAAAGAGTGTATGAAATAGTCATATGGAAAACCATGACTTCAGAGAGACAAGGTAACCAAGACAAAGAGTGAAAGAAATAGTCATATAGAAACCTATGACTTTATTTTCTTCCATTTCTTCTTTTTGATATTCCTTGATCCTTGAGGGGAGAGGATTAGATGTGTTGTTAGGGGCTGAGCACTCTATAGTCACTTATTTCCAGTCCACCACCATCTATTGCAAAAAGAAACTTCTGGGATGAATGTTGACAGCTACACTAGTCAATGGTTTAATAACAAGTATTTAGAGGACAATTCACTGCCATTTTCTTTAGCAAAGCAATAGTATGTTTATCCTAGGCCCTATGGCCTTCCTGTCTGCCAGTTCTTAATGTTGTTTATAGTACCAAATCAGATTTCTTGGCTTAGTAAACCTTAAACAGCTTTTATGGAGTATCAAAACACCTGGTATTGTGAGTTTTGTGTAATCACCTATGACTTCTTAGAGGTACAGCTCTAAGAAGCTGTACCCACTCTCTGAGCACCTCTGTATGGGGTACTTCCATTACAATTTTCATTTTGATGTATTTTTATATAAGGCAATAAATTCACAGGTTTCCATATAGCTCTACCTTACATCCTTGGTGTTATTTATCCCTTCCCTACCCCTCCTCTTCCCCATCCCCTCATTTCCTCTGTCCTTAGACTCTTATTTCCTTGTTTTCCCTTCCCATCTCAATACCATCTTTATTCTTCTTCCTAACCTCTCTTAAAAAAATCTTTTCTACTTATTTAGTGTAATCTTCCTAATTTTAATTTCCAAATTAAAAACACAGACCTAAAGGTTCAAAGTTAGAATCTTCATGTAAGAGAAAACATAAAACATTTGACTTTCTGGGTCACTCTGTATAAATTTTTTCTATTTTCATCCATTTACATAGAAACTTCATGATATCATTCATCAAATATGACACAGCCATGACAATCATAAACCATTATCAGAGATGGTGACTACACTAAACCTACAGGAAACCTACATGGCCAATGACCAGCTATGAACTGAGGAGAAACACAAGGGATCCTGCAAATCACTGATAAACAATGAGCAAATAACATTTGAAGTGAAGGAATTGAAAGCTGTGTACCCAGAGGGGATCCTACTAGGTCTAAAATATAATCTCAACCCCATAATTTCATAAAAGGCCCTGATTAAATCCAGTGAGATGCAAAGGAAAACTTCCCACAGCCTATAAACTATGGATGATGCATGGATTATGTTATGGTTTGAGATGTGTCCCCCACAGGTCTTATGTGTTTGATAAGGTCATGGAACCTTGAAAGGTGGAGCCTTGCTGGAGGAAGGCAGTCACAAGAGGTAGGCCTTGAGGTGGATTAGTCCCACCCTACCTCTAGGAGAAGTCTGCCTTTACAGCAAGCAGTCTTTCTTAATTAATTAATTAATTAATTTCTTCCACTCATACAAAGTAGATAAGCACCCCATTCTCCTCCCTCCCTCCACCCCTCCCTGGATCCCCTTGCTCCCTCCCGCCTTTCCCTTTCCTTTCCCCCCTCCCTCCCTTTCTCCCAGTGCTGCCTCCCTCCCCCCATTCCTAGAGCATCCTTTAGTGTGCATGTCAAACTTCCCTCTATGTCCTCCTCTCTGATGAGGTGTAAGGACTCAGTGGCATTGCCTAGAGCTCTTTTCTGTGTTCCCCTTTAGTATAAGAACACTATTGTGGCTGTTAATCCTAGTGCCTGTGATCCATGCTAGACTTTGGGGGTTCAATGATATGTTGGTAATTGCACAGATCATGCAAAGTCCTATTATGATCACTTCGGTCCTAACTTGTATGGAGTATCTTGCATATTGTTGCTTCTCCCCATCTTTAGGCTCTTACAATCTTACCACCCCTTCTTCTACAAATTTCCCTGAGTTTTAGGATGGGGAGATTAGGCTGGCCTGGTTCCAGGGGTTGATGTAGAGTCTCTGATTTTCCAAATTATGGTTTATTGATTTTTTTCCCAGTTTTGCTGCTCTGCACCACCCTTGGCTCCATCCTGATGGGTATTGGCCCCTGGCCAGAGATAAAATGCTGTTAAAATAGAGTCTTATTATAAGAGTAGATTCAAAGGTAGATGGAATAAGAGTAGGAGACCGCTGTGGGGGAGGGGGGTCAGTCTCCCATTTGCAGGATGGTTACCTTCTATTTGCCAGACTCTATGCCCTCCCTTTCTGGTGAGATCATACCCCATCAGATGCAAGTGACTACTAAGGAGAGTCTGTGAGCCCAACCAGATGTCTCATTACTTACTTGCAGTCCTTGATGGTGGCCTATTTTCTCTGTACAGCAAGCAGTCTTGCACCAACCATATTTCCTCCACTTTGAGAAACTGTTTCTCCCCTCTGGAACCATGAGTTTAATAAATCTCCCTTTCTCCTTTAAGTTGCTTGACTTTGGGTGTTCTCTCACAGCAATAGTTAAGAGTAACTGTTACAGATTGCTTTATTTTTTTCTCCCAAGTGTAATAGTTCACACATTGCTAAGTCATGTACTTTTATACCCTCTCCTGAGGTTTAGTATATAGCACTTTTTCCTATCAATCAGATTCCCCTCCAGCATTATCTACACATGTATCCTTTCCTGCAGTATTTGACAATACATTAAGATGAATCGCTACATGAGTTTTCAGGATTATACAGTTCAAATAGAAGAAGTGGAGTGGTGATTAATCTTCATTATCAACATGACTGAATCCAGAATAACCTAGAAGATTTACCTCTGGGTACATCTGTGAAGATACTTTAGAAGAGCTTTGATTAAGGAAGGAAAACTCAAGTTGCATGCTCTGAGAACTCAGGATGAGCAAAACAGGAAAAAGAGAAAGGAGCTAAGCACCAATATTCATCTCTGTCCGTTTCCAGACTGTGGATGCAATATGACCAGCCTCCTCCACTGTCGTGCCTTCTACACCGTGATTGACTCTACCTCAAATGGTGAGGCAAAATAAACTTTTCTTTACGCTAGTTTCATCAAGTATTTTGTTAGATAAATGAGAAAAGTAGCTAATACACATGGTAAATATGTTTATAACAACCAACATTGGCTTAATCCTCTGGTCTAAATACAAAGACAGTTATCTCTCTCGATGATTTTTTTGCATTTATCTGCAAAGCAAGAAAACAGGGAGTGAAAGAGAGAGGTCACCTGGTTTGCACAAATGTAACAAAAACTTCACCTTGTTGATTTCTCTCCCCTCCTCTGTCTTACTCACAGACTGCTGTGGAAGCTAGTGAGAGTGTTTTGTTCTAATAAACTATAAATCACTTTAGCAACCATCATGACTGTTACCACAATAGGAAACTGAAAATGTGTTATTTAGTGTAATGCAATGTTGAATAGAGTTTCTATTGCAGTAGGAAACATAGTAGTGTTATTTGGTGTGATAACACTAATAACAGAAAAAAAATTAAATTATCTTTACAAAACATATATAAGAAAATACAAAATTCAGAGTATTGTGAGAGATATCAAATGTTGAATGTTAGATTCCTAATGGAATCTTATCAGAATTCTAATAGGAACTTGAACTTGCTTGGGGAAAAATGTTTCTTGACAGTAGATTTTATGATTGGTTTGGCCATACATGATTCCTGATTGATAGGGTTTTTTATTTAATATTTATTCAATATTTATTTATTCAATTTATTTATTTATTCAATTGTGCGTGTGTGAGGGCATGTGTATGCATGTATGTGTGTGTGTGTGTAGAACCACGGATGAATTCGGGAACCACCATGGACGCCTCCACCTCCTCCTTGTTTACTCTGCCCTGGATTCACAGGCTTCGCCCTACCAGGACCAGAAGTTCAGGCCGCCCCTACTTCCACCTGGCGTCTATACGTGGGGTCTGGGATCCGAACCCAGGACCTTCCGCCTGCAAGGCAGAGGCTTAACCCCTGAGCCATCGTGCCTAGCTCCCTGATTGATAGTTTTAATGATGCTCTTTTGAAATTTTTGGAGTAATTATAACTAAAACCTGTATGAGGAAGTGATGATAAAATCTAAAGCAGTTTTTATCATCATCCAAATTTTACAACAGCTAAAATTAATCTTACAGAATTCTGAAGAATGTTCTCTTAAAAAAGCACAAATGCTTTTCTTGTGAAGATATGAGTGGATTTCAAATGCCTTCAAGTGTTTCCACATAGAGCATTTCAAAACCAGGAAGCTCTTGTTCAAAAACATATACTATACAGAGATGGTTTAAAGTGATTATACTTTACAACTCATTTGAAAAAGAAATCATAAAAATAATCACCAGGAGAACTCACAAGCTGCAATAGAACAGAAACATCTAATATGAGCACATAGCTTCCAGACTGTCCTTGGAGTATGGCTTCCAGTCTATGCAAGAGCAGATTCTACTTTCCATCATTCTTTCCACACTCATGTGCCTGAGACTTGAACTTCTCCTTTGCCGCTACACGTGTCTGGTTCACAAAGTACAGTGGCTGTTCCTGTAGCACATTTCACAGCAGAACACAAAGACCCAAATGATCCTGATACTGGTCACAGTCTGCAATTATCACATCTGACTTCTGCCAAAACTCTGAATAATCTATGAAGTGAATGACCTTGCTTACCCAGGAATCTATGGCCGAAAACACACACATCTCAGTTATCCTCCCTTCTATCTTCACTACAGAGAAAGGAAAGAATATGTGACATGAGAAATGTGCTACCCAATACAAACACATTAAGGGTGGGACATTTCTCAGATTGACCTTGAACCTGTATTGTTCTAGCCACAGCCTTTTGAGTGCTGGGACAACAGGTCTCCAGACCTGGCTGATAATCAGATTCCAATCCTCAGGCAGCCCAACTGCCATCCTTGAATACACACACTTCTATCTTCAGAGAACTTGTCTGAGCAGTGTGGGAATTTTAATTAATGAGGACCAGCTTAAGCTTTAAGTTTAAAGGTGAACATGAGTTAACAGAGTATTTTATATAAATATTTCATATGAAAATAATAACTAGTAATGCAAATTTATTCAAGCAACAGCTTAGGAGATTAATAGAAATAAATCTCCTTATTCTACAGCTCTTGCTGAGTAATAAAGGGTGAAGTATAATATAGTCAGTGGCTTTTACTTGGTGACAAAATTAACAAGTAAAAATTATGACTTATCATAAATCCATCAAAAAGTGGTTAAATATCTATTTGAAAGGGATAAACTTCCTTGTCCCCATTTCTTAATTATTTCAATTTTTTTTCTTCAAAGAAAACTTCTAAGGAATTAGAAAAACTAAATTACTAGCTTTTTTTTTTTGCATGTGAGTTTAAGTTTGTTACTTGAAGTGTGCATCTTCATGTACCATCTAACATCAAAGAAATTATAGGCAAGGGCCACTAAAGTCTAAAATTCTTGAACTCCGCTTCTGATTTATTAAATGGCCACACTTTAGATTTTTTAGGTTGTTTCCTTGGGAAGTATGTGTTTTCCCAACAGAAATTGCTATTTAGATCATTTCTCAACACAAAACAATAATAATAGCTTTCATGAGGTGCTAGCTCTGGCCAGAGACATGGCTCTGATGTCTTTATATCCCCAGAGAGACTGGTCCCATCCTCAGTGCTTATAGGTGTTGGGTGAATACAAAGAGGATCCTTGCTCCAATATTCAAGATGAACAATGTAAGAATTATAGAAGTCTCAGTTTGAATGAAATCATGGGCAACTCCCATTCATGGCTCATGACTTTTATATGTATGTATGTATGTATGTATGTAGTATATGTTATGTATATAGTGTATATGTATGTAAACACATATGTATGTCCTTATGCATATGATGATGATACATGCCTCACAAGGCTTTACTCTTCTGTATTAAGACAGGCTCAATCAATACTCCTCAGTGGGAACTTCCAGTGTAGCACATGGGCCCCATGATACATTGAATGCTGATCTGTAGCTGTCTTGTGACTGATTGGTTTTATCCCCATTGCTTGGGAAAAGAAAAATAAAGCCCCATTTACATCCATGTTATAACAGCACCTAGAAGAAGTGGGTGCTTGAGGATTGTTCAAACAGCAGCTCCCTTGTCAGCTGGCACTCCTGGACCCTGATTGTAACGGTTACTCTTAACTATTGCTATGAGAGAACACTCAAAGTCAATCAACTTAAGGGAGAAAGGGAGGTTTATTCAGCTTATGGTTCCAGAGGGAAGGTACAGTCTCTCAAAGCAGAGGTGGCATGGCTGGCTGGCCAAAGCTGGAAGAGGCTGTCACTGCAGACATCTTGGAAGCTGAGAGCTGCAAACTGCTTGCAGCAAAAGCAGACTTCTCCTGGAGGTAGGGTGGGACTAATCCACCTCAAAGCCTACCCCTTGTGACTGCCTTCCTCCAGCAAGGCTCCACCTCTCAAGGTGCCATGACCTTGCCAGACATATGAAACTGTGGGGGACATATTTCGAACCATGACACTGACGATCTAGCCACCTGACTCCCACTGAGAAGAGCCAATTCCAAGGCTTAGATACAGTGACTATTCCACAATAACAACCGACTTTAAATCTCAATAACTTAACAAAAATAATAATTACTTCTCATACCATATGTTTGATAGCAATTGATGGGGCTCACCTCACTAGTATTCAGGGACTCAAGAGGACAAAGGCTCCCTCTTGTCACTTGATTCCTTAGTCATTGACAAGGCAGCAAGGGAACTCACACAGATCAATAAAACTTCTCCCAGAGGACCATGGGATGTTTCCATTCATTTCTCAAAAACCTTGTCAGTCACGTATATATCGAATTGCAAAGGCAAGGAAGTTAAATCTTCATAGATTTTGAAAGAGAAAAAATGAAGAGACAACATAAATATAATCTCTTCTTCAACCTCTGTTAATTCTCCAAAATTCATTTAGCCTGCTTATTGAACTCGCTTCCTTTCTTGAGAGATACTATCTGCATTAGGAACAGATTCCTTCACTCTTCTGGTGACTACATACACACACCACAGTGAAGGATTGCTTTGAACACGAATGACATGCCAGAGGTTATATGGAGCCCCAATTTCCATGTACAGCCTGTCCCAACTCTGTCAGTATTTTCCTCCTGGGCTTCTCAGAGGATTTGACTGGAGGATTCCCAGAGGCCCGCTTTGTATTTCCTATAAAGTGTTCAGTTTCCAAGTGGCAAAAATTTTTCCTGGGGAAAGGTCCTTTAAATAAATTTTCAGAGCTCGCTTGGTTCATGTACATTCTTTCTTTCTTATACACTCCCCCAGGCCCTTCTCTCTCAGGAGCGATCATACACACATTATTCTATCATGATGTCAGAAAAGTCACCAAAGCTAAACAAGTTCTTTAGGCATTGGTTTCTTTTACTAAGAGTTAGGAATCATGGTGGCCTGGCTGGTACTCTACATTTATGTTGTACTGTAGTTTAGATACAAGGCCATGTGTATGTAGGAGCTCTGAATGTCCATCTGTCCAAAGTAAAGCCTAGGTTCTACCAGTAGATATTCAGAGGTATAAAGTCCAGTCTTATGCCTCTGTTAATGGCATTAAGCCCCCAATAATAGCAGCAGCAGCTTACATGCACTGAACATCCATATGAGGCAAAGCTCTATTTAATTCTATCTATCTATCTGTCTATCTATCTATCTATCTATCTATCTATCTATCTTTGCAGACACACATACATATATATACAAACACACAAACACATAAACACACACACACACACACACACACACACACACACACACACACACACACACACCAGTGCTTTTATTTTGTTTTGTAGGTAAGACACTAAAGAAACAAAGAGGTTTAGTGCAAGCCTAGGGCAACAGTTATGTCAAATCAAACCCAAGCCTGCCTAATTCCAGAGTTGGACACTCGGCAAGTCAATAAAAGAAGAAGATAGTTCCAAGAATCAGAAATTGCAAATGAATTAAGTGAAAACACATTTAAGACAAGCTGTTAAGACATAAAGGAATTTGCCAAGAATATTATGAACTGTTGGAGGCAGGAACCATGCTATACACTCTGCCAAGTATCCCCTGCATACAGAAGACATTCAATAAATTCCTAATATACACTGTGAACACCAAGCCAGGTCTCCCAGCCATATCTCAGTATCCACACGGAATATCTGTCCCCATGCCTACCAGACCAACGATGGCATATTCAATGAAAAAGCCTTGGTATCATATGACAGTCAATCCACATCTCTCTTTCAGAAACAGAAGCCCTAAATGGAAAGTGAAAGGGGCAATACCGACTTTGGAGCAGAGTGATATCAATGACTATACCCTGGTATGAAGATTGGCAATTCCTTTTATTAAGATCATGAGTTAACCTGGTCTTTGTCATTTCAATTTTAATTGCATGTCTCTTCCTTTTGCTTTGTAAATTGCTACCATTATCCTTTTATTCTGTTCTCCCTACTTTTATTGGCTTAGATTCCAGGATCTTTTTTTATAGTTTCCAATCACTTAAATAATAACAATTAATGTGGAAAAGGTAAAATGAACTGAATGCATGTGCTGCTCCAAAATTCATCAAAGACCTAACCCTCCAGCAAAAGTCATGGAGATGGTTATATTTTGTAAAAAAATAAATTGTATGGTGTTGGAGAGATGGCTCAGGAGTTAAGACCCTGCCTAGCAAGCAGAAGGTCTTGAATTCCAATCCCAGATCCCACATAAAAATGACAGGCAGAAATAGCTATGACCTGCACTTCTGGCCTTGGTGTGTAGAACCTGGAAAATCCCAGAGCAAAGCAGAAAGGAGAAGCAATCCAGGGTGATTCTCCAAGTCATCCTTGGTCCTCCAGAGGGACATACAGTGTCCTCTGATACACACACACACACACACACACACACACACACACACACACACCTCACACCTCACCTGATTCCTACAAAAGCCAATTAATCTTCACAAAACTGAAGGATAGCAAAACTCTATCAAGGATCTAGTATAACAGGATAGAGTTCAAATAATGAACAAAAAAATAAAAAGAAAATAACAGAGCTTAGAGATTACAGTCAGTCCATAGTCTGCTTAAAACCCTTTCTTCTTCAACTTGAGGCAGTCTTCCTTGGTCCAAGCATTCCTCCATTAAAATATGGCTCACAACTTGTCTTTTTTCACAGAGGGAGAAGGACGACATCATTCTGTTTCCCAAGCTTGTGAGAACATGTTTTCGAAGACTTGGTGGTATTGTGCAAACTCACTCACTGACTTCCAGAACTCTTATTCCAGAACAAGTATGGTGGGTCTGTTTCACCTTGACAGGAGCAAAAGTCTATTTAAAAGTGTTATTTTTTCTTATTAAAGACAAGAGAGAGACAGACAGATGGAAGCAGGAAGGGGAAAGGAAAAGATTATTCTTTCCAAGAGGTAAAGTAAATAAAAAACTGCTTTGTAGTCACACTGTGACCCACTACAAAGTGAATGCCTACCTGTGTCAGGACTTCACAATATCTCATTTGTATCTTTGCAGATAAACAAAATCGTCCCAACTTGTCCATGAGAACATGAAGTTGACAGATGTCAAATTACAAGGCCAAAGTCATAGAGCTGCCAAACAGACAAGTTTCAAAGCCACACCCAGCTCCTCCATGGTGTTTATACTATGCAGATGGACTCATGGTACTTGCAAGCAGACATGGAATCCTGCACTGATTTCACTACCAGTTAGACCCCAATTGTGAAGTACTCTTTCAACTTCTTTGTGCCTCGGTTTACCTCCTCTAGTAAACAAAAGGGCAAGACTCTCTAAAATCCCTTCCTGTTGTAAATCACTGGTTTGATTATTAGCGCATATTGTATGTCTTAGAATAGGACCTTATAATAACTACATCATTTGATGCTACAAAAATATAAATAATGATGCTAATGAAACTATAAAGTGATATTTTATCATCTAGAATTTTATATTATTCGAAAGCATTTTCCTATAACTAAAATAGCAATTACTTGAAAATATGCTAAAAAAAACTCAAGGCATGTAAATTGAAAAATATATTACTGAGACTATCAGAGAGCTAGTCTTCTGACAATTTCTTAACCAAAGGGCACTCATGACAGTGTATTCTCAAAAAATATATGTACTGTGAAACCAAAAGTGTTACATCACTTTATTTCTTAAAGCTCTGTCTGAATTTGTCCCTGGAAGTTCATCCAAGCACCTCACCCCCATTCTTAAAGTTCTAATTTGAAAACTTTCTCTGAGTTTTAGCCAGTGGTGGGGGAGAAGCATTTTTGACAATCTCTTGAAGCTACAACATTAACCAGCAGGGTTGTGGTAATCTCTCAGTTTGAGGACTTCATATAAAGCAGTTGTCTATCATTGAACCTGTAACCAGGAGGTCATCCTACCATGAGAATTCTCAGATGTGTTGCTTGTGAACTCATTGCCATATCTGGCCTGGGAGCTCTATGCTTCACCGAGAACTGAAGCCAAAGGCCTCTGCTTTGTTTATGGTGACCTCCTTCCGGGTGCCACAGTCATAATGTCTAAACACTATTTATTGCAATCCTCCCAGGGATTGTAAGGAGTACACTCGAATCTAATTAATCAACCTGACTAATAGTGTGCACAGTCGTTAAAGAGTAACCATGAGTTTAATGAAGACAAAAGGGCACCAGATGTCCCCTTTGATCTGTACCTCCCCTAGTTCATCTTGTCCCTCCCCAGGAGACCTGCTGCCCTGATGCTTCCCCATTTCATTCCTTTCCAACCGGCTTCCTGGTATTTCTACCCCCTGGCAAATATGTGATCTCGAAAGCCTTTGCTGACATAGGGGCCCAATCCTGAATCATTTCAGTGAGCTTCTGGCGAGCTTGTTCCCCTCATCTGAACCATGATGAAGGTGACATCCACTTTGTGGACTCAGTGACCTGGTGCACTAAAGTGTTTCCCAATGTCGACAATGGACCTGCAGGCTGCCACATTGCCTTCCTGCCTTACATGCTCTTTGTGTTGCTCCTTCTTATTCCCTGTTCATTTCATATCCTCAAAACCTGTGTCTTCTTTCACTCCCCCTTCCCTTCCTTTCTTCCACTTTTGCAGCCCTCATTCCTTCCTTCTTTCCCAGCCCATCCCATTTCTCGCTCCACTTCCTGCTTTTCCTGTTTTCTCACAGACAACAGTAGATCAGAAACTTTTCTGGATGTCTAGCAAGAGTGGCACATTTTTTAAAAACTATGGCACAAAAATAGCATTTGAATTGGCAAAATGATAAAGGTGTTTCTTGTTATTGAAATGAGGTGAATTTTATTTTAACATACTTGCTAGTTAGGAATATACAATAAAACAGAAGGCAGAGGAGATCAGGAGAAAAGCCAGTGATCAGCATTTCCTTTTTGATATTTCCTCCTTTACAAATTATATTGATCATCAACAGTAGGAACCAGATAGAGCTCACTACGATGCTTTGGAAAAATTCACATAATTGAGCACTAGAAATGAGGTCACTGGTACAAGCACAATCTGAAGCAAACTATTAGTAAATTTAAATGATGTTTTATTTTCTATACTTATGGGATTTTTGCTTTATTCTTTGATGCACGGCAGTTATTAGTTAGTAATTTCTTCTTTTTTCTGCTTCAAAGTTCAGCTCCAACTTGATTTTTAAAAATCAGTCACATGAAGCATGTTTCTTAGTCGCTCAGCTTCCCTTTCAGCTTTTCATGGTCATGTGACTCAATGAAGGTCAGTGACATCTAAGAACAGCCTGCCAAGGAAATACCTTAATGAAAAGCTTTTGTTTTTCTGATGAACAAAATTGATAGACAAAGCTGTCAGACACAAATGTACCTTCATTCTTTTCTTCCTTATTTGGATGTAGATGTAAGGACTGGCCCAACAGTAACTAAAGCGGCTTATTACCAAGTTCAAAAGGATTTTTCTCAAAAGCATTTCTGACTCACAGTTTGCAACACCCTATCTTGAGAAAGAGAAATCACTGTGTACTTAAACTAATCACGTAGGTGTACTCTAACCTACAGCCAAAGGTAGTTTTTGAATAGAAAAATCAAATCACTTCAGATACATGAAAATTCATCCAAAATAACTTACTGAAGGAACTGAGAAGCATAAGAAATTGTTAGCTCTGGCCCTTGAGTACTTTCATACTCATGTGGCTGCTATTTCCCTTGGCCACATATTCCTTTCTGATCGTTGCTATTCTTTGCTTTCAATAAAATTTCCTTACTACTTTTTAAAAAGAATGTTTAAAATAATGAAATACAAGAATTAAGTCCAGTATGGTAGGTGTTCTAAAATTCTGGTCTCGTTTTCCTTGGGAAGCATCTCTTGATTCCTTATTCTCAGGCTGTGATTTTTCTCCTAATCTGGCTCACTCTGCTTCTGTGGTTGACCTATCTCTGAGTCACTAGACAGTTATTTAGCAGATACAGGTCACTGTCCATTCATGCATTCATTCCAAAACTGTTCAATAAGCTTCTACTGCTGGAAAGCACTGGGTTGAGAATAGACCAAGAAACAGAATGATCCTTATCTTCAGAAAGCTTACATTTTAACTAGGGAAGATGGACAATGAAGAAACCAACAATACAACAAGATCACTGCATATGGTATGATATTTTAGACAGGAAATAAGCTATGTGATTGGTGGGAGAAATTCTAGGAGCAAGAAACTTAAACAAGATGGTCAAGAATCAGTTCTCTGTTAAGGATGGTGGATTCTTAATAAGACCAGACTGGAGAGCAAGCAATGATATAAAAAAGCATTCTAGGAAAAGTAATGGAGCTATGGTAAGTGTCCGTGAGTACCTGTGTCTTTCATTTCCAATTGAGCTCACAGACTATTCATCTCACATAGCTTAAGGTAAATGTTTTTAGTATAAATAGAAATCGCTGTCTCCAGATATTCCCACAGTATGCATCTATTTGTCTTTCAGTTAATTAATGGCCATCTATTTGTTAATGAATTGATTCATTAACTTGAGGAAGTGAAAAAATATTTCTAGGGACAATAGGAAGTTACTGAACATGTTTTTATAGTAGATCCTACTGCAAGTCAATGATTTTGCTAAAATAAAAATTATCCCTGAGTTGGGAAGATGGTTCAGAAGTTAAAGTTTTTGCCTCTCAAGCAAAAGAACCTGAGTTTGATCCCTGAGAAAGACCAGATGGATATGGTGATGGCATGTAATTCTGGCCCTGGAAGGCAGAGCATGGGAAAACCCAGAGACAACAACAAGGAGGTAGCGCAATCCAGGGTTATTCCTGATGTCAGCCTCCGACCTCCACAGGCACACATACTCAAGTGCCCTCTTTTTAAAAAAAAAAAAATTATTTATTTACTTTGTGTGTATGGGTGTGTGTATATCAGAGGGGACTTTAAATCCCTGTGGAGGGCCAAGGATGACTTTGGGAATCAGCTTGGATTGCTTCTACCTCCTTGCTTTGCTCTGGGATTTCCCAGGCTCTGCCCACCAGGGCCTTTTCCATGGGACCTGGGATCCGAATTCAAGACCTTCTGCTTGGGAGACAGAGTCTTAACCCCTGAGCCATCTCTCCAGCCCTCAAGTGTTCTCTTATAAACATGCTCATATACACATGTACACACACGCACTCAAGCACACACACAAAATATAAATAGCAAATTTTAAAAATAGCACTAGAAAAATGCACAATTTCTTTTTTCCAAATGAGGTAGGTTAAAAAACTAAAGAAATGTCTTCTTGACATTCTGACTACCATGTGACTGAAAGTCCTGGCTTTCATTGCTATGGTTTTGCTTTTTGCTTGTTGCATACAGACCCCTGATATTGTTGGATGGTGTACTTGCCATATATTGCTACATAAAAAATAACCTTCAAACTTAGGAACTTAGACAATAAACCTTTATGATCTTCACCATATGCATGGTTCAAACACTAAAGAACAACTACATGAAGTAGTTCAAGTTCGGAGTCTGTCATGATGCTGAAGTCAAACAGGACTGATCCCATAGCCTGAGGGAACTGGGAAAGTTTACATGAGAGATGGTTTGCTTAAATGGCTGCAGGAAGGAAGGAAGTTCCTGGCTGACTGAGGAGTGTGAGGCCTCAGTTTGCCATATACAGTTCTCTCGAAAGCAGTTAAGTATCCAATACAGTGGCTAACTTCCCCAAGTGTCATGGTTTGAATATGAGTTGCCCTCTACAGGCTCATGTGCTTGAATCTTTAACTGATATTAATATTTGGGAAGGTTGTAGCACCTTTCAAAGGTAAAGCATTGCTGGAGGAAGGTAAGTCACAGAGGGGTGAGCCTTGAGGTTTAATAGTATACTTTTCTGGCTCTCGTTTTCTTGGCTTTCCTGATGATTATGGTGAAAGGAACCAATCTGCTAGTTCTGCCTTCAGTTAAGGCTTCTGCTCTGTGATTCTCTTCACAAATGGACTGTATCCCTTCTGGGACCACAAGCTCAGTAAATCTCCTTTTCCCCCTAATTTGTGTGTGAATGTTGACTCACAGCAGCATGAGTAGCTGCAACAGCATGAGTTAGCACCAGGCTTTGTCCAGACCAGTCAAAAGAGGATGTGACTGTTGTGGCCAAGAACTCACAGCGTGAGCAGCAACCTGCACAAGACTGAGCCCATAGATCCTGTGTCATGGATGGAGAAGGGTCTCATAAGCCCCATCCTTCCCTGAGGAGTTACAATTAGTTAGCAGTTGCTGGGGAAAGGGGAGGAATAGTACTCAGTGGTGTTGCCAGTGGTAAGTTGTCTTTGCTGGAGAAAATTACTCTCTACCCAGGGTTCTATATGAATTGGTCAACCAACAAATAAATAAATAAATAAACAAACAAATAAAGTCTAACTAGGAGGAGGACTTTGGGGGGCAAAGTACCACATACACACATATATAGGCATGCACATAATGTGTGTATGAAATTGTGGAAGAATCAACTTTAAAAATAGAGTAACCAGGGATCTTGGAAGTAATACATTGCCCTTTCCACTTCTTTTATTGCCTGTGCAAATTGATTCTGACCCTCTGTTCAAGAGGGTTTAAGCAATAACATGAACACTGAGAATGAAGGATCATCAAAATCATCTTGGGGTCTGATTGCCATAAACAGCCATGAAGGAGGACATCCAAAATGGAGATCCAGAGCTTCCTAAGCAAAGAGCTGTTGAGGAATATGGGGAAATGGCTAATGCTTGGCTGAACACCAGCCCACACATGCTTCTTTGTATCTGAATTCTTAACCACCAGGAAAAGTTCCTGGTATGAATTATGCATGGAAGTTTTTCATGAGCTTCTAGAAAGAGTTTTTTTTTAAACCTCTTAACTATGTTTCTTCTCTAGATTTTATTTTTCTATATGTGACAAGAGAGAAGTTGAATTCCTAGAGAGCTGCAACCCTCCTAAAGGTAGGGTCAAAGTTCTAAATTCAAGCAGTTCTTAAGTTTCCAAACAGGAAGTGCTTAATACAATTGACTTAGCTAAACTAACAAACCTGTGTACTCACCATCCTTCCCGTATAAGATAAATAAGATTGTATCTGTTTAATCTACTTTATTTGGGCTTTCCAGCATTTGGAGATAAAATATTTATAAAGATATTGTCACTAGACATGAAGAGCCAGAGAAAGTTTGTTGGAGAAAGGGATGCTTGTGCTAAGAGCCTAAGGATAAAAGAAAAGAAGGATCTAGGCAAAATGAATAATAAAGACACAACTTGGGGAGAGATGAGGGCCAAGACACATCTGGGGAAACCTAGTGAAGTTGAGGTTGAAAGCAACATGAGTGGTACTGAGAGAATGGGCTGGAGAAAGATACCCCCCACCCCAATATTCCTCCGCATTCCCCACCCTCATTCCAATCCAGGAGATGTCTTCCATGTAAGAGCACAACTGACTCTGCAATGAAGAGCAGCACTGAATTTTCATGATGTAAGAAAAAGAAAATGGGATGCAGGTCGTGAGACGAAGGAGCCTTGATCTTTGATATGCATAAAACTTGTTTTGCAGGATTGTGGTGGGGAAGGAGGGGAGGACTAGAGGCATGTTGCCCCACAAAGTACCTGTGGCTGGCAGTATCATTCTGCACACTTGGAAATTGTTGGGAAGGTGAATTTTATGTTATGTGCTATTTTCCCACTGTTAAAAAAAAAAAGGTGGTGTGATCATATTTTTAATTTAGAATAATCACAAGCAGTGGAAAAAGGAGGCAGACTACAACAAGAGACATGCTAAGATTCTTTATTGAAATTATCTAAGTGAGAGAGGATGGTAGCCAAAAATAAGAAGATGGCAGTTGGAGGCAACAGAAGTAAAATTGTAAACCATTCCATCCGTAGTGAACAGGCCTTGTTCAGTGAGTGGAGGAGGTCAGCCTGTACAGACTGAACATTTACTGTGTTACTCCCTGTAACAGTGGTTTTATCTGTATGCTTCTGAGTCTTCATGCTGGCAATATACAAACTTTTCACCATGTTATCAAAGTTCAAAACTTGGTCACAGAGATAGTACATTAAATCAGCATAAGAAGATAATCTCAAAAAACAAACTGACTCACTAAAAATAGGTTTGATTAAATTTGCTTTCTAATAAGAACCTTGAGTCTAGATTAAGGCCTCATAAACATTTCACTTTTAATATTTTATTTATTTGAGAGACAAAGAGAGAAAGAGAAAAAAAAAAAAGGAAGAGAGGAAGAAGGATGGGAACAAATGTGCCCTATAATATACTGGTGTAAGTCAGAGGAAAACTTTGTTTACACCATGTGGGCTTACAGAGAGTAAACTCAGGTCAACAGGTTTGAAAGTATTGCTTTACCCATTAAGCCATCTTGGTGGCTTTAAATATTCTATTTATAGCAGCTCACACAAAGAGATCCACTTTACATTTTCCCTTTCTTTCATTTAAGTTGTCATTCAATCACTTCCAGAAAGGAAGACCAGAAAGATAACATTTGAAATTAAAAATCTTTCTGATTTTTGTTCCCAAAATCATAACCCCCAAAGCAAGCAAAGGTTTTGAGAGTTGTGAAGTGATGGGGCAGCACAGAAGCAGCACAGAAGCACCTAGGAAAGATTGAGACAACCTTGAAAAACAAATACTATAGCTAGACTGAAGGAGATACTCCAAAACTGATGAGATGGGGGGGAAGTAAATGCATGTCCTAAATAGCATCCTCTTGGTAGTGCTCTGGAGAGGGCCTAGGTCCCTAATGTGTAAGGACAATGTGCTTGATCAGCCATGGAACCACAGGCAGACTGGGAATAAATACGCTGACAGAAGGAAAGCAATTCAGAGTGCTGTCAGACCTGCAGGGGAAGATCAGGAATGTGCTAGGGGTGATGAGTGTGAATGGATGGACAAAGATCATACCCCCCACACCCTACAAACACCTTGGCATTGCCTAAAGCCTGGAATATAACATCTCCCTGGAATTAGAAGGCTAGAGGGGGAGAAACCCAGGAAAGCCATGAAGCAAATGTCTTGTCAACTGGGTAGAAAGAGAACACGTTGTTTCTGAAAGGCAAAGATGGATGGGAACTGTGCACCAAATAATTGAGCTGAGATCCACATAAACAGTGGTGTCTACACATGGCAGCACATCTTCACTGTTCTCATTAAGGTGCCTGTTTACATATTACAATGGAACCCCAAAAGTGCATTAGGAACAAGGGGAACATGATGGCGGGACTATTTCAAGAAGTTCTTGTGATATGAAAATAATGATCGGATAAATTTCTGAGACTAAACAATCGCTGTTACTCTCCTCTCTGTGTCCATATATGTTGTCCCAGGACTTCAATTTTAAAAGAAGATTGTAGACCACCACCAAAAGGTTTATGGATATGGGTGAACTAGTATTCTTGTTTCATTACTATTTTATTGAGTGTCTTAACCATTCTCACCAATTCTTTCTCTCTCTCTCTCTCTCTCTCTCTCTCTCTCTCTCTCTCTCTCTCTCTCTTTCTCATTCTCACTATCATTAACTGTGCTGCCCTTTATTCTCTGCCTATTTGCCAAGGCAAGGTTTGCATTGTGAGCAGTGCTTCTGTGAGTTTTTATCAACCCCATTTTACTGAACAGGATATTTGTATATCTAACCCAGGATGTCAGGATTAGTAGGTGACAAGGTTGTGCCCATTACATTATATTTTAGTAATAGAAATCTAGCATGTACATGCTTAATTAGAACAATAAATAGTGTATGTTATCCTAATAGTGCTGTTATTATACTATTATCATAATAAGCCATGACTAATTTAAATAGAATGGACAGAAGTGAAAGATGTAAGGGAAAAAGAGAGAGAGTTTCGAACCTCAGTAACAAGACCATAGTGAAATCATGGCTTACTCATCCTCTGGCAAAATCAGAAGCAAGGGAAGCAGAAAACGTTTCTCCTGCCTTTGAAGGCATCTGCCTAAGACGTGCCTACCTGCCTGGTGAGCTCTGCCCTTCTTGCCTCAGAATTGTTTTTTTACTGATGAGATACTTTTCTCCTTCCAGGCACCAGAATCTAATTTAAACTCATTCCCGGGAAGATCCCAAAAGTCTACCAATACAATTTTTTCTCCTGCATTTTTCAAGACAGAGAAATCACAAGAATAAACTGATGTTTCATGTTTTCTACGGTGCCTTGTGTCTCACTGATAATGAGATGAGAGGCTAAGTTTTTAATTCAGACTTTTCCATCTACCAACTCTGCTAGTCTTGGCCATTGACTTTACCAGAGCTCGGTCAAAGGAACAAGGCCTTTGAGGTTTCCTGAGAAGCAGGTTTCCAGATGGATGGGCTTGCCGTTTTTCTTTAAAGATTTCCTATTGGACAGCTGTCTTGTCACAAACACCCTCCTTCCCTTTGGAAACAGTATCTCCCTGGTCTCAGGTCCCCTTCCTGAGCTGAGTCCATCTTTTCTTTTACCTGTAAATATTTTATGTCTTCTGTAAGGGTCAGAGTTTCTGTGAGCATCTTGCAAAGGGTGCAACTTTATAAAAATCGAATTGCTTGTATTAGTATAATCAGCCTAAGAAAACAAAGGTGCTTCAAAGGAAGCTGGCTTCCTTTTCTTAAATATAGCTATATAGCCAATGGAATATAGCAGCACCAAATAACAAGTATGTTGTTTTCCAGCAAGACAAGAGGACTTTTATCCCATGATGGCAACTACTCAAATGGAACCAAGTACACCAAGTCAGTTATTTTGGTCAAATCTATTACATTTTTTCGCTTCTGCCCATTCTATTTAAATTAGCCACTGATTATTATGATAGTAGTATAACAGCACTATTATAATAACAGTACACTATTTATTACTCTTATTAAGCATGTATATGCTAGATTTCTACCACCAAAATATAATGGGTACAACCTTGTTCCTACTAATCCTAACATCCTGGGTTAGATATGCAGTATCCTGTTTGGTGAAATGATAAAAACTCACAGAAGCATTAGGTCATAATGGAAACTTTGCCTTGGCAAATATGTGGAGAATAAAGGGCAGCACAGTAAAAACCCTACCCTGGTCTTGTCACAGTGGGCTGACATGTTATCTTTGACAATGATGAACAAAATAAAAATTTGGCAGTTAGCATATTCCAAAAACTCTAATATTTGTGTCTAGCCAACACGGCCATTCAAAATAAGAATACCCTTTAGACTGAATAACACCATGTCATTCCAACAATAAAAAATAATGTGAATAACATGTGAATCCCAATGCTCCATGAGTGTTCTTACCCTGCAACAAACAGCCTATGGAAGCACACGTCCATAGAAAAGGAAAGATCACGTGGGCAGACACAGTGTTTTGTCTCGGCTACATTTTCTTTGACCTCCTGTGACTTCATGGAATTCTTGGAGTTTCTTCTTGCAGTGTGCTGTGCTCATTCTTCATTTTATCTGATTGGAACCAGTCTCCCCTTCCTTGGCCTGTCTTTTTTTGTTGTTGTTATCTTTTCTTGCTGCATAGATCATCCTGGGACATGTCCAGGTTGGAGGGAGACTTTCTTAAGAAAGCTCCATCTTTATCAACCTCCTCACTGATCCAGCGGAATTCTCAGGCCCCGTGAAGAAAGAATTGAAGAGGGGTGTCTCCACTGTCAAATTTTCTAAGATAGTCATTTACACAGATGATCAAGAGCAATGCTCCAAAAGGAGAGAAGATGCAGTCTCCCCTCTACATTCTGCCCAGGAGGTTGCCAGAAAATCTTTCTCCATCTTTTTGTGACCCCACCCGCTTTAAATTCAAAAGACATTCAAGGCATCACAAAGTTAAAAGAAGTCTGGGGAGGCCTGAATTCAAAAAGAAAACAGCTGTTTGGGGTGATTCCTGGGATGATTTCAAGAAGGTTTTGCAACTGCAAAACCTGTTACTTTGTTTTTGCGTGCAGGTGTGCTGCCCAACTTCTAGCCCCTTGATATTGACTAGTCGTTCTGGGACAAATTCATTCATCTATTAACCGGGTTAAAAGGAATGAAATCTGTTTCCTTACTATTTAAAAGTCAGCATTTAATTGTGTTCTTTCTCTTGGGGTGGGGATGGGGAGAAACGGTGGTATGTCAGTCTAAAGGACCGAAATTAAAGGAAATCTTTTCCAGGTTTGCTCCAAATTAGAAGAGGGAGAGGAGGTAGTTTCGGGGAAGGCGTTTAAGGACTTTTCATTGTCTGCGATTCACTATGCAAAGCAGATGACCCGCATGCTTGGAAAACAATTAAGACGCGTTTCTAGGGCAAAGCAGCTACAGATAGCCTCAGTCACGGTTTGGTACTGGCTCCGCGGAGAAAGCTGTTCTCTCTGTGGACGGGAAGGCGCAGGAAGAGTCTTTCCGGTAAAGGAAGGGAAGTCACAGTCTTCAGAGGGCCCAGGGGGCGGCTGGAGCGAGGCGGTCCTTTGGGTTTTCAGGGGACACCACGGGGAGCCGCGAAAGGGCCCAGAGCCTGACGTCATGGGCCATCAGCTGACTGTTGAGGTGGCTGCAGTCACAGCGGCCACCGACGCTCCACCACCTGCAGCGAGGCTCCGGGCTGTGGCGGCCGCACTGTCCCCGCGGACCCCGCTCCCTCCCGGCTGGACCCCTCTGGACACAGCCTTGGCGCTGGCGCCACTCATCCAACGGGTCTTTTCGCTAAAGCTCGGTGGAGCCTGAACAGGCGGGAAACCTGAGCTCGCTCCCGGCGGCCCCTGGCAAGGTCTCTCCCAGGCTTCTTCTTGGTAGCCCCGGCCTTAAGCAGGGAGAAATTCAGTGTGCGAAGCCCCATCCTCAGGAGCGGCTGAGTAAAGAGACTTTCGCTGGAAACAGCCCGCCGCTGTGATCGTGGCTTCTTGGAGGATTTCCGTTCTAGCCTGAAAGTTGCCAATGCAAAATACACACACACACAAAGATCCTGAATGGGGAAGGCGGGATGGAGCCCTTCTCCTGCGTGGCGCTGAACTCTAGGAGTCCGTGGGCAAAGCGGCCTACGAGTCCTGGCTTGGCACCTGCCAACGACCAGAACCAGTGCCTACAAAAGCACAGCGGAGGACCGAGCGGGCGCGGGCAGCGGGAGCCCCAGCTAGCAGCGCGCAGGAAGGGCTGGGGGCGTTTGCCGCCCGCGCCCGCTGGACCTGCGTGTAGAGGTTGCTTTCCAGACCCCGGGATCCTTGCCAAATCTGGGGACCGAATCTCGTTTCCTCCCCCTCCCCGCCCCTTCCCACCTCCCGTCACCCGCCACTTCCCCCCGCCCATCCCGGTTCCGGGGGGCGTGGCTTGGCGCGGGGGCGGGTTTAAGTCGTCGCGGGTGTCTGGCCGCTCTGACAGGTCTCCAAATTCCTCCCAGACTCTGCGTCCTGCAGCGTGTTTCTGAGCGCCCGAGTGACACGCTGCGCCTCCCTGGATCTGGAGGCGTCTGGCCCACTTGCACACAGCCCCGGGGCCGTTCCTGGCGCCCAAACCTTGTTTCCCATCGTTCCCGCCGGGCCTCCATTCCCAGGCTCTGGAATCCGCGCCAGCGGCTTTTCTCCTACTCGGAGCTTGGGGGCCCTCCCCACTTGTTCTTTCCCGGCTCCTCCTAGCTCCAGGCAGGCCAAATGGACTCCAGGAAGCCAAGTGAAGGGGATAGGAACTGTGTGCTGCGGCCGCTTCAAACCGCTGCTGGAGGCGGTGACCTCGTCCTATAGCGCAGGCTGGGACCCTGGGCTAGCGCCCCCACACCATCTCTGGAGGAATCTCTGGTCCAGACCCAGCGCTGCGCTGCTGATAATCGCTCTGGAAGTGGCGAGCTCCCGCACACTTCCAAATTAACTGTTTGATGACTTGTTAATGCAGAGGCTACCACCTCTCCAATCCTCTGGCGGGGTGCTCAGCCACCCACCCTCACCCACTCCTCCTGCCCCCTCGCTCCCGCCTCCAGCTCCGCCCCGGTTCCCCATCCCGGCGCAATGGAGTTCGCCGAAGGGCGACGATTCCAGACACAGCTGCTAACTTAGCACCCATCTCGGCCACCGCTCGCCTCCAGCCAGCCCTTCCGCAGCCGCCCGAGCCGTGGGCGTCCGGAGCCCTCTGCCGCAGCCAGGACCCGCCCGACACGCAGCAGAAGCGAGGTGCCCCGGCGCCTCTCCGACAGCAAAGACTGCGCCAAGACGCTGAGCGAGGAGTCAGCCAAAGGAGCCCGAGCCTGCGAAGGAAGGGGGCTTTGAGCGCCGTGGCTTCTGCGGACACAGAGCCTCCATCGCCACTGCGTACCCAAGCTGCGCTGATTGGCGGGAGGGTGGCTCGGAAGGACGCAGGGGTCCGCTGCGATCTTCCAGAAGCCCTTTGCTCCCGGACGCACTATGACCTGACCAGTGGGGGAGAGGCTGCCCAGGGCTCCTGCCACCCAGCAGGGATCGCTGCCGGCTCCTACCAGACTGCCTTGTGAGAGGGTGGGTTGGGGGGTTAAGAAATCCCCACCTTCAACAGCCTCCACCAGTTTCTGCATCTCCCTCCCTCCCTCCGGACCCGCGCCATGGAGCTCTCGGATGTGCGCTACCTTAGCGGCAGCGAGGAACTCTACACCATCCACCCGACGCCCCCGGTCGGCGACGGCGGGAGCGGCTCCCGGCCGCAGCGGCTGCTGTGGCAGACGGCGGTGCGGCACATCACGGAGCAGCGCTTCATTCACGGGCACCGCGGCGGCGGCGGGGGCTCTCGCAAAGCCTCCAACCCCGCGGGCAGCGGTCCCAACCACCACGCGCCCCAGCTGTCCGGCGACTCGGCGCTGCCCCTCTATTCGCTGGGCTCCGGGGACAGAGCGCACAGCACCGGCGGGACCAAAGTCTTCCCGGAACGCAGCGGCAGCGGTAGCGGTAGCGGCAGTGGAGGGGGGGGCGACCTGGGCTTCCTGCACCTTGACTGTGCTCCGAGCAACTCTGATTTCTTCCTCAGTGGGGGCTACAGCTACCGAGGGGTGATTTTCCCCACCCTGCGCAACTCCTTCAAGTCTCGGGATCTGGAGCGCCTCTACCAGCGCTATTTCCTGGGCCAGAGGCGCAAATCCGAGGTGGTGATGAACGTGCTGGACGTCCTCACCAAACTCACTCTGCTGGTTCTGCATCTGAGCCTCGCCTCGGCCCCCATGGACCCGCTCAAGGGCATCCTGCTCGGCTTCTTCACTGGCATCGAGGTGGTGATCTGCGCCCTGGTGGTGGTCAGGAAGGACACCACCTCGCATACCTACCTGCAGTACAGCGGCGTGGTCACCTGGGTGGCCATGACCACCCAGATCCTGGCAGCGGGCCTCGGTTATGGGCTTCTGGGTGACGGCATAGGCTATGTGCTCTTCACGCTCTTTGCCACCTACAGCATGCTTCCGCTGCCGCTTACCTGGGCCATCCTGGCTGGCCTGGCCACTTCGCTGCTGCAAGTGATCCTCCAAGTGGTCATTCCCCGGCTGGCTGTCATCTCCATCAACCAGGTAACTTCAGTTTGCCTTCCTTCCCCTCCGGATTCCTCAGGGTTATTTAGAAATAGCTTCTGGGAACAAGCCCCCCACCCATCCAGCCCAGCCCAGAGCCCCAATACCTCAGGGGCTGGTGTTAATGTCATTGAGATGCGCTTTCTCCCGAAGGCAAGTGAAACACACTGACCTCTAAAAGTTTCTATTAACATCACGCTTCCAGTATGATTTGCAATTCTGACATCAGCTTGGAAAGTCTACTTTAGACTATGTACACTTACACCCATCCCCACAGGCTCTGGAGCAGGAGACAGAAGGGGATGAGAAGCACCTAGAATTAGAACAGGACCCCTTCTTTGAGAGCTTAAGTCCTAAGTCACAGCAAGTTGCCCTTAGGGACTAGGGATTCAGACAGGTTTCTGTATGGCTCAGTTTTGGGTGGGTGCTGGGTACTTTGTAAATATTCTCTTCCCATTCTTCACAAAGTCCCATGACTTGGTTGTTATTTGGGGAATTTAGTGGACTGGGGACCTGCTATGGTGTATTCTCTCATACAGGGTCCAAGTCCTGGGCCTTGACAATCAGTCTGAGAAATTAAAGTCTGGCAGGTTATTGTCAAAGAATGCAAGATTCGATTCATTGAAAAGGGGCATCTTAATCCAAATGGCTTAAAATATTTAGTGTCGTCTCTCTTCTTTCTCCCCCCTTCTTTTCCCCTTTCTCACCAAAGATAGATGTGCCTGTGTGAACAAGGTTCATGTTGTATGTGGCTGAGAAGGCAGACAAAGAGTCTGTTGTTCAAATTCACTAAAACCAATTGATAATTAATGACCTGGTGCTTTGTTTACCAAATATCCAATAGGTTGCTGGTGGAGGCTTCTCCATAAGCCCGTACACTTGTCCATGGAAGAGACTGAGATAAAAACCAAGCTCAGTGCTTGTCCTGGGGACAGTTTTGTATGCGCTTGCTCTATCTTCAGCCTCTCTTACTTTTGTTGTATTGGAACTTCAAAATTCCTCTGCCTTGTGGTCAAATCTGATCACACAGTTCTAAGAATGCAAACACCACCACTGGAAAAGGCACTATTATTGGCACTATTAGAGTGTTCTTCTAATCATTGATTTCTGGGGTTTGACTGGATTTGGGGTTCTGCTTCTTTTCTGATGATTCTGTGTCCATTTGCTTAGGTACTTCTATGGTTAGCTGCATTTATGGTGATTTTTGAGGTGTCTAATCAGGACAAAGCAAAGGGCATATAAGAGAGAGATGGCATAGACCCTAGGTTTAACTGTAATGAAAAGTTATCAAAGGACAAATGTCTTTTAAGCATTTCTTATCATACCCATTAATTAGAGGGACACCCAGCACTGGACCTAGAAGCTCCTTTTTGCATTGGAAAATGATTATTACAGAAAATCACAACTGGCCAAAATGAATGAATGAATGAATGAATGAATGAATTAATTAATTAAAATATGTGGCCACGATAATCAGCATGAAACTGAGTTAAGACCCTTGCTAAGAGCTAGCAGCTGAACTTTTCCTTATCAACATGAACTTTTAAAACTTGACACATAGTAAAGCTTCAGTTAGGGAAGAAGGAATCATAATCTGTGCTCTGGTTGTATAACATCATGTGATGTACTCACAATGTACCTCAATGTAGTGTACACACAGATCTGAACCCCTATCTATATGAATCTGGACTCATTCTTTTTTGCATTTTCTTCATTGCACATTTATATGTGCCTTTATCTTTTCTTTCTCCTCCTGCTCCTTTCCCCCTTTCCCCTTGCCTTCTCTTTTTGAAAGCCCATCTCAATCTGAGTTGTTTTCACAACAGGCTATAGTTATCATCAGATGTGTGCAGCCAAATCCATTTACAATAAGGCGCTGCTTTCAAGATATACCCTTTCACTGTGCATTACTAAAACATTCCATCAAGTAAGCTGGTGTAGTATTCAGAATAACACATCCTAAGTGTCACATTATGAATATCTTCAAAGTTCTAACTATAGTCATGATTCTCTTGCCAAATGAGTCCAGAAAGTACATTTTGGCTCCATATTTGTTGTATACTTTACTCAAATACTACCAGATGGGAGAAGACTAAAAATAACCCCCAATGTTCTTCCCACTCCCCATCCTGTCATAAACGACCCTCTACCTTAAAACCAAGTTCTCTATGCATATAAATCAAGCTCTATCTACGTTCATTTTGAGCGAGTTATCATTTTAATAGGTTGAGACACTTTAAAAGAATAAACAAACAAAAAACAGCCTGGAGTGCAACCTGGCTAGTAGTCCAGCACTCTTCCCTCAGGGGAGGTGCTTCAGGCCCTTCAAATATTTTCCTTTGGCGCCCCCTAGGGGTGTAAGCATCTTTTCCTAGATCACGAAGCTAAAGGGTTAATCTCCTTGGCCAAATACATGTGATTTTTGGTGGAACATTGCTTACTTTTCCCTGTTTGGTAGCATACACAGCGTGAATCGAGCCCACTGATGATCTTTTAGGGCAACTATAGTGAAATTCTGACCCCTTCCTCTGATCTGCTTGCCCTGCTCTCTACAATTCTACTTTCTTCTCTGTTCCTCTTTAGACTCGAAACTCCCTATCCAGTTCTCTGTCTTTTTAATGTTTCAAGATCTTTCCAACTTATGGGTCTTTACTCCTACAGCCTAGAGCAACTTCCTTCTAGAATTTTATTCCCTGACCCTCTCTACTTGTTCCCTACTCTCATGACTGTTTTCTTTGGTACGGAAAACCCACTTTAATTTCTCCGGAATACATCATATTTGAAATGATCATTTTTTTGGGGGGGGGAATTGTATTTGTCCATGAACCCCACATGATTACAAGAGCATAAGCACTAAAAAGAAAAGAGAGCTGCCTTCCATATTTACCACTTTACAGTTAATACCTGGAAAAATGCCAAGTTTAGTACCCAATGAATTTACCAAACAAATAAGACTATTCATCACATTGGCAATATTATAAGATGTGCAACTCTGCAAGCTCTGTGTTGATGAAAGGTTTCTTCACTCATATGAATCCATACACGCATTCACAGTGAATTTATGTATGCATAAGGCAGTATCTCACTCATATAGACCTTTTGGAGACATTAAAACCCCACACATGGCATTTGTACAAGTCTCACAAGTACCTAAATGCCTTTATGGGTTCTATAACTAAAAGTGACAAGCAGATGATATTGTCTTTCATTTTCATTTCAAAGAGGAAATGACAGATTCTTAGAAGGAAAGGCCAACCGAGGATTAGAAGCAAATAGATGAGGAGGGCAGAACCCAGTTTCCAGTGCCAGCCATTCTGCAGAACCTTGTAAGGGTTATCCTTCCAAACACACAAGCATCTGAAATTCCCAAGAATAAGGAGTACCTGGTTCACTATTCAAGAGAGTAATAGCTTATGTAGCACATGAATGAACATTTAATGAAAAGGCCAAAAGGAATTGATGATAGAAAAATGGCAGGATGGCTGGGCATAGGTTCTTTGTAATGAGTTCATCATCCTGCTCAGCTGGATGCAAATTTGCTAACTGAAAGCCATAAACACTGGACTATCACCTTTCTATATTAATCTAAGTCCCTAGGAGGGGGTGGCTCTGGTTTAACTGAGAATTTTCAAGTACCAGGAAACTGAGATGAGAATATGTAGAGTCAACACACCTTACCAGCTGTTTTGCTTGGCTGAAAATACCATTTTCAAAAGTAAATTATGGGCCAATGATTGTCTTTTCTTCGTCTAAGTTATGAATATCTTCTTTCTCCTTTTTTCCTTCCCAAAGAAATTATGCCTGTGTCTTGAAAGGGCAACAACATTGATGAGCATCTCTGCAGACCCTCTGTAGAAGGAGACAAAGCCCCTTGAAATTTGTATCACAACTTGCTTTCTGCTGTGGATAGGGAATGGAATGAACCTTAAACAGGGCTGCTCAGACAGCTTCTCCTCAGTACAGGAATGATTTATATTTTCTCTCCTCAGTTAACATATTAAATCAATTTTACACACACATATACAAACACAAAGAGATTATTGTCAAGGGAAGACGTGATCACCTAAGTATTTTCTGAGTCTAGTAACATTGGCAATATGGAGGGGCATTTAGAAAGTGCAAAACCCAGTTGGAATGGCTCCTTTTATTTTCAGCCCTAGAAGCTCAGCTATAGATAGCATGGCAGCTGACCTTATTTCTATCTGGTGAGAAGCATTACAGAATATAATTTAAGTCAGCTTAATGTTTGTGATCCCAATCAATGACATTAGGAATGCCTAGTCCAGATTCTAAGACACCTGTTATTTTTTTCCATGTCTCAAGCCAATTGCTTATCCTGCCAGTTAAATGTGTACATCAAAAAACTCATTACAAAATGAAATTATATGCGTAATGAACATATTAATGATAAGGTTGTATTTGCCAGGTTCTTTCACAGGGTAAATAGATTCTAAATACTGTTGCTATAATTAGCATTTTACCATTTTAACTGCTGGCGACAATAATTTGAGCTACCTAACGCTGGAAAGCCAACTTGCTCTCATTCTTCAGCTCATTAGTGATGGGAAGGCTTAGATCATTTAGTTATTGGAAAATTGAAAGCAGTAATATTTAACCAGAAATACTACTGTACTATGGTTTCCTCTTGGGGATTCTAAAATGTTATAGCTAGTGGGCTAATTAGTCTTCTCTGTCTCTTGGTAAGGCGGATAAGCAGAAGTCACAGGGCTGAGGTGATTTCTTCAAGATAAGGCTTGGAGGCATAAGCTGAAGCATCTAGGTATGCAAATCCAGTAGTCAGTGTTGAAGATCATGCTTTTCACTTCAGCTTTTCCTCTTCTGCCCCATTCATCCCATCCAGCAGCAGAGGCTAGCCATAAAAATGCTCACCAAGTAATGATTCCTAAGCTTCACTATCAACCAGGAACATTTAGTCTAGTATGTAGCCAGCAAGTGGTTCTTCAGGAGAAAATACTTTTGTACCAGGCTGGAGAGTAGTGTATGGTGTGAGCAGCTGTGGATTAGGAGTGAAAGAAATCTTGTATGTGGCTTAAATATGCATCTCTGGTGACTGAGATGAAGGTTTGGCTTTGGAGTAAAAATAAAGCAAGGATAATGGAATTACAACATCCTTCTCTCATTTGTATATGTATGATAATTAGTATATGTTTTTTGTCTAAGTCTAAGGCTTGTTTTAGGTAACTCAAATCAAATCAAAGGATCTTATGATTACTCAATATACAATAAGTAACAGATAATTTAAATCACCCCCAATTGGGTAGCTAGCATCATAGTAAACACATCAGAATTTATAAGAATTCTATAAATGATGACAATTTAGTGCATCTCAATTTTGTATGTGCATATGTTTTAAACTGCAAATACTTCAATGTCTACGTATTCTTTTAGAAAATTCATATAGATTTAAAAAATAATCGCAACTTCCAAACATGTCTGAGAAAAATGCCAAGAAATTAAGATATTATTCTTTCTTCCTGAAATATACCAAACTGTTTTGACTTTTCTTTTTCCTATTTCCTTCCTTCTTTTTTTTTTGTTTATTTGTCTGTTTTGATTTCTTTCTTATATGGCTGCAGTGGTAGAGAATTGTCTTTATAAAGGATTTTTCAATCATTGCTGAAATGATCACTTCAGTCCCTTTATCTTTGGCCTATGAATATCTTTGCTTGGGAGTCACAAATAGGTTTGGTGTCTATGTGTTTAGGGGGAATTGTAAACTGATTGTGTGGTGTATGCTTTGCAAGATTGAATTATGGATTTGTTTTTTTTCATATCCGGTAATACCTGACTGGCATCAGTGGGCCAGAGTATAATTAGATTAGAACTGGAAGGACTGGAGGTGGGGGGGATTGGGATTCTGAAGCAGCTGCTGCAATGTCTCTCTAAGTAGGACAAATGTATTAGTCATATTTACACTTTGATGATTGATGACATTTTAAGAGCTCATCAGAAATGAGTGCAACCAACCATAAAATGAACACACACACACATATATACACGCACGTGCACACACACATACCACACAAATTCAGTGCTGCTAGCAACGTGCAATCAGAGGATACTGCTATAAACTGATGTGACAGCCCACTGTTGTCTAAACAGTTAAGATGCTAATATATTCATTTCACAAGCGTGTCTATTCAAGTTGATATTACATATATTGCATTTATTTCCAGAACACAGAAGACACTTTTCAAATCGGCAAAGTATTGTTTCTCTGCAAGCTCAGTTGGCCCAGATAGACAGTTGGGCAGTGCACCAGTTCCCTTAACAGATTGTTCCTGAAGCATGTTTATGCTTCTTTTTTTGGAGCTAAGGTAACAGAACCTAAAGTATGGCAGCAGCATTGAATGTTGGAGATGTCTTTGACACATAAGTTGCATCTCAATTCGCCAGATAATGGGTTATGGAAATATTGTCTCCCCCAGGATTTTCTTGGGGACAGAGAATAGGAATGCTGCCTTTGAGCAGTCCAGACAGGGGAAGTCAGTGTAATCAGCTCCATGCCTCCCCAGGAAATGTAATTGGATTTACACACTCGAATTCTAGCCTGAGTTTTGTTTATGAAGGACTATTTCAGGAAGTCAGCTCACTTAAGCAGCACTTGACAAACCAGCACTTTTCACTGCAAGTTTTTTCAATCAGCCCCAAGGGGTAGAGAAAGAATACAGAGTGGATTAATTAACCATGGAGATGCCACACATTCCATGGGAGGCCCAGCCACTTTCTGGTGAAAATGAGAGTCCTTTGTCTAGCCAATGCCTCCATGGAAATATATACCAACAAATAGTTTATGATGTGCTAATAGATAAATCTGCCTTTACTTGCCTTTTTGGTATCTCTGCATTAGGCCCTACCAATGCCTGAAATTTGAATTTCATTTACTTAAATCATGCATTTTAATATGTGCAAGGCCTTAAACATCTATTAGCTACTGGATTTGTCTCTTTTTTCCACTTCCTTGTACATATAAGATCTAATGTTACAAATTCGGTAAAACTCCTTCAAATAAAGAAATAATAAAGGAGTGCACAAGGAAGGTTATAAACTAGACACGAAAATAACTGCATTAATATTTTAGGGTTTCTTTTTAAGTGAGAGCATTTTTGAACTGTTATTTGTACATAAATTACATAACATGTAAAATCTTTACATAGAAGCAAAACTATAACCATTTCATTTTTAACATGCTTGTCCTGTAACAGTGGGTTTCCAGTTGACTGGAGTAATCATCAGCATCTTGCGTGTGTGTGTGTGTGTGTGTGTGTGTGTGTGTGTGTGTGTGTATGCATGTAAGCCTATGTGATTACATACAGAATTCACAGGGATGCTTATTAAATAGACTACCTAGGAACAGTCAATGTGTAATTGAAATATATATATATTGGGACTGAAGACATGGCTCAGCACTTGAAGCATTTGCCACACAAGCAAAAGAATCAGAATCCAGCTCCCCAAATCCCATATAAATTGCAAGGAGATGTTGAGGCCCACCTGTAATTCTTTCCTTGAAAGGAAGAAACTGGAATCTCCAGAGCAAGCTGACTAACCAGACTCCATCTATGGGTGAGCTCAAGATTTGATTAAAGACTGTCTCAAAATAATAAGATTGCAGAGAAATTAATGATGATTCTGATATCAACCTTGAGCCTGCACAGACAGGTGCATGTGTCTGACCACATACACGTGCCAACACTTGCAAATACTTGTACACATGAGTAAACTTACACACATACACATGAAAAGTAATAGGTGTATTAGTTTCAATTCAATACGTAAGAAATTTAGCATGCAAAACAGTAACAGAACAGGATTAGGAAATATCTGAATAATGCTACTGACATTCTTGAAAACAGAAGGGGATACAGTAATTGTCCTCAAATGTTTGGCATTCTGCTGTGACGAAGAAATTAGCTATTTTTGTGCATGTCTTAAGGGATGGAATAAAGACCACTGAGTATATTGTCATAGGGAGATAAAGCTTTATAACTAGGGAGCATTTTGAACTGATGAACTATCAGTGGTAAGGACTCCTTATCATCAGGGATGTCATAAAGAGATTCCTGGATGCATATATTCCTCAAGGTCAGCTCAAAGTCAAAGGTTGTATCTACAAGCAAAGAGGGTTACTTTGTGTTCAGGGCAAAGGGCAAAAGGCATGTGTAGCTAGATCTGCTCCCCTTTCAAGTGCTCTTGTGGGATCCCTGTCTTATAAATTTTGTTTAGAGTTTAGGGACCAGAATTATGACACATGGCCGCTCACTCCATTAGCAAGAAACAACATGAAGAAAAATCAATAAGATTTTGCTCCCCTTCAAAAATATCGGCATTACCTATCAGTGGGGTGGCTTGAAGAGGGGCAAATTGGTGTGCCACAAGAGGCCTAAATCCCCACAGGAGTAGAAAAGCCAGAGGGAACCCTGGAGTCCATAGAAGCAGACAGGTAGGAGGATGGGAGGGAGTGGGATGGATTGATGAAAAGAAGGGAGGAGAATGGGAGGGAGTGAGGATGGAGGGAAACACGGATAAGTACTCAATATGCTTGTAAAATTAGAAAAAGAAAAAATATTGGCATCATATTAGGAAAAATGAGAGAATGAAAACTGATTAGGCAAATTGTTCATTAGGTATTTGATGACAGCTTCCTGGTTTATAGGTCATGGAACATTGATGTACTAAACTGACAGTCATTGTGTCACAGAGCTGATATTGCAATGGATTTGAGCAGGGAGTTTGTGACTTCAGTGCAGAACCTGGGAAGTCCATGGCTCCTAGAATACATCTGAAGCACAAGGTTCAGTACGTATTTTACAAATGTGTACCTTTTGGCTTCTTTTTACTATAGACTTCTAAAGTATGCAAATTTTCTTATAAGAGTTTCAGCAAGCAAGAGTTCAAACTCTAGAAGAAACAGGCAGTTGGTAATGTCTCTTCATTCCTGATGCAGTGAATGGAAAGGACCCAGGGAAAGACTAAGTGACCAGTTATTTAAGTGTCACTTTATCACAAAATGAATGCCTAAGATAATTTATGAGCTTAATATAAATCATGAGGAGGCATATGCTACCTCATGAGAGGTAGAATCTGACTGGTCTGCAACTCTGGGATCTCTCTGTTATTCTGTTCCTATTGATCACTACTGAAAACCTAACGTGCTCTTCTGGGAATCCACACAACCCATTTTCATGCAAGAAAGAGAAGACAGGAACTTCTACAAGGCTTGAATTTTTTTTACCTTGGCACAGTGCTGTACCCTGAGTTCTCCTCTAGGACAGCAGTGTTGTAACATGACCATAGACCCATTAGACTGTAAGCTCCTGAAGTCAAACAACTCTAACTCTATCACATAGCAATTAGGTTCTACCTTGATGGACCAGTTTATCCATCAAACCGACAAAAAGCAAACTAAAGCCTGAAACCAATAAAATTAATTTTAAGTCGTCATAAAATTCACCCCCCCTAAAAAATTATGAGAAAGTATTGTCTTTTGTTTTGTTAACTATTTAGTTCACTTTTCTACTGTCAGAAACAAAATCAATGAAGCGAGCCTTATCTTCTTAGCTCAAAGTCAAAATCTCCCTAGCTCTTTGGTGAACCTTCCTGGTTTGGTGGTGGGCAGCTCCTTGGAGATGGGCCCATGGCTCTGGGTGGTCAGCAATCAATGAGTGCAGAGTCTTTTCCTTTCTATTTATGAAGTAGAGACACTGTCCTTGTCTCCTACCCGGTGAATAATTACATCATATGAGCTCTTGGGGCCCTGTCCAAGCCGTCTCAGCCAGAGAGGAACTGTGCCAGTGGACAGTTAGAGATATTTTTGAAGCAATGTAAGTACATTTCCTTTTAAAACTCAGAAACCACAAATTCTCATCCTATTTTTGCTATGGATTTTTCTCAGTGACTTTGGCCAAAGAAATGACACTGGCTTCTTTGGGGACCAAATTTTTTTCAAGTCTAAAAGAGTATTGCGCATAGTGAATACAAAGGATTCTAAACATCCCTCTTGGACTGCATCACCCTTTGCCTGACCATCTATCCTTCCTCTCCTTGCCATAGCTCTTGGCTTCCATGGCTCTTATAACAGTTGGGCTGTGTTCCTCAGAGTTAGGGGTGGCACCTGGGTCATTATTGAACCTTTATGACGTATGAAAGTACTAGATACATACGTAATTCCTCAAGTGCCTCAAGATTTGCTCTTCAATTTACCTCTTTAATGTTGGGACCTTGAACTTTCTATGTCAGAGAGCTGCTCACTATCTCATTCCACAACTTTCCTGGGACAATCATTTGTCTCCCTTGATTCACAGCCATGTGTCTGTGTGCAGCTTATTCCTGGCTTTTTATAATCAAAGCCTTCTTTCTTAATCCTGACCTTCTGGATAGCCCCACTGGAGTACATACTCCAGGCACCTCAATCTCAAACTTCAAATATCAGCTGCTCCTACCTAATAATATCAATGTAAAATACTGGTACAGTGTCCCCTCACCACTTCTAGTAGAGTCCTTTCAGCTCTATGCTTCTCAAGTGTTTTTTTTTTTTTCATTTCTCATTTATCTGTGACTTATAAACAGCAGACATTTCTTCCTTGCATTTCCAGAGATCTAGGAAGGCCAGAAAGAAGGACCTAGCAGATTCAACATCTGGTGAGGACCTGCCTTCTGTTCACTTAGCCATCTTTCCCCTGTGTCTTTGCAGGATGGAAAAGACAAGACAGCTATCTGATACAGATACTCTTGGCATTCCTGAGGGCTCCAGCCTTATGATGTAATCACCTCCCAATGGTTTTTACCTCCTAATAGCATCGCTTTGGCCTCTAACAATTCAATGTGTGAATTTGGAAGGCACTCAAACGTTCAGATCATAACAACAGTCTTCAATTGCTCATTCACTTAAACTTTCATATACCTTGTGGAGTGCCAGGATGTGCTGGGTGAAAGCGGTAGGGATAGTATGGTGAGAAAAGCGAGCTAAGATTCCATGAAAGAGTAAAGAGTAAATAATCTAGAGTCAGAGGCAGCAATCAGTCAAATAGTGACATGATTCTAAATTGTATCGGATGTTGTGAGGCTGTGGTGAGGCGCAAGGCATGGTAAGAGTGAGAGGAGTAAAGCAGCTATTTCTGAGGATTAAACAGGCCCCACTTTGAGGTGTTGATCTCATGACCCTGGGAGGAAGGGATTTATTAAGTCTGCTTTGGGCAGGAAAATTATATCACCCAGACCTGGCCCTTGTTTCCATTTAGAAGAAAATATTTTGATTAGTACTCACATGAAGTTATTCTTAATTAAGTTCTGAAGGAGGAATGGCGATTCACAGGAAAGATTTGACTTGTGCTTTCCTTATTTGTTTCTGCTGCTAAACCATGTGCTCTTATAGGGCAGGATCTAATCTTTTGTATATCCCTAGAACAGATTCTGGAATAATACAGAAGAATCTTACAGCAGACATTTCTAGAAGAAATTCTTGAACATTTGAATCAGCATTAGTCCTCCTTTTCTTCCCCGTCCTCCTCTTTTTTCTCCTTTTCTCCTCTTTCTTTCTCTTCTTCCTCCTCCTCCCACTTTTTCCCCCTCTTCCCTTTTCTCCTCCTTCTGTTCCTCGTCCTCTTCTTCCTCCTCCTTCTCTGCTTCCATTT
This sequence comes from Typhlomys cinereus, assembly GCA_023101885.1. Classification (NCBI taxonomy): domain Eukaryota; kingdom Metazoa; phylum Chordata; class Mammalia; order Rodentia; family Platacanthomyidae; genus Typhlomys; species Typhlomys cinereus. The sequence continues at coordinate 12,994,511 of JALPQD010000003.1, forward strand.
TCTTCTTTTTCATCTTCCTATTATATAGATAAGGACATTGAGCTCAAAGGAATGACATTATTTCCTCGGTCCTATGACTTCTAAAAAATTCTAGTCCACAGTTAATACCAAAGCTGCCTCATAGATCAGATGCGCTGGAAAGCTGCTTTATCCCAATTATCTATGCTGGTTTCAGAGGCAAAGGGTCAAAAGTAATAAGGAAAAAGAAGAATTTGTATTCCAAGTAGCCATGAAACTTACAATGATATTCTTTATGCTATGGAACAAGGGAGATAGGACATTGTCCTGAAAACTCTTCAACAGAGCCACCTTGGATTTTTACATTTAAACACAGTGTGACTTTGCACACTTCCACAGCCCCAAAATTCTTTTTTTGTCTTTTTTTAAATTTTTTTTTCTGCTCATACAAACATAATAAGAACCCCTGTCCCCTCCCTCCCTCCACCCCTCCCTGGCCCTTTCTGTTCCCTCCCCAGTTTGTCCCTTCCTTTCCCCCCTCCCTCCCTTTCTCCCAGTGCCCCCCCTCTGAAGCATCCTTTAACGAGTATATCAAACTTTCCTCTGGGTCCTCTTCTCTGATGAGGTGTAAGGACTCAGTGGCATTTCCTAGAACTCTTTCTTGTGTTCCCCTTAAGTATAGAACACTATTGTGGCTGTTAATCCCTTGCTTCTAAGGATCCTAGTGCCTTTAGTCCAGGCTAGAATTTGAGGGGTCAATGATATGTTGGTCATTGAGCAGATCATGCAGAGTCCTGTTATAACTGCTTTGGTCCTAACTTGTGTGGAGTATCTTACATATCATGACTCCTCCCATTCTTGTGCTCTTAACAATCTTACTGCCCCCTCTTCCGCAAATTTCCCTGAGCTTCAGGATGGGGAAAGATTAGGCAGCCCTGATTCCAGGTGGTTGTTATAGAGTCTCTGATGTTCTGAATTATGGTTTGTTGATTTTTTTTTTCAGTTTTGCTGTTCCTGCAATGCCCTTGGTTCCATTTTGATGGGTATTGGATGTCACCCCCTGGCCAGAGATAAAAACCTGTTAAATTAGAGTCTTGTTATAAGTCTATTCAAAGATAGATGGAATAGAAGTAGGAGACTGCGTTGAGAGAGGGGTCAATCACCCATTTGCAAAATGGTTACCTTCTATCTGGCAGCCTATATGCCCTCCCCTTCTAGTAAGATCGTACCCCATCAATTGGAAATGATCAGGAAGGAAAGTCTGTGAACTTAATCAGATGTCTCATTACTTACTTGCAGTCCTTGATGGTGGCCTATTTCTCTGCTGTAACTTGGTCCCCTCTGTTTCTGGTGGCACAGCCCCAAAATTCTAACACTGTAAAGTGATTTCCATGTTTTCTTACAGTGCTCCCACATTTTTTTTTTTGCTTTTAAATATAGGTATTTGGTTTTTTAAAATTTTTTCCTACTTATATTAATTCTTTTTTTCAATTTATTTATTTCCGCTCATACAAACTTAATAGGTACCCCGATCCTCTCCCTCTCTCCACCCCTTCCGGGACCTCCTTGTTCCTTCACCCTTTTCCTCTTCCTTTCCCCCCTCCCTCCCTATCTCCCAGTGCCTCCTCCCCCCCATCCCTGGAGCATCCTTTAATGTGTTTGTCAAACTTTCTTCTGGGTCCTCTGATGAGGTGTAAGGACTCAGTGGCATTTTCTAGAACTCTTTCTTGTGTTCCCCTTAAGTATAGGAACACTGTTGTGGCCGCTAATCCCTAGCTTCTAAGGATCCTAGTGCCTTTAGTCGATGCTAGACTTTGAGGGGTCAATAATGTGTTGGTCATTGCACAGGTCATGCAAAGTCCTCAAATATAGGTATTTGTATACTGTGCTGATTTAATTAGGTCTTTAATTCTTGTAGAAAACATAGCTCATCAAAGTCTTTGACCTTGAGATGCTTATAAGGAGAAGTAAAGGAAATGATTGAATGATGCTTATAGAATCACTGGCTGGATAGGTTTCAATATTTGATACCACATGGTGGCTTAATTACATTGATACCATTAGTTGTAAAGCTGCCTGTTGTTTTAATCATTTCATTTGTTTTGAAGGGACTAGTGACTGATATTTAATTGACAGAGTATTGTTTCCTTTGAATTTCTAATCAGAGACTCTGGTGGCACTTATCAGGATTAATTGTCTGACTTTTTCAACATGTGCATGTTCACTTTGATCAACAAGTCATTTTATGTCAACAATACTCCCCCATGATTGATCAGCCACTTACACAGCCTGAATATCTGCACCTGGGAGTCTGACTGGGGCAGTGTCTTCTTCATCTTCAGACACCAGGAAATAAGAAGGTAGTTTTGAGGAATTCATTTATTCCTGCTATAGCCTATCCACTTCATACGTGATGACGTGAGAATTAGTTTCTTGCTGTCAACATGTATCTTCTTATAGAGGTGAATGAATAAGAACAGGTTTGAAGCTGACAAATGGCAATGGCCAAGCCCCAGATGGCCAAATTATTGCTGAATAAAGAAAGGTGTGTTGCATGTAATGCAAAGAAGCAGACTGACTTGCTTGATAGTGCTATGTGTCGCAGGTAGATACTGCTATCAACTTGGCAACTGAAGGCTCTGAACTCCAGACACAGGAGTGAGGAACTAGTAGTTAAGTTCTGAGCAAGTCTTCAGGAGATTTCTAATCAATCAGGAAGGCCCAGCCAATGGTGAGTGGTATTGGTCCCTGGAGAGGTGAGTAAGACAAAAGGAGCCAGTTAAGTAAGTTGGCATCTTTTGGAATACTCGGCCAGATATGCTGATCTGGCAAATGAGGATTGCTCCTGTCTTGGTAGTCCTGTGGATATGGTTTGGCCAGTTTCCTTGGCCCCTGGTGTTGATGTGGCCTTCCTGTAAAGCTGGAGTGAGAACTATAACTGGATAATTGTAGGACAGAATAAAACCTCCTTGTTTCCCTATAAGCCACTTGATTGTGAATTTATCAGCAACCAGTGCAGAGTAACTACTATAGCATACAATTCTGCTGAACACGGGAGAGTGAATAAGGTAAATCTGCCTATCAATCACCTGGTGGTGGACAGAACTGGATGGCTGCATCATCCTTAACCATTGTGACAAGGTCTCAGCACACTGGAAGCTGACTCATGCCTTGGGGTACTTAGATAGCCACTAACTACAAAGCAACATAGCAGTTCTCAGTATTTCTTCCATGCAGTCATGAGGACTCTTTTTTTGCCATGTGTCTAGAACATTATTTTAAAGCTATTTTGCTCTTAGTTCTGATACACCTTCCTACATATTTAATGTAGAAGTCCTTCCATATGTAAAGTCAATGTTATGCAAGGTAGATAACAAATTTCTATTCATTATGATGCACAAAAGATCTAACTAGTCTCAAGTGTCCAGTGACTTCTTAGTGTAAGACTGGTATTAGTTGATATGTGTCAGACTAGGAAATCGTCCTTTTTGATTCAGAGTGCCCATGACTCAGAGCTGTAGTTAGAATTTTAAGAGTTTCCTCTCCCTCTCCTATGTCTGAATCTCAATTTGTGCACATTCTAATGCTATTCCTGCTTGAGAGCTTTTTGACTTTCACTTTTAAAATTAAGAAACTGAAGATCAGAGAGATTAATCTGGCAAAGTCATTCACATGGTATGTGGCCAAGTGACGATTCTAATGCAAGTCAATTTGACTCCAAGCACAATGTGCTTCCACTGGCTACTGCCATCATTCTGTGAATACAGGCAGTTATTTAAGGAAATATATATTCATATTTTGCAATTCATATTCCTTTCATTTATCAACTAGCTACCATGTGCTAAACTTGATGGATATGAGGTCAAAGACATGTTTCCTCTTCACATCAGTTGCATTCAATACCAGAATGAGAAGCGAAAAAGGAAAACTTATATATATATATATATATATATATATATATATATATATATATATATATATATATATCAAGGTGGTATATTCACTTATGTAGGCTTCTGTACATACTATATGCTTAGAATACACTAACATTTAAAAGCCAGACATAGAAGATTTTAACTGACATCTCTGTAGTTCATCCTCCCTCAAGACCTGTGCTTCCAGAACACCACATAAGAAAAGGAGGGAGGGGTCATGTAATTTACCTACATCTGAAGAGCAACCAACCCATTACTTTTACCCAGATTCTGCTAGCAAAATAAACTCCTTTCCTTCCTGCTTATGCTTATGAAATTAATCCAGACTTAGTAACCCACATGATTCTGAATTGCCCTAAATTATTTTTGTGTGTGCTTCAAAATGATAAGCTATTTGAGGACATGAGGCCTGTCTGCCTGGCCGTGTTTCAGGGACTGCTGGCTGTCTGATAACATGCACTGTCCTTTCTTTCTTGAAAATAGAACCAAAATTTCATGTTGGGAAGTAATATGCCCAACTACAAAACTGGCAGCTTTTTTATTTTAAAATGCTTGATCCATCTGAAAGACTTTCATTGTTGGCCCCATCCCACCATAGCCATCTTTCTATTGGGAAAGCAGGTATCATGACATATCTATTCACCAGTTAGCATAGACTATTAGAAGGGATAGAAACCCGCAGAAGATCATGGGTGGTGATAAAGCATATATTTTAGAACACTGAACTACCAGTCCGATATTGCAAGGTTCTTTGATTTTGTTTTGATTTTTGTTCATTCACTCTGCTTTTGTTTGTTTCTGAGATGAGGATTTGCTACATAAACCACACCAGCTTTGAACTCACTAGGTAACACAGATTGGCCTGGAATACCTGGTCTCAGATTCCTAATTCTAGGATTCTTAGTGTGTGCCAGTATACCCTGCTTCCTACGTAAGAGTGTTTAGCCAGTGAAAATTATACAAAAGATTCATTTGGTCACTTTGATTTTAATTCTCCATTGCTAACATCCAAATGAAAGTTCATGTGTAGGCATGTGCACGTGCACTCTCTTTCTCTTACACACAAACACACACACACACACACACCACACACACACACACATACACACACACACACACACACACTCCACTGCATACAGGTGGACACACACAACAATTTTTAGGTGTCGTTCCCTACTTTTCCACCTTGTTTCAAGACCAGATCTCTTCAGCACTATTGCATAAGCTAAGTTGTTTGGCCTGAAATGTCTTGAAGATTCTGGTATCTCTACCTCCCATTTTTCTTAAGTGGCATAGAAATTATGAATGCTTACACCATTATATTCAGCATTTATGTGATATCTGGGAATTCAATCTCTATTCCACATGTTTGCACAGCTATCTCCTCATTCCCCACATATAATCCCCACATTCTCCACATACAATTCCCTCATTCCCCACATGAAATATCTCATAAGGATCAGTGTCAATATTTTCCTGGTACATCCTCTGAGTGTTTAGCGGCTACTCTCTTTAACTAAAATGCAATTCTTATGTCAAATACTTGACTATCTGATTTTTAAGAAAAATAGAGAAAACAGCCATTTTCATGTTATGAGTGTTTTAGATACTTTGTTTCCCCCTTTTTTGTTATATATATGAGATTTGGGAAACAGAAAGAACCAGATCAGATGTTGTGTCATCTGATGTATAATTTATATTGCTAGAATAAATGCCAGTCAGCAGTCATGGCAGCAGAGGCAGGTGGGACTGTTCCCAGGGGAAGAAACTGATGCCTTACTATTTATAGATCTTTGAAAGTGCACCAGGCCTTGTGAGATTAGAAAGTTGTCCCTGGGGATGCTCAGCAGACACCAGATGACCATGGCCAGAGATTATGGGAAAGGAGCAAAGGCTGAACTAACTGATTTTCACCATCCTTTATAATTTGAATTCCATGACTCTTTGACTCTTGAAGTTATAAGGAATTGGTTATCTAACTATGAAACTGCAAAAAAAAAAGAGGGATCAAGAAATGTCCTACATCTCAGAGAAATGTTGTACATGTACACATGTTGCCTTCAGTCTCTGTGAATTCAGAGTTCAATATCGCAGGAATGCAACTGGCAAAGCCAGAGAGTTCAAAGGCTATTCCCATCACTGCTACCTCTCTGTTTCTATGGCAATTCTACTGCACCTGCTAAGTATCTTTCTGCTGGGCTCACAAGGCTCAGTCACTACATTGGGCTGGCAATAGGAATTTAATGTGCAGGAAAGGGAGATAAAACTGAATTGGATCAGTGTTCAGGTACTGCTTCTACCAAGTTTTTGGAAGTGTCTTTATGACTCAATTCCTGGGCAGGCTAAAATTGCATATAAAATATTTTCAGTACCAACAGTTTAATATGAATTGTATCAAGGGAAGGTGACCTTTTGTATCTGCCAAATTGTAACTCTGAAGATCCTAAACAAAATCATTGTGTCAGGGTGATGCACTTCTTTTAATAGCTCATATCCTGGCTAAAGTACTCGTGGTTTCCCCATCTTAAATTGATGGAATCATTAAAGAGGAAGAAACATACATTCATTAGTCATTATTATTCAGGTCTTGTTGATTTTATGTCTTATACTGGTTCTCAATAGGGCTGGCATATCAAAAATGATTATAGACTCTGTTGCTCTTATGAAGAGCAATTTTGTACTAATATTGAATTATGTAGTGAGATAGATGATAGATGATGATAGATAGATGACAGACAGATAGTAGGAAGCTAGAGATGGATGGATAGATAGGCCAAATAGATAAAAAAAATCAGTGATGATAGAAAAAATGTATACTATATATTAGATATATAAATGATATATAGATAGATAAATTTATAGATAGATAGATAGCACTATATGAAGAATTATTCATTCATTTGTCTTCTCAGTTTTAGTGATGGGATTGAAATGAACAATGAATGCTATAAGAAAGTATGATATGGACACATACTTAATTTTAAAATTCTCTACCAAACATTTACAGGAGCTTAATCCATCCCAAGTTAACATTACTCTATTTACAGATAATAAGGTATATTGTTGATATAATATAGTTTCTGTATGTGTGTATTTCCAAAGATCAGTCCCACTGGGCACATGGAAACCCTTTATTTTTATTAACGTTAATATTTCAATCATTGCCACACCAACGTCATCCTCCACCTAATTTCTTTATGTCATGTCCTTAAGAGTCCCTGATCCTTCTCTAGTATCTGAGTCACAAGGAAGTGACTTTATTTCTGCCTGAGAACCCCAAGGAAGACTTCAACTTGGAAGTCACAAGTAACTGAGAATTCAAAGATTTAGAGATTCTAATAAAATTGTATGATTAGGACATTAGGCCTGCAACTACTAGAGAAAAAAAGCACTCATATTCATATCCTTCATTACATTTTAGTCTTTAGGAATTTGCATTCCAGTGTTGTCATACAATAGAAAAAGATTTATGATACCTACATTCTGACATCTGTTTGTTTGTACTTGGATCCTGGGCCTCAAATTCATTGGCTGCATGACCTAGGAAGGTATCTAACCTCCTTGAGCCTTAGCTCCTTCATCTGTAAAATGGGGTAAATTATAATATGTATTATATGTAGAACTATGAGAATGGAATTGACGGGCAGGCAGTGTTGTAGAACTATCCTAGTCCATGAAGGATACTTGTGACCAAAAAGCTTGCAGTGAAAGCTTATGGTCATAAAGACTCTAGTTCTCTAATTTCTTTCTCTGTCTCCGGTCCTGAGACCAAAGCCTAGCACACAACAGATGATCCATGACTTTTTCCTGAATGAATGAGCAAAGATATCCGGGAGTGAAAAAAAATTGACTTTGGATGCTGTGCAAAGCATTAACAGAACATCAAATTAATGAAAATGTATAATTCCTGTGTCCAAATATCTGCACTGAAAACCAAAAGAATATGTCATGACAAGCCAAGCCTCTAAGATGCACATTGTATCTTAAGAAACAGGATTTTAAAAAAGAATTACTTCTCTTTACACATTCTTTTGACCTTTAAAATATTAATGGCTAAAGGAGACAGTATTGGAACTACATTGAGTCACTATTTTGATTAAACGTTGAAATAGAACATGTTATTTCAAAGTCCACCTCTTTGCCTCCAACCAGCATTACTCCAAATGACCCACTCACTCGGAGCACTTGCACCCAAAATAACATATACTTGGCATTTGTAATATAATTTATGAACTCATCTGATATTTTGTGTTCAAGATGATAAAGGAAATGAGTTTTCAAGGGGAAATTATCATCCCTGATGTGTATCAGGCAAGGAAAAGGAAAAGAAGGGCTTGAAAAGTGTGTGTGTGTGTGTGTGTGTGTGTGTGTGTGTGTGTGTGTGTGTGTGTAGTGTGTGGTGTGTGTACACTTGTGAAGGCCAAAGGACAGGGATCTGCCTGTCTCTGACTTCCAGCACTGGCATTACAAGTCACACCGTCGTGCCTGGCTTTTGAAACATGGGTTCTGGGGATGAACTCAGGCCATTGTACTTCCAAGGAAAATTACCAAATGAACAATCTTCCAAACTCCCAGGTTTCTTAACACCTAAACATTGGACAGGCTACATTTTTGCACTGTTCATTTACTAGTAGGGTGTTTCTCTCTCTCTCTCTCTCTCTCTCTCTCTCTCTCTCTCTCTCTCTCTCTCTCTCTCTCTCTCCCCCTCCCCCCCCATACTTCTTGCCCCTACATTTCTATAACTCTGAGGGACAAGGGTAACGGGCTTTTAAGCTGAGACCAGGAAACAATAGACTCATTAGTAGTTGGTTGGTCCTGGTACTAGTGTTCTCCTGGGCATGCGTGAACACAGTGCCCTCTGGAATTGCCTTGCAGACTTCAGCAGATAGGACTTCTCTGGGCAGGGCACCTTCCAGTCCCTGCTTCCTGGCTTTCCAGCTTTTCTCAATCCATATTTTTAAAAAAAAAAAGCAGCTTGGGCTGGAGAGGTGGCTCAGGGGTTAAGCCTCCGCCTTGCAGGCGGAAGGTCCTGAGTTCGGATCCCAGATCCCACGTATAGATGCCAGGCGGAAGCGGGGGCGGCTTGCACTTCTGGTCCTGGTAGGGCGGAGCCTGTGAATCCTGGGCAGAAGGAGGTGGAGGCGTCCATGGTGGTTCGCAAATTCGTCCGTGGTTCTACACATACACAGACACACACACACACACAGACATACACACGCGCGCACATACACACGCACATGCGCACAGTTGAATAAATAATAAAAAAAAGCAGCCATGCAAACATTATTTTTTTCTTCCTGCACCTAAATGCAAATAAGACACGTACCTGGAGAAAAAGGACTTGGAGCAAGGAGTCTGAGTTCAAATGCTTCCAACCACCATGCTCTGATTCCTATCTGCTCTGCTTTTAGAATCACAGGCATTCCAAGCTGGAGTAGATATTAAAGGCCACCAGAAGCCTCTTTTAACCAGTATCTTTCTCCAATATCCTGAATGGGACAGGAGGGCTGGTCTCCTGACTAAAGAAATTTCAAAAGTCCTAGAGGCAGCTTTACCTACTATTTTGTATTCGGTCAGCTCCAACTCCTGAACTATATGAAGTCAGGACCCTCTTCAGCTCTAAAACTGCTGTGGCTCTCCATGTCACACCATCTGCAGTGAGTGTCCCGAACTCTTCTCTGTCCATGTGCTTTCTTACTCCTGCTTCATCCCACTGAATCCAGTCTCTCAACATAATCCATAAACCTTCTCTATCCTTCCTCAGCCTTCCATCTCTGCTGACGTTTCACGGCAGTCTGTGTTCTTTTCTAGAAATCCTTAAGAATGCCACCCTGACCCTACACAGGCTGACTGGCCCATCTGCCTGAATGTCCTTTCCCCAGTGGTCCTCTCAACTTGCGTACATTTGTGGTTGAGTCACCCTCCTTGACATCTGCCTTTACATTCTGCTTTAAAATTATAATATTTCCTACGATGCAACTTGACCAACCCTGACTTTGCTTTCTCCAGTCACTCGTTTTGCTTTTAGAAAAAAATAGATTATTTTATATCACTGAAAATAATTGATTGAAATCATTCAAGAACAGCAAACACAGAGATCAGAAACTGTGTCTATTTTAAACTGTGTCTCTAGAAGTGCCTAATGCTTAACAGGAAGCAGTTATGGGGGGAATAACTTTTCTGTTACGAATAAAGAGATGAATTTTCATATAGATATATCCAGATATTTTTTTCTGGTTCTTACATAGATACATAGCACATTTTCCTAGGATTCAGGAAGTTCCTTTTATTTCTTATTTTCTGTGTCAGTACAAGAAAAAAGGATGCTTTCTATTTTGTTAACTAACATAGCCTGAGTTGTGCTTGTTCTTACTGAGTTGAAGAGAGTTTCAAAGTGTATATGATTAACCTGTTCCAAGTATACAGTATGTGGTCTGGTGCTTGAACTATCCATGAGAATATACCTAAGATACCACAGATTTATGCCTCTTTCCTTTTGCTGTGCCAGTTTGCACACCAAATGTCATTGTCGCAATAATTCTGCAGTGCAGAAGAATTTATTGTGACACATGGATCTATGTTAAAGGAAAAGAGGGAAAGAAATTACTGCTGCAGCAGCAGCTCATGGGCACTGGATGCTCATCATCTGTCAAGGCTCTGCACAATTACCTCATTTAATCACAAGGACCTGTGAAATAAGGACCTTTAGCATCCCCATCTAACACATGAAGAGTCCAAGGTCCTAGGGGTCAAGTAGAGTCTTAGTCATTCCACACTGGGAAAAGACAAATGCTAGATTCAAATCTCAGAAGCTGACCTTTCTTTCGTTCATTAGGTTAGGCTGGTGAGGCTTTTCCAGATGTGGTCTTGCTCTTCCCCCCCTCCTCCTTCTCTCCCCAGTGATCCTGGAAGGAAACTCACCATTATTCCACTTTCTAAAAATGGCAAAATAAGTGTTAAGTGACAAAAGTAGCATTCAAATCCAGAATAAACATTTATTTTAAAAATTGTGAACAGGATGGTGTTGGGCATGAGTCACCAGGGGCTGGGGACATTTCGTGTTCTGAGTTCCCATTATATTTTTACTACTGAATGTGTCACTAGGTATATCACTTAGCATTAGAAACCAAAACATATCACATTTACTCATAAGTATCGTGCACTTAAATTTTGGAGGACGGTTTTATTTGACTGAAACATCAAATGAGCAAGCTAGAATCAGCAGGGGTGTACTGAACCCTTGCTGATAGATAGTTTAATCCCTATTATGGATGCCAGTCCTTAGCTAGCTGTCTTTTTAAACCACTCTGCTTTCTGTGCTTATTAGACAAAAAGAGATTTGGTGAATTTCTCAGTTCTTCCTACCTTGTAGAATTATACAGTTGGGAAACTTCATGTTAAGTCACCTTGTTTACCAACCAAGCTTCTCAATTTGAGCCCAGTGAGTTTTATTTTGGTCTCTATTGGACCAATGTAATGTCCATTTGCAACAAAAAAACACACAACTTTTCTGAAGTGAAACAGAAGAATCTGTGGAATTCTCTGCACAAGTCAGGATTACAAGTTAGGTGACATGGGAATTATCCTAATCTTGGGGACACACTGAATTTTATCAATCCTGAATGATGGGTGCCTTCAAGAAGCAAACAGACAAAAACGCCAAGCCTGAGGCTGGGAGAAGATAAAGTATTCGCATCTCTAGTATGGGGACCTCAGTTCAATCCCCAGAGTCATGTAAAAAATGTGAGTTATGGTGGTACATGTTTGTCATCTCAGCACTGGAGAGGATAAGTTTAATCGACAGCCAGTTTAACATAATCACAGCCGCATGCCCATCAACAGAGGAGTGGATAATGAAAGTGCTGTACATATACACAATAGAATATCACTCAGCCATGAGACAAGATGAGATTATGTAATTTGCTGGTAAATGGGTGGAACTGGAAACTTTAACACTGAGTGAGGTATCTCAGACACAAAAAAAATAAGCACCATATGTACTCTCTTATATGTGGATACTAGCACTAATATTCTTGTCAATGTATTTGGATTAGAATTACTGGAAGAGCCAGAAAAATTTGAAAAAGACCAGTAGGTGGGAAGGATGATTAGGGTGAAATGTTTTAAAGGGGAGATTTAGGATACCATGACAAGTAGAATGAGGGAGGGACTGATTGGGAAAAATACATAGCGGGGAATAAGGAGGGGATGGGAGATAGGAGGGACAGAGGGACTTACAGAAAATCCCTAAGATTATAGGAAGTAACTCCAAAGGAGCATTCTATGCTAGTAATATATCAAAAAATGTCTTTTAAAGAAAGGAGTAAGAATCAGCAGTCCCTATGCAGAGGACCATGGAGTGAGGAAAACAGGGGGAAGGGGGAGCCCTAAGCTGATCCCCTTAGAACCCAGTGACATGACAAAATTATACTAACAGTAACAGAAATGTCACACTTCCTCATAAAATATTGGTCAGAGAGGTCTCAAAGGATCCCAAACATTTTAGGCTTTTGCCATTGCTCTTGGTTGCTCTCTAAATAACTGTTGGTAAGACCCTACTACTGATGATGTAACACATATAGATCACAGAACATAGGCAAAATACATCAACTAGAACTGGTCTGAGAACTTCCTCCTTGCTGGATAGCTTATACAGTACAAAGGAATACTGTAGAAGCTCCTAGGGGAGAGAAAAAAATCCCAGGCCCCATCAATGCATGAGATCTGTAAATTGCAATTAAAAATCACCATAGCAACAGGTAACCTCCAGTATAATGGTGGCATGAGTATCAACGAGATAATCAATAGCTTTCTGATCGAACTCAAGACCCACTTGTCAGAATGGAGCACATTCTTGTTACTATAAATCATATCAAGAAACTAAAAAAGGAAAGGAAATAGATCAATAGAGAAAAACAGCCAATGAACCTACAGATAGGAAGACAGTACACCATATTGCTCTGTAAATAGCTGTTATTATACCCATAGGTTGGAAGAACATTTAACATTCAGCCTAGAAGTCTTCTTCCACAACAGAGGTAGAGGATCTCAACACCCTGACAGGAGGTAACCTGGAGCAATAGACTAGCAATGAAGTAGACAACAAGGGCCAGCCATAATGCAGAGTGCCAGTGGCTTAGCAACGCTCACCCAGAATCAGGCCAACCTAATCTCTCTCCATCCTAAGGCTTTGGGAACCTTGAAAAAAAGGGGGCATTGAGATTGCAAGAACCTAAAGATAGGGAGGTTCACCACTGTACAAGACATTCCACTCAAGGCAGGACTACTGCATCTAGGAACTCACTACAGTGAGACTTGTCCTTCCCAGACCTCCATAATGAGCGACACACCAACATGCCCCCATAAACTACCTAGGAACTCAAAAAGATAAGAACAGACAGTGGAAACCTTGAGGATTAAAGCTGAATGAGTGAAGGGAAACGCCCCTGTCAGTGGGGTGGCTCAAAGAGAGGTAACTTGGTGTGTCTCAGACACCTGAACCCCCACTAGAGTAGACAAGCCAGAGGGAACCCTGGGGTCCATGGAAGCAACCAGGCAGGAGCGTGGGAGGGAGTACGAGGGATTGATGAAGGGATGGAAGGGAAGGGAGATGGAGAGAAGCAGGGATTAGTACTAAATATGCTTGTAAAGTAGAAAAATAAAATAATAATAGTAATACACATAATCAGTGACTTTCAGACCAATGAGAGACCACATGTCATAAGACGTGGACAACAGTCCTTGAACAACACCTGAGGTTGTCTTCTAGCCACATATGTAAACATATGTGCCTTTGTGCCTGCACATAAATGCATACAAACACACACACATGCCTGTACACACGCACATATACACACACACACAAATACACACACATGCACATGCCTACACACACACAGACACGCAAATTTTTAAAAAGCACTTGATGAATTGCTATTTTTAATTCAGTAACTAATGATGAATCAAAATGTTTCTTCAAGCGCAATTACCCAATAGAAATTGCCATAGTAACCATCACATTACAACACATATTCCTCATGCTCACACCAAGAACTTCTTTGGGAGCTGTTTTGCCACCACCTCCGTGACACGGCCATCTGCTGTGCAGAGAGAGGAGGAGGTGATGGGGGAGGTTGGCAAGGAAAAGGTAATTCTGTTTTTGCAAATCACTGGGGGCAAGATCTTGGGGCAGAGATATATTGGCAGAAAAGAAACCATTTTCTGTGGCATTCTATGGAGTTTTCACCAGGATCATATGTATCTCAACCCAAGAACTTCAGATAAAAAAAATGCATTGCTTCAAGGGTACCTACTCCTTTTCTGCTTCTCATACCAGGCACCACTGGAAGATTACCTTTGTCTTTCTTTGGCCTGGAACAACTGCTGGCTCTTTTCTTCCTCTCCCTCTTCATCTCTCAGTTAAACATTTCATCCTCAGACAGGTTTTCCATGGCTATATGACCTAAAAGCTCACATGCTATCTCAGAGAGAAGGAGCCTTATTTAACATTAGACTCTAATGTATCTCAATCCTGCTTAGAAATCAATAAATATTTATAAAAATGAATGAAAATGGGTAAAAGTAACTGTGAAACAGTCACACTCATCAAACATATTATGATCTACATGCTACAAATCCTAGAAGCTACTGTGTTAGCAAATGGAGCACATGCTTGTTGTACCAGTAAGAGATACTAGGTATTAGGTTAATGATGGTTCCATATCTAGGAGAAGAGGGGGAAGCAGGAATAGATAACTGGATACATTCAGTTGTAATATGAATTCAACAGATACTGCAATCCTATCAGCAGTTTTGCAACTAGGGTGATTTTTCCGACCTATACTGAGTTGGTGTTATAAGCTCTGGTGGAGGGGGCATGCGTAGGACACTTGAGTGTGTGTGCTTGTGGAGGCTCAAAAGTGACATCAGGAATCCTCCTGGCTTGCTGTTCCTCCTTACAGCTTTGCTCTAGGTTTACCCAATCCTACCTTCCGGGGCCAGAATTGCAGACCGTGGCCATTTCTGCCTGGCATTTTTTATTTGGAATATGGGAATCTAAACTCGAGTCCTCTTGCTTGCTAGGCAAAGGTTTTAACCATGGAGCCATAGCCCCAGCCTAGTGTTACAAATTTGTGTACAACATGCTTATTGGTCTTGGAGCTTGACTTTGAGTAAAGAGGCCTCTTCTGCTGAGCTGAGGACTGCCCACCAGAAGCCACCTGCAAGCCTATAGCACGGGTCTCATCATGGGCTCCAGCCCACTCTGCCCCTTTCTCCTCCGAGTCTACTTCACGCAAGGTTTGAGAGCCTGTTCTCTGATTCTGACAAGCCACTCTTCTCCAGAGAAGTTTACAAAAAGAAGAGGAATAGTACCAATTACAGTCCTCGTGACTCTAGCTCCTTCTCAGGGCATTAACATGATTACCACTCTCTTCCTCTTCTGCTCTCTCACTATGGACGAGTGCATTTTCTGGCTTCGGTGGCTTACCTAGAGGTATGACCCAGACTTTCACTCCCCAGAGGCTGAGCCTCTGGTCACAATGCTTTTCTACCAATTCCCTTCCTGAAAGTGAAATGTTTTCTGCTCCCGAGTTACAAGAGCCCAACATGCTCAGGTAAAAGTCCTCATTCTGTAGCTCCATGGTACTGTTGCCCTATCAGGTGATTAGAGCATTCACATCCTGGAATTCTAAATTACAGAACCCAAGGTTTCAGGAACCCCAAGGGGATCACCGGAAATAATGAAAAAATGATGTCTTTCTATTTTCCACCTCTGGTTTCCAAACTCTTTTTTTTTTTAACATTTTTTATTATTATTTCTGCTCGTACAAACTTAGTAGGTACACCGGTTCCCTCCCTCCCTCCTCCTCCCCCCCGACCCCCCGCTCCCCCTTCTCTCACCCCTCCCTCCCCATCCCCCTGTGCCTCCCCCCCAATCCCGGAGAATCCTTTAATGTGCATGCCAGACTCTCCTGTGGGCCCTCCTCTCTGATGATGTACAAGGACCCATTGGCATTTCCCTGAACCCTTTCCTGTGTTCCCCTTAAGCATAGGAACACTACTATGGCTGTCAATCCCTTGCCTCCAAGGATCTTGGTGCCTTTAGCAGATGCTAGACTTTGTGAGGTCAATAGTGTGTTGGACATTGCGCAAGGCATGCAAAGTCCAATTATGATTGCTTCAGCCCTAACTTGTGTGGAGTATCCTGCATGTCATTGCTCCTCCCATCCCTGTGCTCTTACAATCTTACTACCCCCTCTTGTGCAAATGTCCCTGAGCTTCTGGATGGGGAGAGATTAGGCTGGCCTAGTTCTAGGTGGTTGATATAGAGTCTCTGAAGTTCTGGATTATGGTTTGTTGGTTTTCTTTTGCAGTTTTGCTGCTCCTGCAATGCCCTTCACTCCATCCTGATGGGTATTGTATGTCACCCCCTGGCCAGAGACAAAAAACTGTTAAACTAGAGTCTTGTTATAAGAGCACATTCAAAGGTAGATATAATAAAAGTAGGAAACCACAGTAAGGGAGGGGTCAATCACCCATTTGCAAAATGGTTACTTTTTATCTGCCAGACTATATGCCCTCCCCTTCTGGTGAGATCATACCCCCTCAGTTGTAAATGATCAGGAACGAAAGTCTGTGAACTTGACACGATGTCTCATTACTTACTTGCAGTCCTTGATGGAGGCCTATTTTCTCTGCTGTAACATGGTCCCCTCTCTCCTTGTTTCTGGTGTGGCCCTCCTACCCCATCCCTCCTGTTCATAATCCTTGCAATTACTGTAGGTATTACAGAGATTTATCTTTGAGTGTCTCTAGGTGGGCTGAGTGGGTTTGGTACTAGGAGCCACCTATTAGGGAGTACATACAGTGCTTAATTTTCTGGGTCTGGGATACTTCACTTAATATAATTGTTTCTAATGACATCCATTTCCTGGAAAATTCCAGTAATTCATCATTTTTGATGGCTGAGTAGTACTCCATTGTATAGATGTACCACATTTTGCTGTCTGGAGATTTGTAAAGAAATTAAAGATTGAAATGCCATATGACTCTGCGATTCCACTTTTGGGAATAACCCCCCATGCAGCAGAGGTCCACCTCGACAGCACAAGTGTGACCATGTTCATAGCAGCACTGTTTACAATAGCAAAGTCATGGAATCAACCCAAATGTCCAACAGTTGACGAATGGTTTCCAAACTCTTATATTCAGGAAAAGGGACAGAGCACCATGTGGAGATTTTTGATTTAAACTGTGCCCTGAGTCTGGAGGATGGACGCATCTTCAGAGTGTGATGACCATAGGATGGCTTTTCTCTCAGTCTTCTCCAGGTTATGCTGTCCAGGCATCAGCATCTGAAGTGAAGCAAGTGGAGCAGGTAGGACCTCAGGGTCTTCTTTCAACCCATGCTCTATGGGAGACTTCTTGTTCTGACACAGCAGTACTAAAGGCACTACAGTATTCTCCCAAACTGGACTCTTCTGTAAATCTTTTCCCAAGATTATAGTAAACTATCCCAGGTCCACAGTGATAAAACTAACTGTATACAAAGCACTTTCTGGGGGTTGAAGCATATTTCCAGCTATGCCCACCCTATGTGTCAAGAGTTTCCAATTTGTCCGTGACCTGCCTCTGACCTGATCAAGAGTCTCTCTACAGGGACACAATCCATCTCATTAGGCTCTTTGCTCCCTCCTGCTCCATCCATATAGCACTTTAGATACAATTATCTGACAGGTTCTGGATAAAGAGGGAAGAGAATTGAATCAGTGTCCACTTTGGTCTTCGAAACTTATCTGATTTGCCTGACTGCTAATATTTATAGACTTCATTTCCAAGGCAGGGTTGAAAATGTCCCTGTGTCCATAAGATGAATCTTTTCAGAAAAGGTAACAGATTCCTTCCTTGAAAAAGAGCAACAAGATGTCATTCATTCAAAACTTCAACAAATATTTAGTATGCACCACCCCTTGCTCAGAGCACAGCCAGGGAGCGTGCATCTATTAAACATTAAAGGTTGTGGCTTTACCAGTGTCTACCTCTTGCATTCACATTCTCTGTTGCATATCTCATAGCAGGATGCTGACACATGTTTTATTTTGCTCTTTGAATGAAAGTTTCTCTACCTCAGGAATCACTGCTGCCCTAGAGTTAGGGTTGAAAGCTAACAACTGAGTAGAAAACCATGCAAAATGCCTTAAATGTCTACAAAAATCAGTCAATGAATATATTTTATCTCAACAAGTGGAACAAGTCTACATTTATCTCCAGTATAGTTGAGTGCTGCAAAAAGGAGTTAGCTTGTGTTTAGGGGCCATAATATATAGAACTCATGTACCTTCAAACCTAGTGACTCAATGGTCCAACGGAGTGGATACATTTCTGTAGGCCTCCAGGCTGTAAATAGACTGCTGACTCTCATATTCTCATGCTGGGAAAAAGTCCAGGCACAGTCAATATTGCTCAAAGTTCTTAGGATGTTTTATCTATCTCTTCTCTTCTCTTTCCTGCTCCTTCTGACTCTTAATCTCAAACCTTGCATCCTTAGCATATAAACTAAAGGCACACATAATTTTCTATCTTATAGAATTCAAGGCCAAAGAAGAACCTTCTTCTCATGCCTCTTGCAAATAGTGTGTCCATATACAACATGCATGGATGGGCCTGGCTCTTGATTTTCCTTATTAAGTAACAGTTGATTGGTTTGCTGGAACATATGGAAACAGCATCTCCCTCTAAAACACAGATAACACTAATGTTAGTAAGTGTTGTCTGTGATAGCATCTTGCTAGACGTTCAAGGATGTGTTTGTTAATGCTCAGATGATAAGGTCTAAATATACTGAAGGTAGAGACTAGGCAGAACTGCACTCCCGAGCTCTGTTCTCAAGCTTAGAGTTCCAGTCTGTAATTGTTTCCATATCCATATCATCAGTGAGGTCACACACTGAAAAATAAATTGAATGAGATAATGGCACTTTCATGATGCCATTGGTATATCCAATGCCTTGGTCCTCTCTTTGCTGCCACACCCACAACTAGTCTCTTTGGTCCGACAATTTTATGTCCATGAATTCTGGAATTTCATCTTCCTAGATGCTCTTCTTGCTTTTCCTTGCTGTCACACACACGCACTGCTTTTTCGAAACCCCCTTCCCTACATCTCTGCTTGTCTAACTCCTACTTACCATTCAGGCTTGAGCTTAAACACCAGGAAGCCTTCCTGGATCCCCCTAACCTCAGTGGTCTCCACTGCTATGCCCTGTCTTTACAGAACAGTGTCATCGGTATGTTCAGAGGTGTGCTGTGCAAGCTGGCCAGCTGGCATCCAAGCCTGGCTCTTCCACTTCACGCAGAGGTGACACAAAACAAGTGGACTTACCAATTGTTGCCTCAGTTTCATCAACTATAAAAAGGGGCTTAAAGTGACCAGAACTAATAAGCTTGGGCTTTAGTGGAATTAGGACTGCGACCTTTTGCTTTTCCCTGTTAAAATAATTCTAATGCTCACTCTAGTAATAGCAGTAGCACTTTTTTCATTGGCTTTCTGTGTGAGGAGATGTAAATACAGTGGTTATGGCAGGACTTAGCTGATGCTCAGTAATAGTAACTGTCACACACCAAGCACAGATGTCTATCTTTGATGTATCTTTGCCCTAATATTCATCCTCCTAAGAGGTGAGAGTATATCTTCCCGATGAGACCTGAGTTGTTTGAGCAGGTGTATTATTTGTTCTGACCAAATCTGTACCTCTAGGGTGCAACTCAGGAGATACTTTTAAAGTCATATCAAAGGAAGTAAATTTGTAGAGTTGACTTAGAAGCGTAGAAATGTTAAAAAGAGATTTTTTTTCTTTTTGTTTGCAAAGCAAGTTTTGAAAACTAATCTGTACACCCACCACCAATCCAAGGATAACTTTTTGAGTATTTGTTATTTTCTGGCAGCTGGTAAGCTCTGGGACAGGATATGTTGGTCTCTGAACTGCTGATGTTTGGATCCAGGTAGATCTCTGTTGAAAAGGAAGGGCGGCCATGCACCAGGTAGCTGTTGGTCTATCTCGCTATTCTCTGCTGCTACCTGTCAAGACCAGTCCTCACCATCTCAGATATGACAACCAAATTGCTTTGAAATGTGCAGATTCCCTGCACAGTCATTTTCTTCACCTTAAATAGCACCAGAAGTGTAGAGACCTTGCCAAAACTCATGAGTGCAATCCTGACATTGTTTATAGGGGCTTCTGATTTCCTCCCCGAGTCTCTATGTGTTCTTTTTCAGCTGACAGAGGTTAGTCAGTTGACTCAAGAAGGATAATACATCTACATAAAATATTTCTTATGTTTGTCCATCCATTAGTATGTGCCTATTGTTTTCCAGACAAGGTTTCTCATTTCTTTTTCATCTCCTTTTAGATGTGATGTTTTTCCTCTTATTTTTGGTTCAGTACAAGGAATCTCGTATTCTCACTCACTGTGGGACATGATTTATTTTAAAAGATCAGTTTTCTGAGAAGTCATCCATACCCCAGCAACTGCTTAGGCACTTGCCAGTGCAGGCATCCTAGATGAAGCCAAATGGGTCACATATACCAAAAAGATGTGAAAGTAGGAGGGAGGCTTTTTGGAAAGGAGAGAGTATCAAGTGAGGTGTGGGGGGGAAATGGGTAGAAAGGGGATGAAAATACATAAAAACCAATGTATGTATAAAAGTGCCAAAGAACAAAAAAACAAATTAAAAGAAAAAAGATCAGTATTATCAAGAAACTAAAATGTGGTATTTGGGCAAAGTGCCCCGTGGAAAAACTGTCATCTTGTCACTCAACTCTGCCTTTTTTGGAGATATCCTCACAATGTTTTGGAAACTGTCAGTTTTGACATTTCACTATTTGACATTATGGGAGTCTAAACAGGACTGGCGAGAGAACTAATTACTACTGGTATTTGTTTTTCCTGACTTTGTCTCCCTGCTTTTCACCATTCTTAGTGACCTAGGAAATGATTCATCCACCAGGAAGCATTGTGATGATGTGAAAATGTAAGCTTCCTGAAGAATTCATGTTCCAAATGGAAAAACCAAAAGTTTTTTGGTTAATAGATCTTTGATTAATGGGAACAAGTTGTAGATCTTTGGTTAATAGATCTTTGATTAATGGGAACAAGTTGTAGGAAAATCTCTTATGGCAGCCGAATAAATGAACTTGAAAAAATCCCAATGCCCAGGAAATTGATCTCTTGATTAGGGATCAGATTTTCCATAAGAAATACACTTCCTGACATCCAAAAGCACACAGAAGCCAGCCATGCCCCTTCAGTGACTCTCCTGCCAAATCTCCCAGCTGCTCCTGACGACAACTGCAGAGTGTCCTGTCAGCAAACATTTACTGAATGACTGCTACATGTCCAGTGTAGGAATCCTGAGCTGGAGGGCAGCAGCCACTCTCTTCACAACGGTACAGATGAAGCCCAGGAACTGACAGGCGCTTTGAGTCAGAACCACGAAAGTGTTCTTCTAGGATGTTTGCACTGCTTGGAACAGCTCCACATATGGGATTTCCAGAGAGGAGTTTCAAAGAGGCATTTATTGCACTGAATGCCATGAACATGGGCATGTATGGAAGTATGTGTGTCAAGCAGACAGACATGAGGGTGGGAGGGAGAGATATGGATTGGTGAAGGGAAGGGAAGGGGTTAGGGAGAGGGGGAAAGAGGAGAAGGAAGAACAACCACTCATATGTTTGTATAAAAGGAGAATTCTTATTTTTGAAAATAATGAAAAAAGAAAATGTGTATGTGTGTCTATGTGTACGTCTGTATGTGTGTCTGTGTGTACATCTGTATGTGTGTCTGTGTGTACGTTTGTATGTGTGTGTGTCTGTCTGTCTGTCTGTTCTCTGTCTGTGAGTCTATGTTTTTGGAACACAGGAAGAGAGACATTTAGGGAGAAAGAACCTGAAGACTGGGTTGATGAGGAGGGCTAGTGTTCTGCATTACTCAGGGCTGCAGCAGGACACAGACAATTCAAGAAGTAAATGGTGTGTGCTCAGTCAAAGCTTCAGACAAAATCAAGAGCTCATAAGCTTTGATGAGCCACTCGTAGATGAACTAAGCCATAAGCAAGATGTGTCCACTTCTGGTGACTTGAGAGGCAAGACAGGAGTGATATTATCAGATACTGGTAAACCTACAACACTATAGAGGAATTCACTCATTGTCCAAACTGTAGGATTCTCTTCCCTTCACTCCCCACCATTCCTTCCTCCCTTCTCCTGTTCCTGATTTCCCTATCTCCTCCTTGGATTTGCTAAGGCAGAAGCCAGTGGCAGCTGAGGTTAAGGAAACCTGACAGATACAGTCCAGATGAATCAGTCTTGGGAATGCACAGGATGGGATACAGAAAGGCTGTTCCGTTGAAGCAGGAGACACCAGCAAGCTGGTCCCCTACTTCCAACTTTCCCCTGTGCCTGGAAGCACAAGAGGAGATACAAAAGTCAGAAGTGATGGGCAGGAAAAGGACAGTGCCAAGTCCCCCAAGCTCTGTGGAAGCAGCCTATGTAGGATGTGATCAGCACTGGCTGCCATGTCAAATGCTGGCTGTGCTTCAGGCAAATACTAAGTCCTTTGTGTGCAATGAAGCAATCTTCTCCAAATTGTTCTGTAAATACCTGTAAGTACCTGTTATTATGCCCATAGATCGGATGAGCACTCAGTACTCATCCTAGAAGTTTTCTTCTGCAACTGAGGTAGAGGTTCTTTTTTTTTTTTTTTTTTTACAGTCAAGCCTTAAGAGTATTAAGGCAGAGAAAGGAAGAGAAAGAAAGGAACTCTTGGACCTCCTCCTTGAGGGGCAAGTTTGATGGCTGGCAGGGTGAAGGGTATTTACAGATTTGGGCAAGTGAGAGGGAAGTGGACTGTCTTTTCCTTATTTGTTAGTTTTACTTTCTTTAAACCTGATTGGAGTTTTTGGTCTCTCCTTATGTCTGATTGGTCTGTTCATATGGGGGACCAGCTCAGTGGAACTGTTTCTTTGAGGAATTTAACTCATCTGATATGAGGAGTTCAGATTCATATCCTTTTATAAACAAAGGACTGAGGGGAGTTGGGCGCCTCATCTCAGTGGGACATTGGAGCCTGAAGAACAACAGGGTGCATTCCTGTAGGATAATCCCAGCAATGGGGGGCAACCTTCAAACATCTCAATCTGTCTACTCTGTCTAAAAACTGCCTAGGAAAAAAATATTCTAGCTAAAAATTCCTATTCTGAACCATTTAACAGAAATTATTCTCTCCCTCACCCATAAATCTAAAAGGTCTGCAGCTTCAGTAGCTCCTTGTTCTCATCTCTTCTTTTTCTACGGATCTTTCCAAAAATCTCTGTGTCTGCCATACCTTGAGGTAAAGGTTCTTATTCAATCTTGATAAGCACTCATGAAGAGGCATCATTCATTGACTGGCAAGTTCCAGCTACCTCCGTAATGGCTTCATAGGCTGTCTCATTTCTCCTCACAATAACTCTTTAGGTCATAGGGATTCATTACTCTTTTCCTACCATTGGCTGATTAATGACAGGTAATCAGCAAGTGTTTACACTAAAACCAAAACAGACATGGAAGACTCTAAAACCTTAACTGCAGACCCATCTCAGCCAGTTGAGAAGGAGGAGTCATGAACACACCCTTTCTTCCTGCCTGTGAGAAGCTGCACGGCTAAGGCCTCTCTTGAAAGGAAGGTGAATGTTCCTACCCCTTTAATTCCCCTCTGCGTACTTCAAGCTCAGTCTCTTAGCCATTTGGTGAGTTCATCTCAAAGCTTATAGCACTATTAGTCCACAAGCAGCAAGAGGCACAGTCTGGTTTACTGGGAAGAGTTATGGACAACCCCAGCACACTGCTGGCCCTGTGAAAGGCACTCAGAAAATTGAGGCTCAGTGTGATGCCAAGAAGGCTGGAGAAATGATTGTTTATGAGCCCTGGGGGCGCAGAGACACAATGGGCAGGGCTGGTCGTCAGCCAAGTCAGGAGAGTAAGAGAGGGCTGTACAAATTCCATCTTAGAGATCAGGAAAGAGGTAAGTGGTTTACCAAGTTGAATCAGGATCTCTATGCATTTAGAAGGTTCTTATCAGACAGATGGTTGGGGAACTTTGGAAAGGGCATGCCGAGAAAATAGTGTGGTTTCAACAAAAGAGTATGGGCGAGAGGTGCTTACAAGGCTGTGAGAAACAGAACACCTCTCACAAGATGGTGCTGGAGAGGAAGGAGGGGCAAGTTCCAGACAGCTTGTCTACTGTCAGCTGCTCCAAACATCTTCCCTTGTATCTGACTGCTTTGCCCTGACATTGTTTATCTGAACCTAATCTCTCCAGAGTGCACTAGACAAGATCTATTCTACCTCCTTCCAGCCAATCTTCCCCGGCCCCTCACCAGGTTTCCTTCTCACCCAGAGCATTCTTGACACCGTAATAGTGAGCTTTACTGTGTGAGGAAATGAAGTGGATGTTGCAGCACTAAACGTCCATAGCTGGGCAAAATCATTGATGGCTTTACTCCTCCAGCTACCTGAATAGCACCTTCTGGAACTACAAATGCTAACCAGTAGGGGGAAGCTTCCAGCTCAGTCCTAGCTTGATTTCTCTATGTCTTATATCCAAACTGTGTAGTGCTTTCATCAACAGGGTCTTCCCATTTAGCTCTAGAGAGCAACTATAAGCAATGGTAATAGCCTATAGGCTATTACTTATGGGGTCTCTGGAGTCTTCCTCATCAGTAATTCACAGGGAGGTATCCCATGTCTGGGACTATGATTTTTGTTTTAAAACCTATGGTTTCTAGGAAGAACATTATCCATCCGTGCAAGACACCCATGTTCAATCTCCTTACTTTTATGTTCTAGTTGTGTATAAAGTAGTATATGGCTGTTAAGCATTCTTAGTTTTGGTTAGTCCTCTCTAACCCCGTTTTTCCTTTATTCACCTTACCTATCCACTTTTAGGCATTTTCATGTTTAGTACTCTCCCTTCTCTTTTCATATCCCATGTTCTGTACCATCCTCTTCCCAATACACACTTAAGTTATCTGTTTTTCCTCTTTCATGGTTCCTTCCTTGCTTTCTGGCCACTACAGACTCATTCTGACATAAACAGAGAAATCTAAAAATTTGAAGCTAAGATCCACAAAGCGAGAGAGAACATATGTCATTCATCATTCCAGGCCCAGTATAATAATGGTACAACTGTTTGGGGTTAACCAACCATGAAAGGGAATGCATGTGAGATACTGTGAACTTGGGCAAAAGCCTGTGGCTGGGGAGGTCACAAGACATGAGGTAGGAAGGAGTTACTTGTGATGATTTGCTGAGTGAACATGTAGCCAAACTGCCTTCTGAGTTTGTACCCATAGACTACTGACACTCATCTTTGGTTAGAGAAGCTACTTTTTTAGCTACTTTTGTGTGTGGCTAATGCAGAGACTTATAACTCTGTGCTGGGAATAAGTGACTGATGTGTGTTCAACCCTAAGTAGGGATATCACCCCCTCCAAAGCCCAGGGAACATAACAGAAGAGGGGATGGAAAGATTGCCCAGAAGAAGGAAAAATAGCAATGAAATATTAACTTCGAGATATTACATGGGCATTGCAATCATGAATACATGTTGCTGTAACTATCTGTATAAGAGCTACACACATAAAAAGATAGGAAAATAGGAGGGGGCTAGTTGAGAAGATCAGCAGGAGTAGAGATCTAGTAAGCAATATTTAAGGAGGGGGTGGACTATGGTCACAATGCATTGTATGTATGCAATGATGTATGAAACACTCAATAAGTAAAAAAGTGAGAAAAAAAGAAAGTTGGAAGAACAGTTTTAAGTAGAAGTATCTTTAATCATGTCTTTCTTCCTACTATTGCCCTATTCCTTAGTATTTCTTATCACAGCGCTTTTTAACAACTAGACCATGTCTGCTCCTGTTTCTCTCATTCTTTTTTGAGCCCATTCTGCATAGGCTCTGCCGGATTTTATCCAGTCACCCAGCTAAATTAACAACATTGACATGATCAGTTTACAGTGATCATGACATTGTGGAAGGCAGAGGTAAACCTTTGTGCTTATCACAGCGTGCCTGTCATCAGCCTTCAATGTGGCCAGCAGCCTTCAATGTGGTCAGCAGCTGCCCTCTCCTCACTCGCACTGTCTTCTTGGGGCTTTTCAGTACCCTGATCACTGAGTTGGAAACCAGAAAACTTATGTTTCAGAGACCTCTCAAGTTCTTACAAGCCATGTGGCCGGCTCCTGTTTTTTCTCTAACATGATGCGAACACACACACACACACACACACACACACACACACACAGACATACACTCATATACACACATACACATATATACACTTATACACTTATACACACACACACACACACACACACACACACACACACATACATATACAAGCACGCTACTCCAGACAATTGGGAAGACCTAAAAGACCCATTTCTTCCTCTGCTGTTTTTTCTAGAACAGTGTCCTTGTTTGTTTTTGCAAAGAGTCCAGAAGTAAACAAGAAATTATTCTTAGGCATTGCCCACGACACAGGTACTTTTCCCAACCCTGCTCTTCTACTTCATTCATCTCCTCCCCTTGCTTCTTCTCCTTCTCCTTCCTTTCTGCCATTCTTAGTGCCTCAGCCATGCAGGCTCAGGCCACAGATTGATTTGGCGTCCTGTCATTTGTGGACCCCTGGAAGAGAGCAGAGAAGAAAACTCCCTGCCAGGATTGGAGACACAACCCAGGGACGCAGCAAGCAGTTGGTCACCCTGGTGCCACTTGCTAACCTTGGGTAGTTATTTAACCTTTCTGAGTCTCTCTTTTCTGTGAAATAGAACTGGTAAGAACCATCTGGGTTGTTCATTAAACTAGTGGAACATCAGGGTATTGTCTAAAATGCAGCTGGATGCACAGACTGCTGCTTTAAAAAAGGTTAGCAGACGTCTCTAAGCAGGAGATTCCTCTCAGCCTGGAAACACTCAGAAAAAGTATTGCCATCGCATTATCCACAGGCACTTATAACAGATTCATACTTTATAATGCCATAATTTATCTTTAAAATTTGTATTATGGTCTGCTATTTTGGTCATAGAGTTTTTAATTTTTTTCTTAATTTTTGTATGGTTTATTTTTTAAAGTTAAATCACTTCTTTCATTTCCTGTTCCCTCCAGAGTTTCCTAGTTTTAATCTTCAGCATTTTAATTTTCTCCTTAATATCTTAGATATTACATCTCATGTCCTCATTCTCTTTACTACTTTCTTCCTATTCTTAAGTTATGGCCTTTTCATTTGTTTGTTTCATTTGTTGGAAAAGACTGCATCACCCCACCCTCCGCGACTCTGGCATTTCCCAGGATGCCATTCTTTGAAGGCAGGTGTCCCTGCAGGTGCTTCATGATATTCCTGGTACCACATTGAGTTTGGCACCTTGTCTTCTCTACTGTTTCCTTGAATGTTTTGCTTATGTTTACCACCTTATTGTTTTGATGTTTTTCAGACTTCATTATGTGCTATTTATAATTCATTTCCCAATTCAGCATGCCCTGCTTACAAAGGACAGACAGGAAGCCTGGCCACAGAGTGACAGCTGCAGGGAGAGCCCACGACCCGGGCGGAGGGTGCTGACAGGAACCGCTTGTCCTCCCCTGCGCTTTGCAGATGCCTGTGTCTGCCCTCACCCACCGTTCAACCCTTTCTCTAATGACTCCTTGAACCATTTGTCATGAGTCAAGACTGTTCCTCAAGTAACTCGAAAGCACACGTCTGGCGGTGTCACTTTCCTGCCTTCAGTAACTCACTATCGTGAGGGAGGCAACAGAAACAATAAGGACTCGTTGGAAAAAATATAAATCAGAACTGTCAAGTGAGTCTACCTCATGCCAGTGGGAAAGACGAGTAGCAAAAGCAGAAAGATAGCGAGGGCTGGCGGATATGTGGAGTAAAGGGAATGCTCCCACACTGTTGGCGGGAATGTGAAGGAGCCCAGTCACTGTGGAAATGAAATGGAAGCATCATCAAAAATATAAAATATTTTTCTCCCACATTTTATTTTTTTCCAAATCATGAAAGATCAATAGGTACCCCTTCTCTCTTCCTTTCACCCCCTCTCTCCCTTTCCCTCTTCCAGTGCCTTCCCCCTCCTACCTTCCATCCCCTGGAGCATCCTTTTGTGTGAATGCCAAACCTCCCTCTGAGTTCTCAGTGACATAGCTCTGAGCCGTTTTTGAGCTCCCCGTTAGTATGACTGTTAATCCCTTGCCTCTAAGGATCCTACTGCCTGGAGCTGTCTCCCCTGTGATCCATGCTAGACTTTGGAGGGTCGTTCACATTTCCGCCATTGTTCAGGACAGACAAAGTCTGAATATGACTATTGCAGCCCTAACTTGTGTGAAGTGTCTTGCAAATCATTGGTCCTCCCCATCTTTAGGCTCTTACAATCTTGAAACCCCCTCTTCTGCAAGGTTCCCTGACTTTTAGGATGTGGAGAGATTTGTGCTGGTCTGGTGCCATGTGAATAAGGTGGGGTTTTTGGTGTTCTGAATTATGGTTTGTTGTTGTTTTCAGTTTTGCTTTTCCTGTACCACTTTTGGCTGCATCCTGATTTTAAAAAAGAAAACATAAAATAAAAATAAAATTAACACATGATCCAGTACTTCTACTACTAAATATATATATCCAAGGGGAATTAAATCAATACGTTGAAGAGACATTTATATTTGCATGTTTTATTGTAGTAGTATTCACAATAGACAAGACACAAAAGCATCCTAAGTATCTATTAATGGAAGAGCAGATAAAGAAAATATTAACTATTTGTACAGTATAATACCATTTGACCACAAAAAGCTAAACTTGAGTCATATGCAAAAAGATGAATGAATCTTAAGAATATTATATTACATGAAATAAGCTAAGTACAGAGAGACAAATCCTACACAGTCACACTCATGTGGAATCTTTAAAAGAGTCGATCTAAAAAGTTGAGAGCAGAAGAGCAATCTTCAGAATCTGGCACGTGTAAGGAAAAAAAAAATATGAAAAAATGAGTTACTGAGAACAATGTTAGGTAGGAGAAATAAGTTCTAGTGTTCTATTATCTAGTGAAATAGACAATCATGTATGATATAATTAAAAATAGCAAGAAAAGAAAATTAATACATTCTTATTACAAATAAAACCTCAAGGTAGTAGATATGCTAATTACTCTGGTTTGATCATTTAATACTTCAACTTGAGTGTATGTGTAATATAAAACTATTCAGTATCAAAAATGAAAATTGTAAAACAATAATAGTAAATGTATATTGGCTAATTATTGTGATACAAACTTCTTGTTGATTGTTTTCTTCCAGTATCCAACATTCTGAAGCAAGTATTCCCATTTTACAGGAAAGAAAATTTGAGAGGCCTAAAAGCTAACTAATGCCAAGTTTGTATTACAAGTAAATAGAATTTTTGGGAAGCCTGAATTCTTAAGCACTTAACTTGCTGATCTGTAGTATCTGCTCTCTCAGTGAGAGAACTCACTGGTCAAGGTGAATATAGGATATGTGATAAAGACAGATTTAAGACCTATCCAATCTGATTCCAGAGCTGGCTTACTAATAATCTATCCAATATTTCACTTTTATAACATTTCTTATGGAATACATAAATACAGAAGAAATATTTCAATAGTTCATGATGTTAGCGATATTTATATTTCTTTTTTAGGAATTTTTAGAGAGAAACACACAGAGAAATATAGTGACGGGGACAGAAAGAGAGAGAGAGAGAGAGAGAGAGAGAGAACACAACATGCATATCATGGCACATAGAGGCACAAAGAAGTCTGAGAACAACTTTCAGAAGTTGGTTTTCTCCTTCCATCATGTGGGCTTCCAGGATTTGAAATGAGGGCATCGTTTGTAAGCAGATGCCTTACCCAATGAGCTATCTCACTGGCCAAGGAGAAAATCTGCCAAAAACTAAGGTTGACAGCAACTGAGAAATGACAGCTTAAATTGGCTTTTGGCTCACACATGTGTGTGCCGGGAGAGGAAGGAGAGAGAAAAGGAGAGAAAGGACTTCATGAATGCTGTCATATACCCTGAGGATGCTGGGAACTAGTAGTGTATTGATGGAGTGGACCTTGTGTGAGAGCAGTAGAGACCCTGGAATGGGTTGCAGAACACCATCGCTGTGCACTCAGTGGCCCAGGTTCAAATCCCACTTCTGCTACTTGCTTTGTTCACTGCCCCAAGCAAATGGTTGAACTTTGAGCTTCAACTTTCTTTTTTTTTTAATTTTATTCAATTGTGCGTGTGCACTGCGTGTGTGTGTATGTATGTGTGTGTATGTGTGTGTGTATGTGTGTGTGTGTGTGTGTGTGTGTGTGTGTTTCCACCCAGCATCTATATGTGGGATCTGGGATCCGAACTCAGGACCTTCTGCCTGCAAGGCAGAAGCTTAACCCCTGAGCCACCTCTCCAGCCCAAACTTTCTTATCTACAAATGTCTGATCTTAGTTTTTTATGTTCTCTGGCTGCTGGGAGAACTAAACATATTCAGATGTCACAGGAATATGAATTGATTTCTAACACAAATCAGTGCTGAAAAAAAATTCTATGAATGAGATACTACAGACCTTCTCATCTAGGTTCATTCACTTGAACAAGCTATAGGGTCTTTACCTCCATCACTCACAGGCCAAGTATTCAGTTTGCCTAAGGTATTGCTTAGCATTTGGCTACTAGATTTTTGCCTCATTTTGCCTCAGAAATGATTCTGAAAATGAATATGTAGATAAAACACTTAAAATGCCCTTCATTAAATATGAATCCAGATAAGTTATACTTGCTGCTGATAGTCTCCCACTTTCCGCTTGTGCATTCTCCAAATTTTATGAGGATATATATGTGGTAAAGTTAAAATGAGTTGTAAAGTTAAAATGAGAGAAAAACCTCACAAAAAATACTAGAAAATATTCAAATGTGAGCTGATTAATACCAGATTTCAACACATCATTTTTTTCTTTTTCTTTTTTTTTTTCTTTTCTAAAGCTTTGAGATAAAGCTAACTCCAGGGGGAAGCCCAATACCCACTTTCCTGGTTCCCCCCATCCCCCCACACCTGCTTGAGAGCTTGGCTGCAGACTTTACAAATGCATCTTACACACTCTGCTCTGCAGAAAAGGCGTGGTGTACCAATAAGCACAGCCTTTGAGCTCAGAAGGGAGAGTTGTCCCACTGAGGCTTCTCTCCATACCTAAATCCTCCCTTAGGAACAGAGGTAGAACCATTAGTTGCTTGCTTCTGGATGGCAGTGGATGCTTTGATGACAAAGTACAAATGCTAGATCAGGAGATGACTGTGTGTCTAATACTACCCACCCTGTGGTCACCTAGCATGGTCTCCTGAGAAAGCCTTTCTCATTGTTCTTAGGATTGAAGCAGAGAACTAGCCAAGGGTTGGAGGGAGTTTGAGATGACTTTTTGGAGTGGTTGTACAACTAGACCAAAGGGACAGACCATTGGAATCTGCTCATGAGGGTATGTTTAGCTAATTAGGTTCAACATACCTTATGGGCCTCTGGGATGCCAGGACCAGGGCGAAGGGATGGGACCATAGGGCACACGGTCCCTGCCTTTGGGAACTCAGAACCTTGCAAAGCTGACACACAGATGATGAGGAGGTCAAAATTCAGTGTTAAGCCTGATTTTCTCCCAGTGAGTCACATGAAGCAGGTTCTGTTGCCCCAGCCTGGAAGGACACTGTTGCAGGCTGACTTGGGAACTTTCCAGAAGTCAGTGGTGACACACAGACATGGATATATATTTTGGTTGGTACATTTGAGTACAATCAAGGACAGGTGTATTTTTTTCTGTAAACTCCTGGGTGATTCTCACGCACAGAGTAATTATCCAAATGGGCACCATCTTTGTCTTCTCTTTCTCTGAAAGTACATGTACAGGCGTGTGCACAAAATACACAAATCCATGAGTGAGCCCTGAAATTCTTTCCTTAGACATGTACTCAAGATCCAGCCTTAACTCCACGCCAGCACTTATCCAAAACACCTCCCCTAGTCTAAACCAAAATCACTTTCAATGAGATTTTTAGTAGGGACCTTTCGCTTACCTTCCTCTTTGATTGTGCCTTTCCTCACTGATATCTGGTCTTACCACCACAACCTCAGCATGATCCTAAAAATGAAATAGATAACTTTCCTCCGGTCGTCAGAATCCTCAGGCCTTCTGTCTTTGTCAAGAGAAGAGCTGGTGGTTTCCGCATGATAGGACCCTAGATGTTCCGCCCCTGTATGGCTTCTCAGAGTCCACCTCCAAAGAGTGGCTTCCACTTTCCTTCTTTCTGCTGTAGCTACAGAAGGCTTCATGGCGGGCTCCTGCTCCTCCTGCCT
Organism: Typhlomys cinereus; assembly: GCA_023101885.1. NCBI lineage: Eukaryota > Metazoa > Chordata > Mammalia > Rodentia > Platacanthomyidae > Typhlomys > Typhlomys cinereus. Next base: position 13,026,836 of record JALPQD010000003.1, read on the forward strand.
CATGCCACCCTCCTGAGATACTCCTGTACTTTTGGGTCTTTGCTCAGATGTCCTCAGATCATAGAGCCTCTTCTGAACCCCTTTAAGTTAGTGACCCCACCCCTTCTATATCATCTTCCATCCTTATATTGCTCTGTTCACAGGCGTAACCATGCATACACCATTACTGCTGTGCATTAAATATTCCTTATGTGCATCTGTTTTTATTGCCAGTCTGTACTCTTAGAATGGAAGCAGGACTTTATCTTTATTCACACACTACCATTTCATAAAGCTGTGTCAAACTCCCTGAACTTGCTCCACAAATAATCCTGAATGAATACATTAGAAGTGAGATATTTGGAGAGCATCTTAAATGTAGTTTCTTGATGTCCTAAGAGAAAATATTGATCCACAGTATTTTGTCAGCATCTAATGCTTAGCCTATCACTTTTGAGAGAGGGGTAGCTTATTTGTAACACAAGGCAGCAAGCAGGGACCGAGGTCATTGCACATTTGGACAGATCACAAAACAGAACTGGTCTGACACAGCCCTAACAGGAAAAATGACTCCTTCTTGGAACCATAGGACATGCAGTTGCCACCATGGAAGAACATTTCCTTCACACAGCAGCAAAAATAATCATTGAACCCTTTAGATATTACATACAATTTAGATACCAGAATGCAACATCCTACTTGTACAATGATTTGTGAGGTCAATCACTGACCAAGGACGGAGAGTCTATGGATGGATGTTCTACTTCTGGACCTGTCCCCTCTGTTGGTCATAGACCCCAGTTTTCACCCTCCAGGAGAATATTCTCCTGTCCCAAACTTTCAGTCACCCCATTTGAGATCTATAAATGCCCAAAAGAAGGAAGAAGCCCAAGGCTAAATGCATTTGTCTCAGTATTCTAGATCTTGGCATCTTATGCCACAAGTGGGTTTATCTGCAGAACTTATTCTCATTATCTCAGCATGTACACAGACACCCACATTTACACATATGAATGCACATACACAAGCGACTATATGTGTAAGGTATTTTTCCTTTTATGCATGTACACACATATATTTCCTTTCATTTTAATAATTAAGACCACATTTAATTAAGAGATTTGGATACATGGCTTAAAATACTACATTTCACCTAATGTGTCAGACAGAGATTTGCTTATGTCACTAAATGCCTTTAAATATAATTTCTTCTCCCTTGTTTATACAAACTACAATTTATTCAGCTATTCTCCCAACTGTTAAAATTATGCAGTGTTGGCTCAGCAGTTATAGTACTTGCCATGTAAGCAAGAGACTCAGAATTCAGATTCACAGATCTCATGTGAAATGCCAGGTAAGGCAGTCTATCTGTCATTCCAGCATCAAAAAAATGGAATCACAGCATATACTGTTAGTACAACTAGTACCATTAGTGATCTCTGGGTGTGATTAGCGCCAGTCTTAAGAAATAAAGTGGAAGAGGGGCTGGAGAGGTGGCTCAGATGTTAAGCCTCTGCCTTGCAGGCAGAAGGTCCTGAGTTCGGATCCTAGACCCCACATATAGACGCCGGGTGGAAGCGGGGGCAGCCCGTGTCTCTGGTCCTGGTAGGGCAGAGCCTGTGAATCCCGGGGCAGAATAAACAAGGAGGAGGTGGAGGCAGTCCATGGTGGTTCCCAAATTCACTCATGGTTCTACACACACACGCACACACACACACATACACATACGCATACACACACAATTGAATAAACAATAAAAAAATTGAAAAAAGAAATAAAGTGGAAAAGTAAACAAGGATGATTCCTAATGTCAGCCTCAGCTATCCTTATTTACATGCACATTATGCACACACGTGTGCCTGTACATATACATGCAAACACACATACTTACACACACATATTCATGGACATATCAGCTAGAAAAATTGCAGCATTTATGTGTTTTATTTTCATAAATAAAACTTCAATGAATGTCCAATGGCACAGAGTTTTTTTCTTGTGTCTGATAATTTCCTGAAGATAGACTCCTAGATTTAGATCAACAGAAATGAGGGAAATTATACAACATGTTGTTAATTTTGTTTCCCACCCATATTATAACAAACCATTTGCACAGTGTCAGAGTTGTGATCTTTCCATTAATAAAACTAATTAACTTTTGTTTGAGATACTGTTAACACATTAATGTTTAGATCAGAGTAATACTCCCATTTGTCTTCTTTACCTTATTTAAAGTCTCATTTTCACATTCGACTGTAATCTGTTGACATTTATTTTGGCACATAATGTGAAGTGACACTACTGATCATTTTTACCAGTAGTTGACTAGTTATCCTTTTTGGTACATTCTTTTTCACAGTATCTTGAGCTATATGTATCATATATATCTCAGTGTGACTTTGATCATCTGTTTCTATATCATGCACTTTAGGTTTTTTTTAACTTTTTTTATTATTATTATTTATTCAATTGTGCGTGTGTGCGTATGTATATGTGCGCGCATGTGTGTATGTGTGTGTGCAGAATCACGGACGAATTCGGGAACCACCATGGACACCTCCACCTCCTTCTGCCCCGGGATTCACAGGCTCCACTACCAGGACCAGAAGCGCAGGCTGCCCCCACTTCCGCCTGGTGTCTATACGTGGGATCTGGGATCCGAACTCAGGACCTTCTGCCTGCAAGGCGGAGGCTTAACATCTGAGCCACCTCTCGAGCCCCATGCACTTTAGTTTTATTCCATTAATTTTTAGTTAGCTTTTTTTCTGTTTCTGGAGTTTCAATTACTAAAACATAAAGACACTTGCTACCTTCCTATTCCTGAACAGCCACTCTAGCCACCTTTGTAAGAATGTATTTCATATTCTACATAGTGAATTCTTTCACATATACTTGTAGATCCTTTTATCCATGACATCATAAGTGTAATAATTTCAGTACTGTAAAGCAAGTTGAATAGTAATCACACAGTTAACAACAGCTGTATTCTGTACTACAAGTGGCACGCTTCAGTTTTTCTGAATTCTTGCACTTTCTAGCACATGTGTCTGAGGCTGTTATCAAGTATATTGTTTGGTTTTTACTTTATCATTGCTTTATAAGATGTTTTTTCAATCACATCTTGTAAATGATGATAACTAGTTCATAGGAAAGCCATTAATTTTTTAATTCATATGCTATTCATCAAAAAAACTAGCACTAATAAACCTTGACCAATCCTGACACATTGCTACGCATTATGTACTGTACAAGATACTAGGTATCAACCAATAATCATCATGCCTATATGGAAATATAGAATATAAAAATCCAGGGTGGCTGATATGCATCAACCAAATAAGCAAGTGAGTACATAATTACAATTTGTGATTAATACATCCAGTGCTAGAATAAAGAATAGCAGGAAGATCATATTTCATGAAGTAATCGGAGAACATCACTAGGAAGCAGAGGACAAGGAATGCTTTCGCTTAGCCCACCTTCCTATTTTATACAATGCAGGAACCAAGCCCAGGGAATGAGAGGCACATGTACACGTCTTACCATATCAATTAAAGCAGTCAAGATAATGCACCAGACACAAGCCCAGAGGCCCATTTCCCAGGTGATTCTAGATTAACCCTCACAAGTGGCACGCTTCAGTTTTTCTGAATTAAGATTAACCATCACAATCAACTTTTGCTTATATGTTGATACAAACATTCTTTTTTAATTAACATTTTTTATTATTATTTCCACTCATACAAACTTAATAGGTAGACCGGTTCCTTCCCTCCCTCCTCTTCCCCCCGACCCCCCTGCTCCCCCTCCCCTTATCCCTCCCTCTCCATCCCCCAGTGCCTCTCCCCCCAACCCCCGGAGAATCCTTTAATGTGCATGCCTGACTCTCCTCTGGACCCTCCTCTCTGATGACGTACAAGGACCCAGTGGCATTTCCCTGAACCCTTTCCTGTGCTCCCCTTAAGCATAGGAACACTACTGTGGCTGTCAATCCCTTGCCTCCAAGGATCTTGGTGCCTTTAGCAAATGCTAGACTTTGTGGGGTCAATAGTGTGTTGGACATTGCGCAGGGCATGCAAAGTCCAATTATGATTGCTTCGGCCCTAACTTATGTGGAGTATCTTGCATATCATTGCTCCTCCCATCCTTGTGCTCTTACAATCTTACAAACATTCTTAAGTAAAACCTAATTCTTTGCTGATTACATGTGTCGTAAATATATCTTCCAAATTTATACATTTTATTTATGTTGTCCTTTGGTGGAAGAGAAATTTTTCATTTTAATTCATTTAATTATACTGGTCTGTTATTCATAGTTCCTTTTTATTTTAATAACTATCAAGATAAATTTTTAAAGACTTTAACTTACTTGCAATATACTTCTGTTTAAGGATCTGGGCAGAAATTTGGTTTTATTTTACCAAATGAACTATAAAACTTCTCAACACCTTTTGTTAAAAAGTTGTGTCCCCTTATATCAGCTCATCTGTCACATTTATGTATTTAGATTTCAAAGTGCTCTGTTCACATCCACCAGTCAAATTATGAGTGATTATGAAAATTCCCATCTAATTTAATGTAATATTATAATTTATCTCTATCTATGGCACTGCAGGTTTTTCCATCTTGCTTTTCCTTGAGAATCTCTTGTCCCTTTGCCAGTCTATATGAACATTATTTGAAGTCATATTGAATTCCATTGGGGAAAAATACTTACTGAGATTCTTTTCTATTCCCAATGCAACAGAAACCATGTATTTAATCAGGTCTTTTTTCATTAATTCTATTTTCAATTTTTCCAAATAAATGCTTGCACTTACACAATCTGGGTATTTCATGTCTTCATAATGTTCAGATATACAAATATGTATATAAGAAGAGAGTTATGTATGTATATGTATTAATAAATAAAACTAAATTTTCTGTCTATAATGAGTTAGCATTATTGCTAAACTCTTATTCTAAGAATTTCTCTGCAGATACTTTTGAATTTTCCATATTGATAATCATTTTTATATGCAAGTCAAATTTTTTTAAGTTTGTTGTTTTTCCTATTGAGGTGGTCATAACTTGAAAATGGTTTTGAGTACATTAATGATTACTAGTATGCTGTTCTTTAAGCAAATACTTTCAAACTTTTATCATTGAGTGACATATTTACTTTAAATATTTCTGTTTTCATTTATGCAAATGTCCTACCTTATGACTAGAAATGCTGATTTCTCACCATTTTTTAAGGGAAAGGATATTGAATTTTATTAATTTTAATATTGTAGGAAAAATATGTTTTAATGCTCTAAGTATGAAAAATTATGTTAGTTGACTTGATAATATTAAGTCATTCTCAGATTCCTGGGGAAAGTATATGTCAACCAAACTGAACTCTCTTCTATATATTGATTGCTCCAGTGTCCTATTGCACTGAAGAATATCTCTCACTTTTCATGTTCATGAGTAACAATTACGTGTTACTTACTTTTGTTAACCAATCATATTAGTTTTGTACACCAATATGATTCCAGCCCAAGCTAGGCATGGTAAAAGACATGGGCAATCCCAGCACTAGGAGGCTAAACTAAGAGCGCTGCGAATTCAAGACCAGTCTGTACCATGCATGGCAAGACTGTCTCAGACAAGCAAACAGCCCACTAAGGTTGTGCTGGTCTCATGAAATGAGTTGTTCCCTATTTTTTGTTCTCTTGAAGAGATAAGACATTTAACTGACTTATCACTCAGTTGTTCACAAATTGCTCTGGCAGAGCCATGAGGACGTGTTGTGTCTCTTGTGGAAAGATTTTCAATTATGATTATGTGTATTGAAATTTTCTCCTTTCTTCTTCAGTCAGATTCAATAAAGATGTATTTTCAGAAATACCTTAATTCTGTTTAAAACCTTTTTAGTGTTAAAATTCATAATGTGTTTATATTATCTACTGAATCCTGTAATATCTTTAATTGACCAATTTCCTATTCCTAATATAGCTTTATTTGTATCTTTTCTCTTTATTATGCCTATAAGAGTGTTTCCGTCTTACTGTTGTGTGCAGAGAACAGACTGTCGACTTCATTGGTTCTTTTTAATTTTTTTATTTCATTACCAAATGCTCCTAATATTACTTTCTTCTTCCTAACACTTAGGGTTTAACTGGGTTTTTTTTTGTTTTGTTTTATTTGATATGGTTTAAAATGATCCTGAGTTTGAATGGCCAGCACATATGTATTCAAATTTTTCAGTAAGAATAACTATGTTTTGTTCTGTATTTTAATTATTCTTTCATCATTAGATTTTCCATTATGAGACATCCTTTGATCCATGTTGTTTGAAAATGTGTTTAATTTTTAAACACATGGAGATTTTCTAATCATTTTCTTTTTGCATTGCTTTGTAACTTAATCATGCCAGATACTCATTCTGCTTATTCTTTACTTCTGATACTTCTGTAGAATTTGTTTTATATTTTCTAATAAAGTGCTTAAGCAAAATTTGATCTGTAAATGCTGGATACTGTGTTCCAGTTCATGGAAACTAATTATAGAAAATATTCAAAATGTCTCTTGATTTGAGTTTAGTTTCTTAATCTGTTGACTGACAAAAGTTGGTAATAGATTGGTAATTATTTGGTAATTTTAATAATAGATATACTATGGTTATAGATATATAAATAATTGCACAACTTTCATCTTTATTTTGAAGCTATATTATTAACTGTTCAAAATTAGAACTTTGTATTGTCCTGATGAGTGAAGCATCTTATTGTTATATGTTATTGTTATTGTATTGTTATATGTCTCTGTCCCTTTTTAAAAATTTGGTATTTATTTCACAATGCAAACAACACCAAATGCTGGAAAGGATGTGGAGAGAGGGGAACTCTCCTACATTGCTGGTGGGAATGCAGGCTCATACAACCACTCTGGCGAGCCATCTGGAGATTCTTAAAGAAGTTAAAGATTGAAATGCCATATGACCCTGCGATTCCACTTTTGGGAATAACCCCTCATACAGCAAAAATTCACCTCGATAGCACAAGCATGACTATGTTCATAGCAGCACTGTTTACAATAGCAAAGTCATGGAATCAACCCAAATGTCCAACAGCTGACGAATGGATAAAGAAGATGTAGTACATTTATACAATGGAATACTACTCAACCATCAAAAATGATGAATTAATGCAATTTGCCGGGAAATGGATGGAATTAGAAACAATTATATTGAGTGAAGTATCCCAGATACAGAAAATTAAGCGCCATATGTACTCTCTATTAAGTGGATCCTAGTACCAAACCCACTTAGAGACACACTCAAAGATAAATCTGTGTAATACCTACAGTAATTGCAAGGATTATAAACAGGAGGGATGGGGAAGGAGGGCCCTACCAAAAACAAGGAGAGAGGGGATCATGTTACAGCAGAGAAAATAGGCCACCATCAAGGACTGCAAATAAGTAATGAGGCATCTGGTTAAGCTCACAGGCTTTCCTTCCTGGCCACTTGCAACTGATGGGGTATGATCCACCAGAAGGGGAGGGCATATAGTCTGGCAGATAGAAAATAACCATTTTGCAAATGGGAGACTGACCTCCCCCCACCGCGGTCTCCTACTTTTATTCCATCTACCTTTGAACATACTCTTATAAAAAGACTCTAATTTAACAGCTTTTTGTCTCTGGCCAGGGGGTGACATCCAATACCCATCAGGATAGAGCCAAGGGCATTGCAGGAGCAGCAAAACTGAAAAAAAAACATCAATAAACCATAATTCAGAACATCAGAGACTCTATATCAACCACCTGGAACTAGGCCAGCCTAATCTCTCCCCATCTTGAAGCTCAGGGTAATTTGCGGAAGAGGGGGCGGTAAGATTGTAAGAGCACAAGGATGGGAGGAGTAATGATATGCAAGATACTCCACACAAGTTAGGGCCGAAGCAATCATAATAGGACTTTGCATGACCTGCGCAATGACTAACACATTATTGACCCCTCAAAGGTCTAGCATGGACTAAAGGCACTAGGATCCTTAGAAGCTAGGGATTAACAGCCACAATAGTGTTCCTATACTTAAGGGGAACACAAGAAAGAGTTCTAGGAAATGCCACTGAGTCCTTATACCTTATCAGAGAGGAGGACCCAGAGAAAAGTTTGACATACACGTTAAAGGATGCTCCAGGGATGGGGGTTAAGAGGCACTGGGAGATAGAGAGGGAGGGGGGGAAAGGAAGGGGAAAAGGGGGAAGGAGCAAGGGGATCCAGGGAGGGGTGGAAGGAGGGAGGGGACCGGTGTATCTATTAAGTTTGTATGAGTGGAAATAAATTTTTAAAAAATTTGGTATTTACATAAAAAAACTTTTGTTTTGAATTTAAAATTTACTGTATCAGTATGTTTTAGGAATGCCTCATAAATAAATTAAATAGACTATCTGAAAATCATTCTCATTCTGGAGAGTCAATAGGTCTCACATTCAGTTTCACAACTCATTGTTTTGATAAGTACTTGAAGCAATGAACTTAAAGGAACAAGAGGTTTTCTTTCAACTCATAATTCTTAGTCCCTTGCAGCAGGGAAATCACAAGAGCAGCAGCTGAAGGAATTTGCCACACTACATCCAAAGTCAAGAGCAAAGGAAAGAACCAGTGCACTTTGGTATACAGCACCAAAAGTGGTACCGCGCATAATGAAAAGTTTTCATTTCAAGAACAGAATTATGGTGTGTGTGTGTGTGTGTGTGCATGCATGCGTGTGTGTGTGTGTGTGTGCATGCGTGTGTGTGTGTGTGTGTGTGTGTGTGTGTGTGCCCTTGTTTATTTCCCATTCTTTCACCTCAACCATACAATCAAGACAGTCTCTTGTGGACATGTCTAAAGATTTGCCTTAACTAGATTAATCACTTATACCTATTGCCAGATGTCAAAATGACATCTTTAACCGCCACTGGCCCTTGTAGGTAACAGTTTCCAAGACTCCTTTTCTCTTTTAGGGTCGTGGGTGTGATATGCACAGGCATCATGAAGCTGTTTAATGTTTTTCCTGAATCTGCAGTTGTTCTTTAGAGAATGGGTAAAGTATAGTAGTTTTCTGAATAACTTTTTTTTTACCCTGTTCTCTTTTTCCTTTCTCTATGCAAATCTAAATTGCAAGTATGTTTGAACCTTTAATATTGGCATATGTTAATAAAACTTTCAATTTTTTCTCCAGAATTGGCATTTTTGTTTTTAGTATTTTATTTATTCACTTGAGGAGAGGGAGGGAACAAGAGAATAAGGTGTGCATATGCCTGCCAAAGTGCATGAGTAGAGATCGCAGGACAGCTTTCAGATGTCAGTTCTCTCCTCCATCATGTAGGCTTTTGGGAACTGAACTCAGTTCATTAGGTTTATGAATATACACATTACCTTCTGAGCTATCTCACCAGACCCCAGAATTGGCATTTTCTATTGACATAACTTCAAACTTACTGATGTTTTTGTCATGTAAATTCTGATATCATTATCAACCAGTGAAAATTTTCATTTTAAGAATAGTATTATGGTGTGTGATATGTGCCTGTGTGTGTGTCTTTGTTTATTCTCTACTCTTTCATTTATTATAACATGCTTGCCTTTATTTCACTAAACAGAGCTAAAAATCTCTGCAATCGCTTTTGCCTGCTAAATCTGACATCTGGCTCAAGTCAGACTAGGTGACTGCCATTTTCTGTGGAGAACAAATCTTATCTCAGTATTCATTTCTATGTTATATAATTTTGTGCTATGTTTGGAAAACTGTGGATGCTGGATAAGCCTATACTCCTTTGGAACTAGTGGGTCATCTAGGTTCCTTTTAGCAACTATTTAACCTTGGTTGAAATCAAATGAAAGTCTTTGCTTCTTTAACGTTTCAAATTCCAGTTTAGTTCATTTATTCTCCGCTCTATCACCTTGTCTCTACCATGTGCATGTATAGCTCAAAGAACAGTTTATGCATGAATCTCGGTGGCTATAAATAATCTTCAGTGATAATGTATTTGTCTACTATGCCCAAGATTCTAGGGTGATTTTCCTACTCCAAAATTTTAGGCCCCCTTCACTTGCTCATTTTTTTAGGATTATTTGTGTATGTATGTAAAATCGAATATATGTATGTATGTATGTGTTTTGATTTTGGGATACAGTCTCACACTGAAGCCTAGCTGACCACAACCTTTCAGCTATCTTCCTTCATCAGCCTCTTGAGTACTTACAAGCTTGAATCATCACACCTCCCTTCTTTCAGGAATTCTTTCTTTACGTTAGACATTATAACTGCTTTTCTCAGGTTAGTTACTGGCCACGATTCTACCCAAGGGGATCTCTAAGCACTAACATCGACGCAGCTCGCCTTCCCCACCAGTGAATACCTTCTTTGGTCCTTTTGTGGTCCTTTAGCTCCCTCCATCCCTAACCTTCCGGTGCTGATGGAGGGCAGTTGGGTGACAAACCTTTACCCCTTTCTTTTCTCAGGCTTAAAATCCGGATTTACAATTGAGCTTGGGGAAGAAGCTTTCAATATGTAAAGGACTCAAGAAAGGTCTTTCGGGACTAAGGAAAGTCTGTGGTGCTGGATGGTGGGGGAGGAAGCTACTTTCTCCACTTTTAAAGCCACTGATACATCATCCTTGCTCCACCAAGTGCCCAGGCACATGCTGTTAACAGTGCACAGATGAAACTCACACAAGGACACGTAAGCTGGAAGCCTGCTGATAGGGAAGAAGGTTTTATAGTGGGAAAAGCAGATGTAATAAGTGATAATGACACAAATTCATTGCATTCATGTATCATAAAGAATATAATAAAATTTAAAAATAGTTCAGTAAAAAAAAAAGGAAGATCTGTTTCTGAAGAGTGACCTTTTACTCAGGATCTGAACAAAAGATATGGTTCTAAAAGCAGGATAAAAACACATTTGGATTATTAATTAAATTTTACATCTGACATATTGATTTAATCTTTGTCCTTGCCTCCAAACAGCTGCAGTTGTGGTCATCTGACCAGTCTGTGTGTTTGAAATTTTGTTTCAGGTCATGGCTCAGGTGGTGCTATTTATGTGCATGAACACAGCTGGAATCTTTATCAGCTACCTGTCCGACCGCGCCCAGCGCCAGGCTTTCCTGGAGACACGGAGGTGTGTGGAGGCCAGGCTGCGCCTGGAGACAGAGAACCAAAGACAGGTACCAAATGCAAAGCCAATGTGTCCTAGTTGTCACGGAGCCAATCTGTTAGTTACAGGAAACCTTTTTCTCTTCATTTTGTTTTTTCTGGCTCCCAAACTCATTCCAATGTGCAAGTGTTCCCTCAAAGTTTATACCATGGAGTTTCAGAGTCTAAAATAGTTAGGTTAGACTTTCAGTCCATGTACGTTGCCTCTCCTTTACATTAATAATTTCCCACAAGTAATAAGTGATTGTGGTCATAAAGTAGTATTTTGACATCTTTAATTTGTGAACAAGCTTTGACTCCTGAAAAATCTCCTTTTTGTTTTTTAACTAGTCCTCCTTCTTGGAAAGTATAAATTATTATTTCAGATAAAAAAATTTAGTACAGAGAAATTTAAATTATATAGTAAACTTATGTAAGAATCTTATCCATGTCTAGCCTGTAATACTTTGCCTTATTTTATTATCCAAAATAAATTGTATAAAGGAGAATCCTGGGCAATTTGATCAGGCTTAAAAAACAGTCTTAGTCTCAAATGACATGCCACTTAAAAATAAAATCTACTTTCTAAAGGTGAAAATTTACTCCTTTTTATATATTTATATATTCAAAGCATTACATTGTTTTAAGGTTAAATGTTAAAGATAAATATTAGCAATGTGTTAAAAATTGGCTTTAGGATCAACACACGGTATCCCAAACTTATGTGCACTTGGGCATTCTATGCACAAGATACATTAGTTATGTCACACCAGGCTCCTTTTCTTGAAGTTATGTAATTGTAAAAAACATTCTTGCACCAGTAATTTGACAAATTGCATAGTAACTGTGAAAAACTTAATACATGAGATAAAGAGGAAATCAAAGACTGACCATTTTCTTCAGGAATAATTTAGCCAAATTATGAGGAAAACATAGGCTTTTGAAGTAAGCAAATCCAAGTCTATGTAATCTTGGATGCAGCAGACAGGGTCAGTCTGGTTTGTCAGTTGTTTTGGCCCGAGACACACAAAGGGGCAACTGAACTTGCAGATTCTACACCAACTCCACAGAATTCAGAAAAGGAAATTTCCAACTGAATGCCTAAAACAATTATGGAACCTCATTAATAGTCTTATTGTAGTTTTTCTGAATAGCTTTTAAGATAATTTAGAAAAATGATTTCAAGAAAGGAAGCACTTTGTACAGAAGGCACGAATATCTCCCAGGACGGTGCGTTATGTTTCTGACAAAACAGAATGGTTGCCAGATTGGCACATCACTCTTTCCATGGGACTTGAGCCAATTCAGAGAATGCTGCCATGTTAATAATTTATTCAACTGTTCCCAATGCTCTGTCACAGCAAGAGCCTCACTGTGGGTGAGTTTCCCAGGATGCTGCCTATTCAGTGTTTATGAAATACTGGAGGCAGTGACAACCAATGCTTAAATGCATGAAACTTCTTTTCCCGATTTCAATTCCAAGTGTCTTAGAATCACTGTGATACAGTAGTCTAACATAGTAAAGAATCTTCCACTATCATCCCTAATCTTAATTTATTTTTAAGTTGGCAAAAGGAGGAAGAAAATGATAAGATACTGGGGAGGACAAGAGTCAATGAAAATGTAGTCCAAAGTCTACAAGAGTTTGTGCCTTGGTCTATTATTACTACATCCAAATTGGGCCACTTAAACCACTGAATTCTCACCCTTAGTTTCTTCCTCCATTCACTGATTGAGCATCTTTGTTTTCAATATTATATTGGATGATGTGAATGAAGATTGGATGATGTGAATGAAGATACAAAATTGCATATGAATCTGTGTCATCAGTTTCATGGATGAAAGGCAGTTACAGACTGTCATATAGTGGAAGGTTCTTTGCTCTAAGGATTAAATAAGGTATATGGTAGGTTTCTTGTAGTACCTTGTTCACGATTATGGTAAGTATTCCCTGAATATTGGCTTCCCTTCTTTCTTGGGTAGCTAAGATAACTGGCTCCATATCATTCAGTGCTAAAGTTACTTTCCACTGATATTTAATCTCTGCCGCAGGTTTCCGTTATCCTTGTGGACTTTGACTATGGTAGAGGGACATGGAAGTCTAGCAGTGAAGAAACAGGCTTGTAAAAGGGACTATCCTGGATTTGAAATATTTGCTCAGTTGTTATTTTGGTGAGCTTGAGCACATTTTGAATCTATATTTCTCCATCCATAGCAAGGGAGAAATAATGCTCTGCCTGAAAAGTCTCCTTAACAGTTTGAAATATTGTTTGCAATTCCCTTGCAACTCAGCAAAGAGTTTCCATTAGCATTATTTTGTATAATTATTTATATGAGTCAGCCACTGTGACTTAGTCCCAAGAGGAGGACTCATTTGAGAGAACATTTTGAATTGGCTGATCTGATTTACAATAACCTAGAGTTATCATGTGGAGGTAAATCAAAATGGTGGCTATATTTATATATATAGCAACTAGAATTCATCACTTTACTTCATTTATGTTTTTAAAAATATTATGCACCATGCATAAATTCATCCCTGTTTACCTGTTTTCAGAGCTATTTATAATAATATAACTGTTAGTAACTCTATACGATGCAAAGGAGACACCATAAAAGCCTAAATGAGAGACAGTAAATGCTTTTTCCTTGGGTGATTTTCCAAATGGATACTAACAACATTTTTGCAATTATAAATGTAAAACCATAAGAGTCTTACTAAATATAAAGGATCAAGTTTTGTGGATGTTTCTTCTCTTGAAGTACTGACTTTATCTGATGGTAGAATACAAAATAATGTGTGTGTGTGTGCGTGTGTGTGTGTGCGTGTGTGTGTGTGTGTGTGTGTGTGTGAGTTTTGCATGTGGGTTGGTATTCATGAGTGTATGCATGTATGTGTACAAAAGGGCACTTCAGTGGATTCATCCTGGATTGTTTTTCTACCTTTTTGCTTTGCTCTGGCTCCACCGTCCAAGGCCAGAATTCCAAGCTGCCTCCCTATCTGCTCAGCATTTTTATGTAGGATCTGAGTATCCAAACTCAGCTTCTATTGCTTGAGCGACAAAGGCTTTAACACTAAACCATCCCCAGCTCCCCAAATAAATGCTTTAATGATCCATCTGATTTATCTTAAGGATGGATTATATTGTTAGGACCTCTGCTTGGCACTGGGAAAGTAATGGTCAGGAATCAGTTCCTGGACTCAGAGTTGGTCAGATAAGGAAATAGACAGACAAGCCAGGTCCAGAAAACCATGGAAGTAGTGAAGGAGTTATAGCTAAAATTCAGGTTTGCAGAAGGCTGCCCAGACATTGTCTAAACCAACCTGTGGATGAGATTCAGTTTGGTGACGTACTGATGAGTACTCCACACATGGAAAAGCACACAAGAACATTTTAGAGTAATACACTTTAGGGGTAGAAATTACACAATTTTCACGATTACAGATTTATTTCTTCATCGACCTAGTTACTCACTCATGGCATAAGACTTACTTTCTACTCTACTGAGCCCAGCATGAGTAACTCTTCAATTACTGAAATTATTGAGAATACTGATATGTGACCTGCTGAAGAATAACATTATTAGGCAGTAGATTTTGTCTGATCTCCAGAATTTGTGTACTTCTTTAATGGAATCCTGATGCTTCATTTCTATTCAATGAAAAATATATGTTTATTGAATGTTAACTATGAACCATTCAATATTCAAAGTGCTCATGCAGAGTAAAGAAAATCCCACTTCAAAACTCTATCACAGCATGCTACACTTGATCTCAGTCTTTGATACCTATTTATGAGGGAAACTATGAGTCCCTGAAGCTAGAGAGAGAATGGACAGAAAGTGGTATCAGTGATCCATGATAGTTATAACTGATGACAAAATTTAAAAAAATAGAAAGGGAGGGGGAGGAGAGGATTGGAAGTAAGCAGAGGAAAATGCAAAGTTCTCGCCTTTCCAAACTAAAAGGCCAGTATGCCATCGGCCTCTTGCAACTAATTATCAAAATTTCAAATATCAGCATTTGGATTTACGTAGTACTTTCAAAGAGAGGTGATGTAAACTTATCACTTTGGTCTCTAGCTTCCCTTCCCTCATCCTATTTACCATCTCAGAATGCTAGCCTGACTCACAGCCAGTGCAATGTAGGTATGATAAGAAATATTGTCAGTATTTAGAATATTTGAGTTATGATCCTGCTTCTGGCACATCCTGACTATAGGATGTTCAAGCAAACCATAGCCTTTTGAAGACTTTGGCCTTATAGCATCGCAGAAATATAGTAAGTACTGGTTTCTCTAAGGTTTAATGTAGATTAATGTAGGCTAAATGTTTCTTACCCCACAGCTGAGGAAGTGTTTTAGGTGTATTAGAGGGGTCATTGTGAGGATAATGATATGGTTATCATTCATTTCTGCAGAATAATCCCCCATGGGTCTGTTCAGATCCTGCATGCTCATTCAATTTATTGTCCACACCACACATGCACAGCAATATTGAGGTAGAACATATGCATAGCCCAGTAATCCTTGGAGATTTGGTTCCATCCTCTCTTCTCTTTTTTATTCTTTTATTGTTTCATACATGAATACAGTGAATTTATGGTATTTTCACACCTTAATCCCCAATTCCATACCCCCTCCTCTTCCCATAAAACCTTTCTTCTCTCCTTTCTTTTCATAATCTTCCTTTTCGCACTGCCATTTTACCACTTCTTCAAGGTTTGGGGAGAGACAGGGTCTCACATATTCCGGACTGGCCTCAACTCAACATGTACCTGAGAATGACTTTGGATTTCTCCTCCTGCCTTTACTTTCTGAGTGCTGGGATTATGGTGTGACACCACCATGGTAAGGACTGAACTCACGGCTTCATGTATAGTAGGCAAGTACTCTGCCAACTGAGCTACCTCCCAAGCCCTTCTGCGTGGCATTCATTCTCAAAAGCTCCCCCTCCCCTTTCCTTGTAATGTATTTTTATTCTCCTACGCCAACATCTTTTCCTCTGCGAGACTTGTTCTTCCCTCCCAAATAGAAGTGTAGTGTTTTTCTTGTTCTCTCCCTGCACCATGAAAATTAATTCTTCTGCAGACTGTGTGGTATTCACTTTATGGTATTCATTCACCTATATACCTCTTACCCATGGCCATCAATGGCTAGAATTAAAGAAGCTGATCTCTCTAGCTCTTCTGATTAATATTTATTTAACTGAATTGGATAGAACTTAAACTCTGACTCCGGGTTTCATTTTTGCATGCATAAGTACTTTAATAAAAGTTTTGAGAGAGAGAGAGAGAGAACACTCTGTCCATTTCAACTCCCACTGAAAGCTTGGAAATCTGGTGCAGAGACCACTGTCATCCATTTCAGTACAATCTGAGAGAGGAATAATGCTTGTCTTAACTAGACTGGGGGAATTTTCCATCTGAAAGCTGCATCTTAGAACATCTCTCTTTGGGGAGTTAGATTCTAATTATTGCAGTTTTTGTAATTCCATTTCTCTTCCCAGATGATCCAAATGGCTCATATGTATTTTAAATATTAAAATGAATTAATTGTTTTTCTTTCGGCTTTGAGACTTGCATGAATCTCCTATGGTAAGCCTGGCATTTCGAGGGCTCTCAGAAGCTCCAGGGGAACTGGAGTGAAGTTTATGATGACACCATATGCCACAGCAGCAGGAGAGTATTTTTAAATGCAGCAGATGTTTTCACTGTATTCAAGCAATTCTGTTTACCTTAAATGTCTTTGTTTGGCAATATTCGTATGAGCTAGTGATTTGGACAATAGATTGAAAAAATAAGGATTCCTTTTGGGTTCTCACTTGGTTGATTCGATTCATGCCTGTGCCTTTTACCATCTAGGTTATTTATTAAGCTGTAGATATTGCTAACTTATAAGAATGAATTGCTCTGTTCTGCAGGCTCACCAAGCCCTAGTGTCCCCTCCTCTTTTCCTCCTCCCACCAGACTGTCATGGCAACTTGTTCTCTCTGACCTTAAGTTATCTTTTCTATCCTAATGTTCTCCCTCTTTAAGCCTAAATTATAGCTCCCTTGGCCACCCAGCCCCCAATTTTAAATTAACTCGTATTTCTAAGTCTCAAAAACAAAAATTAAAAAAATAGAAGGAATCAAGGTTGGCTTTAAAATAGAAGAATCGCAGAATTTTTTTTTTTTTTTTTTTTTTTTTGGCACCAGATGGTTGGATCTTCTTCTATTGAAAATTTTTCTTCAGCCTATATTATCTGGTCCTTTCTCTGTTCTTCTCCATTCCTTACATTCAAGACCACCCATGGTCCATCAGTAAAGTTCAACTTTATCTGTTGTTAGCATACCTCATATTCTTTATTCTTTAGTTTCTATAAGAAAGTTCACTATTTCCTGTGTAATCTTTGTCCTTACTGTGTTATCGCCTTTGTTTTGCATTTTCCCTACCTGGGGTGATCTTCCTTTTAGTCCTTATTCATCCATTCTGTATTGCTCACCTCAACAGTTATCCCCTGTAGCAGTTACTCTTCTCTGTTGCTGTGAGACACCACTCAAAGTCAAGAAGCTCAATGAGGGAAAGGGAGGTTTATTCAGCTCATGGTTCCAGAGGGGAAATACATTCCTTTATGGTGAAAAAGGCATGGCTGGCTGGAAGAAGCTGGAGGCAGCCTGTGTCATGCCTTTCATGGAGGCTGAAAGCTCCATGATTGCTAACTGCAAGAGCAGACTCTCCCGGCAGTAGAGTGGGACTAATCAACCTCAAGGCCCACCCCCTGTGACTGTCTTCATCCAGCAAGACTCCACCTCTTAAAGGTTCCATTACCTTCCCAAAAATTAAAGATTCAAATACATGAGACTATGGGGGAGGGGCAACTCACATTTCAAACCATTGCATTCCCCCATGGTGATCATCTCTGAGCCTACCTGTGACCTTCATCAGAATTCTAGTTGTTCATCTTCTTAAGGACTTAATCACTTTCTACATTCTATTCCTTTTTCTTTGTTTATATCTGCTGAATTCAATGAGATGTGATAGAACTTTGTATTCACCATGATAATTATGATTCTGAGAGAAAAGAAAAAAAAACATGAACCAACAAGAAAAACAAAAGCAATAGATATATAGTGGTTTCTACTAATCCTGTTTCCCATTCTTTCACAAAGTATTAGCAAATCGGATTCAAAAAACATATTAAAAAGATCATTCACGGGGACCAAGTAGGCTTCATCCCCGGCACACAAGGTTGGTTCAACATATGCAAATCAAAAATGTAATTCATCATGTAAACCAGACCACATGATACTCTCAATAGATGCAGAAAAAGCTTTTGACAAGATCCAACAGCCTTTTATGATCAAAACGCTAGAGACAGTAGGAATGGAAGGAACCTTTCACCTCCAAATATAAGAGACACTCTTCTCTTGTGGTGTGACTTTCTTTAGAGTCTTCAATCTCCAAAATCAAGAGCACAATCTCTGCTTGACAGTTAAGAATCTCATTCTGTGATGAAAGTTTAGTTTTGCCTGTTGCAGTGTTTCATGCATGAGTTTGCTTTACTGTATGTAAGTTGTTTCTCAATAAGGTTGATTTTGAGGAACAAAAAAAAAAAGAATCTCATTCAACTTTCATTCTATTGGTCCACCTTGACATTTAATTATTTCTTTATGTAAATTGGCCTTCAGAGAGTGTTGCATAAGCAGCTATTGTTTTTTGTTTGTTTGTTTGGGTTTTTTTGCTTTTTTATTATTATTTCCGCTCATACAAACTTAATAGGTACACGGGTTCCCTCCCTCCCTCCTCCTCCTCTCACCCCTCCCTCCCCATCCTCCAGTGCCTCCCCCCACAATCCCCGGAGAATCCTTTAATGTGCATGCCAGACTCTCCTCTGGGCCCTCCTCTCTGATGATGTACAAGGATCCAGTGGCTTTTCCCTGAATCCTTTCCTGCGTTCCCCTTAAGCATAGGAACACTACTATGGCTGTCAGTTCTTTGCCTCCAAGGATCTTGGTGCCTTTAGCAAATGCTAGACTTTGTGGGGTCAATAGTGTGTGGGACATTGTGCAGGGCATGTAAAGTCCAATTATGATTGCTTCGGCCCTAACTTGTGTGGAGTATCTCGGATATCATTGCTCCTCCCATCCTTGTGCTCTTACAATCTTACCACCCCCTCTTCTGCAAATTTCCCTGAGCTTCAGGATGGGGAGAGATTAGGCTGGCCTAGTCCTAGGTGGTTGATATAGTCTCTGAGTTCTGGATTATGGTTCGTTTATTTTCTTTTGCAGTTTTGCTGCTCCTGTAATGCCTTTCACTCCATCCTGATGGGTATTGTATTTCACCCCTTGCAGTCCTTGATAGAGGCCTATTTTCTCTGCCGTAACATGGTTCCCTCTCTCCTTGTTTCTGGTGTGGCCCTCCTACCCCTCCCTCCTGTTCATAAGCCTTGCAATTACTGTAGTTATTACAGAGATTTATCTTTGAGTGTCTCTAAGTGGGCTGGGGGGTTTGTTACTAGGAGCCACCTATTAGGGAGTACATATGGTGCTTAATTTTCTGGGTCTGGGATACTTCACTTAATATAATTGTTTCTAATGACATCCATTTCCCAGCAAATTCCAGTAATTCATCATTTTTGATGGCTTAGTAGTACTCCATTGTATAGATGTTTCCTTATCCACTCGTCAACTGTTGGACATTTGGGTTGGTTCCATGACTTTGCTATTGTAAACAGTGCTGCTATGAATATGGTTGTGCTTCTGCTATCGAGGTGAGTTTTTGCTGTATGTGGGGTTATTCCCAAAAGTGGAATACCATAGTTGAAAGGATAGGGAACTCCCTTGAGCAGCTATTGTTTTTAAAAAGACATTCACCATCATCTGACTTCACAAGCATCCATTCACTATGAACCATTTCTTTCATGGTTGCATTTCTTCTAATAGCTTCATTTTTCTTTTTGTGTATATTTTTAGGAGAAAAATGAAAGATTATTCTAGTCACTATGAACAGCCATATGTAGCATCTATTTTTCTCTCCTCTGCAAATTTCTTTCCTTTCTGATATTTAGTTTACATGGCAGGAAATATAACATGACAAACTCTTCAATGTTGATATGAACTTTGATATGGAGAAGCATCTAGAATATAAACTATGCTCTTTGGCCAATCTGAAAGTATTCCAATTGGTCAGACTTTCAGAAACGTATTTTTCATTAAGAAAGGAGAGAGAGAGAGAGAGAGAGAGAGAGAGAGAGAGAGAGAGAGAGAGAGAGAGAGAAGAGAGCAAGAAAAAGCAAGATAAATGAGAAATAACAGGTTAACATGTACAACAGCACATGTATAGAGATCAGAAGACCATTTTCAGAAGTCAATTCTGTCCTTTGACCTTGTGGACTCTAGTGATTAACCTCAGGTCACCAGGTTTGCACACAGGTACATTAACTGTTGAGCCATCCCTCCAGTCTCGGAATAAGTAATTATAAGATCTGTCATAACAGAAATATCACACACAGAGTCATGGTCACTGAGTGCTCTTTCCTGATTATGGGATGGGAAATTCTCACAGATGAATGGCAGGAGCATAATATTGTCTTCCCTTCTCTATAGTATTTTGTCTAGCTTTCTTATATCATTTTTTTCTGTTGCTATAACTAAACAGCATAACTGATAAAATTAATTAAGAATAGAGGTTTATTTCACATAGGATTCTAGAGGATAGGAAGTCCAATATTAGGACCTAGCATTAATGAAGGCCTTCTTACTGCACTGCTAAGTTATGGAAGGCATCCTACCATGACACAAAATATACCTGCTGGCTAGAATTTCTTCTTTTAATGAAGTCATCCTGGAGAGATCCACTGTTATAATTAATCTCCCTCCCAAAGGCTCCATCTCTAAATATCACTCATATATAAATATGGGTAGTCAGCTTCCAAAACATGTATGTATGTAAGTCATGTTAGAACCGTAGCAGGAGTTCTGTTCTTCTAACTGCCCACTAGTACCATCCACTCATTCTTGGTCTCTGCCATCCTGAGGCCTGCAGACTTGATTCCATACCTTCGTTTACTGAACTACTCTCTTCACTTAATATCTCTGGAGAGTTCATGGTCTGATGCAGCTTCTTTATCTGCTTGTGCCATAGGACAAGTTCAGTTTATTCACAATCCTCTCATTTCCTCATGAATACTTCTCTTTGTCTATGCTATATCCTTATGCCTGACACAACCACAGCGATAGTGTCATCTTTGTCATATGCATGCTAACTGCTCCAGATTTCCTTTTCTAGTACTCTGTGACTTAACTCCACCTACAAAAGAATCATCCCAATTGGAGTTAACCAATTCCTTACCACCTATAAAGTGATCCAGTTACATGGAGTCACTCTGCCTTAAAATTCTTCCCAAAACAAAGCTGCATATTCCTCTCTCTAATTTTCATTATGCTTTGTGAGGCAGGACACTAGAAAGATATATTGGGCTTCACAGAAATGTAGGAGATACAAAGTTGAAGTCCCTGCTTTCTTTCATATAGCTTGATGTTGAGGAGATAACATCCTTTAGTCCTTGTTTCTACAACGAGTAGGACTCATGTTAGGATTACTACACATTTATTTTCATATTATTTTTGTGATAGAGTGTGTGGGTCCCCCTTCCGCTAAGAGTTGTGCGCTCCCTACAGTGAATGCAGTAATATTCTTTTCCAGGAATAAAATGTCTATTTTGATCATGTCTCAACTGGCTCATATGAGGTGAGGTGTATAATCAACTTAAAACCACAACATGGAATATTGTTACTATTAAGGTGATATTCCTAGTGCCTGGTGTTGATTCTATAGGAACTCACTAAATCCCTGAAGCACTTTTGTGCACAGAACACAAATTGCCCTCGCTATTTGCCTCATTGTTTCATCAAGTGATTCAAGATGTCCCTGCTAAACTCAGCACATCATCCAAATTAGCAAACATGCCTGCTCTTCCAGGTCTAGTCATTGCTGATCATTGCTGTTGTCTCCCTCATCCTGTATCCTTCCCTCTTCCCCTTTGTCTCTGACTCTGGAGGCTGACCTTAATGGATTACATCAGCAGACTCGCACTCTGACTTCTAGTTGGATTTGGGCAATGAAAAACACCAAAATGTGACTAGAGGGTGGAGGCACAGGGAGATCAATGGATTGTATTCCCATCTTCTGCCCTGCTTAATCGAAGACTGACTGAATATCTATCAGACAGCTTCTTCTATTTTATAGGGTTCTCCAGGACTTAGGACTTGTGGCTTCCCGCTTTTCCTAGACAATCCATTGTTCAGATAGTTTCAATATTCTTTATACTTTCTTTCATGCCTTCTTCTGAAATCTCAGTTATGTCCTATTAATTCTCTAAAGGACATTTTCTTCACTGATCCTTTAGAATTGGGTGCCCTATTCCTTTCTGTGTATTGAAAGCAGTTTGTAAGAGAAAGACAAATATCTGCTAGTATGGTAATCACTCTCCACAGGTGGATATTGACTTATGATGTGTCTGGTCTAACTTGAGATGTGCTATGAGCATGGCATACCTAGTCAACATTTATAGGAAGAATATAAAATATCTGGTTAATGACTTCATACATTCTGATTGGATACTGATTACACATTGAAACGGCATTGGGGTATAGCTGATTAAGTACAATATGCTACTAACACATTTTTCAGCTGCTTCTCATTTTTCCTGGGATACTGTCATGGTTTGAAATGTGAGTTTTCACCATAAAAAAACTGCGTCTTCCTTCTGGAACTGTAAGCTGAATAAATCTCCCTTTTTCTCCTTAAGTTGTTTGACTTGGGTGTTCTCTCACAGCAACAGGAAAGAGTAACCAATAAAAATACTGTCCCAGTTACTCTTCTGTGGCTGTAATAAAACGCTCTGACCTGAGGTCTCAACCAACAATCATAGGATTTTGCCATTGCTCTTGGTTGCACTTTCAGTAAAGTACAACAAAGTAGATCACAGAAATTGGCAACATACAACAACTAGAACTGGTCTGAGAACTTCCTCCTTTCTACATAGTACCAAGGAATACTGTAGAAGCTGCTGGGAGAGAGAAATAATCAAAGGCCCCACCAATGCATAAGAGCTGGAAGTTGCAATGAGAATCACCACAGCGACAGGTGGCCACCAGTGTAATAGTGGCATGAGTATCAAGGAGACAACCAATATCTGATTGGACTGAAGACCGGCTTGTCAGAATGGAACACATTCCTGTTGCTGTTAACTAGAATGGAACCTAAAAAAGGGAAGGATATAGATCAATAGGGAAAAACAGCCATGAACCTACAGACAGGAAGACAGTACACCAAAACTGCTCTGTAAATAGCTACTATCACACTCATAGATTTGAAGAGCACTTAGCACTCAGCTTAGAAATTTTCTCCTACAAGAGAGGTAGAGAATCTAAACACCCTGTCAGGATGCAGTCCAGGGCAATAGAAGAGCAGCAAAGTGGACAGCAATGGCCAGCCATAATGCACAGTACCAGCAACTACTCAGCAAGACATGCCCAGAATCAGACCAACACAGCTCCCCATCCTAAGGGAACCTCACAGAAGAGGGATTGGTGAGACCTAAAGATGGGAAGGTTCACCTTTGGATAAGACATCCCATTCGAGGCAGGACTGCTGCATCTAGGAACTCATTACAGTGAGATTTGTCCTTATCAGACCTGCATAGTGACTAACCCACTAACATGCCCCCATAGAATATCAAGAAACTTAAGAGAGAGAAGAATAAACAGTGGAAACCTTGGGAAGTGAAACTGGATGAGTGAAGGGAAATGCCTCTATCAGTGGGGTGGCCCAAAGAGACGTAACTTCATAAGCCATAAAAGCTTGAATTCCCACAAGAGTAGACAAGCCATAGGGAATCCTGGAGTCCATAGAAGCAGACAGGCAGGAGGACGGGATTGATGGAGGGATGGAAGGGAGAGATGATGGAGGGAAGCAGGGATAAGTATTCAATGTGTTTGTAAAAGTATAAAAATTAAAAAAAAAAACAATCTGAACCAAGCAACTTAAAAGGATTTATCTTATGCTTTTGGTTCCAGAGGGGATAGAATCCATCATGGTGAGGAACATGTATTAGACATGCAGAATACATAGCAGCAGAAAAAGATGACATGATCAGGAAACCAGCTCTCCCTATCAGCGCCTCTGAAGGAGCTGAGAGTGAACAGGAAGTAGGGTCTAGTTAACAAGACTCAAGAGCTGCCTCTCAGGGACATACTTCTTCCTCAACACTCCATCTGCTAGAGGTTCCATAACCTTCCCAAATACCACCACCAGCTGGTGCTCAACCACACGAGCCTGTAGGGGGACAGTTCATATTTGATCGTGCCAAACGGTATGAATTTTAAATTCTGTAGCTCATATGTCTACTGGATGCTCCCTATCTCAATGCTTGCTTCGTTTCTATTTCTGTCTTGCTGGTGTGACTGAGCAACTTGTTGAACCACTTGGTGTATATTTTCTCATCTCTCATTCAGAATTATTCTCAGATAATTTCTGCCCTAAACCATGGGGGTGTATTGAGAGACGCATAGCATAATGCCTGAAAAAGTGTTATTTCAACTGCAAGGAGCTCTACAAATGTTAGGGCTATTTCTGTGAAAAACTCTGCAATCCGGATGCTCAGCTATGCCTCCTTCAGGAGTCTCTTCTAAAGCTTCCAGTCACCAGTTCTTTCTTTTGCCTTGGCATGTGGAAATTTTTAGTTATCATGGTTCTTTCACAATTTGCATGTGTCTGGATGATGAATTATTTCCCTCCTCCCCCCTGAGAAATGTAGACAAACACCTATTCACCCCATATCATGTGTTGCCAATAGATCAAACAGAAGCGATTTTACCCAGGTTTAGTTTTGGAGTCATGAGTTTACTGGTGCTACTTACAGGATTATTGGTTTGGAGCTACTTATAGTAGCATCAGTAACTCAAAGGCAGCTGTACCACCCTAGCATGAGTGAGTGATAGCTACTGGGGAAAGCTCTATCCCTGCAGTTTGCAAGCTACTACACAGTGCTTCTCTTCCTAGTAATTGTTTACTATTTATTTATCAATCTTACAGAATTTATTGTCACCTGATTATAATATAAGGGTTATCAAAACAATATGAATAATGTTTCAGAACTGTACTTCCATCAGGAGACACTTAAAGAAAACTTTCATTGCCTTCTCAACTTCTTACTTCCTTGATCATTGCTAGTTGGGAACACCATGTAACAGTGATATTATCTCTTTTTTGCATGTTCTGACCCACCTGTTTTCTTAACTTTGCTTTAGAATATATCTCCTCTACATCATCTAATAAAGAGGCTCGTATATTCATCAACCCCAATAACCCCCATACATCCTTGCTTTTTCATAGAGCCACACTTGAATCCAAATCTATTTTGCAACTCTCTAAAGGTGAGATCAATGGGCCACAGCATCACTTTCTGCCCCTTCTGGCCCTGACCCCTTACAAAGACTCCATAAACCCGCATACCACCTTGGCAAGGAATTTCAGGACTGAGATAATCACTGTTTTTGTCACCAAAGAAAGGGGGGCATATGAACCTTACAAGTTTCATGAGGTTCCTAAGCCTTTCATTAGCTTTGAGTCACATGAACTTCTTTCTTCCCTGTATGGGGAAATTTCAATTCAGAGGAAATGACTATCTAAAATAGGGGCAGCACTGTGACTTCTTCCAGCTGCCAAGAAAGTCCTCAGCAGTGAGAAGAACCTTGTATTTAAAGGCCTTGATCTTCCCCTTAGATGACCTTATTCAGGGGACTGTCTTTAATCCCACTGTCACAGGGGAGTGTTGCTCCCCCCACACAGGTTCATGCATTTGAATCTTTAGCTAGTGTTAATATTTGGGAAAGTCTTGACACCTTTAGAAAGTGGAGCCTTATCAGAGGAAGACATGTCACAGAGGACAGGCCTTCTGGTTAGGTGGTCCTTCCCTACTTCCACTGGAAGTCTACTCTTTCACTCTCAGCTTGCTTCCCTTGCCTTCATAGTAATGGTTGTGACCCGAACCATCTCCAGTTTGTACTGACAAATGTGCCTTTGTCAACATAATAGTCTATGTCTCCCTTCTGGAACCATAACAAATATATATCCCTTTCTCTCAAGTTGGCTTTTAGTATTGTCTCACAGTGGCACAGAGCAAAGTAACCACAACGCCTATATTCATCTTTCAATCTCTGAGGTACACCTCAGAATGCTTTAAAAAGAACCAACTTGAATTCGATTCCCAGTTTTAAGTCACTATTGAGGTGGCCCTCAAGTCACGACCTTTCATATGTCAGAGATGAGACTTCTTCCTACCTCCTAAAGCTGTCATCAATACATCAAAAGATTCTGACCCACTCACTAACCTAGTGAGGTCTCTACAGGTGTAAGTTGAAAGTCATAGTTTGTTGTGATCATGAACAACTGAAACCACCTAGGCTACATCTTATTTCCATAGCAGAAAACAGACAATATGTGTCTAATAGTACATTTTTTCTTTGGTTACTTGAGTTTTTATTCATATTTGGCATCTGAAGCAGTTCTGAATGAAATATTTCCCCTGATTCAATGAGGAGAGGCCATCACCCTGTGCTCATTTGCATACAACTTACATTTCCAGGGGCAGTCGAAAAAGAAGTCAATCACCGTGACAGCCTTCAACACCTTTGATCCAGCCTGCAGAACCTAAGGAGACTTTTTAATCTCATGAATCTGTGCAGAGAAGTTTGATTGAAGAAGCTGGAGCTAAAAGTTTAATATAGCCCAACTAGAAAATATTAAAGGGTAGATCTGCCATGCTTCCCTGTCTTCTGGAGGCACATTTCAAACGTAGTAATATATCATAGCAGGATAAAAATTTAAAAATAACTTTTAAGTGACCTAGGCTTAGAGCAGTTTTATTTTGCCTGAGTTTGAATGTAGAACCTTTGACTGGAATTCTAACATTTTTCATAAGCCACACCCAAGAAATAATGGTCATCAGAAAGAGGAAACAATTTAAAAGTAATCTTAGTGCAAAACCATCCTGGAATATTTCCCCATAACCTTTTGCCAATGCTCTGTCCCTACCTCATTTAAAGACATTTTTTTCAGAATAAATTTTTGGAGTTTTCCATTAAATACAAGTCACTTTTCTGGAAACAAAAGCTGTTTGCTTTTCGCACACAAAGTTTGGTGTTTGCCCACACTCAACTAAAGCTGAGCATAGCAGCAGCAAGTACACTGTTAGAAACAGGTTTGGAAACAAGCATTACCACTCATGATAAAGAGAGCACTCAGCTCACACAGCAGATGTGGGGGACAGACTGGAAAAGGCCAGCTAGCAATGGCACTGAACTAGCTGAACGCCTCCCTCGGGGAGCATAAGCCAGTGAATCAGTCCAGTGGGCGGCTACTCTAACGCCATGTAATTCATTTAATTCTGTACATTATTTATGAAAATCCAAAAATTACAGGTTGATCTTTTACAAATACAGAAACTTCTCTTGATTTAGCAGTTGGAATCTATAAAGTTGAGTCAGAAGCTAAGAACTTTGCTTCTAAGCCAGAAAAAAAAACTTGGCACAAGACAAAATAATCATTTCATTCTCATTTGTTCAATAAGTGATGATCTTTCATTCCTAGAGTTTTTCTTTCTCCAATATCTCCTAAGTCAAGAACAACGACTGTTCATCAGCTTCTCCGGCTCCCTTCAGCCTCCTTGATCATCAGTTGCCTTTGATTTAAGCCTCTGGTTCTCCTTTCTGGTGACGCCTCACATTTTTCTCCATCTCTATAACTTTCCAGCTTTCTCTATTTCTCTTCAGCATTACAGTAAGGAATCTCTATACTCTGAAGCTAAATCTGCTTAGTTCATACTGTATCATATTATTGAGCTAACTGCTATTCCACACCAAAACTGTGCTCTGTGAGACTCAGTGGGTGACTGTATTTGAAAACAAGGTCCTTGTACCTAAGTTAGGATGAATTCATATTGTATTAGGGTGGACCTTCATTTCATATGATAGGTGGACTTATTAAACACAAGAGGAGTAAACATACAGAAATCAAGAAACAGATGGGAGAGACTCACAGGGAGAGCTCTACATGAAAAGAGAGGCAGCTATGGGAGCAATGTACCTTCAGATGCTGCTCGTGGCCAGCAGAAGCTGGGAAAGTGACATCCTAGTTGCTCCACAGAGCTCACAGGAAGAACCCTCCCCAATAAAATTTGAATATGGTCTGTCTCCTTGGAAACTCTTCATGAAATTCAATCATTATAAGATAAGGGGTAACAACAGGTATGACCTTTAGAAAATGATTAGGGCTCTGTCCTCATTAATGGAGTAATCAATGCATACCAATTTATAGATGGAATGATTATTGTATCAATCGTTTTTTAATTATGAAACCAGTTTTTCTAGGTCTCTTGTCCACTCCCAATCTTTCTAGTTTGCCTTGAGAGTTTTGACTCTTGACCTGAACTACCTGAACATACCAAGTCTGTAGTGCTGTGTCATTAGTAACTGTTAAGAAACTTGATATCCACTTGCCAACAATAGGGTATGATAAACCTTTCATGACCAAAATTGTTATTTAAGCATTCCCTGTTTCTCACACTGTACCTAAGAAACTTTGCATTTTCTTATGGCTTGACCATTACCTCTAATAAAGCAAGAATTACCTACCTGGCCAGTTTCTTACATGTTATACGCAACTTTCTGAACAAATCTACTAGTAATGCTACAAACTAAACTTAGCACTAAATGGCAAAGACATCATAACCACATTCACACCTTAGATTCCAACCAGTCTCCCAGTAATAAGCATTTCCTATTCATGATAGCAGAGCACCCAACGAATGGGCATGTGCAATTGGAGATAGATGGCAATGAAGTACATAAAAAACTACTGTATATTGAGGTAGATGCTATGGTTTGAGTATGACAACTAGTTACCCCTTCCAAGCTCATGCTATTGAATCTTTAGCTGGTGATGATGTTTGGGAAGGTCATGGACCTTTCAGGAGGTAGATCCTTGGTGAAGGACAGCACATCACGGTGGAGGTGAGAAGATTCATGTTTGGTATCCCAGCCCTGCGTTCTCAGTTTTTGTGCCTCTATGTTGAGCTGAACTGGTCTCCTTCTCCCTTCAGCCATGCCATCTGCTATGTGATTCATGCCATAATGGATTATCTCCCCTTTGGAACCATGAGTCAAATAAATCTTCTTTTGCTTCCTAAAAAAAAAGAAACTTGATTTCGTATTTCCAATCTCCACAAGTATGAGAAAGTAAATTATTGTTTTAAAACACTAAATTTTATACTATCATGTTACACCAGGAAACTCATTATCTTTCCCCAACTATCCTTAGAATTAAATCTGATTAATTTCTTCTTTTCTCATTTTAGATATTGCATAGGTAGAATTAATTATGGAATAATCACTTAGTATTTAATATGCAAGAAGTGTTCTACTGCACATTTTTGTGTGTATTAGTTTATTTATTTATTTATTTATTTTTATTTTTTATTTCCACTCATACAAACTTAACAGGTACACCAGTCCCCTTGTGTTAGTTGATTTAATAGCAGATAGATGAGGAAAGAAAAAAGGGAAGTTAGAAAAGAACAGAGCTGATATTCAAATCTACATAGTCTTGTGCCAAAGACCATATGCTCAAAGACATCCTAGAATCTGTGCCTCAACATATTCCTTTATCTCCCTTGTGTCACTAAAGACCCTATTTTTATCTCAGATGAAAAGAAATGTAAGGCATATTGGTCTTGGCAATAAGAACAGTTATCATCTCATGTTACCAACTGTGCAGGGCCAGGTGCACAGTTCTCATAATAGAACTCTGATGATCCCATAGAAGGCAATACATGTGAGGAGATCATGTGAGTTCATTGCTTAAATGTAGGGAAAGATACAGCTAGATGGACACCAACAGTATTGAGAGAAGAAGACCCACAGAAGGTCCCATCCCCCCAGGACTACTCTTCCTGAATAGATATTAGACTCTTCTAGAAGTTTCTAGAAGCATAAGAGTTTTATGCTTTCATGGTTCTTCCCAACTGCTCTTAAGGTTGCATTCTGTCCTAACCAGCCCACCAAGTGCGAGAAGTTGCCAACAATCACAGAAGGTAGACAGACTGCCTTCCTTCCAACTAGCATCATTCCATCAGAGTTCCATTCCTGACAGGACTCAGACACATCTTAGTCCAGCGGCCCTCTAGCGTACAGGCTGATTTCACATCAGGACTCAGCTAAGGCATTAAAATCCAATCAAAATCCTGCCCGTCCTCTTAGAGCCCTCTTCAGATGTTTCATAATATTAACACATTTATTATTGCTATTCAATTAGCTTAATGCATTGAAGAACACATGCTGTGGACCAAACCCAGAATTAGATGCCAGAAATTAAAAGCCTACAAAAATTTTAAATAGATTTTTTTTCAGAGTAAAGTAGGGTTTGGTAAGTTTGCCACTTTGCAGTGCCATCTTCAAATTATAGGAGGCATATCACCTATCTCTATGGTTAAATTGCAAACTCCTTGATTTTTTTTCCTATCATATCTACCCTGGTATTTAAATGTTCAGTAACTTAGTATAGAATGAGTAAAATAATGGCTTAATTGAAGAGCATGCCCCATCAAATTTCTTCTCCAAATGTGTGAATATCACTTGATGAATACAAATGATTTATTTCCCTTCCCTTTCAGCCAGTTGAATGTTGGATTTTTCAGGAGCTTGCATCTTCCACAAAGGGTATTCTTACTACTCTTTATCTTCATTCTCACTGTCCAATAGAGTTTTCATTTTAACTATATGGGAACCATCTCTTTTGCATCTCAATTGTTGAGTTGTAGATATTTCATCTCTACAACTCCTGATCCATCAACACCTCAAAGTATTTCAATTATCACATATATTATTGTTATATCTCTTATAATGCATAAGGCACACGTGCAAAAGACCAGATGTTGATTTCTATCCAATGCCATTGTTACATGATTTTAGTCACTGTAGTCAGTCAGCTACATTGCAAGGACATCACGGTGAAACTTAGCCACTGCCCAACCCAAGTCAGAGCATAACACCTGCAGCAAACCTCGTCCTTACTGCACGTTTGTGAATAAGAGATTATTGGACACATAACTCAGCAGTAAACAGTTTCTTTGTCAAGTTCCATAGCATAGAACTTGCTGTTTAGAATTCACGAGATGCAGGTTGATGCCACTTACTCTGTGTCATGGTTTAAAATGTGTCCCCCATAGTCTCGTGTTTGGCAAGGTCATGACTGACACCTTGAGAGGTGGAGCCTTGATGGAAGAAGGCAGTCACAAGGGGTGGGCCTTGAGGTGGATTAATCCCACCCTACCTCCAGGAGAAGTCTGCCTTTACAGCAAGCAGTCTTGCAGCTCTCAACTTCCAAGATGTCTGCAGTGACATACCTTCACCAGCTTTGGCCAGCCAGCCCTGCTGCCTCTATTTTGAAAGACTGTATCTCCCCCCTGGAACCATAAGTTGAATAAATATTTCTCCCTTAAGTTCATTGACGTTAGGTGCTCTTACACAACAATAGTTAAGAGTAACCGTTACACTCTGTGTCTTAGTGCAATTACCCTAACCTCTTTGTGCCTCAATTTCCAGATCTGTGAGAAAGTAACAATAAACATAAGTACCTCGACAGTCCTTGCAATGTCTAATGAGCTTATTTATACACAGTCTGACACATAGTTAATGCCCAGTTAAGGTGTCATTGGAGTTGTGTGGTAATATTTATTGGTAGATGGTATTCTTCTTAGTATTTTGTTGGGTTTCTTGGGGGGTGAGGAGAAGGCATGTGACAGGTTCTCTGTAGCCCAGGTTAACCTGGATTTCATTCATGTTGGTCCTATCTCAGTCTTTCGAGTCCTGTGATTACAGAAGTGAACCCCTATGTCAAACTTGGGCATTTTCTTTAAACAGGAAACACATTTCACAGAGATTAAGATATTTCACATGTGAAAACATAAAAATAAAAGCTGAATTATACCTTAGTCTTGGAGGGTAATTCATGCCTGTGGGTACGAATAATAGAAAAAAGTAAGATGCACAAGAAGTATTGTAGCATTCCAGACCAGCCTGGCCAATCATGATATCTCATGGTTTTCATATATAATTGCAAAGGCTTATGGATAATCATTCCACTTCGAGGAGATGATTGCCCCAAACTCAGAGTTAAATTCCAGAGGAAAAAAAGTGATGACTCAGTTTGGTTGGTTTGCGAGGTCAGAAGGTGCCATCTGCAGACTCTAACTACTTACCTGGCAGAACGCTTTCTCTAGTTAACTTGTGGAGGTGGAGCTGAAAAACCCTGAGTTCTCCAGCTTCAGCTTCACTCATTTGTAGCACTGGCCCAGACAGCCAATGTTGCTTTAGCTTTTGCCAGTTTATATACAGCAGTAGCAGAAGACATATTTTGGCATCATGGGTAACTAGACGGGCTGGCCTTAAATAAGTTGCTCCCTAAATCCCTGTCTTCATCTTGGACATGATTTTAATAATTCTCAACTCACTAGGTTGTACTGATGATAAATTGAAGATTAAATGTGAATGTAAATATATTATAGCTGTTATTAAAATAACCATTCTTAATGGTTAATATAATATTACTTTGTGTTGTATTTGATAAGTATATAGAACATTGTTATAATGTTATAAGCAAAAGAAAGAATACTTATCTTAACCTCCAAATAAACTACTCAAAATATTATTAAAATATGATGTTCTTAAATTAATTTTAAAAAATCTCAGCTTTACATAAAATTAAAACATAAAATCTATATTATAAACATTTTAGTAGATGAGAATATTAACTCTATATGAATGGATAAAAATATACTGGAATCATTAGAATTGAACTAGAAATTAAGAATTTACTGTTTGGAGGCTCTAAGATCCTTAGAGGCAAGAGATTAATAGCCACAGTAGTGTTCCTATACTAAAATGGAACACAAAAAAGAGCTCTAGGCAATGCTACTGAGTCCCTACACTCCATCAGAGAGGAGGTACAGAGGGAAGTTTGACATGCACACTAAAGGATGCTCCAGGAATGGGGGGGAGGGGGCACTGGGAGAAAGGGAGGGATGGGGAAAAAGGAAGGGAAATAGGAGGGAGGGAACAAGGGGATACAGGGAGGGGTGGAGGGAGGAAGGGAAATGGGATACCTATCAAATTTTTATAAAAATTATTAATAAAAAAATTTACTGTTTGGGGATGGTATTATGATATCTTCTGAAATCTACTTTATGGCATAGTTCTAATCAGGTGGGTGCAGAAATACCTGTGTGTTAATACATGAAACAGGCAGGAATTTGTCTTGTGTATCCAAGTGTAGCCAGAGGTTAAGCAGTACTTCAAGGCTTTGGCATCTTCTAGCATTTACAATAACAAAATGTACAATGCTTTCTCAGGTGTTGACTTGTGGGAAGCTGATAAAGATTTCAAACTTCTTCACTAGAAAGTCAAGTTAATAGTCATTTTTCCTAAAGTTGTTAGTCCCTGAATACCAACTCCCTGAAATCTCAGAGTTCCCAAATCCCCCAAAGCCTATCACTTTTTTATAGCAGAGGGGATGCTTTCTACATCACCACACCTTCAGAACCAAAGGAGTCCTTGTAAATATCCACAAGGTTTCTACCCCGAGATGCAGATGGAGGTTTGAACATGGGTATTTTCTGTCCAGAAATTCTTGGAATAAAGAAAATTACGTATGATGCAGAATTTTTTCAACACCAGTATTTGTAAGTATGCAAGAGATATATAGCCTTTCAGGAAATTTCAGCAGTAATTGGTAGTTTTCTAATACCCACCTTTATGATCCCCAGCACCAATTATATATAACATTTATTTTTAGGATTTCTAGTGTCTTAAAGGAATTTCTTATTATATAAATAACTAGACAATGGCAAGTTTAATGGAGTTTAGCCATGACTTACCTTTCAATGTTCTAATTTCACTGGAAAAGTTTATTGTTGAGGTAGTCTCAACTGTGTATATAGACAACTTAATTCCTATATGAAAGGAAGTGTTAGACACACCCACTCTCAGGTCCACAACTGCACCTCTGCAGCTATGTAGACCTGGATAAAAGAATGTAACTAACTCTAGGTCCCTCATTTTTTTCTGCCTATAGAGTTGGAATAGCTCAGTCTACCTTGGCAAGTAACTGTGAGACATTAGAAATATTTGCTTGTAATAGGACTGAGTGGAAGACTGATGTTATTAGATTATACCTTATCTGGTACCCCATGATACTCTTGGTAGCCCCAGAATTTAAAGACTTTACTTCTATTCTATGGTTAAATTTTCTAGACAGTTAAAATGATTTCTCCTCAGGCTGTCTGCTGCTCAGAGTCTGAGCTTCATTTAGCACCAGCACACACTCTGAATTTGCTGCATATCAAGTGCAATTACTATTTATTGAGTTGAATTGAAATTGAATGAATAGTCAAGTAGAAACAAACATACATGCTCTTTGGATGTATAATGGAATGGTAGAAGTATGTGTGGTGTGACCTTTGCAAATACATAATCACAAGGACTTCCAGGGCATACACAATTTATAAGGTCCTGGTGTATTTTAGAAAGGATTTTTTTTTTAGAGTGTTGATGAAAGTTTAAAATGCCTTTCCTCCTTTTCCTCTCACCTCTGCCACCATTAAACAAGAAGATGACATTCTTCCTGGCCATTGTTCTTGAAGTCTGTCTCAGGGGATCAGTGTTCCCATTCTAGACCTTGTGAACCAGTTTCCCACTGGTTAGTAAGAGCAGAGGTCAGCAAGCCCCAGATGCCTTAATCACTACTTGAAGAGTCGTATTAACATTTAGACCTCAACAAAATATGAAGAGTGGTTACCTTTGAAATAGCACCTTTAGTTATCACTGGACACTGTAGGACTTCTGACCAAAGGCAGAAGTAGCTGAAACAGCCTCCATCTTGTATACATCTCTGGCTCATTCAGGAGGAGATCTAATTGGCAAGAGCCAAAATCGTATCCAAAGCTATATGGACTATAAGAAATGGAATCATTACCTTTACTGCCTTTTCAATTCAGAAGAAGATACATGTGATCTTTCCTGTTTTCTTTAGAACAAATACAATCCCATAAGACAATACTTGTTTGGTCATTCACTGAGTCTAATTTTTCCAACTTGGACCCTGTATATTTTTACTGGTGATGATGGACTAAATTTGACTTGGGGCTCACAAATGTGCTATGGGCTCTAGTTTTAAAAGCAGAGCATTAGCTGTGGAAAAGGATGTGGAATGCTTGTGCACAGTGCCCTTCGCATTCCTTTTATACACTTGCAGCTGGATCTCAGCAATCTCTAGATTCTCTGGCTTGAGCTGTTAGCATAAATATGATTCTGATTCTTAAGGACACAGTGTCTTATCCAATATGTACCCAGAACTATCCAAGGAGTAGCATCTACCCTTAATCCAAGACTAGAGTGAGCAAAGCTACCACTCTTGGTTACAAAACAGAGGGGAGATGGGGACCCTCTCATACAAATGAATGATACTTTGATGGGAACAGTGATAACTTGACTCAAAGATTTAGATATAAATCTGAAAGCACTTAGTATACATGTATCAAGAAACTTTTGTGTCAGGAATAATAGGTTTTCCACAAGTGGAAAAAGCAGTGGCCTGTACTTCTGGTTCTGGAAGGCAGAGCCTGGGAAAACCCAGAACAAAGCAAAAAGGAGTTTGAGCAATTCAAATATTCCTTTTTTTTTTTTCAATTCTGCGTGTGTGTGTGTGTGTGTGTGTGTGTGTGTGTGTGTGTGTGTGTGTAGAACCATGGGCGAATTCGGGAACCACCATGGACCGCCTCCACCTCCTCCTTGTTTACTCTGCCCAAGGATTCACAGGCTCCGCCCTACCAGGACCAGAAACACAAGCCGCCCCCGCTTCCACCTGGCATCTATACGTGGGGTCTAGGATCTGAACTCAGGACCTTCCGCCTGCAAGGCAGAGGCTTAACCCCTGAGCCACCTCTCCAGCCCCCAATTCAAATATTCCTAAAGTCACCCTTGGGCCTCCACAGGTACACATACAGTGCCTTCTACACACACACACACACACACACACACACACACACACACACCACACGCATGCATGCATGCACGCACACATGCACACACGCACGCATGCAAAAAAAATAAGTTTTAAAATCTGGGTTTTCTCCTTACAGTTGTCTAGAGCTCTTAAGCAAATTTTTCATTTCTGAGTCTATATGCTCATCTATAAAACAAGATTGTAATACCTGCCTAGTTGTACCTCTCTCTCTCTCCTTCCTTCCTTCCCTCCCTCTCTCTCTCTTTCTCACTCTCTGTGTATGACACACATAGATATACATATATATAATATATAAAATATATGTAGATAGATAGTTCTCTACAAACACATTGTATATAGATAGATTCTTATAATCTGACTTTCTTTTTCATAGCTATAAAACGGGCTTTTTTTTTAAAAAAATGTATTAATTTTATTTGTTCTTTACAATTTTGTAGAGAATATTTTTTCCATCTTTAAAATTGTGTATTTTAACAATGAGATGGTAACTCAGAAACATTTCATCAAGATTGACTTGATTGATGATAAATTCAAGGTCTTGAAGGTGTTCAGTCATGCTAACATTTCTTTTTTTTTTCTTTTTTTTAACATTTAATATTATTATTTCCCCTCATACAAACTTAGTAGGTACACAGGTTCCCTCCTTCCCTCCTCCTTCCCCCCCCCCCGCCTCCCCTGCTCCCCCTCCTCTCACTCTTCCCTCCCTATCCCCCAGTGCCCCCCCCCAATCCCCGGAGAATCCTTTAATGTGCATGCCAGACTCTCCTCTGGGTCCTCCTCTCTGATGACATACAAGGACCCAGTGGCCTTTCCCTGAACCCTTTCCTGTGTTCCCCTTAAGCATAGGAACACTTCTGTGGCTGTCAATCCCTTGCCTCCAAGGATCTTGGTGCCTTTAGCAAATGCTAGACTTTGTGGGGTCAATAGTGTGTTGGACATTGCGCAGGGCATGCAAAGTCCAATTATGATTGCTTCGCCCTAACTTGTGTGGAGTATCTTGCAAATCATTGCTCCTCCCATCCTTTTGCTCTTACATTCTTACCGCCCTCTCTTCAGGATGCTTCAGGATGGGGAGAGATTAGTCTGGCCCAGTTCTAGGTGGTTGATATAGAGTCTCTGAAGTTCTGGATTATGGTTTGTTGATTTTCTTTTGCAGTTTTGCTGCTCCTGCAATGCCCTTCACTCCATCCTGCTGGGCACTGTATGTCACCTCCTGGCCAGAGACAAAAAGCTGTTAAACTGGAGTCTTGTTATAAGAGCACATTCAAAGGTAGATGTAATAAAAGTAGGAAACCACAGTGAGGGAGGGGTCAATCACCCATTTGCAAAATGGTTACTTTTTATCTGCCAGACTATATGCCCTCCCCTTC
The DNA here is from genome assembly GCA_023101885.1 of Typhlomys cinereus. Taxonomy (NCBI): domain Eukaryota; kingdom Metazoa; phylum Chordata; class Mammalia; order Rodentia; family Platacanthomyidae; genus Typhlomys; species Typhlomys cinereus. The sequence goes on from JALPQD010000003.1 coordinate 13,064,465, forward strand.
TGGTGAGATCATTCCCCCTCAGTTGTAAATGATCAGGAAGGAAAGCCTGTGAACTTAACCAGGTGCCTCATTACTTACTTGCAGTCCTTGATGGAGGCCTATTTTCTCTGCTGTAACATGGTCCCCTTTCTCCTTGTAAAACGGGCTTTTTTTTTTTAACCCCCTTACTTTGCTAAAAAGGTCCAATGAATTATGACAACTGTTATATACAGTGGGTGCTCAGTGAATGTTAGTCCTCACTTGCAATCACATATCCTAATTAACTGCCTTGTCTTCCCCTATATGCATAAGTTATCTTTTGTCTTGTGATAAGTAACAGAATGTAGTAGCTTAAGAAATTCATCATTTGGAGGCTGTAGAGACTCAGAGATTTAGCCTTTGCCTCCCAAGCAGAAGAAACTGAGTTCAGTCCCTAGATCCCAGGTAAAACCATCAGGTGGAAATAGTGGAAGCCTACATTTGGCCCTGGATGGCAAAGCCTGGGAAACCCAAGAACAAAGTAATAAGGAGTAGAACAATCCAGGATGATTCCCAAATCTCCCTTAGGCCTCTATAGGAACATACAGTGTCTTCTACACACATCCACACACATACCTACACCCACATCCACACCCATACCTACACACACACACACACACACACACACACACACACACACACACACACACATACATATACATATAACGTCTCATTCAGACGACTCCAATTGGCAAGTAAGTCTGACAACTGCTGGTTGATCTAGAATCACTTCATTTATATAATTGGAATTTTCCAGGACTGTGGATCAGAGGGTACCAGTTCTTTATCACATAGCCTATCATCCTACAGAAGACTAGGTCAAATGCATTTATGGTATGATCTGAAGTGTATTCACAGAGAAGTTTTAAGGGTCCAAGTATTGCGAGAGTATCTGTGGCCAAGTACCACTCAAGTCCTTGGTTGATATATTTTCTATTACCAGATTGATATATTAAACATATTGTGTATGTGATCAAGCCATGGATATGTATTGGAGACACTTCCCAAGCAGAGTTAGTATGCAAATATTTGCAAAAAAAATCTTCCACATTTAGAATGGGTTGCTTCCGTTCTTAAAGATCTTTAACATACGGAATGAAAAACTAGCCTGTTTTCTCTAGCTACAGAAACACAGAAATAGGGAGACTACCACGTGATAAAGATTTTATAAAGACAGAAATGAGACAAAATGCTCTAATATTAAATATTTTCCAGGTTCATTGTAAGTGTTTATTGAGTGAAAGTAAAGAAAGTGGAGCAACTAACATTTACTGAGCCCCCACTCTGTGTCATGACTCTGGTTGTCACTATTACGTGGAACACTCTGTGGGAGGCTGAATATCATTCCCACTTTAGAGATGAAAAATACTGATGTCAAAGCAAGATTGCTCCACTAGTTAAAATAAAATGAAAACCTGACTGTCTTGCTCCAGAACAAAGCTGATTCATTCTAGAAGATTCTCTGAAGCCCAGAGTCAAATGCAGTGCCTCTTTCCAGTGGTTTCCTAAATGCCCTCCAGAAAAACAAATATCTTTCATTTAAAGTGAACAATACACTTTAACATTGACTATAGAACAAATCTACATATATGCATTGACCTTTGGGAAAATCAGAGTACATAGACTCTGCCAGTAATTTAAGAAATGTAATTTTTTTTTGAGATTCAAGAAACTGATCCTTAAACAGAAGCTTTAGGTCTTTTTAGTGTTTTAAAATGCTGTCTTATTTCTGATTTAATCATTGTTGTCTTTCAAATTGTTTTTGTCTGACTGACAAGGCAAGTGAGTCACAGTCTATGTTTTAATCTGTTACATTGTGCATCTTCGACTGTGTGTTTCTGCTTACTGAAATTCAATCTGAGCTCTACTGACAACTACAACACAAAACACACATGAACAAGAGATGGTAGCAGATGTAGCAGATGGTAGTAGATGTGAACATATATTTGCCTGCATGGATATAAATGCACTAAAAAATCTCTTTTCTCTGAAATGTGAAGAGGCCGTTGGTCTTACAAGTAAAGGTGGTTGATAGACATGTCAATCAGAACATGAACATCTGGTGTTCTCAAGTGTTATTCCATAAAGATTCTGGCACTCTGAGTAGCAGTTGAATCTACCAAGGTTTGCTAGTCTCTCCCCATAAACTGGGTCTTAATTATTCTAAGATTATCTATCTGATGCCTGCTGGCCCTCCTCCAGTCCGTCCAGCATTCCTCTGCCTGAGTGTCTCTTAAAGATGCAAAGTGAGTATCATTATTTACTTGAGTGTATCACTATTTACTTGAGTATCATTATTTACTTTGTTGATCTCCTCATATTTTCTAGGCACTGCTTAAAATGCCAAAGATGCTACTAGTAAGATCCTTTATCTCATAGCCATAGTAAAATGGAACAAATGAAGATTAAAAAAATCAAATGGATTAAAGTGAAGTATTTAGAAGGCAGTTTGAAACCATGACCACCCAATAAATGCAATAGATGATGGTTGCCAGACATAGATGACAGTGGACCACTTAGCTAGGGGTAATATGTAATCCTTCCCCATCAAGAATCAGGGGACATCACAAAAGGGGAGCAGTAAGAATACAGACTTAAATGAAATGGAGGAGTGTCTCATTGCATTGACTGGAAGTGAATGCAGTGAACCATAGTTGCAAAACATGCTGAGAATAGGTGAAGATTGAGGATTCAGTCCTCATTGTGGTATACATACTACTGCTACAGGCTCAGAAACTTTTGTAAAAGAGGGGGCAGAAAGAATATAAGAGGCAGAAGACAAGGCAAAGTGTAATCAGATGCTGTCCTCCAAAAAATGACAGAGCCAAGCCAAATTGCAAATGTCAGGACAGAATTAATACCTCATTGATATCTCATCATACCCATTGTCAGTGTTTTGGTCAACTGGACTACTGGCATAGTGAGGGCAGAGCGAAGTTTATCATCTTTCTCCCCCAGGGCAGAGCATGGCATCTGCCACCAATGCCATCCTTACTGGGTGTTCACCAAGTATGATCATCAGATGCATAACTGAATGGTATATGATCCAAAACAATAGATTACAGCTAGAGACTATAAAAACCATAGCTGAAAGGATAGGGAACTCCCTCGAGGTGATTGGGCTATGCCAACAGTTCCTAAGCAGACATCCAATGGCACAGTCACTGTTACCAACTCTCAACACTTGGGATCTTGTGAAATTAAAGAGCCTCAGTTCAGATAAAGAGATTGTAACACGAGCTCAAAGGCAACCCACAGAATGGGAGAAAATCTTCACTAACCACAAATCTGATAGAACGCTGCTGTCCAGCGTACACAAAGAACTTAGAAAACTAAACACCAAGGAAACTAATGGCCCAATTAAAAAATGGGCCCTGGAACTTAAAAGAAACTTTACCAGGGATGAAATTAAAATGTCTAACAAATATCTGAAAAAATGCTGCACTTCCTTAGCCATCAGGGAAATGCAAATCAAAACTTCCCTGAGATATCATCTCACCCCGGTCAGGATGGCAAAAATCCACAATACAAACAACAACAAATGCTGGAGAGGATGTGGAGAGAGGGGAACTCTCCTACATTGCTGGTGGGAATGCAGGCTCATACAGCCACTCTGGCGAGCCATCTGGAGATTCTTAAAGAGATTAAAGATTGAAATGCCATATGACCCTGCTATTCCACTTTTGGGAATAACCCCCCATACAGCAGAGGTTCATCTCAATAGCACAAGCACGACCATGTTCATAGCAGCACTGTTTACAATAGCAAAGTCATGGAATCAACCCAAATGTCCAACAGTTGACGAGTGGATAAGGAAACTGTGGTACATCTATACAATGGAGTACTCAGCCATCAAAATAATGAATTACTGGAATTTGCCGGGAAATGGATGTCATTAGAAACAATTATATTAAGTGAAGTATCCCAGACCCAGAAAATTAAGCGCCATATGTACTCCCTAATAGGTGGCTCCTAGTACCAAACCCCCCAGCCCAACTAGAGACACTCAAAGATAAATCTCTGTAATACCTACAGTAATTGCAAGAATTATGAACAGGAGGGATGGGGAAGGAGGGCCACACCAGAAACAAGAAGAGAGGGGACCATGTTACAGCAGAGAAAATGGGCCTCCATCAAGGACTGAAAGTAAGTAATGAGGCACCTGGTTAAGTTCACAGACTTTCGTTCCTGATCATTTACAATTGAGGGGGTATGATCTCACCAGAAGGGAAGGGCATATAGTCTGGCAGATAAAAAGTAACCATTTTGCAAATGGGTGATTGACCCCTCCCTCACTGTGGTTTCCTACTTTTATTACATCTACCTTTGAATGTGCTCTTATAACAAGACTCCAGTTTAACAGCTTTTTGTCTCTGGCCAGGGAGTGACATACAGTGCCCAGCAGGATGGAGTGAAGGGCATTGCAGGAGCAGCAAAACTGCAAAAGAAAATCAACAAACCACAGTCCAGAACTTCAGAGACCCTATATCAACCACCTAGGACTAGGCCAGCCTAATCTCTCCCAATCCTGAAGCTCAGGGAAATTTGCGGAAGAGGGTGCGGTAAGAGTATAAGAGCACAAGGATGGGCTGGAGAGGTGGCTCAGGGGTTAAGCCTCTGCCTTGCAAGCGGAAGGTCCTGAGTTCAGATCCCAGATTCCACGTATAGACGCCAGGTGGAAGCCGGGGTGGCCTGCGTTTCTGGTCCTGGTAGGGCGGAGCCTGTGAATCCTGGGGTGGAGGAAGTGGGGGCGTCCTTGGTGGTTCCCGAATTCGTCTGTGGTTCTACACACACAGACACACGCGCACGCACACATACACACACACGCACAACTGAATAAATAAAAAAAAAAAGAGCACAAGGATGGGAGGAGCAATGATATGCAAGATACTCCACACAAGTTAGGGATGAAGCAATCATAATTGGACTTCACATGCCCTGCGCAATGTCCAACACACTATTGTCCCCACAAAGTCTAGCATTTGCTAAAAGTTCCAAGATCCTTGGAGGCAAGGGATTGACAGCCAAAATCGTGTTCCTAATGCTTAAGGAGAACACAGGAAAGGGTTCAGGGAAATGCTGCTGGGTCCTTGTATGTCATCGGAGAGGAGGACCCAGAGTACAGTCAGGCATGCACATTAAAGGATTCTCCGGGATTGGGGAGGAAGAGACTGGGGGATGGAGAGGGAGGGGTGAGGGGAGGGCGAGCAAAGGGGTGGGGGGAGGAGGAGGGAGGGAGGGAACCGGTGTACCTATTAAGTTTGTATGAGCAGAGAAAATAAAAAATGTTAAAAAAAAAGATTGTAAGAGCACAATGATGGGAGGAGCAATGATTTGCAAGATACTCCACACAAGTTAGGGCCGAAGCAATCATAATTGGACTTTGCATGCCTTGCAATGTCCAACACACTATTAACCCCACAAAGTCTAGCATTTGCTAAAGGCACCAAGATCCTTGGAGGCAAGGGATTGACAGCCACAGTAGTGTTCCTATGCTTAAGGGGAACACAGGAAAGGTTCAGGGAAATGCCACTGGGTCCTTGTACGTCATCGGAGAGGAGGGCCCAGAGGAGAATCATTAAAGGATTCTCCGGGGATTGGGGGGGGGAAGGGACTGGGGAATGGGGAGGGAGGGGTGAGGAGAGGGGAGCAGGGGGGTCGGGGGGAGGAGGAGGGAGGGAGGGAACCGGTCTACCTATTAAGGACCTTCACTTAGCATAGGCATGCTACCTAAGTCTTGGGTCTAGTAAGTCTTGTGCAGAGGCTTACCATGCCCATGCCATACATGGATCATTGCACATGAGCAAAGCCAATGCTGACCAGGTGAGGAATGGACAGGTGTGGATATCATGCAGGTCTTCTACCCAGAGGTGTTCTGAGGAGTGAAGGGAAGTGTTTCTTCATGGTAGGTTTCTTAAACCTACCAGTGCAAGATGGCAATAAACACAGAACAGCTTTCAGTCTTATTAGTTTAAATCCTCTATAGACAAAGTCTCTCATTTTATGTCCCACACTGGAACAGTCCATTGCTTACTTCTTCTTTCCCATCCCACTTGACACTATTCCTCTGCTGCTCAGCATGTTACACAGATGCACCCCACTGACTCTGACAATTATCCCAGAAGAAGGTAGGGCTGGTATCCAGTCTTTCAGCCCTTTGATGAATCAGCCTGAGGCATACCTAGAATATGCATTCAAAAGTCACACTCCTATGTGCTGTTCTCACAATTAGTTTTCAGAAATTGTCCTGGGTGAAAAAAAATCTATAACAACCTTGTAAAATAAAGAATTAAATGCCAGAGTCATGTTTCATTTTTTAAGTGACCACAATGCTACTGTAGGTTTGTTCAGATGGGGAAGCTGTGATGTGGAAAGTGGATGTGCCCACTCAGAGCTCAGAAGGAATGAGGTCAGAGTCCAAACCCAAAGATTAGCTCCAGAGCAGTCACATGACTCCTACACTAGGCCATCTGAGTCACCCCTTGAACACATTCATACTGCCTAAGTCTACCTGCGTAGTGCTTGGTGTTGATTCCAAGTTGAATCTTTCATTTCTATATCCTTCCCACATACAGACCATCATATTATCCGTATTTCTGTCCTGATCTTTCCTCGCTCTTCAAGGACTAGTCTCATCTTTGTGACCAAATTTACCCCTTATTATCCTGCAATGGTATACTCTCTTCTCCTACTTACTTAATCTCTTCATTTAATATTTCATTAAGTTGAGTAAGTTTACTAACAGATAAAACTGACATCTGTGTCTGAGAAAAGTATTCCCATTCCTGGTCAGCCTTGAATTGCAGAAATCATCTAAATTGTAGATATTTAAGGAGAGAGCTTCCTGCCAATGAGAAACCATTCACCCTGAGTGGCCTGTTCAGCTGTTACACAGATGCCAAATGTAATTAGTTAATCCAACAAATTAGACTAAGTAGCCAGTCAAGTGGAGACTAATCAGGAGAACTTGTACCACACTACAGTGATATGAAAGTTAGCTCAGAGGTTTGGGTTAGATTCATGGAATCTGAAGTAAAGGAGGGAGCATCACAAAGGTGGTGGTGACCTGTGACATTAGTTTCAGCTGCCAACTTGACCCTTGGAAGATGACACTCTAAGGGACATGCCTATAGGAAATTGTATTGGTTGTTTTAATTGAAAAAGAAGATCTAATATTGCAATTACTCTGCATTTTTGCCAATATAGTCAGGACCAACCAACTTAAGGGAACAAGAGGTTATTTTGGCTTACAATAGTCCAGTTACAGTTTCTCCTACAAGCTTAGTGCTTAACTATTAATTTCTCACAACTGTTTCCAGAGGTCAGAGCCTTCAGTTGCCAAGTTGATAGCAGCATTTAGCTATGACACTTACCTACTATGGGTAGCAATGCTTCCCGGGCAAATGCTATTTTTAAAACTGTGGAGTGTGTAAAGATAGAAAGAGCAAGGGAGCAAGCAGTCCTGCATTCATCCTTTGCTTCCTGCTCTTGACTGTGAATGTGATGTTGTCTTGAGCTTCTGTTGCTATGATTCCCTTGCTATGATGGGCTATATCCTGAAATTTTGAGTGAAATAAAACTCCCTTCCCCTACTTTTCTTTCGCTGGGTGTTCTGTACAGAAGTGAAATAAAATGACTTAAGATGTGGACCTTCAGCAAAATCATCCTGAGGCCAGACTTCAGATGACCAAAGAATCACCTGACTCACCCAAGTAACTGTGTAGATGGAAACACAGCTTGTGGAACCTCGGAGTGGTGCTGTACTCATCCTTGAGACTCACTCAGCACACAGATCTCTGCAGCCCTTCATGACCACTTGGCATCTGGCTTGTCATGGTTGACAGTCTAGTATAAGCTCAGCTTCTCTTCTTTCCTGTTTTCACTTCATCTGTCAATCTGTCAGTAATAGAGCATCCTGTTCTTCGTTTTCCTGGCTGTCTGCTTAAAGACTTCCTTTCCTTATTGACCTTTAGTCAACGCAGCTGCTGATTTCCTGTCATTTCCTCTCTGTTTTTGTCGATTTTTCTAGAAAACATTAATTCTATGCAGAGAACTGTTTTGCTTTTTGATGATATCTATACCCAGAAACTGGGCCTTCCATTCCTTGACTTGGCTAATAAATGATTAAATAGATGGATGATGATCTAAGGTTTAAATGACAAGGAATATGAGCTTAGATACTCACTGTGCACTACCAAAAGAGATGACTTGTTGCTGCATTATTGTTTTAGAAAGGGGATTCTATAACCCAGGCTGGTCTCAAACTCATTGCAATCCTCCTGATTCAACTAAGCAAGTGCTAGTATTACAGGCATGTGCCATCATGCCCAGCTTTGGATGGCCTGATTTAAACTCTTTGATTTTCAGTATTTTCATGTTCAAACTAGCTGATGCTAGCAACTCTAATGAATGTAGGTTTCAAGTAAAAAATAAATGTGAAACAAGTGGCAGGTTCCAAGGTGTATGATCCATAAAAATAAGACATTGTCTGTAAGCCCAGAAAAGGTGTCTCCCAGCACCTGGATCCTGGCTGCAGCTTGCACTGGTTTGCTTGTGGTGATTAACACAATGGTCACAGAGTTTGTGAGACACTGAGAATTGTGACAGTTTCCAAGAGCCAGTCGGAAGCTCCTCAGTTGTCTACATCATGGGTCTGCCCTGCTCACTCTCTCTTCCTGCCCTTGGCATCTACATCTACATGTCAAAAGGCTGGATTGCTCACAGTTTGCACATTGATTTTCCCTCCCAGGTACCGAAATAACTGATCACTACTGTGATGACATGAATGGAGGATGTCACACGTGAAATGAGAGGGGACTCCTAGATTTCAGATCCACCCAGAGTCTCCTTTCACGTAAATGTAAAAATCCAGGGAGGAAAAGAGCTGCAGAATATGAGCACAGACTCCATCCGTGAAGCACTCTGGCTCCAGGAGAGATTCTTATAATCTCCAAAGCCAGAAAAGCATGAATTGGAGCTCAGCAGGAAATGGGAATTGAAATAAAGGGCAAACTTTCCTGCTTTCTTTAAGAGTGTATTTCCAGAGGATGTGAATGATTTTTTTTAAACAGTGAACAAACCCAAAGGAAATGAAAAGATTGAAAATGGGCTTTTATAAGCAGACTCTGGGCAAACTCCCATCGTCTTACAGAAAAAGCCTTACAGAGGGAGGAGCTGGGACAGTAGCCAGAAACACAAATGGCTGGAGCCTGGTGAGGCTGGGTGCTGGAGAATTTCATGAAAATTTTATTCTTAAACTCTCCCATGAAAGCATCGATGCCATGATATATGCTGAGGACTGAATGGATGTTGTCACCTGAAGACTCTGTCTAACAAATACTACTCTAATATTTTATACCAGGGGAAGTATGGAGGATACACTCATGATACACATCCTCCCTTCCTTTCAGAACATATGTAGAGAGACTACATTTGTAATTTTATTCAGTTTAGTACCTACTGCTTTCAAACACCAAGAAAGTCACTGAGGATCCCAAGCTGAGCAAAACAGATGTTGCCCCTGTCTGCAAAGCCTTAACAGTCATGTTAGGAAGACAGACAGCCAAAGAGGTGGGTGAACATTTTAAGAAGGAAGATAAATACTAAGTCGCTGGCAGTTACTCTTTGTGCTGTTGTAAAGAAACCTTATACTGAGGCAGAAAAGGAGAAAGGAGGATTTATTTGGCTTATGGTTCCAGAGGGGAGACACAGTCCATTAAGGTGGGAATACCAGAGCAGAAGGCATGGCAGACAGCAGAAGCGGGACACTGCTCAGGTCACATCCATCAAGAAGGCAGAGAGATCAAGCAGCAGAGTTAAGAGCAGACCACTAGAGGAAGCAGGGAGGGGCTAACCAACCTACAGGCCTGCCCCGTGACTTGCCTTCCTCCAGCAAGTCTCCACCTCCTAAAGATGCCATGATCTTCCTAAACATTAACATCAGCTAACTGTGCAAACACACAAGCCTGTGGGGGACAACTCACATTCAAATCATGAAAGTAGCTTTCTAGTTATTGTAATTGTTGTTGCTGACTAAAAAGCAGTGATATGGGAACACTTGGTAAGCTTACATCTAATTGATATAGACAGCTGTTTTTTTTTTTTAAGTAAGAAATATAGGAAATGCTGAGTGCAAAGGAAAAGAAAAATAAACAAAGCATGGACGAACATGTGAAGTGAGGAGACAGGAATGCGTGGGCATTTCAACAGGGAAGGAGAGTCTCCATAAGAAAGCATCCTTCATACAAAGGCCTGAAAAAAAAGTGCGTGGTATATGTTATCTTCTTCCATATGTTTCATTAGTTATTATTATTTGTAAGCCAGGATTCTGATCCCTTGAAGTGGCTTTTCATCACCCATGTGCTTATAAACCATTACTTATGAATAAATGGATGTATTCACAGTTCTGTGGCTCAGTGGAGCATCATGGGTGCTCCCATGAGATGTTCTTTCTCCCTAAAGCTTCTCTTTCCCTGAATGCTGTACTCCAAAGGAAGGGTTCAGATCTACTGCCTGTATTCGCTTTTAGAATAGAACATCCTACATCTCACCCTGGAAGCAGCTATAACTGGATCCCAGTAAACCAGGAGGGGGTCCTCAAGCTGTTTCTAGCAACCATTCCAGGGTTTGGAAGTTCAAGAATGAAAAAATCTTGGCCTGATAATTGAGATACAAATCCTTTACACCATTAACATAGAGATGTTTTAAGTTAGTGAATCTTTACAGTCCTATTTGATTTAGCCCAGTGTTTCACATTTATTCCAATGTTTGCTTGTCCTTTCACCAGTTGTGCATTTATGTCTGTCTCTTTGTAAGTCTTCTACTTGGGCCTTCAATCTAAAAAGATGAGCTCAGAAGGTTCAGTTTACTGACTGGCACAGGAACAGATTAGTACCATGTGGTGTGTGATAAACACATGGTATCAGAAAGAATGAGTAATTCCTTTCTCAAAGAAAATGAGATTTGTCCTCAAATGTAAAGAACAGGACTCCATGTGCTAACCAAGGAGAAAGTGCTTTCAAGACAGAAATTATTGCAGCACGTTCTGTTGCGATCTGATCTCAAGTGAAATGGATGAACATCTGGTGACCTGCTCAATACAGAAATAGGAGATGGAGAGCGTTGCCAAGTCTTTCAGGATGTGAGGGTGTGTGTGACAGGTGAGGGAAGAAGTCAAGGATCAGTCAGGGAGGGAAGCAGAGTCTGCTTGTCTGGAGCAAAGATACAACTAAGAATGTAAACACTTAAAAAAACTACAAGACCATTAAATTATTTCAGGAGAAAATGTGTGCTTATTATTTTAAAAGAGGAAAATACAGAATCACAGAAAGAAAACATTTTGAAAAAAGAAAGACAACAACATCATCATTAATACCCTAGCTAATTACTTTTAGACACACTAGGAACATAGCACTTAATAGGACATGAATGAAGGCATACAACACATTTCATTCTCAGCAATGCATTGTGGGTTTCTTTCTGTATCAGCAGTTTGCTTCATGTATATTGGGATTGCTGCCTAGTTCAAATTCCTTTTAGTATCCTGTCTATGAGGCATTTCTTCACACGAAATAAATATGATGCTGAGCTCTTATGTCTCAGAATCACTTGGGCACCATTCTGAATGAGACTCATCAAAGAAGGCCTTACTCCTTGCGTGTGTGTCGGGGGAGTGAGGGGTAGGTGGGTGTTATGTTGTGCGTATTTCTACTTTTGACATTTATTACTCCTTTTACAGTTTAAAAATTACCTACAAACTTCTAACTTTTAAAGTATCCACTATGAAACTTGCAGGCATGATTACACACTCTCATTGATTTATCTATCTATTATTTATCGATCTTTATGGATTTGCAGTAAGGTTCACCTAAGCAGTCATCAAGCATGACATTCATATTGTTAAATTATGCTATGTGCTTTCAGTTTCAGTAATAATTAGGTTTTTCTGCTTCAGAGAATTAGGCTTTGGAGATTTTTCCCCCCCTGAGCCAGATATCTCTGGTGTAGTGAAAGGAAACTTCTTAGAACCTCTGGAGCCTGACAAATCACATACTTTCTCACTGTGTGACCTTGGAAATTTACTCTACCTCTGCCATTTGTTAATCAATGAAATACCTCTGCCATTTGTTAGTCAATGAAATAACCTGTTGTAAAATTTTAGTGATTAGTACCTGAGATTATGTGTGGAGCCCCCTAACTCAGCATTATATGGCTTTCGGGGTCACGTCAATGATGATTGGGGTGACTGCTATGCAGGCATGCACCCATGGACCCTCTTTCTATCTATAAAACTCCTGCTATGATCTTCCTGTCTTTTGCACCATATGTGTCTAGAACTATGTCTTCCAGACTGAGATGGCATATAGGATATTCTCATGTTCCAGTTACTCTGCATATTACTGATAAACTAATGGCAACTGGCTTATGGGAACAAGGGAATTTGTTCTAAATTATGTTGATCTGTTTATGTTGATCCAGTTTGGCAGGAGAGCTCACACCAACGCTAGGGGCTGCAGGAACTGTCCACATCTTATCTACAGAACTGCTGAGAGAGGACCAAACTTCCCTTGTACAACAGTATGTCTGTCCAAGTATGCTGACAAACGTCAGCTGTACTTAACCAGCTCCCTCCTTTTTATCCTCCTGCCCCAGGCCTCACACATCAATTAGACAATCTCCCACAGGTTTTCTCAGGGTTTAACACAACTAATAAATCTTTGCAAGTGTACCCAGAGACCAAGCCTGTAAATTGTCAAGGTGATACCCATACCTTACTATCACATTTCAATGAATATTTGTTGAATGAATTTGAAATCTCACCATTTGTCTGGGATCTGCTTTCAGGATCTCCCTTACTTTCCTTAATGAACTGACTCCTTTCATTTCTGGGGTCCTCATTGTGTCTTTACAATCCCTTTCATGTGAATATCTAGCTGCTGCCTTAACTAAGAGTTATTTTAAAAGACCCCTGTGCAGTGAGTAAGAGGGGATTAGAGTGTATTTTTAGGTAGAAAAGAATGTGCTGGTAGAAAGAATGTCATTTAGAATCAGGCTATTTGGTTTGAGTCCTCTAGTATTTACTGTTTAGGTCACTGGTTTACTAAAGACATGTTTTGGTCCTTTCTGCAAATATCAAATTTTATGATAGTTATATGTGGCATCACCTTGTGCCAATTAGTGCTTGGCTCAGTAGGCCAGCAGCTCTTAGTCCTGCCTGCCTCTTCCAAATGCCTTCAGGGCATCAAGAACTCTGCCTGTCTCATGCTTTTTTGGGAATCCAATTAAGAGGGTGTGCATGTGGCAGGGCACCCAACTTTTACAAAGCTCCTGATCGTCTAATGGTCCAAATACAGAGCTTGAAGAACCTTGTGAACATGACCACAAGGCCTGGGAATGAATGCATTTCCCATGTCTCTCTTCATGTTCTGTCCTTCCCCTTCCCTGGATTGTTTTACATGAGGCACCACCGCATTTCCATTCACCTCCCCTGATCAGCCCTCCCCTCCTCAGATATCACCCACAGTGTAACATCAGGGAAACTTTAAGTCACACTTAGACCTATGAACTGATCATAAAGTTCCCTATGCACTTTAGCTCCATTTCCTCACTTACCCAAGATGCCCCAAGTACAGCCAATGGCATCATCACAAATTTCCCACAACCCCAGAGCACCAGTGCTCCTCAGAGCTGTGCTTAGCACCTGTACCCACTCAGTGGTAATCATACAAACAGGGGACATTGACAAATAGCACTAATAACAATTGAAAGCACACAACGTAGGGGCATTTGCAAAAAGCACGCCTTTCAGTAACACCATGGGACAACTTTCGCAAGAGGGGAAAAGCATCCTCATGTAGCACTCAGTGGGCACTTCATTTAAAAAGCCCTCAGTATGAAAGGCAGGATTAAGTAGAGGAGAGAGAGTAATGTCAGGTCCTTGAAAATTTTATCTCATTGAATTCTTACAGCAATTCTGTGAAGCAAATAATGTTATTCTTTCTTGTCAGATTGGAGAACTAAAACAAAGAGTGGGTGGGGCTTCTGTAATGCTGCATTCCTACTGAGTAACGAGGGTGAGATCCAGACCTCACCATGGAGATTCAAACTGCAGAGATGATCCCATCTCATCAAGAATCCCAGCCGGGAGTGAAAGGGCGAGGATTGCTCCTGATTGTGTGGGTTATGCCGGCCCTTTGATCTCCTCCCAACTCAGTTTGCTCATTAGATCAATGTGATTTCTGCAAGCTTACTGTCAGAAGTTGGTGAGAAACACATAAAAGAATGAATGGTGATGATGCTTAAGACCCATATGACCACCGAGACAGCGAAAACCATGGTGACTGCAGTGGACCTGTCTAACTCAGTTCATCCCTGCAGAAGGCCATGCTGTCTGGCAAAAACCAGATTCCTGTCTGGTTTTTCATCATGTGATAATGCTCTGGAATTGAGTCTATATCTCAGATTAACCAGATATTTTCTTTTAGCTACAAAACTAATTACAAAAGAATGTTCTCATGTCGGATATTAGGACTCTACTTCCAAAATGCACGGACTTCACTTCTTCTCCCATCTTTGGTAGAGTTTGTGCTTCAATAACCCTGGTTTTCCCCACCATGTCCCCTGCTTCTTCATATCAGCCAATCTCAGGACCTGCTCATGTGAATTACACCTTCTTTCACTCCTGTGCTCTTCGCTAGGTGCCAGTCCTGTGAGCCTTCTCTCCAGCATGTTCTCTCACCAGGACCCCTATAGGAGGTGCCCCAGCTTTCCCATCTGCCTCCTGTCTTGGTCCCACAACTCATTCTCCAAACACAAACAGGAACATTTTAAAATGTGAACCAGTTTGCGTCATTCCTATGCTCAGTGCCACTTACTGGCTTCTAGTTGTAACTGGAATTCAAAGCAAACATCTTCTGCTCCAGGATCCATCTGTGCATCCTCCTTGCTCTGTGTCCACGCCCCTTGCTATCTACCCTCCAGCGATACCACGACTATTGTCTGCTTGAAACATTTGCACTTGCTGATTTCTTTTTCCCGGATTTCTTCTGGCCTGCTGAGGGTCTGGCTCATTACACTCTGCTCTCACATCAGTATCACAGAAAGGTCATTTATCATCCTTAATTTGAGCCATGTCAGCAACCAACACACTCTTTGCTCATGTTTTGTTCTCTCAGCCGCTTCTCACAATTTGACAATGTATACAAATGCATCTGGGTGTGACATATTTGGTATGTTTCCCTCATTAGCACACAGGTGCCACGATACTAAGAACCATATTCATTTGATTCATATTATATACCCAATACTCAATCCACTGCCTGGAAAATCCTAAGTATTCAAAAGATATTTGTTTTTTTTTTTTTTTTTGGAAATGTAATTTTTTTTGTATTTGTTTATGTAAGGATATGCAACTAGTAACTCCCTAGGAGTTTAAGAAGCCATGACTTCTACATCTCAGCTTACCCATCCAGGACTCACCTGTCAGCATGACAAACCTGTCCTTCTTCTTGCCTCCTCCAGGAGCGGCTTGTGCTGTCTGTGCTGCCCCGCTTTGTGGTCCTGGAGATGATTAATGACATGACCAATGTGGAGGACGAGCACCTACAACATCAGTTCCATCGCATCTACATCCACCGCTATGAGAACGTCAGGTGAGCCATGTGATACTCTTCCCGGCCCTCCACATCACTGTGGCCCACGTTAGGCTGTCCACACTTATCACAGTGTTCTCTGCCTGAACCAGTGATAATTCATCAGACAGGTCTACATTTCTAAATTGATGCTGAAGAAAAATGTCAGAGGATTTGATTATATTTTCTGTTTGATTTATGGCATGGGTCCTCCACAGTTGACTTGCTATATTTTCAGTATGGAAAGCCTTATAGACTGTGATGGAAAAATAATTCCAAAATGCAATCTGGAATCTTCAGTCATAATCACTTGCATCTCCTGCCTGTATGTCTCATAAGTATCTTGAAGTCAATATGAGCAAGGTTGAAGTTTCTTTTCCTTTGCAAACAATTGTTGTCCAATTGATCAACCAACCATACACCCACACACTATATATTCATCCACCCACCTAGCCATCCATTTACTATTTACCCATTCCCTATCTATTCATTTTTCTACTCACCTACTTGCCCACCCATCAATCTAACCATATAATCCCCTATCTACCTTCCTTGAATTCCAACTGTCCAATCGTACCTTCTTTGTGCCCAGCACTCCTTTATACATAGCATACACTAAAGGACAAGGGATAGACCTCATAGGAATGAAGACCACCTTTCAGATCTTCATTTTAACTTTTTTGAGTGTGACTTTGAGCAACTCACTTGAAGTTCATTATCCTTCTTTGTACAATGGATGTGCCACCTCGCAGAGCCTTCTTTAGATTCACGAATGATGGCAAATACACAAGTCCCAGGAATAAGCATCTCATAAAGCATCAGGCATATTGAAGATAATTTCATGTATGTTTCCTAGTTGCAAAAGAAGCCAGTCCTAGAGAGTTTAAAAGAAATACACTGAGAAGCTCTGTAACAGCAGACAGAATGACTGGGCAGGGTGGAAAAGCAGGCTGGAGAAACGTCCTGGAATGAAGAAAGACATCCAGAGCCAGATGCTAAAATCATGGCAGAGCACAAGCACTCAGCATGCTACTGCTGCTGTCTCTAAACAGACCACGGCTTGCACTGCCAGCCAGTATGCTGATCCGGGCAATGCCACCCCAGTTCTTCCTGCACACTGGGGTGCTGATGCCTCTGCCCTGTGCCATTTTCTGCTTCTCTGGCTCCTTTCCTCCTCAAGTTAAAGCCTGGGGCAAACATTTTTGATTGGCTAAGCCTAGTCACTTTCTAGAAAAGCTAAGGAAGCAAGCATCTGGCATTTCAGCTTAATCCGTTGAACTGTATTTTCTCTCACCAGCTATAAGATGGAAATTTCCCAAACATTGGACAAAAGTCCATACACCGATGAGCTGTTCAAATGGCAAGTGCACACTCTTAGTCCCCTTCTTCCCAACTTTGGTGAGAGGGAATAGCAACCCTTGGCAGTGCCCGTAGGTGCTCTGTGCTTGACATGCAGGACACACGTTTCAGTGCGTTGTCCAGCAGCATGATTCTGACTCAGACCTTTGGCAGCAACAGCAACATTCCTGATTTGAATCCTGAAGTAACCCTTCAGGGTTAAAAAAAATGCATATATGGCTCCAATAAAAAATACACCCATATAGAAACTAGCTGAGCAGATAACAGAAACTCATCAATACTACTTTTATATCATAGTAGCTATGAACCAACATAGTCCGGAAGTTTTGTTAAGTGTGTACAGAATACTAGTTAAGCTGCTGAACGTGCATGGAAGCATTTTAAAAATTAAATTTTGGTTCCAATAAAAAAAAGAATACTAGTTATTAAAAGAAAAAGTGAACCTGGGCCAGGGAAATAGGGCAGGAATATAGAGAAGTCTTTCTGAAAGAGACGTTCTTTAATGGCTTTATCTGAGATGAGATGAGCTATGAATAAAGCAAATATATGAACTGTGGACAAGGATCTGTTCTCATGAAGGCTGAACCTTGGCATGTACAGGTGACAGGTGGCTTTCCATATCACTTCCTTGTGGCAGAGTAAGCTGATGGCAAGTCAGGCTCAGATAGAGTACAAACTGGGTGGATCTTTTGGAAGAAAAAAAGTAAATGAATAAATGAATCTTATGAGTAAATCTCATGAATAAATATATAAGTTATATAGACTCTATAAATGTGAAAAATGATATATATATATTACATATGAAAGTGCTGTCACTTTCAAAAACAACATAGAATCCAGTTCAGTAACATGTTTGATTTGCTTTTTTGCTCTGTTTGCTATGATTCCCCATCTCTCAAGTTACCCCTGCTCCTCCAGCCCCACACATTAACTCAACCCATTCATTATATACTGGACACCCAGTTTCAGAAATTCACACCTTTCTGAATGAACACGTAGCTCCCCACTCTACTACATTCTCCTTGCCCTTAGTGATAACAGCAATTTGTAAAGCAGAAGAAGCCTGCAGACATCTTGATCCTCAGGACTTGCCAGGCTCAGGGAGGTGGTGTGGCGCTGCCCTTGGTCACATACTGGTGGTACTGGGAGGATGACATTTGCCCAGCAGCAGAGGGGCCCTCCTGCCTGCCTTGAGCCACTGGGTGGTAAAATAAGACCAGAGGCAAGGAAAACAAAGGAGAAAGATTCTTAGCCAGTGTCTGAGAACAAAACCCATCCCACTGCTACATCCCTCCTTGGCCCCCAGAGTCACCCGCTGTTTTGCCAGGAACATTTTTTAAATTATTTCTAATCTTGTCACTTTGTTCATTGCAACCTGCCCTGTTCATTCCTTCTTTTCCACACTTTGTTTATTTGATGACTCTTCTCTAAAAATGACCTTCTGTCTATTCCTAAGTGTTAATTACATGTTGTGTAACTCATTGTCTCTTTAAATAAAGGGTGTGACTTATTCCTATTGGAGATTGTAAGTTTAACCTTGATTCAGGCAGCAGGGTAAAGGGCAATGAGCAAGGGTATGAGAACCAGGCCTGGAATCAGCTTCTGTCAGGCAGCCGCCAAGTCTTGGTTATACAGCTATGAATGAGGAAGTGCCCTGTGCATCGTTGTATGTACACCAATCACCCAGGCCCTTGCTGACATAGATGCTGTTATTATGGGTCTGGGAGAGTCTTGAAGTGGCACATTTAGAACAATGCCCAGCAGAAGCCCGTGGCAACCATGACTGGTCTCTGGGGTAGGACAACTTAATTCTGAGTATTTCTCTTAATAGGACTCAAGAATTGTATTACAAAACTAACTGTGGGCTGGGTAGGTGGGACCCAGAGGTAACTTTTTTCTTGCCCTTAGCCAATAGACAGAGTCCACTGGCCACATGTGACTATGCTGCTAAGTGCCATGACAGGTCACAGGATGGACAGGACACTAGATATGGGTGTGACAGGTTGTAGCCTACAGCAGTGCCCATAAAAGGTAGCAGTAACTTGTGAATGAGATCATGGCAGGAAAATGGAATTTTAATAGTTAAAAAAGAAGAAAAGCTGTCAGAGAGCAGGCATGACATGTGCAAAGGCATGGGACAGCAAGTACACCTTTGAAGTTTCAGACGGGATGGGCAATGATAAAACATGGCGTCCTGTTTAGGAGTCTGTCCTTGCTTTCATTTGGCCGTCCCTGGCATGGCGTGATGAAAGAAATGATATCTCATGCCTTTTGCTGACAATCTCAGCTCTGCTACATGCCACCAGGACAGACAGAGGGCTGCCAGCCCCAGTGGGTAACTAGACAGATTGACAAGACACAGCTCAAGCACTGTCTGCCCATTCCCTCTGCCGGGCCCTATGCATAGAGTAAGGCAGGACCTCCTAGAAGTCCTCCTGAGAGCTTTAGGCAGCCACTGCGAGGAGGCCTCCCAGCTATGCTGCTGTGCTCAGTCATTTGGAGGAAAAGTCTAGATCTGCCATTGTATGTGATGAGGAGGCGCTGTGCTTTCTCCCCACTGGGGTCTGTTTTGTACTGTGATCATGATGACCGTTCATTGTGAAAATACAAAACAATTCATTAAGTTTCACTCTGCTTTTCACAACATATGGACCTGCTTAAGGAGACCAGTCATCACCTTTGGAGTGATTTCCTTCTGTCATTTCCACTCCACAGTCCTGTATAGGATGATCCTTTCAGCTGATCCTTTGCCCTTCCTGATCTCTGAATTGACCTTCTCTTGAGACCTTTATTAAACACAGAGTCATTCCTTCTCATACCCGTGGCTAGGAGTTCAAATCTCAGCTCACAGACAAGGTTGATTAATTTGAATAGAGTTGATGTGTCTCCCAGAATGGATTCAAAAATTAATATGCCTTCTCCTGCTCCCCCCTACTCTGTTGTTTAGTATTCTCTTTGCAGATGTTAAAGGATTCACCAACCTCTCCACGACCTTGTCCGCTCAGGAGCTGGTCAGGATGCTCAACGAGCTCTTTGCCAGATTTGATCGGCTGGCACATGTGAGTTGAATTTAACTCCCTCCTGGTCTTTTGCATAAGTAAGAGACTGCATGTGAAATTAGAAGCAAAGGCTTCAGTCTTTGTCATCAAGGCCATTACAATTCTGCAACCCTCCCCAGACATGGACTCCTGCCCCTCTCACATTATGGGGACTAATGCTAGTTCTTTATCAGTCTTGGGTGGGAGGTATGTCAGAGTAATTTTTCCAGTGGAGAGACAGCTGGCTGGCTGATAATCAAACCAGCCCTCTCTCTGCTTTCCACTCCCCCTTCACGTGGCCAGGTGCCATCCAGCTGCAGGCTCAGAGCTAGTACCCAATGCTGGCAGCCTGCAGTTTCCTAGCCAACCCCAGTCATCTGCAGTGAATCAGCCTGTTCTCAAGAACCAATAATGTGTTGAGCCATCCCACCACTGCTTGTTTGACCTGACTTAATGGCTTTGTTTTCAGCCAACGAGACATTGCCTTTGCTTTTCAGCTGGCTTCATCAGACTTATGCCAGAAAGTAGAGGAAAGGAGGTTGGCATTTACTATGAAAATGCAGACTTACACTCCTGAAGCTACTCAAGTTACTGAGAAATAATAACTGTCATTATTGCATTTAAGAGTAGTCTTTAAGTTCAAACAGGCATAACCTAAGTTCACTATTTGTAAAGTATATACAGCTATGCTAAATAAAGAGAATAAGACTATAGGAAGTGGGAGTCTATTCTTAGAGTATTAAAATTTCCAAGTTCAAGTTTTCTTCAATCCTAGAGAATGATGCATATGATAACCCAGTAGGTGCCACAAATCCTACTGGGTGTTGGGAATCATGAAGGCACATTTCCCTTCTTAAGATTAAGTCTGAGTGGGGATACAGTCAGTTGGTAACCAGAGTTCAGGTGTCTCAGCTTATGACAAAGCTAACCCTGGGATGTTCTAGAACCACAGAGGCAGTGTGTCACCCTTGGATGCGAGAGTACTTCCTAGAGGTAGTGACTCTGAAGATGTATCTTACAGTGAGATAAATAAATACAATATAACACTGTTCAACCATAATGAAGGACAATACATGCAGTATCAGTGAATCTCAGATGCAATATGCCAAGTGAATGGGAAAGATAAAAAATAGACATTTTGAAACTCCATCTATAAGACATTATGTAAAAAGTGAAATTAGAGAGACAGAAGGCAGAAACATAATGCAAGTAGTGCTGAGATTGTAGCAGATGAGTTGTTACCATAGAAGCCCTTGCAGGAGTTAACTAGGGAGTGACATCACTTCTTTCTTTGTCTCTTATGTCACTTGCTCTGAATGTACACATCTGTCAACATGGAAAATAGTTTAGACACTAATTACCCAAATGAAAAAAATCTATACAGAAGAAAGAAGAAGAATATAACTCCTCATATATGGAGAAACTGCAAAGTAGGAAATGGTAGAAACCAGATCAGAGGTAGATAGGGACTTGATGAGAAATCTGAACTCAAAGCTGAAGTTATTGGACAGCTCCTCGACAGGAGACTGACAGGGAAGGAGGAAGATGAGGTCTCCCAACAAGAGAGTGAAGCTCACTTGGTCTGTGACAGATGATGCTTGGTCTGTGACAGATGATGTCACTGGTACATTGTTATTCCCTTTCCTATTGTGGTTCCAAGCTTTTTGCTCAACAATACAAAGACAAACAAAATTAGATCCAATGACAACAAAGTGATCAAAGTCAATTTCTAGTGTCAATGTCTCAAAGAGAGGATAACAAAATAAAACTTGATCCAAACTATCAACCAAGTATTGAGTATTTTCTGTCTCTTCATAATACAAGACTCTGGGAAGAGAAAACCTCCTGTAACTATCTCTGTGCCAAACCTCAAGCAAATCTGTTTATCACTGGGTTAGATGCTCTGCTGTTGTATAAAAGGAAACGGAACTTACATTTTTCTAATGTCTTTGGCCCCGAAATTATTTTATCAGGGTAGAGAGATGGGTCAGGAGTTAAGCCTCTACCTCTTGAGCAGAAGGTCCCGAGTTTGGATCCTGGATCCCACATTAAAATGCTAGGTGGAAATGGCAGCAGACTGTACTGCATACTAGCTGTCCTGGAAGGCAAGAGCCTGGGAAATTCCAGAACAAAGTAAAGAGGAATCCAGGGTGATTCCTGAGGTCACCCTTGGGCCTGCTCAGGCACACACAGTGCCCTCTGATATGCATAAACACCGAGAAACACACACACACACACACACACACACACACACACACACACACACTGTCCTATAATCCTCCTTCTTGTCTTCTGTTTACACTTTCCTGTAGGTTTTCATTGCAGGAAATCAGAGGGGATGTGCGTCACATGTCAGCAGCATATTATACATCAGACATTCACTGCATTATAACAATGTGAGGATGAGTCCAGAGTCTTCCATGAAAGAAGTGTGAATTCCACTTAATGTGAATTTTTCGGTGCTATTGAGATTCAAACAGTGCAGTAGAGAGCATTTCACCCTTGATGATATTCCTGACAATCTTCAGTAACTCTAGTCTTGACCTCTTTAAGATACCATAGCCTTACCTACCTTTGCTTACCTATTTTTTTCTCCATTCAAATTATATGTGTATATATATATATATATATATATATATATATATATATATATATATATATATATATAGAGAGAGAGAGAGAGAGAGAGAGAGAGAGGGAGAGAGGGAGAGATCACTTAAAACAATGGATGTGTTTATATTGTGATACCAATAGCACCATTAGTATTTTAAAACTTTTTCTTTAGTTTCTTTCAAATGTAGAAGCAACCTCATATATTTAACAAGCAATAAGGTCAACATGGCAGAGAATTGATCAACAGATTAAGAGGAAGCTAGCATAGGAAGATTTCATGGCAAATAATTACTTTAAATAATATTTCACGTCTATAAATGTAGCTAAATTCATATGTCATGAAAAATAAGACTTATGTGTGCCAAGGAACCCACATAGTAGCCTCTGAGAAAGGAACAGAAGCCTAGGTTCTCAGGACATGGTATATGTGATGGTAAGGTGGTATCTAATGGGATTTTTACTTTACCTACAGTTTAGTTTCTACGAGGACAATGTATTTATATATTACATGTTAAGAAAAATGAAAATCTCCACATCATTGGTCAGTGTTTTCCCAAATGGATAATAAATATAGTTGATAGATGATAGACAAACAATTAGATAGATAGATAAATGATAGACGGTTAGATTGATACCCTATTTTACCTTATATAGCATATACTATATATATGACTAAATTGGATAAAATACTAAAAGTTTTTCATATTTTTAATATAAATACTTTTCAAAATATTTGAGTGGTACTGGAGTTTTGTTTTGAGAATCTTTTGTTTTTCAGTTATCATTTTTCCTACTTATTAAAGGTATCCTTCTTTATCATGTAAAGTTGAAACTCCAATGATGTTCAGAGCAGAAAGTGTACACTCCTATCACCTTATTCCTTTCCAAAGTAGTAGAACCATCTTTAATGCCTCAGCACATGTATCTCTAGACTTTCATCTGTTATCTATATATGTACTTTAATAAGCTTCTTGAAGTTTGTCCAAGATCTTTATATCAAACCCATCAACACTGAAGGAAAAGGATTATAGTAAGACTAACTTTAAACTCTGTAAGCAGGACCTCATCCTACTTTATTTTACCTTTTAAATCTCTTTCCCCAAAGCAGCATGGCTTCAAAGAGTTTTTAGAAAGAAGAATTTACTTAGAACTTTCTATTAAGTCTTCTGATAGCTCATCTGACATAATAAGAAAAATGTGTCTGAAAACCGTCTTAACAGATAAGGAGTCAAGCTTTTTTATTTATTTGCATATATGCATAAATGAATTCATATTTGCCTATCTTCATATATACTTATGTATATGAGATATATGTATTTATATATCTATACATTATATGTATTTATAATTTATAATGTAATATTTATATATTTAATACATATGTATTTATACATTTAATATATAAAATATATTCTATGTAATGTACACAAATAGGTTCTATAGAGAGCTTATAGAGATAGATGATTCATAGAAAGATGCAGATAAAAGATAGATGGTAGATAATAGAAGAAGATATATCATGAAGTTAGGCACATGATAGATAAATAATAGATAGTTGATAGATGACAGATAGATAAATGATAGATGGCTAGATTGATACCCCATTTATATAGCATATACATATATACTATAAATTATGTCTATATTGTATTATTTATTATAAATATGTACAGATTTTCAAGGAGGCTACCAGTTTTACATTTTAAGAAAAATGAACATCTCTACATCATTGTTCAGTGTCTTTCCCAGATGGGTAATAAATCATTCTATGCAATCACTTCTTGGAACATATTTTGCCATGAAAGCTGCTATTATGGGCTTTTCTATAATTCTTGCAGTTTATGTGAGAATATTCACGTAGCCCCTGGGTCAGACTGCATGGGCTTGAGTTTCCCACCTGCCTCTGACAGGAGCTTTGACCTTTGCCTCCAATAGCTGGAGCTCTTCTGCCAAATGATTCATGGCACAGAATATGGTTGCAAAGATGATGAGAAGAGAAAAGATATGTTTAACACTCATCTGGAAACAATGACTCTAACACATATCTGGCACATGGAGCATGGTCATCAAGCACTAGTTACTTTCCCATTTGGATTTTTATTTTCCAAAATGTTTTCACTGAAGTGTTCCTGGGAATATCACTGACTGGAAGTTGTTGTGTAGCACATCTGTAGTAGAAAGTGATGCTGTTTCAGCTCAACTGTGATATGGGAAGTGTTCTATATCTTTCATGCTATTATTTTTCATATCTGTCAGACAGATGCTCCTTGTTCTGTGTGTGAAGGTTCATTGTGAGGCACAAAGTGCAAAGACAAGGGGCAGCCTGTGGTGCACACAGAAGGCTACTCCAAAGTGTCAGCTGCAAGTGTCACTACCAAGCAATTGTCAGGCTTCTTCTCTGGGAATTAAAAACAAGGGAGATTCCTTTGGTACTTGGCACATACAGGGAACTGAAACTTGCTTATTTGTGGCTTATCAGTGATTTTGAGATTTTTGTCCACGGTCGTTCTGCTAAGTACATGCAATAGAATGCAAATGTCAAAGGATAAATGCTTTTTCTGCTCGTTCCCTGTCCTTTATCTCTCCCCATAACCAACAAAAATCAGACTATGCACCTGAGCTTGGCAGGCCAGTCACCCACCAGCCTGAGTCATTCATATCAGACTCTGTTCCAAGTGACCATTTGTAGGTATAATCATATGTCCTTGCCTTGTAGCCTCAATTGTAAGGGATTGGAACAATGATCTCAGATTGTCATTCACAGACCAAAAATAGGAACCTTTGAAAGCTAATCATTTATGTTAGCATACCAACATAATGTGTTCATTGTGGCATTATAAACATATGTCCCATACAATGGGTTCCATTATGGCATTTTACACATATATCACATTCTTTGTTTTCACTTCTCCATCTCTCTTCTTCTTCCTCATGGTATCTTTCCTTCCAATTAATCCTAGCTGCTACTTTAAAATTTATATATTCCATACCCAGTCTTACTGATCCTTACTGCTTCAGCTCTCTTTCCTCCCCCCAGCATAGTCCACCTTTTATTTTTACATCTACAAATATGATGCATCTATACATTTAAATACAAATAATAAAAATGTAGGATGCATACACATAGAATTTTATTCAGTTACAATCAGGAATGAAATTTTTAGGAAAACAGATTGAGCTGGAGATCATTATGTTAAATGAAATGAGTTAGATTCAGAAAGACAAAGTATCATAGTCTTTCACATATGCAGAATCTAGATTTTAAAAACTGGGAATTAACTGGTCTAAGGACTTCCTCCTTGCTAGATAGCTTACACAGTACAAAGGAATACTGCAGAAGGTGCTGGGGGAAAGAAATAACCACAAGCCCCATCAACATATGAGATCTGTAAGTTGCAATAAAACTCACCATGGAAACAAGTGACTACCAGTGTAATAATCGCATGAATATCAAAGAGACAACCAACAGCTTTCTGATTGTATTCAAAAACCACTTGTCAGAATGGTACACATCCCTGTTATTATAAGCTAGAACAATGACCTAAAAATGGGAAGGAAATAGATTAATATGGAAATCAGCCAATGAACTTATAGGTAGGAAGATAGTACATCAAACTGCTCTGTAATAGCTGCTATTATACCCATTGATTGAAAGAACATTTAATATTCAGCCTAGAAGTCTTCTTTTACAACAGAAGTAGAGGATCTCAATACCCTAACAGGATGCAACCTAAGGCAATAGAAGAGCAGTGAAGTGGACAGCAACTGGCCAACAATAATGCAGAGCACTAGTGACTCAACAAGGCTCTCCCAGGACATAATCAATCTCTCCCCATTCTAAGCTTTGGGAACCTCACAGAAGAGGGGGTGGTAAGATTGTAAGAACCTAAAGATGTGAAGGTTCACCACTGGACAAGACATTCCACTTGAGGCAGAACTGCTGTATCTAGGAACTCACTTCAGTGAGGCTTGTCTGCATAATGATTGACATACCAATGTGCTCCCATAGACTACCTAGGAACTCAAAAAGATAAGAACATACAGTGGAAACCTTGGGGTCTAAAGCTGGGTGAGTGAAAGGAAATGCCCTTATCAGTGAGGAGGCCAAAAAGATGCAACTTGATATGCCACAGAAGCCTGAACCCCACATGAGTACACAAGACAGACTGAACCCTGGGGTCCATAGAAGCATACAAGCAGGAGGGTGGGAAGGAGTGGGAAGGATTGATGAAGGGAAGGGAGAAGAAAGAAGAAAGGGGGGATGGAGGAAAACAGGGATGAGTATTCAATATGCTCATAAAAGTAGAAAATAATTAATTAAAAAAGAAAAACTAAATGAAACACAAAAAACTGGGAAATACTAGTTTGAATTACAAGACAGAAGCAATTGTTTATAATGTTGAATTCCTTTAGATATTTTCATTATTCCAAAAATATATTCTGTTGTTTGGTGTATTAAAGATTCTTTGTTTATCATCAGGAATGCCTAAATTGGCAAGTACCTGAGTACTTATTTAGGTATAGATAACTTATCAGTGGGTAATTGAGGTATTGAGGAAGGTGTCTCCTCTTCTATCTGGCATTAACCTGTCTCTCAGATGAAATCCAGTGGGCCGCACATGGAAAAAGACATAAAAGTAGAAAGGAGATGGTTTAGAAAGGGCAAAGTATGCAGTGGGAAAAGGAAGCGGGATGGGATTGGGTAGTAAGATGTAAAAATAACATAAATTCATTGTATCTGTGTATGAAAGCAACAAAGAATAAAAATAAAAAACACAATGTAGTAAAAAAAAAAAGTCTCGCTTTTACAAAATAATGGGGCTAGTATATCATTTTCTCCTCTTTCTCCTTCTCTTCCTTCTTCTCTTACTAATCCTTTCCCTTCTTTTTCTTCTTCTTTTGGATTTTTGAGGCAGGTTATAATGTAGTCCAGACTGGCAAAAAAATAAACTTCACTGTGTAGACAAGACTGACTTTGAACTGACCCTCCCTCTTCTAACTTCTGTGTTCTGGCATTACAGTTGTGCACCACCATGTCTGGCTGGTTTGGGAGTTTGCGAATTTTAAAAACTGTACACTTTAATAATCACTAAAGCTCTCAGATTTTTTAATAAAAATAATGGTCCTATGCACTTCTCTGCTAGCACCAGTGGACAAAGTACTCTAGGTTCCATTCCAGTCATGATATTGAGGAGAAGAAACCAAAGTCTTTCAATACCTTCGTTAGTTCTCCTGCAAAGCCATTTGCACTGAGACATCCAACAGACAAGAATGCCACCGTGTTCTTAATATAATATAATATTATATAATATATAATGTAACCCTGGTATGTCTGCACATGCCAACGAGTCTTGCAGAGTGAGAGTATTCCTTAGGACTCACATCTTGTCCTTTTTTTTTTTTCCACTTATACAAACTTAATAGGTACCCCGGTCCCCTTCCTCCCTCCACTCCTCCCTAGATCTCCTTGCTCCCTCCCCCCTTTTCCCCTTCCTTCCCCTCCCCTCCCTTTCTCCCAGTGCCCTCCCATCACTGGAGCATCCTTTAGTGTGCATGTCAAATTTCCCTGTCGGTCCTCCACTCTAATGAGGTGTAAGGACTCAGTATCATTGCCTACAGCTCTTTCTTATGTTCTCCTTTAGTATAGGAACACTATTGTGGCTGTTAATCCCTTGCTCTAAGGATCCTAGTGCCTGTGATCCATGCTAGATTTTGGGGAGGTCAATGATATCACATCTTGTCTTAGTTAGGCACAGGTGTCAACTTGACAATTGAGGGTTTGAGCTCTGGGCACATTTGTGGAGAATTAGTGGTTGGTTTAAGCCTAGAGCAAGTCTGAAGGAGATTGTCTAGTTGATGGGGCAGACCCAGCCCATGATGGGTAGGACTAGACATTGAACAGATGAATAAAATACAGAGAGTTGGCTAAGGAAGTTGGCATCCTTGTGTAGACTTGGCCAAATATGCTGGTCTGGCAAGTAAGGATTTTCCCTCTCTCAGCTGTTATATGGTGATGGTGTGGCCAGTTCCCTTGGCCCTGGTGTTTGTGCATGCTCTCCCATCAAGCTGCACTAAGAACTGTAACCAGTAATCATAAGAGAAAATAAACCCCTTGTTCCCTTAAGCAGTTTGATGGTCATTTACCAGCAACTGACTGCTGATTTAGCAGTCTTGCTGTTACAGATCTAGACAGCATGCCAGAGACCATTCAGACTTAACTATTCATCCACAGAAACAGTGTTAGTGAGTTTTCCTTCCCTAGAACATAATATCTGAGGTGATTACCTTAAAGAGAAAGATTTACATTAGCTGGCATCTAAATTATTTAATCCCACTGTTTTGGGGTCTATGGCAAGACATGGGAAGTCACTAAACACATGTAGCTGGGAAGCTAAGAGAGATGTGGCCAGATGTGGTCCCACTATCCTCTTCAACAGCACGCTCATCCAATGACTAGAAGACCTTCCAATAGTCCTTATAAAATTTATACCACCTCACAGAAGCATAAAGCCTTAGAGAACATTTCAGATCCAAACTATAGAAATGGTAGAGTGGCATCTTAAAAGGGAGAGCTCCTGACCCCAAGTCCACCTGACCCCAGCGGCAGACCACCTGACCCCAGTGGCAGACCACCTGACCCCGCTTACATCTTTCCTTGGGTCTTCAGAAGAACTGGTCTTCCTACTGACAGTCTTTTCCTTCCCACTCTCTTCCTCCCAGGAGCACCACTGTCTTCGCATTAAAATCCTTGGGGACTGCTACTACTGTGTTTCTGGGTTGCCTGAGCCCCGCCAGGACCATGCCCACTGCTGTGTTGAAATGGGCCTCAGCATGATCAAAACCATCAGGTAATTTGTCATCTTTGGTGGCCTCAAGGTCTTCAATGTGTGTGGTGACCAAGGCTAATGGCCCCCTCTCACCTGTGCTGTCATTCTTGGTATTTGGTGAAGGCAAAGGCCTCAGTCTTATTTCACAAAAACTATGTATCTATTGATTCTTCCATATTAACCATTAGACCTCTTAGCTTTCTCCATTTATAATTATGCTTTATTTTCAGTTACTTGTGCAGCAGATTTGTATTACAAATGTTCTTACTGGTGTACAGTGAGGAACAACCAAAAAAAAAAAAAATGAGCATAGCCCTTCTCTTCAGAGAGTCACAGTAGAGTGGGAGAGATGAACAATACATAGACATATCAATGCAGAATGACACTCTCTGCAATGAATAAAATACAGGTATCTGGAAAGTTATAAGAAGGAACAACTAACTCAGTCTATGATCTTGGAGAATGCCTCAGGGCAGAGCAATCTAAGCTGTTTCCTGCCATGTAAACAGACATCATCAGGATCTTGGAGGTAGAGCGGAGAGCCCTGAAGACAAGGTAAGTACATGCACAAATGGAAGTCCTGGAACACATGGGCTGCCCCAGTGGCAGCCAGAGCCCACAGGGCCTTATCAGCCATGCCCAAGGATTTTACTAGACCTTAAAATCAGTCAGAATTGGCTTTATGTGGGTACTGCAGGTGCTTCTGGATTCAGTCAGCATGTGTGATACACAGGGATCTAATCACAGGAAGAGTTTTAAACTGCATGGTTCAGAACTCTGCTCAGTATTTGAGAGCAATGGTAGAGTCTCTAAATATTACATCTCACAACCATGGGAAAGACTCTGTGTGTGTGTGTGTGTGTGTGTGTGTGTGTGTGTGTGTGTGTGTTTGAATGACACTCCCCCAACATCATTTCTTTTAAAAAAAAAAATCTTGACTTAGTTTATCTATGAGATACAGCATATCCATATATTCATTTTGTAATTTCTTCCCATGAGACAAATGTATACCTGGACTTGAAAAGCTGTTGCATTTATTTTTTTTTTAACTTTTTTATTATTATTATTTATTCAACTGTGCGCGTGTGTGTATGTATGTGCACGCACGTGTGTGTGTGTCTGTGTGTGTGTAGAACCACGGACTGAATTCGGGAACCACCATGGCCGCCTCCACCTCCTTCTGCCCCGGGATTCACAGGCTCCGCCCTACCAGGACCAGAAACGCAGGCCGCCCCTGCTTCCGCCTGGCGTCTATACGTGGATCTGGGATCCGAACTCAGTACCTTCCGCCTGCAAGGCGGAGGCTTAACCCCTGAGCCACCTCTCCAGCCCAAGCTGTTGCATTTAAACAATAAAGTTCTTCAAGGTAAAATTAGACCATACCAGGCAAAAACTGGTAGAAATTAAGGATTTGTCAAACCGTATCTCTGAAGCTCAGAATTTTTTATAGCAAAGTCCCATTTGGACTACGGTTAAAAAAAAAAAGATATCCTGAGATGACTCTATTTTCCTCAAAGGAAATGGGCTAGGAAGCCATATTCTCCCACTGGCTCACATGGTATTCCCCTTTGGGGCACAAATATTTGAGAAGCTTCGTGTATTCCCCTTTGGGGCACAAATATTTGAGAAGCTTCGTGTGACCTCAGCATGTAAGTTACAAAGATGCTTACCCAACAGCCTTTCAGGTGGTGCGCTGTTGCAACCTGCAGGACTATTTGCAGCACTCTGCACACAAATGAGCAAAGTGAGGGGATGATCGAGCATTACAACTGTGGAGCTGCAGGAATCCAAAGGCTAGGCATGGATGTACAAAGAAATGGATAGTCAGGAGGGACCAGAAGCTATGGTTCTGCGTTTCTTTGGAGCTGAATACAGGGTTCTTTCCTTACCTGGGTAGTATTATATTTTCACTCTTTCATTTTTTAAAAAAAGAAGGAAATGTAGAATCAGCAAACAAATTCTCTAGAAACTTTCAGTTTCTTTCAAAAAATTTTTTTATTTATTATTTATTCAATTGTGCATGTATGCATGTGTGCGCGCTTGCGCGCGCGCGCGTGTGTGTGTGTGTGTGTGTGTGTAGAACCACGAACGAATTCAGGAACCACCATGGACCGCCTCCACCTTCTCCTTGTTTACTCTGCCCCGGGATTCACAGACTCCGTCCTACCAGGACCAGGAACGCAGGCCGCCCCCGCTTCCGCCCAGCGTCTATACATGGGGTCTAGGATCCAAACTCAGGGCCTTCTGCCTGCAAGGCAGAGGCTTAAACCCGAACCACCTCTCCAGCCCTGAAACTTTCAGTTTGTCACTTGTTTTTTTTATCATATCTGACCTTCTTGAAGGCAAAAAAAAAAAAAAATCTTTGGATACCAATTCAAAAATGTAACAGTTCTCACACTCCACCTAAAGAATTTCTCTCATATATTCCCATATGAATGTGTGTGTGTGTGTACAAGAGGGAACTTGAGTATGTGTGCTTGTGCAGACCCAAGAATGACATTGAGAATCATCCTGGATCGCTCTTCTGCCTTACTGCTTTGCTCAGGGGTTTCCCAGGCTCCATCTTCATGACAGGAACTACAGGTTGCCACCATTTCCACCCAGCGTTTTTACATGGGAACTAGGAATCTGAACTTTTCTTGGCACTGAAAGGTTTAACATTAAGCTGTGTCCCCAGCCCACCTTCTGTTTTTTTTTTTAATCATAGTATTCAGTGTAATTCTACTATCTGACAGTTTCCCAGATGTATGTTAATATACTACCTCACCTTCGGCTGACCAGTTTAATAGTGAAGGCAGATTCAGGAAAACCATGCAGTATTCTGGCAACATCCATGAAACTATGGAAACTACCATGCTACAATTCCAGTGAGAAGAACAGAAGTTCCACCAGTAGCTTTCCTTTGGGTGAGAACACATCATTTATAATACATTAGGCAAGTTATATACTTGTCACTTGTTTTTGATCATATCTGACCTTCTTAAAGGCAAAAAAAAAATCTTTGGATACCAATTCAAAAATGTAACAGTTCTCACTCACACTCCACCTAAAGAATTTCTCCCATATATTCCCATAAAGCCAAGAGGAGAACTTGGGAGGTACCAGGTAAGATGAGAATATACAGTGCTTTGCTATGAAATGCAAACTAGAAACTCAGCTCCACCATCCAGTAGGGAGGGAGACTGGAAGCATCCAGTTAGTTCTACGTAGCAATGCCAATATTCCCCCTCTTATGGACTGTGCCCAATAGAGCTGATAGGGTCCAACCTAGAGTTCACTTTAGTTAAGAATGGTGAATAGAAAAGGCTGCAGATAGTTCATTAGGACATTTGAAAACCTTGATCTGAAAACTTAGGATCTACTGTGGTACTAAGAGAGGCAGTGGGCTGACACAACTGAGTGTGGGAACTTTATTCTGTCAGCCAGTCAGTAAGTCTGTCAAAAAAGATTGATAAGTGCTACAATATGTGAGACCTGTGCTAAGCCCTGTAAATAAAGTGATGAATACATTTCCTTGCTCTGCATGACCAAAGGGTTATCACTCAGGTTTGCTATCTATAAAGAAACCAAACCTGACATGGCTAAAAATCTCCATGAGTTCTGAAAATTTATGATTCTCAGCCACATAAATCTCACATCCAAATAATGAAACATTCTACAGTGATTCCATGGAGACTGTATATCAATCTTTAGCAAAGGATATGCTCCAGAAATGACATTGTAAAAGAAAAGAACTTCTCTTTTCAGAATGCTTCAAGGGGTTCTCTTTCTTTAGTTTAAAAAGCATAGCTCTTACTTCTTTAGGATCAGGCAGTTCAGTTGCACATTTTTCACTGTATGATTCACAGTCTATTAATAACCAAAAACCCTTGATTATAATGTAATTCTAGTTAAGAAGAAATTGTGGCACAGAGAAATGAACAGGAGCATTGGAGCTAAGCG
Source organism: Typhlomys cinereus (assembly GCA_023101885.1). Lineage (NCBI taxonomy): Eukaryota > Metazoa > Chordata > Mammalia > Rodentia > Platacanthomyidae > Typhlomys > Typhlomys cinereus. Next base: position 13,097,891 of record JALPQD010000003.1, read on the forward strand.
AGCTTTGGTTGCAATTGACTTGGACTTCTTGAGTTTCTACTTTTCTGTCAATTATTAGACTCTGCGAAACAACTACTGGAACTATCCACACCCAACGATCTCTTGTGCATAATGGATTTTTATTCAAACTCAAGAGTATGTGTTCCAACCAGAAAATTTAACAGAAACAATAGACTATGAAACACATAAAATACCACATTGCATATGTTGAAATGAAATGAAAACCATTTCCTGACTGGTGTTGCCAAGGCAGCTCTGCTTATTGTCACAACTGGATCCCTGGTAAAGCTATTGTCCACATCTTGCCTAGATATCTCTTTTTTCCTCTTTTTTTACATTTCCTTAAAGAAGTGAGATTCCCAGCACCAACCCCAGACTTCAAAAAGATACTGAGGGGCCAGTGAGTGCTGTGGTGGTAAAATTATAATCAGATTTTGGATATTAAACTCTAGCAATTCCAAACGTTGCCTTTTGGAGGTTCGACTGATAATTTTTGCACAATGGAATAATCAAGATAAAATGATTATGATCCCTTGTACACTGGTTAGTCCAAATATGTGATCAGAAAATTTTTCCTGATCACAGACACATCAGGTGGGAACCTCAATCCAAAAGATTAAGGTTGTCTGGTGCCAGTTAGAACATCAGCAAGTTATAAAGTGGGCAAGGAGGGGCAGCTGAAGATGGTAAAGGAAGACCTTCCAAGGACCACGACATCACAGAAAAATTAGTTTGGACAGCTATTCACTCATGAAAATGACTTCAGAAGAACTAATGAAGACAGGTCAGAGATGTTAGTAAACAACAGTAGCACAGTAAGAAAAATATGCATTGAAGAAGGGATAATGGACAGTTTTCACATTGATGACATCATCTCTCCCATTATTCCTAGCAACACAATGCTGAAAGTAAAAACATCTCAAGGGAAATAGAGAAAAGTGAGCACAGGTTTTCTTCAGGCTTTAACATATTACATCTCATTAAAATCTAACACTGGGCTAAGACACCATATTCTAGGATGGTACTCATAAACCAAGCCTCTAGATACAGGGGTATTAAACTTATATGGTGAACTCTACCTCTGACCCCTACCATCTCTAAGCCATTAAACTTGTATGGTGAACTCTACCTCTGACTCCTACCATCTCTAAGCCTAACAGTCAGTCACAGGCTCTGCACAGCCCTCAGAAGCAAACAGGCTTCAGGACTCCAGGATTCTGTCACACCCTAGCACCATCCCTCGTGTAAACCAATGGAAGCAAACAAATGGAAGAATGGAGTAAGTACTTTCTTTAAATGAGCAGAGGTTGCCAAGTGACCACAAAGAATAAGAATAATCTGCAATGTGGACAAAATGCAGTGATGGTCACAGACTTCGAAGTGAAGATGTACAAACTTCCTGACAAAGGATCCAACACAGCTGTTTAAAAGTTCAGCGAACTTCAAGAAAGCGTTAGGAACAGTTCAACAAGCTGAGGAAGACAATAAGGAACACGGCAAAGATGTCAATTGTAACTACTTCCATTCAGTCTAGCATAGAAGGCTCTCTCTCACCAGAAGGATTCATCAAGAGTCAGAAATAAAATCCAGTCAAACTTTTTCCATTGTTTTAAAAATGCCCATACCAATTTCTTCTTAATTGATATTGAGAGAGTGATTTTATTTCTATGTGTTTTATATTTTCCAAAGTTCTTCTTTTTCTTTATTTCTAATTCTATTGCATTGTGGCTATAATAAATATTCAATATTATTTAAACTTTCTAAAAATATGTTGGGAATTTGGACCTGGAGATTTTTACATTTTCTGGATATATTTTTCCACACTTTTATTGTGAAATATCCTATAGACATCTGTTGTTTTCATTCAATACAGAGTGAACTTTAACTCTGCTGTCTATTGCTCATAGTTTGTTTCATACAACCATGCTGAAAGCCTGATTTTAAGTCCCTAGAAGCATATTGGAGTCTCTCGTTCCCTGTAGTTCTATTAATATTTGTTTATATATTCCAGTGTCCCAATATTAGATGCAATTATGAATAGAATTCACTTTCTTTTAGCTGAAGTTACAGTTTTATCATTACAGGATGACTTTATCATTTCATGCTACATGATGTAAATATATGATATAAGTTTCCTTTGAAGTTTCACTTTCTACCTTTTGCTTTCAGCTAACACATGTGAGGTTTATATAATTAGGAACAGTTTAAACCATAGGTATCTATGTATATGTATGCATGCATGTTTCCATGCCTGTATATGCATATAGATATATGCACATGGGATATGTATTTTTGTGTGTATATGTGTGTGCATGTATGGCTGTATATGTGCTCATGCGCTTATATATATGAGTGTGTGAGTCCATGAGTCAAACATCGAAGAAAGCCTTGTTGATCACTACAATTCTACATTCAGAGTATGAGAGTAGTTAACAAATGCTGGGACATATGCCTGTAGTCAATGGGAAGTTACTGGCACAGTGGTGAGTAACATACACAGATAACTATGTAGACAGAGAAATCTTTTAGCAAAAAACAGTGGCTGAAAGAAACAATCAAGAAACGATTGGAAAATATAATATACCAATTTTTGAGGAGAGAAGAGCTAGACACAGTCAAGTTCCTATGAAGTAAGAGGAAAGAATGATAAGCTAAGATACTAGAGGTCGTCTACGAGACAATATACAACATGGAAACCAAACATTTACCATGATGTTAAACCTACCTTCCAACTGACATTACTCTAAGAGTCTTGGTAAGGATTCTACTGCAATAGAGATGCATTTTGTTGGACTTGGGGGTTGGTTAAAGTACTTGCCACACAAGCCCAGGAAAAATGTCAGGCAGAGGTGTAAGCCCACTTGTAGTTCTAGCCTTGGAAAGCAGAACCTGAGAAACTCCAGAGCAAAATGGCTAGCCAGAGTAGCCCTGGAGGTGAGTTTTGGGTTAATTCCAGAACAAGACTTAAAAACATTAAGAAGCCAGGGTGATTAAGGATGATTCCTAATAGCGTTCTATGGCCTCCAGCATACACATGAGTTCACATGCATGTGCACCACACACATGTACATACCTACCTGTATGCAAACACACACACATGAACATAGCCACACACACATATGTGTGCATATGTATATATATGAAAAAGATAGTTTGTTGCTAGACTTGATCACAGCAAAAGTTCCTGAAACAGATAATTTGACTTATGATGAACAGGCATGAAGGGAGTAGCTCTTGACCTGCAACTGTAAACCTAGCCTGTTCCCCGCCTCTGCTTCATTCTAGACACGTTAAAAACCTAATATAGACTCTCTATGACCTCATCTGTAAAATGGAAATCATTGAGATTGCAACTTCAGGTTATAGTCTATCAGGGCAGTAGAGTCACACCAGCATCAGTGGATGAGGGAAATGATCATATCACACTCGAGCAAGAACAGAAGGCAAGGACAAAATGTTTTCCTGCCCGCCAATGCCCAACTAGCTTTCTCCACCTTTATTCACCTATGCAAGGATTGGCCCTCCCCTATGGGGTCTTCTTATATCAATTAGGCCATCAAGACAATTGCCTACAGGCTTACCCAGAGGCCTTTCTTAGTGGTATAATTCTTGATACGCATACCCAAAGGCCCTCTCCTAGATGTCAGGTTGACATTTGAGACTAATCATCATAATCTTCATAGCAAGTCTGAGTATCAGAGAGCGTTAGAAGGCAAAACATTGGGGGCTGGAGAGGTGGCTCAAGGGTTAAGCCTCTGCCTTGCAGGTGGAAGGTCCCGACTTCGGATCCTAGACCCCACGTATAGACGCCGGGCGGAAACGGGGGCGGCCTACGTTTCTGGTCCTGGTAGGACGGAGCCTGAGAATCCCGGGGCAGAGTAAACAAGGAGGAGGATGGAGGCGGTCCATGGTGGTTCCCGAATTCGTTCGTGGTTCTACACACACACACATACATGCACACACGCACACACACCATACATGCACAATTGAATAAATAATAATAAACAAAAAAATTAAAAAAAAAAAGAAGGCAAAACATTGGTCAGAACAGTTCAGAGTCACTGATCAGAATGGATATTGGCCACAAGTATTTAACATAGTTCATCTTGTTGAGAAGAGGCTCTGAAGACCATCTCTACTTTGTCCATGAGGAAGCCAGAACACACGAAGGGTTGGGTCATCATCCATAGCCACACAACTGGTCAGTGTTCACATAAGGCTATTAGCATGGAACCATTTGCCAGTCATAATAATTATGGTGTTTGCCTCTAAGCTCCAGATTTTTTTTCAACTGTCTCTGATACCTCAAATCTTCCATGAATGCCTACAGGATCAATGTATATCTCAGTAGATCCCCACACCCATAGCTGATAAATTAGAGCTGATGTGAACTCTAGACAAAGTAAGAAAACATTCAACGATGACATAAGAGAATAAGCCCTCATCAAAAGAGCTTCATAGCAAATGTATTCCACTGAAAAATGCTTGATTTTAGAAACATGGTATTAGCTGATGAATGGTAAAAAGAGACTGAATGTAACCTTATTTCTAATGAAGCATTTTGTACCATCTCATGCATGTCTGCTCATAAAATTAGATTAATTAAAATAGGTTTAGATAATAGTTTCTATTACACAGATTGAAAAGTGGCTCCAGGTGGCTCCTCTCTACATACCCTGGTACTATTCTGGGGAGTCTTAATAGCCGAGAAGATGCCAGAGTTGACATTGGGTTCTGCCCTGCACAACATCTTTATTAATGATCTATAAAAGGTGTCCTTGATGAATCTTAATGAAATTTGCAGAGCCGAGTCTTTTCAGTGCAATTGCTGAAAAGCCACAGGAGTAAGAGTGGAATGACAAACAGGAACTCGCTACTCCTCAGCAGTTAATTAGAACAAAGGTCCTAGTTCTGGTGGTAGGGTTATCCTGCCAAGCAGTGTGGTAGCAGCAGACTGCAAAACAGGGGTTGTTTTGAGTTATGTAGAGATGGTGTGGCTAGTTCTCTTAGCCCTGGTGTTGGTGCATGCTCTCCCATTAAGATGGACTACGAACTGTAACCAGACTATTATAAGAAAATATACCCCCTGTTCCCTTAAGCCATTTGATGGTGACTGATCAGCAACCATGCATGCTGACTGCCGCAACTTGCTAAGGGCCCATAATAGCTATTCACCCTGTCTCTACCTCGAGGATTAGGAAGAACGACTTGGCTTCAAGCAGCCCTCCCCACAGCCCACCCATCGTAACACCCTGACTTCTCGTCTCCAGGACTTCAAGAAATGAGTTTTCTCTTGTTCATGTCCCTTCCTATGTATGTGCCATTTTGTTATTTTGTTCTGCATCCTGACTGTCTTAAGACACACATGAAAACAGAGAAAAACAAACAAAATAGCTTAGAATATTACCTAATGTAACTTGAAATTGACAGTTCCAGGTGTACAGAAGAGAAACTCTGTTCCCAACCCTGAAAGTTTTCAGGTATTGAAAGGAGACAGTAAGGCAGGAGGTCATCCTGGATGGTCAGATGTGACCCGAAAGGGGCTGTTGTGACCCCTGCTGTTGCGATTAGAAAGTCCCCATACAGGAGGAGATCTTGGGAACAAATACATTGAATGCTAAGAGGCATTAGGAAGGAAAGAAATTAATGGCAGTAAAAGAAGCACCCATGGGTACAGTAACACCTTCTCCTTCACACAGCTGCCTCCCCCAGCTCAAGGCATAACTTGTTTGTAAATATCCAGAACACCCTGCTTTCATGAGTTGAATCAACAGGGAAATACAACCAACGGAATTAGTTTCTCTCAGCATCTCCCAGATTAGAGATTGTCACACATCCTCAACATCACAAGTGAAAAGTAGGTAGATCATTGCTCTAGATTTCCTCTTCATTTATCCACCCTGTTTTTGGATAGAAGTTCAGCATGGGTCCTTCCCCTGCTACCTCTCCTCTCCTATAGTAAGAATCTGATGCTGAAGGGAGTCATAAACAGAGCTGAAGTACTACAGGCGACATCAGCTTAGGTATGGGCATCATCAGTGTCCCTGGAGTCCCATCACCAGCAGAATCTATGGGACCCTGAATGGGTGCTTGAGTGGTTTGTGTGCTTATGACCGCAGACACATGCTGACATTGCTGAATGAACAGATGGATGAGCTGGATGTGCAGCATAAGGCTGGCAGCGAGGCTGAGAGAAGACCTCAAAGGTATAAGTTATGGCACAGAAGAGGTAGTAAGTGTACCTTAATTCCTTTGGAACTTTGGCCTCCTCATATATAAAATGGAAATGTCTAACACAAGTATCAACTTATAAAATTGATGCTCTAAAGTAACCAAGATGGCATTCTTCCCTTCCTCGGAAATCAATATCTATGAAAGTGAAAGTCAGAAGATGTAATATGTGGCCAGCAAGATGATTTAGCATGCTTTTGTTCAAATTCTTTTCTCCTCTTAGTAAATCCAGAACTTTAGATCCAGGTGTCACACACAGTGTCAGACACAGTGGACAAGTCTTCCCACCTCAATGAAGATAATTATGACATCTCACCACAGATATTCTTAGAGGATAATCTTAACTAGACCCTTCTTCACAGTTATATCCAGAGACCCACCTCTTCCTAGGTGTCAGGTTGACAAGTGGTACTAACCTTCACAGAATGCTACCATGAAAGATGAAAACTGCTGTGCTTTAATAGGAAAAAGTTTTAAAGGTTGCTCCTTTCACCCAACCAACCAGGCCTAAGACACCTTGGCAGTTATTCTGTATCTTACCTACAATCTTGGGACAGCCATGGAGCCATGAAGAAAGAAAGCTGAAGTACTTTTGAGTACTGACTTTGCATGTGTGCTAAGAGCTGTACTAAGTGAAAATGACATACTCCCGTCCTCAAAAGCTTCAAAATTGATGAAGAAGAAAGTGCAGACAGATGTTAGCGATACAGGTGACATATAGTCGTTTTCTCTTCATTTGTGAAGATCTGCACAGCAAAACATCTCTAGGGGATCTTTTCTGAAAGGATCACTCAAGTCTTGTTCCTTAGGGCAGAATTAACCCCTCAAGAGCTGCTCTCTTAGCACTGTATGTTGGTGCTTCCCTATGAAGACGATGGATGTCTGGACATTATTCATCACTTTTGTGTAGCATTAGTCTTATCTTTTACTTATGTCAATCCCAGACATAAGTAAATGAGGAAATTTTTTGTTATCCTTATGCCTTTTTTTCATTTCTTTAGAAGAAAATGAAAATTCTAAATATCTTTTCATTAAGATGCTTTAGTGCATCCCTGCATAGTGTTAATTACCTAATGAAATTAGTACAGTGTGCTGTATAATGTCCCTCACATTAATTGGCAAAGCATTTTAACATCCATTATCCCCTTTGGGGCTCACAATGACTCTGAGAGTGCAGCAATATGTGCAGGCTCATTGTACAATCGCTGAAACTGCAGGAGAGCCTCAGCTATTTGCCCAGGAGCTCACACCAGGCACTGTGCATTTTTGCAAAGAGTTTATGCAGTGTATTTTACTTCTAGAATCTACCGTATCAATTCTATGCCCAGAGTAAAATCCCTTTTAGTTTACTGGGCAGCAACTCCTTCATCCCATCACACAAAATAGAAACTAAGTCTTCTTTGTATATGCCAGACACTATTCTAATATCTCTCTCACTCTGTCCCTCTCCCTCTTCCCTCAACCCACTTTAAATTTACTTTCTTGTTTAAAAATCTTTGCATTATTTTCCAACTTGTTAAGAACAGAGGAAGCAAAGATTAATCTTAATACAGTGAATCATTCCTTCATTTGTGGCCAGGGTCACTCTTTAAGCCCTACTTTATAAAAAGCCATGATTATTCAAGCTGTGATTAATGCAGCAATGACTCAGACAGAAATAGTGGTTTCAAAGAGTTTATCCATTTAAACAAGGAATTTGAATATATAGAGAAATGAACAAATAGTATTGGATACGTGTTCATATATCCGTTCAATAAGCATTTATAGAAGATTGGCCAAATGCCAGGCACATTGCAGAGGTCTATAAATGCAGAATTGTAGAAGACTGATAAAGTCCCTGTCTTTAGTCAGTTCAGATGTGACAGGTGAATATGATACTGTAGTTACTATTCACTCAGAATACAATGAGAAGTCTGGGAAATATTAATCCAGACTAGCAAAGCAGGGTTATTTCTTGCTAAACGTTCATCCTACAAGATGAACAGCATCTCTTCAATTAAATGAAGCAGTGAATGTTTGAGATTGAGGCAGTGTCACAAGTCCAGGGAGAAGAGAAAAACAGAGAGCTAAGACAACAACTTGGGGTTTGTATGGCTGGAGTTGAACAGGCGCACGACAGTTGAGAATAGTTATGACATGGGATGGATTGTGAAGGACACTGGGTGGCACATTAGGACTTTCCAATTTCATCTTAAAGCCAGCAGTATCTGGTATGTTTATCTCCCATATTAATTACTAAGATATGAAAACATGCGCCATGTAATGATTTATAAATTATATTATGCATATATTTATTATTCATATAATAAACTTAATATAGATCATAAAGGTATGTGAAATATGAGATTTAAAATAGTATGCTGAAGTGAATAATACTTAAATTTTGTTTAATTATAATACAAAAATCCTTTGCTTCCCCCATTTTATTGAGAGCAATGAGATTGAATATAAATTTTTAAAGATTTAATATAGTGTTCCTAACTTAGGATGGGATCTCATCTTAATTAATCCATTTATTATACACAGAAAATATAATAATTCAAAACTTCATTTTAAACAACTGACAGCATATTTGCACATCACAATCATGTACCTCTTGAGTAAGTACCATACATTCCCAGTTACCACCAGGAGTATGGTTGACTAGCACCGGTTGCTTGCTGCTCTGCAGCACCACAAGGGAATGTGCTGGTACACATGTCCATCCCAGAAATGAGGATCAAAACCAAGAATTCAAAGTAAGATGTATAATGAGTACTAAGTGCATATAGCCTTCCTACCATCATAAAGTCAGAAACTATTAAATCAGGTCACCATAAGCTGAATATCTATATATTCTATAATACAGCAATGCCAGGGTTGGATTCCAAATTCAGTTTTCTTCACACATAACTCTAAAAGTTGTGAGAGCTGAATCTGTATCTTTCGAAGGTAGGCAGATATTGGATAGAATTTGTAACCCTGAATGGCATGGTAATAATCATTTATATCAAAGTGCTATATAAGTTCAACTGGTAAATTTTTATCTTCTTTGACATCTATTGGTTATTCTTATAATCTTCTGTGAAGACTATGCATTTTAATGTTTTTAGCAGTGGGCACACACTTAACAAATATCCTTGTTCGAAGATTTTCTTCAAACAAAGTTACAAATGTTCAGTACTGAATATTTCAGTAAATAACATACCTTAGGTCTGACAACAAATTCCTACAAACATGGTAGCATTTTCAAACTTCCATTTTCTAATGTTCTCTTTAGTTATTGTCTCTCATATTCCCAATCAGTTACTGCTTCTCTTATTCTTAAATCATCATTTTGAGTTTGAAGAAATAAATGAACAAATAGTTTTGTTTTCCAAATGTTTCCTAGGAGGAACTTAATGGCAACCCAAAAACCACAGAAAAGCCAACTACTTTGAAACATTTGTCTTTTTATGAAAGAAAAAAAAATAGCTCATCTTCCTTTGACATTTAAATATTTTGAAATAAAATGGCCATTATACATGTTGTGGCAATGAAAACAAACTTTCTGGTTTTATTTCAGAGTAATATATTCTACTACTTGAAATTTTATAGAAGTGATGTCTTTCCATGATAACTACAACTGTTTAAGATGCTCTGAGAACAAAGAAGGGTTGGCTGCATATACTTAAGGGAAAGGTTGTCATTATAAGTGCACTTCCTCTTTTCTGAAGATGCTTCTCCAGTGTTCACAGAAAACACCACAGCATAGAACCAATGGCATGCTAAAATCGAACCTATGACATGCTAAAATAGAATCTATGATGTGCTACAATTCAACCTTGGCAAAGCCCACTCAAGGTTAAAAAATAAAATCTTTGGATTAGAAGTCCAGAATTTTTTTCCCTGAAGTCATGGATGACCTAGCTGTGCCCTGAGTTGTCATTGCTCTAAGTAGTAAGGTGAGAGGAGAGTTGTAAGCAAGAAGTGATGAGGACAAGTTGGCTTGAAAGGAGTATCTAGAGGTCATGTTAGACATGAGCTAGAAGAGGGCAGGCTGAGAGGTCCTTTGAAGAAGATCCCAGACTGAGCATGAAGTTTGCTTCAGTGAGAGTGTCCATCAAGAGCCAGCAAGAAAACAATGAAGCTTTCACTAGGAATAGAATGTGCGCTCAAATGCAGTGTCCACCCTTTCTCTCAGGTTATTCACCCCTGGGTGCTAAAGTTGCTGCTGCCATTTCCTGAGAGAGAAGTGATAAAATAGTTTGATGAGAAGGTAGAGAACATTTTAAAGTTTAGCTCAAATGCTGGGGAGATAGATGACTTATGTGCTAAAACCTTTCCCTTGCAAGCAAAAGGACCTGAGTTTGAATCTCAGGTTCCACATTAAAAATGCCAGACAGACAGGGGAGAGACTTGCAATTCTAGCTGTGGAAAGCAGAGACTGGAAAAATCCCAGAGCAAAGCAATAAGGAGGTAGAGCGATCCAGGATGATTCCCAATATCACCCAGCTTCTGCAGGCACAACAACACATGCATGCACACACATATACACATGCATACTTGAAAAAATTAAACTTATAAAATTAGCAAAGTAAGATCAATTAAAAACTTTAGCTCAAAAACTAAGTATGTTTAGAGGATTTCTCAGTTTCACAGGAGCACTTTACTTTCTGGACCAGATTCTCTTTGTAGCTCAGTAACATCCCACTTCTCAGCACCAATTCCTATTGTAATTACTCTTTTACTGTGAGACAGCACTTACATACAACAGCTTAGAGGAGAAATGGGTGTGTATTTGACTTAGAGTTGGGGAGTGAATACAGTCCATTATGGCAGAAATCACATAACTGAGAACATGACACAAGACACCTCAGCCATTAAGGGACAAAAAGAGAGCAAAAATGAGAGGAAACAGGGTCTGGCTACTCAACCTCAAGGTCCAGCCTTGGCATTCCTTCTTCCAGCAACGATCTACTTCTTAAAAGATGCCACAATCTTCCCAAACACTATCACCAGTTAAGGATGCAAACATATGAACTGTGGAAAGTAAACAGCTTACATTCAAACGATGACAGGAGAATCCTTCCAATTGCTAGAGAACCCATTCAGTTTCCTGGAGGAAGTAGCATCATCACGAGCAAGATGAACTTACAAACTAGGAAAGACTGGGGTCGTCACTTGAGGCCACAGATGCTCATTCTGACCTAATCAATGTATCTATTCATTTCTCTGTTAACAGGTATGTTCGGTCCAGGACGAAGCATGATGTTGACATGCGTATTGGAATTCACTCAGGCTCTGTGCTCTGTGGTGTGTTGGGTCTGAGAAAGTGGCAGTTTGATGTCTGGTCTTGGGATGTGGACATCGCAAACAAACTTGAATCTGGAGGAATCCCTGGGTAAGCAAAGCAAGCCTGTTTCTTGCTTAACCTTATCATGTTTTAACTTTGTGAGAGCAAGTTTACTGTGTACAGAATACAAAGATAGAGAGTTGTTATACTGGAGAGACAAGACATTAAAACAGTATGCAACACTCACCTTAAAATCTAATGAAATATCTAATAACCTATCTCAGAAATAAAAAGCATCATGAAACAAGAGGAGGATGAGGGGTTTAGGTCTCTGCCTCTGAATGTTTTCAGTCATAATTAAGAAACAAAAATCACTAGATTTAAATTATGAGTCAGTCGTGAATCTGACATGGGTTAAGACTTGTATATTCATTTTCCTGCCCAAGTACCTGACTATAAAGTCAGGTTAAAAGTATTATTGATTCCTAAAACTTAGTCTTAGTCTCCAAAAAGATCATGGTTACATCCACCTCCGCTTAGACATGCAGGAATTCAGGAATACTGGAGCAGATCTCCATATTCTCCACAATTTTAGATTATTTTGATTAGTTGTACTTTTTAAAATGTTTGGTTCTTAAACCTCACTGAATCCTGGATTTGAAGAACAAGGATTCTCAAATTTTGCTGTGAATTTCATAAAATAGTTGATGTCTGGACCATACCCTCAGAATTCTAAATCTCTGTCTTTGGTAGGACTCAAGCAATATGTTTTTCTTGTAAGTTTATAGATAATACTGATAATGCTGATCTTGGTGTTCTAATTCAAAGACTGGAGCTTTTGTTAGATGAGATATAAAGTTGTTTGTCCTGTGCTCAGTAGACACAAACCATGGCTATGTTTGTAGTCCATCACTACATGGGTTGACTGCAAATTCTTAGAGATCCTGAATGCAAAGGTCGTGTTTCCATCCAACACTGTTACCAGCCTCTGATAGGACTTTGAGTCAGATATGTGCTCATCATCGTTGTACAAGTTTTACCATGTGCAAAAGAAAAAAAAAAAGAAAAGAGAAGAGGAGAGGGAGGAGAGGAGGACAGGAGAGAAAGGAAAAGAGGGAGTGGAAGGAATGAGAGGGGAGAAGGGAAGGGAAGAAAAGGGAAGGGAAGGGAAAGGAAAGAAGGAGGGAGAGAAACAGGGAGGGAGGGAGGAGGGAGAAGAGGGAGGGAGGAGGAAGGAAGGAGGGAGAAAGGAAATGCGTATCACCTAGGGTTGTTGGAAGAATGGAAATCCTGTGAGCCAAGCACACATAATGCCTATCACTGTAAGACAGCACTCCTATAAAACAAATATTATGCAGATGGTAGATCTTATTTACTACAATGACTATCATTATTATATGCTGGCATTTAAATTTTTTTGAAAATGTCAGGCAGGTTTGCTTGTCATTCAACATATGAGAATATTCTTGAGAATGATTCATGCCCCTAGAAGAAAATGTAATCACTGGACTATCATCTCTGAAAGTGCTTTACCCCAGATGCTCAGTGAGCAGCAAAGATGAAAGGAACATCTGAAACATGAGTTTCTATCAAAAGCATTCTCGTGTACACTGAGAAGAACTTGGCAGAAGAATCAGTAATAAGTGAAGGCAAAGACGCCTTTCTCTACCGAAAACATATTGATTTAACATAGGCAAGTATTAGTTCCTGGGAACACTGAGAACAGAGAAATAAAATGCAGAATCCACATGAAATGTCAAATAAGACTGGCATTTGATGAAGTTATTTTAAAAAGAAAACCATCCATCAGCTTTACAAAATCCTTCCAAGGAAGTTCATTTTGCCTTAGAGAAAAAGGCAGCTTTCTAATACCTCAATCTTCACTTTCTCTGAGAAAGCAGATGGGATAGCCTGCTTCACGGAAGGTCACGTGGCTCTTCATTCTCCTGGGTCAGCATTATTGTACTTCATTTTTTAGGAGTAAGACTTTTTTGTAGATATCTTTTGTATTAATTTTTCTACTTTTACAAGCGTATTGAGTATTCATCCCAGTTTCCTTCCTTCCCTCCTCCCTTCCATCCCCTCCCTTCCCTTCACTATTCCCTCCCACTCCATCCCACCCTTCTACCTGTATGCCTCAATGGATCTCAGGGTTCACTCTGGTTTGTCTACTCCTGTGTGGGTTCAGACCTCCGTAGTGTAACAAGTTACCTCTCTTCAGGCCACCCCACTGAAATGTGCATTTCCCTTCACTCATCCAGCTTTAGATCCAAAGGTTCCCACTGTTAGTTCCCATTCTATGGGTCTTTCTAACTATAGATTTATTGGCTGTCTTCCCTATTAATCTATTTCCTTCCCTTTTTTAGGTTCTTGTTCTAGTTTACAGTAACAGGGAACAGGGATGGGTACCATTCTCATAAGTGGGTCTTGAGTCCAATCACATAGCTGTTGGTTGTCTCCTTAGTACTCATGCCACTATGACCCTGGTGGCCCTATTATACTCTTTTGCATTAACAAACTCAATAGAACATTTTTATACAAATTGCTTTCCCACATTTGTTTTAATTGTCTTGCACTTGAAATCCATGTATTTGAAAGATATACAGAATATGTTCTACATAGATGGAAACGAACTGTTTGTAGCCTTTGTTTCTTTGGTTTTTGCAGTGATCAATTCTCTCTGTAAGTAGGAACTTAGCAGAGGGGGTTAGAAGGGCAAGAAGGAACAGCAGAGATAATACTGAAAATACAATGCACTTAAAATGCTGTTGTTAAAAAAATGAAACTGAAACTAAGAAAAACATTCTTAATTTTTCATTTTCCTTTGAACATATTGCTTCTAGGATCACAAAATCTAAGCATCAGCTTTATTCATTCATTGACATAAGAGCACAAGTTGGTTTATATAACTTTTAGGCTAAGTCTTAGGGCAGTATACATTTAGCAAACATGCAGACATATACTGAAGATATAACATGAGGGACAGTAATAAAGAAGTGTTGGCAGAGCTGGAGAGATGGCTCAGGGATTAAGCCTTAGCCTTTCAAGGAAATGGACCTGAATTTGGATCCTAGATCCCTTGTGAAAAACACCAGGTGGAAATGGATGCGACCTGCATTTCGAGCCCTAGAAGACAGAGCAAGGGATCCCAAAGTGAAGCAATAAGGAGGTAGAAAAACCCAGGATGGTTTCCAAAGTCCTCCTTAGACCTCCATAGATCCACATATTGCCTTCTTCTATACCCACAGGCACCTACACACACCCACACAGATACACACTGGAACTTACATACATCCAAAAAAGAAAAAGAAATGACAGGATCAGAAACAGAAGGTTGCAAAGGGCTCATTCAGAAGTCACACTGTCTTCTGTGAGCCTAGAGGAGGGATGAGTGGTACAACAGTAATATGACCACATTGCTACTTCTGAGAAAATTCAGAACTATTTGATTTATAGCAAATATAGTCAGTTAAGCACTGTTTTGACTAATCAACTTACAGTGCTCACAATTACCTTATTAGATTGGCACTGCTATATTTGCCATGTTTGTGACAAGTAACTTTGCCCCAAATCTCTTAGCTGACAGGAGGTGGCGCTACTGTTCAATGCCCAACAATTTCCAACAAAGCCTTGTTTATAATCCCTTTCTTTGCTAGTTTTCCGAGAACACAGGACAGTACAAAAAGTCCTCTGATTGAGTTAGACACTTACGAAAACAGAAAATATGTTCCCCATAGCAATTACAGCAGGAAGCTTTCATAAATCAAGTGTGATCCTTATATGTTATTTTGTTAAAAAAAAAAAAAAAGAGAGAACAAAGAAGCTAAATCATGAGGCACATGAGTTCCTCAGCTTGTGGCTATGTCTTGCCAATTGTGAGCGTCTATGTGCCTGTGTGCTCACCTTGAATCTGCTTTTCGTGATAAATATTATATGGTAAAATACATCTTACAACGGTTTCCCAAAAGAACCCTCACCATAGTCCTCTGAATTTGGGAATCTTGAGCTTCTTCCTAAGATACCTACAAACAGGTTGGAGGAATTAAACACGAATCTATAAAAGGTGAAATGATAGGAAACGCTCACACAGTAGGAGAACTGTGCCACATGATGATTTCTATAATAACAGCTTTTTGGAATTAAGAAGTTTTGTGGGGGTGGGAAAGGGTGGCTGGAGAGACAGCTTAAGTATCAAACCTTTGCATCACAAACAAAAGGACCTGTGCTCAGATCCTAGATCCCACATTAAAAAACTTTGAGTGGAAATGATGGTGACCTGTACTTTCAGCTCTGGAGTGAGGAACCTGGAAAACACCAGAACAAAGCAATAAGGACATAGAGCAATCCAGAATGATGCCTAAAGTTACCTTTGGGCTTCCACAGGCACACACAGTGCCTTCCTGCACGTGCACATGCATGCATGCACACACACACACACAGACAAACAAAGTGGGTGCAAAAAAGAGAAGTATTTACACCATTGTTTTACCAGTATAGTCAATGCTCTGAAAAATCAGTGATTCATAGAGAATGTTGACAATAAAGGAAAACAAGAAAGAACTTCAGTGTGATGAGCAGGGCTGTATTTATAGAAGACTGCAGGGTCCTTTGGATGAAATATTTTTAGTATCTTAGTTTTTTTAACACTTTGGGGGGGGCAAGTTTGTTCTTAAGGACGTGTTTTTAAGGACATGACAGCATCCCTTGTGAAGCCCTGATGTCGGCTTTGCATGGGACATGAAACAGCAATAACCAAGGCCGGTGGCATTAAGAATTATGACCTGTGCTCTGGACATGCAGGAGGATCCACATTTCCAAAGCCACGCTGGACTGCCTCAATGGCGACTATGATGTGGAAGAGGGCCATGGAAAGGAGCGGAATGAGTTCTTGAGGAAGCATAACATAGAGACCTATTTGATTCAGCAACCAGAGGAAAGTTTGCTGTCCTTACCCGAAGACATCGTCAAGGAGTCGGTGAGCGCCTCAGACAGGAGAAACAGTGGGGCGACGTTCACAGAAGGATCCTGGAGCCCAGAACTGCCTTTCGATAACATTGTGGGGAAGCAGAATGTAAGTACTCTCTCTTCCTTCTTCTGCAAGCCGGATGCATGTGTCAGCGCATCTCCAATCCAAACGCCTCAGAGAAAACTGATTCATTGTTAACCTTTTTCCACTGATCATCATAATTTCAAGTGGTCAAATCTACTTTTTCAAGACAGAATTAACGTACGTGTGCAATTTCAGGAAATGTCAGAAATGCCAGAGTTCCTGACACTTTCTTGCAATTTTGGTGCTAAAATTAAATGTCATGGTGAAGCTGAATTATAATTTTATAAGAACAATTTATATTGGAAATGTCACACCTGATGTTTTTCAGTTTAGAGGGGCTGGTCAAGTACAGGAGAATGCCCCTCTCTAGGCATCAGTTACCCACTCAGCTTCAAAATCAGGAAGGCACCATTGATGTGGAAGTACAAAAGCAACCCTAAGTAGTGATCAAAGGAGGGTAAGGAAGTCTGGGAACAACAGGCAATTGCCAAGTTGCCATGTAACCCTGTTTTTTAAAAATCTTCAGATATCAGAATTTTATTAAGCCCAGTGAGATATTTAAACTCTGAGAGGCACTAAAAAACAAAGCTGAAGGTCAAGAACAAAAGTGAGTTGGAGAGATTCCAGTCAACCAACCCAAACTCCAGCTGGAAGCATCAACAAATGACCTGATCCGGTTGGGGTTTTCATTGACACGTTTAGACAGAGCATATGCAGTTCAAGTTACAAGTATTGTAACCCTAGTTGCTATTTAAATAAATAGGAAAACCAATATCCGAGACTTAGTCTAACAATTTCTAGCAATGCTCCCAAGCCAAGCAGAAGCTAAAGACACTATCAAATAAATGGACCAAACAAACATGATTCGAGCGTTTATGAAGACAATGAAGGGTGATTGTTTTTGACATTCCCAGACCTGATCACGTCTTATCAATGTGTGGATAAGAGAAATCTGGCTGTTTAGAGCCATTTAAGATATAAAAGTTTAAAATATTGAAAGGCCCCTTCTCACTTCTGCATTTGACACTCCGAGGCTAGGTGAACTGTAATTTCTTTCCAGTTCTGAGGGGAGGAGCTATAATACAATGCATGTGCCAGTGTCCCCGAGAAACACTGTAGGGCTGAACTTACCCAGCATGCCTTGCAAGAAGGTCATTACTGTATTGTTGTGAGCATGTAATTTGCACACGAAATATTATTATGCCTAAATGTGCCATCCCTGATTCCATTGCCCACTTCTTTCTCCTCCTCTGAACAGTACAATCTGCTGGTCCATAAAATTATGTTTTATATGCTTTGTGGAGTGAGTGTGTAGCATGGGTGTACAGCAAAGGATAGTGGCTCTTCTGCTGCTTCTGACTATCTGCCTTAAGCCAATTGTTGGTTATTTACAGAGAAAGAGAAATATGCCTTCCTTCATCATCATGCATTAATTTCTTTCTTTATAATTTTGTTTTCATCTTTCCTTTTGGAAAACACATTTAAGCTGATTGTGGGATATGGAATAATTCCTTATTGTTATACTCTTAGCACACCTGTCCTTGCTACTACTAATCACTAAGATTAAAGAAGAGAGAAATGGAAATGCATAGTTTCATTTCATGGCTGACTGGTCTGGTAAAGTTTTATGAGCAATTGAAATATTTCTTGCCTAATTTCCCTAAAGACATTTGCTGGTGATATCAAGTATTCACTGTAGAGGCTATTAAAGTAGAGAGATTGCTATTCCTAGTATTCAAACACACAGCATATTTGGTATAGTGTGTAAACTTTGTCTAGAGGTGACCCATCTATTTCATCTTCCCTATGAACAATTTCAATTACTTTGATAATCTCAGACTTAAGAATAAATAAGTGTATTCTGCCCCACATGAATAACCATATGGCACAAATAACATCTTGGAAATGATTGAGCCAATTAAAAATGACCACAACCATTCAGAGTTTGTACTTATGTTTAATTCTAGAAGTCAGTGAGCTACATGTGTAATTAAGAGACTTAATATATCCCTGGAAAAGATTAAGACTGGTCTGGCTGAGTGCACACTGTGTCAGAATACCCAGTCAGTCCCACAGAAGCCCAGACCATCTGAGTGTCTGAAGAGGCAGAGGAAACATTCTGTTTCATTGGGGATTTTCCAACTAAATTGGCCAGGTGCTTTGACTTCTCATGATTCACAATGTGTGACTGCAAATATTTTTAATGACACCAGATTGCTGTATCATATTCTGTGTTACTTATATGGCAGAGGTGTTCAGAGTTAAATACTCACATATGTTCATTCAATAAAGATTAATTGAGCATCTATTTAATGGCAATGAATGAAAAAAGAAAGGAAAGGAAGGAGGGAGGGACAGGAGGGAGGAAGAACGGAAGGAAGGAATGAACGAACAAACAGAGAGGAAGAGAAGAAAAGAAGGGAGGGTGGGAAAGAAAAGGAAAGAAAGAGAAAAGAAAGAATTAAAGAAATTTAACAATATCTGTTTTCCTCTAATTAAAATAACATCCATAAAAATAACATCCATCAAATCACAAGGCATCATTAATGGGAGTGAATGATGGGCTGATAGATATGTATCTGTGGTAAAGAACATAAAGCCTTCAGGTCTGACTTCTAGGTTTTTGGCTGAGGAAACAATATGCCTGAAATAAGCAATACTGAACTGGAAGGAGCCTGAGAAGGGAACACCAGCAATTCAGTTCAGGGCAGGTTGGCCTGGGAGAGATCTGGGAAGAGAGATCACAGGATGCTGTACCCATAGGATGTGCTGTGCCGTGGAGGCTGACCCAGGGCTCGTGAAATCTGAATGCCAGTAGAAGCCAGTCGAGGGGCAGAAAGCAGCACAGGTAAAGGTGTCTAGCTGGGTACAGAGCAGACCTGGAAGAACACCATGTGGAAGGAAGAAAGCAAGCAAGGGGTCCCCAAAGGAAGAAGAGAAGACACACAGGGATCGGAAGCCCCAAAGAAGCCTTCCACTCCCACTTCATGGGAGTAAGGAATACAGACAATTAGCCAAACATGTCAACACTGTGAAATAAACAGGGATACAGGACTAGGGAGCGCATAATCCTTGAGGTGCACTTATCAGAGAAAACCTCCCCGAAGATTTCAGTGCTGAAAGGACCCTGGAAACCAGAAACAGGACAGGAGCCTAGGGGCAGAGCTAGGAGGCCAAAGCTCCAAGAAAGAATGATTTAGTGTACTGGAAGACAGAAAAGCCTTCATGACCAGAGAACATTGGGCAGGGACAAAGAGACCTCAGGAGCAGCCAAAAAAAGATGGATGCTCAGTTTCTCAAGCCTAAATTTCATTCCAAGGGATGTGATAGAAAGGTTTTAAGCATGATGGTGACATGATCTGATTTCAATGTTTCAGAGACAGCTTTGAGAGCCTCCTGGAGAATGTAGATAGGGGTTAAAGTGGACTTATCAGGCAAAATGCATCTTAACTCAGAGTTTTCAAGAAGGTAAAAAGAGTAAGGAATTTCTATCACTATGAAATGTGTTGGAGAACACCAGTGACATTAACTGGATCTTCCTGGCAAATGAGATGTCAGAAAAGATGGAACCACTTTCTCTGTGGAGCCTGGAGTCTGTCCCCTATTGCAGTGGAATATTCATCTTTATTGCATCCATCCTTATCACATGAATGGTGGCTTGGGGGTTGAAGCATTAGCCTGTTACTCCTCCAAGCCTTTCAAGAGTCATGTGGTGAAAAATATACTGTTGGTGCCTCCAACATTATTTCTTAGTGATAGCTACACAGCAAACTGACATGATTAGCTGCAAGCCAATATGTGCATCAGGAGGACTGTAAATATAAATGGAATTTTTGCAATGCACACAACCAATGGAAGCCCAATGGGATTCGCTGCCTGGAATGCAGGTAAATATCTACTAAGGTTGGCTAAGTGCAAAATGTCAATCCAGGTATTATGTTGACAAAATGCTTTCCATTTAACTCTCAAGGCAACTTTAGGCAATGGTGTCACGCAGCCTGAGTTACAAATGTAATTCAGGCTATAATTCAGAAACTGCCAAATAAATCTCTAAGGGATATGATAGCCAGTGAATAACAGAATCAGAATTAGAACTTGACTTCAAAAACCATATATGTCCCATTAGACCACAGCACTTCCTCTCTCTACTTCTGAATGCATACTAAGTTTTTACTTCCTTCTCCCTTGTTTTCAAGTCAGTTTTTTTGCAAATAAATAGAATATTTTATTGAATTTTAGCACAGAAATGTTATAACATCTTCTATACATTTTGAAGATAGTTACATAATTTCCAGTTGGAGATTACACTCAAAGTTGTCAAACATCATGCTATTTTTTGCATATTTCAGTTTTTCAAAATTTGTAAACATTCAAAGGTTATAAACATGTTAAATCTATCTTGGTTAATAAATCTCTGCCAAGGCAAATTGTATAGTCATCTAGTTTTTTTATGGATTCACAATTATAGTTCAGTGCAATAATGATGAAATACATTTTACCATTCCAAGAGATATAACTTTTCTTACAACAGGGGAAATTAATCCTTGTCATTACTAGATTGGTAGGTTCACAGTGCTAATCCCCAACGTCTCCACAACACCAAGTTCTAACTCTTTTTGGAAAAATAATTTTGGTCCAGAGAAGAGGTTTAGAGACTTCATTACTCCAGTTTGATTACTGGAACCTTCTTTTTAGAAGTTGTGTATGTGTGTGTTGTGTGTGTGTATTCATGCACGGGTGTGCATAACCAGACTTCTTCCTCTACCTTACCAGTGCCCAGCTGCTCATCAGCTGAGGGGCCATTAAGTGACAAACAAGCAACTATTTGAGTTAGTCCAGTTGGATGGAGAATGTGGAAATCAAAAGCAAAAAAAAAAAAAAAAAAAACCAAGAGATAGGATGGCTGGCTTGGCAGGGAGGATACAATGGGGCATTGCTTATTGAGGTTACTGTGTTTTCTCCAGTCCCCCTGGAAATTTTCTCAGATTCTGTTCTCTGGATTCATTAGAAGTCAGGGAAGAATTCTCATCCGATCACTGTCCTTACTAAACACGGATGTTAGAAGACTGATGCTGATTCCCAGGCTTCCTCCTAATCAATTGGCCAGTCTTGTCAACTATGAGCTTGGGAACCTTAGCAGAAGTCTCCAGGTCTCAAAATGTGCCATCCAAGAAGATGGTAAGAAGGGCCTGAATGGAAGCTTGGTAGACCTGAAGACCAACCTTGGGGTCTTTTTCTTAATCCCTAAAACATGCCAGGAAACCATATCTCCTATCAGGGTGCTCACATGTACAAAGGCAGAACTGCAGTAGAAGACCCAACAATCACTCTCATCTCTGACCATATGTCCCATGACTCCACCACAGATATATACTGTAGCCTGTGGTTGTACTGTATGTTACAGTCACGTTAGAACCCTATCATCCAAAGCCCAGGGAGCACATGATTCTCTAGCAATTGATGGAATGCTCCCTGTTGACTGTTATCCCAGGATAGAGTAAGAGTTACGCTTAAACTGTAATACTACTGGATTTTTCTTAAGTCAAATTCATGAATAGGAGTTAAAGTGTTAAAAAAATAAAATTTTTAAGATAAAACTGTGCATGATAATGAAGCACTCCTTTCTTAGCCTTCTGAATAACTGAGTTTTGATTTTATGGAGACAAACACTCCAACATCATCCCAAATAACGTCTTATTCTGCTTACTTTCAAAATGCTGGTTTTAACATGACCGTTATGTTCTTATAAAGTAACATTGATTCCTGGGATTTGGTTTCCTCCCTTCTTGTTTCTTTTCCCAAAGATTAGGTTGCAAGCTAATTGTCTGGACCTTTGTCAAGCATCCACATGCCCATACGAGGAAGAAAACACTAGATCCAAACATTTTGGTTCTGCCATTGAAGGGGAACATGTTTCTACCACCAAAATGCCCACATGATTCTCATTCACTCAGCTACTCATTCATGAACTACACATTGAATAGCTGCAGGTGGCCAGGTGAGGTGCTAGTAGAGGGGACAGGGAAGTGAAGAAGGAACCCCAAATGTTTGGGAGCCTGTGACTGAGTGCTGTTACTATAAATTGCCAGGCATAGTGTGAATGTTGTTATGGTTAGAACAGGAAAAGTAGTAAACAAGAGAAAATTGATCCTAGAGAAACAGGGAAGACCTCCTCAAGATTGCAATGTTTGATCCCATACTTAGGAAGAAATAAGCTAGGAATGAGGGAACAGGATTCAGAAGGGAAGAACAAGTCCACCCTCCTAGCCTACTGCCCAAAACCAAAGCACAGGCTTCTCTTTCCCCACACAGAATGTCACCAGAAATTTCTTCCACTCAAAATATTTGAAATACTGGAAACTGGTATTAAAGGGGACATGGATCTTCAGAGAGTGCTGTTTCTGTAATAAGCTACCAGATAGCTAACTGCTCATCTTCAATCTCAGTATGTAGAATTAGAATGTATGTAATCTCAGTATGTAAAATTAGAAGAAAGTTTATCTCCATAGGTAATTTATTTTTAGTGATTTCGATGTCAGATTGAGTTTTGATGTTCACTGAATGGGGTATCTGCAGGATTTGGGTCAAGGACAGGGTCTATTTGGGAATTTCCCTGGGGTTATGCTACACTCTTCCATAGTATGCCTTCGCCTGGCACTGCCACTCCCCAGGCTGCCCTGGGCCCTGACTGAAGGTAGCTGCTGGGTTCAGCCAGGGAGTCATTTGAGGGTCTGCTGTTTCACTCTGCTCTGGAAAACAAGTGGATCTGAAGCCTTCCAGGGAGTGCTGAGTGAATTAAACCAGACAATTTGATCCATTAACTTTGAATAATTACCCTTCCTTTCTCAGAACTTCCTGGGGTTAGATGTATGCAGAAGAGATAAGATAGAGATGAGGACATGACTTCTGCAGAACTACAGATCTAGAAACCCTCATTTAGTCAGTAAACCACACCACGTTCCTACTTACCTGCATTACTGAGAAACAAAAAAAGGTGGACCCCTATTGCAGTTTGCCTGCATGGTTGCTGACAAATCACCATCAAACAACTTAGGGGACCAAGGGGTTTATAATCTTTTATGATAGTCCAGTTACAGTTCATAGTCCAGCTTGACAGGAAAGCGCCCACCAACACCAAGGCCAAGGGAACTAGCCACACTATCTCTACATAATGGCTGAGAGAGGAACAATCCTTACTTGCCAGACTAGCATGTCTGGCCAAGTGTACACAAGGATGCCAACTCTCTCAACCAGCTGTCTGTATTTTATTCAAGGGCCTAATCCCACCCTCCATGGGTTGGGCCTTTCCATCAGCTAGACAATCTCTTTCAGATTTGCTCTCAGCTTAATTCAAACACAATTCTCTATAAATATGCCCAAAGTTCAAACCTTCAACAGTCAGGTTGACACCTGTGCCTAACTATGACAACCCCTTTTTTTGCCATGATTGGATTGGTATTTGCAAGTCATGAACTGTGCTCTAACAAACAGGAATTAATGTGCACACAGTATGGATTGTTTGTTTGTTCATGTGCATTGTAACAGTGGGGATTGAACTCATACTTTGCATGTGCTAGGCAATCACTCAAACACTGAGCTGTTTCTCCAACCTTTATCTGTTTCCATTTTTAGACAAAGCCTTACTGCATTGCCCAGACTGGCCTTGAACTTACTCTCTAATCCAGGCTATCCTTGAAGATGGGATTTTCTTGCCTCACCTAGAGTCAGTATCCTGTGTCACCAACCCATACCTGCACCTGTTTCAAATATGTGAAAATGGATCTGAAGAAAAATAGCAGATACTGGATTTTTCCTCTGACTAATTTTGACAAAGTGGTGACCACATTATCACTGATTAGCTGATATTATAGAACGTATTCATTAAACTACATCCAGTTGTTTCCCAACTTTAGACATATCAGATACTTCTTATTGTTTTGACACAATGAAATTTGTATCTATGATAGTTCCTGCTCCCATACAGAATTGTATTTGGTGATAATGACCTTTTATCCAACTTTTCAGTGACATGGCCCATGTGTCATGATGCACCAATGTGACTGACTTGTACCACCAAAGGAATCTCATTATCCATGGGTGATTTAATTCTGTCCAAAGTAAAGATGTTAAATATTTTTCATTGGCCTGCACAACCTTGTATAGACTATCCATACATTGCTTATTCTTAGCTGAACTGGTGTCACAAAGGAATCACAGTGACTTACTTTGGGGAAGCTCTCTAAGTACTGACGGGACTTCCTGGAATGTGGTCTCACTTTCTCAAACTTTCCCAATCTGCTTTTGTAAATCCCAGGTGGCAAACTATTCTCTATTCTCTCTGGATGCTGTGATGTTTCCTGCTGCCCTCAGGGATCTCTTCAGGAAGCAGGATCTCCTATGTGGCGTCCTGCACTTGGGGAGTTACTTAATTGTAGGAACCCCCTTTAAGAGATAACCTCTGAAACAAACCAAGATCTCAAAGCTGAATTAGTCATTTTTGATTAAAAAGTCATATCAAAAAGGAGGTAGAAATCACAAAGTCCCAAAGAAACAAGAGGTTTCTTCCTTGCTCAGTTCACGCTGTCTTCAAGAACTGGCAAAAGTTAACTCGGAGGCTGCATTATTTTAGGCTCAATAATTTTACCTTCATTGTAAACAATTAACAAGAGCATTAACCACAAAACTTGGTAAGTACATCATACCAAAGAATCAGGAAGGAATAAAAAGCTCATCCTGATAAACTTAAAATGCCAAATACAACCAATTTATCAGCAGTTCAAGGTGTAATACTTCTTTATGTGTGTGTGACATGAGCTACTTCTGAATACCTTAATGCAGCTGAAAGTTTACAATCTTTATATTTCCTTTGAGCTTCTACTAAGAAAACACTGTATGTGTAGATGTACACTCCCACAAACTTTCTATCCTCATAGCACTAATATTTCTGAAAAAATTACATCTTTGCTGTTTACCAAATACTCAATGACATGTAGATCCTCATACACGCTGGTTTTCACTCACTTCCTATGTTGAAGTTATACGACGTGTCAATCCAAAGTCATTTGAGACAATGTTCACCTCTCCAACTGCAGCCTGCAACTATTTCAGCGTTAATACACTTGGATATAATAAACCTATCCTGTCTCTATAAACAGCCATTCTGCTAAAAGTCCTCTCTCCCAACTCAGGAGTCATATATGAAGCAGCATCCCTCTCCCTCCCTATACTTTACCCATCCTGCACTTATTCTACCCCTAACCCTTAGATGCATTCAGTGCTTGGGTTCACATGTCTGTTCAGCACATGACCATGGATATGATATTTTAAAGCTACAAATTCAGTCATCAACTTGCATCTAATTATGTGACTTTAAAATGGTCACATCTAAATGAATGTACTGAGTTGTTTCAAGCAGAAACAACTCTTTTTATTATATATATAAATGGTCTAAGCATGTGAAAACTCAAACATAAGTCATGGGATCTCATCTGAGGAACATAATCAGGAGTCTAAGCAAGTTTCTCAGAAGGGACAGAATCAGAAACTATTTATCTCTAGTTATGTCTGTCTGTGTTGGACATAGCCATAGTTATGACTTCTAGTTATGTTAGACAGAAATTAGGAACAAAGACCCACATGTTGAGGATTTCCTCTCTGGACTATGTCTTCTCTCCAGAGATCTCTATCCTATCACCTGCAATTGTGGTAAACTTTGGTCACAGATGACCACCTGTATGCACAATATCATAGGAGAATGAAGACTATTTTACAGTACCCCAGGCTGTGAGCAGAAGCAATGGGTAAGGTGCTGAATACCAGGCAGAGCACACCAGGGAAGGAACTTGACTATTTAAATATTCCTGCACTTAAATCCAAAGATGCATAGACTGTTTTAACAGAGGCCGCTTACTTAAACTATGTAGCAGCTGTTCTCTCTACCGCTGCGAGACATCACTCAGACTCAAGCAACCTAAAAGGAGAAAAGGGAGGTTTATTCAGCTTATAGTTCCAAGGGGGAAATATAGTCCATTACAGCAGGACTAAATGGCAGAAGCTGGAGAAGGCGTAGGTCAGGTGCATCATGGAAACTGAGAGCTGCAAAACTGCAAAGAGCAGACTAACTAGCATGTTAGGACTAACCAACCTCAAGGCCGACCCCGTGTGACTACTAGTTGAAAGGTAAGAGTGAAGTTGTAGAATTCAAATGCGTAGTAATTTAGTAGATGGCTCTTGTGGTACGAGGCAGCACTCAGCAGTGCTTTGTCTCCTGTGGGCTGTTCTCTTCATCTCACAGAGCTTTGATCTCAGAACAGAAGGTGACAAAGGCCAAGCTAAGAAGTTCACAGATCTTTTCATTCCAATCAAACTCAACATCCTGAAAATATTTAGAAATTTCCAGTTCTGTCTTAAGGTGGGAACTAACAATGGTCTCAATGATCTGGGCCCTGAATTGACATCATTCACATTTAGATATTGGAAATCAAGCTACAAGCAATACTGGAATCCTTTAGCAGACCCATTAGAAATTTCTGGGTGATCAATTCAGAAAATGGGGCATGGACAGTCTGAATCTTGCTGATAAATTCACTACCAAAGAGTTTAGGGGACAAGGGGTTTATTCTGGCTTACAATTGTCCAATTACAATTTTTAGCCCAGCTTAGCAGGAGAGCTCACACCAACATCAGGAACTTAGGGCACTGGCCACACTACATCCACAGGACTGCTGAGAGAGGGGTTTATCTCACTTGCCAGACAGCAAGCAAGTCTGTCCAAAATATGCTAAAGAATGTCATTTACTGAACTGGCTCCCTTCATCTTACCCACCTGCCTAGGGAATGGCCCCACCCACTATGGGTTGGATCTTTCCACATCAATCAGACAATCTCCTGCAGACTTGCTCAAGACTTGTCTTAACTACTAGTTCTTCACTAATGTGCCCATAGCTCAGCCTTCAATGTCAAGTTGACACCTATATATCCAATGACCACATGCCATAAATCTTATTGTACTCAGACAGCTTTCTGGTATTACTACTGTATATGCTATAAGTATTCCCAGTGCTGCTTATAAGTGATATTAGTATCTGATTGCTAATATTAGCACAACTGTCCCACTAATGTGAAGATGGAGGATAATATGAATCCTTTCCAATGTAGGGTCTAACAGGTCATCCCAAACCAAAGTCATCTCCAAAACCATCTGTCCTTTATAGAATTCTTGGAGTTGAATGAATTCAATTGACAGTCTGATGCCCCTTCCTTATCTGAACTTGTTTGACCTCTCATGTTGATATTCCTCTTCTCTTGCACATATGTGGCTACAGAGATGAGTGTTAGGCAGTTTGCTGTCCCAAGAGCACATAAAATTGCCATATGAGATTAACCAAGCAAAGGATTCCACAAACCTCATCACTGAGAACTGACCACATTCATGAAATATTATATATAGATTTCTGAGTCCCTACTGCAGCATTATTGACAATTTGGTGAAAGTGTCTCTTTCCAGCCAATAACTGTAACCCATTCATAATAATGAAGGAAAAGACAGATGATTCCACATTTATTCTAGTTTGAAGAAACCACACAGATAGCCAGAGCTATATGGTGAGGAGTAGGAAAGCCCTATCAGAGTGAATCTCTGCAGAGTGCTCTCTGCTCTACATAAGTGACCAATGACACAGATCCCATCACCTGTTACAAGAAGATCTGTGCAAAGGTCTCCTACAAACCAACATCAGTTCCTGATAACCTTTCCATATCAGTGTGAGAAAAAATAAAGTCAAAATAGACAATTCATCCAATTAAATGTGTTCAGCTAGAATGTAACTCATCTACCTAGCATGTACAGAGTCTGGGTATGATATTCAGTCCTTCTAGAAGACAATCAATAGTTAATTAATTCAATGTGAAAGATTAACTTTTATCACAAGATTATGTTGTTCACTGATTTTTTTAAAATCTTTTCCTCTTATGAATAATCACCTCTTGAGTTGACTCAATGCTGGTGTTTCTTTGAGCATATGTGCCCTAAAGCTGCAATTGTCATTGTTGCTGTAGCTGCAGCTGCTACTTTAATTTTAATAAAGCAAAACATGTTTGAAACCCCCTTGTACTATATATGAAGCATGGACGTGTTAAAGTCCCTGCAGGCATGAGGGACTGATAAAGTGGATGTGCTCAATTTATTCAGGAAGGAAAACTAAAAAAAAAAAAAATAATTAAAAGCACAAAAAGAGATGGAGATGTCTAACTGTGAATGGGCATAGAAGTTGCAGCTATTGAACTCCAGCCCTAAGCACTTACAGAGAGTGCCCTGGGATCCTGCAATGCATGCCCACACAAGGAAAGCCCAAGATCCTTTCCATCTCCTCTCCAAGACAGACCACCAAGTTTCATCCAAGCTGCATGGGAAAAATTCCTGCCTATAAAACCAGTGGGAAAATCCACCAAAGAGCGACTAGTCCAAATTCCTCTGCTTTGTGAGGTGTTGCTTAGTCACCTCAATTCTCAGGGACTCAAGCCTTCTGGCCCAGCATAGATCCTACTGTTCAATTTTCTGCAACATTGGTCCCTGCTTCCTTCTCTCCACTTCAGCTCATCTCCTTACCTTTCATCCTGACTTGCCTCCTCCAAACATCTATCTTTTTCTCTACGGTAGTCTCCTCCTTGGTAATGAGAGAATGAAATCAACTGCTTCAGTGCACTAAGAGCTGACACTTTGCTTTGTCATGTTGGCACAGTCTACTCTGTTATCCTGGGGCTGGAGAAAATGGTTTCAGTAAATTCTATTAGCAATAAAACGTTACTATGGAATTCTGTGGAACCTCGAATTTGCATTACTATGACTATTTCCAGGAAGGAAAGTTAAGGGAAAGGTCTAATAATACTAGGGGGAGGGTCCTTATTACATGGGCTGCACGACTTCAGGAGAGATCAGAGCTCATGACTGTAGTCTTGGCAGTGGAGTCAGTGAGTTTCATTCAACTTTGAAGGCACTTATAACTCTTGAGCAAGTCTGTCCTATTCACATCTTCCATCACCTTTCATGAGCTCTCGTGTGACAATTTTATAACCTTATCTCAGATCAGCCTGTATCAATCCCAACCAAGGTAAAAGGCTGGCAAGGCACAGCAGATGCGGTGAGTGTGCAGAGAGGAGCTTACACTTCCTTTCTCACAGTTGACGCATCCTGTACCTTCCCTCAAGGAAACCCCTTGGGGATGAGATGGGTTTCTCTGCCCCTGTATCCCTTCAGGCTGATTTATAGTTTATCTGGTTTTTTTTTTTTCAAAGAAACCACCTCAAATTGGAGCTTGAAGTAAGCATTGCATTTGGCTAGAGTCAGTCGTTGACTTTCATGGCTGGCTAGTGAATCACCAGGAGACAAGGTCTCTGGACCAAGCCTGGTGTATCCTCCTGAGCCAATGCAATCTCTTTGTCCTTGCATCCAATTCCAGCCATGGTGGTGCACCTTCCTTCACCTCACGCTGCATACCTGGTAAATGGTGAGATGCTGGAATTGCTTGCAGTATTTTTTTTTTTTGCCTAAAGGAAATTATACATATATCTATATGAAGATATAGATATATAACAGTTTATGCTGGGGGAAGACATTTGTACATGTGAAAATTTTAGTACTGTTTACCAAGTTTAAGGAACACAGCCTGGCACATATAATTGACAGTCTTTGAAGAATGTTTTAAAGGAAAACGCGAGCCTGGAGGCATCCAAAGTCTCCTTCCCACCATTAAAGACCACATCAAAATGTGGAAAAGTATTCAGTGGGAAATGGCCTTTCTCATGGGCTTTTCAAACGAATAGATTTTCTGTTATTTCCTTGTTGCTCTTTCTCTCAAATCTGCAATGTGTCTGGATAGAGAAAGAGAGATGATGAGTATTTCCAAGTCCAAACGCCCCAAATACCTTAACAAAAGAAATTCCATGCACTGATCCAAAGGAAGGGGAAATGCTCTTCTTGATGTGACATTTTTCCAGGCTGTGTTTCTCTCAATCAAATGCTAACCAATGAAGTGTCGTAGTTTCACTGAATACAACGCATGGAATGCTGTTACTGTCTGCAGTGCAACTTGATCTTAAAAACATTGCGTTTCTTTCTGATCCGAAGGGGACAAGCAGGTTTATTGTGTTTGCATGTGCTTTCCCTCTAGACTCTGGCTGCCCTAACAAGAAATTCAATAAATCTGCTTCCAAACCATCTTGCACAAGCTTTGCATGTCCAGTCTGGGCCTGAGGAAATTAACAAGAGAATAGAACATACCATCGACTTGCGGAGTGGCGATAAATTGAGAAGAGAGCATATCAAGCCATTCTCACTGATGTTTAAAGACTCCAGCCTGGAGCACAAGGTAGAGCTGAGTCTCCACAGTGGCTCTTTTTCTGAAGTAAATTATCGTGAATGTTCATGGGACTAAGGAGCAGCCACCCAAGGGCTGTGGTTGGTTTCCCTGTTTGCTGTCTGTTTGCTTCAGTGTGATTGGGTACTGTCTTTTCTTACTCTCTTTGAAAACAATGAGTAGACTGAAGGCCATGAAAGGAGATACTAGTTACAGAAAGAGATCCTCTGCTTTCCAAGATAAGGAACAGAAGCCTAAAAGAACAATGAGTCCTTAACTCAGGAAGCATAAGAGTCTCTTTTGCTCTGAGATTAGGAAGTCAGGTAGCATTGCTAGCATTTGCTTCTGGATCAGGTAAATTCACTCCAAGACCAGATGCAGGCATCAGTGATAACATTGTCAGCCTTAGGTTTTTAAGCATTGTCTAATTTTCCAGGCGTTGGCTGGATCAGACTCCATCAAGTAGTAAGTTGTGGATTCTGGGTCAGGTTTATTTCCACCTTTGCTAATGTCTTTCTGCGTGTCCTTCATAAGTGAGGTAACTTCTGAGCATGCCTTCCTTTCTGTAAAATGAGGATAATGGTTATTATGAAAGGTTGCAGTATGGTGTCTTGCTGAAGTGAAGTAATCTAATATGGCAAGCCTCATAGCCATATTGGTGACTCTCCTATTCCCTTCCTCTTCTCCACCTCTGAACTGAGGAGAGGAAGAAAAATGGGATGAGTGTCCTTCTTAACTGAGCTACCCTTTTGTGCTGATAAAAGCAGACAGAACTTCCTTGCTTGGGCACTGGAGGTGTTCTGAATCTGCAGAAGCCTCCAGCAACAACAGCAGGGAATTTGCAAGCAAATTTCAGAAGTTCAATCCAGCCCTCAGCAAAGCCCCACTGAGCGATGCTTCCATCAGTTTGCTCAGCTGCCTAGGAGATCTTACTTCCCTCAGTTCCAAAAATGCACACTTCCATGCACACATACTCGTCCAATGAGTTTCTTTAATAACTATCTGCAGACTGCAAACTCTGAAATTATTACCTTCACCTACAATTCCCAGTTCCATTATGGTTATGTACTAAGCAAACAGAAATAAAGAAACATTTTTGCCACACAATATCTCCCAAAATAGCAAGGGTGCTGTTCTTATTTGTGCTATAATTAAAGGCTAAAGAGCCAAATTAAATGCATTTTCTTTCCTAGATACTCTGAGGAAGGAGTCAGGACAATGAGCAGGATGGCTTTACAAAAAATCTTCCCAATTAGCTGTGTAGATACCTGTGTCCAGGCTTAGACAAAATCCTTTTATTCATTCTTGGTCAAGATATACTTTCTTCTCTAATGATCTAACGCCTGCAGACTGTAGTTGCTAGTGTGTTTTATTTAGCCATGTCTGCTTCTTGTCTATAGTCTCCTGCCGCTCAGACAAGAATGGAGCAATGGGAGACAAAGTATGTCTGAGGTTGATGTCTCAGAGCAGAAGTGTGGGAATCTTCCATAATAATCAGAAAGCAGTAGCTTGGGCAGACATGAGTTTTGCCCACCGATGTTCTGTGCGACACCTAGCAGGAGCTTCATGTGTTCTTTGGTAAAGAGGGCAATGGGGAACCACCAGAAAATATCCATTCCCTTCTCGGTGTCACAGAGTCGTTCTTGATCTGAGATCCTCTCTGGAAACTAGGCTGTAGATGAACAGGACTATAACGTAACATTGATTATCTATAGCTCTCAGCAAAAATTAACTAAAACAACAGAACAAATTAGGTGCTGTTATGAACTTCAGTTCATGTTTGAGCAAAGCAGAAGCAAAGAAGAAACTATGAAACCTGCTCAAAGGCAGTGTGTCATCAGAGGCTGTGAAACTGGGACCTGGCATGTAGTCTAAGCTCTTGTTTCCCCAGGACTTGCTCTTGCTGTCTCTTCCATGAAGAAAACAGTCATGTCTACCTTCATGCTCTCCTTTTTGGGCTTTAAATGGGAACAAGGCCAACGGAAGAGACTGGGGAACAAAATAAGTAGGAAAGGATCTTAAACTCTTAGCAAAGTAAAAGCAAGCCTTTCTAGTCACAGGGTTCTAGAATCAGAGACTCAGTGTGCACCTTCTCTGTGGTGATAGAGACAGACACAGACACATCAGCCTGTTGCACCCCCAGAGAAACACTATGGTCACACTTGGAATGAGAAAGCTGAACCACTGAGAGGTTAAGCAGACGTCATGGAGTTCTAAATATTGGAACCATATTCCACTGACTCTCACACATCATCAATAAAGAGATGCTCTGTTTTCTAAGGTGCACTCAGAAAAATAAACTGCCTAACATGAAGAGTCTATGAGAAAATGCACTTGTGAATGTATGTGCACACGCATGCATGCATGCACATACACATACACACACATACACATACACACACATACCCATACCCATACATGCACCATATACACACATACACACACATACATACACACAGGCATACACACACACACACACACACACACATACACACAGTGGGTTAACATCATCGAGGTAAGGATGAAAAGGAAAAAAAAAATAATGAAGAATCCCACCTGTCTACACATTAGTGAATAAATGATGGGAAAAGCTCCCCAAGATTTATACTTCAAAATGAAATCCTCAGAGGTTTGTCCCTTAATTCACAGTCTGAATACAATTAAGAAAAAGAAAAAGAAAAAAAAAAAAAAAAAGCCTCAATTACAGAATTTAAGTGGCACTGGGTTGATATTGCCACCCAGTGACCATCAAGTGCAATTGCGTGCCTCTTTGAATGTTCCCCAGGTTTTAAGATTACAGATAGTAGCATGCATTCTGATTCGTGAATGCTTGAGTGTGCATGCTACCAAAAACTTCACATTGAAATTCAAAATATGTACCTTAGAGCTTTTGAAACAGAGACATCATGATGACTCCAAAACCGCTTTGTTTCCCCACTACTGGTATTTGAGTACAAGTTTGGATCATGAAAAGTGTGCTTCCTAAAAGGAAAGCTTAAAATGGAAACAAGAATTGTACTTGCAATTTTTGTACAGAAGAAAAAACTTCATTCTCTTTGAATTATAAGAAAGTAGATAAGTAAGAACTCCTTTGCCTCTCTACTTTTGCAAGTGAATTACAGAGCGTACAACTTCACTGAAATGGATGCAAATATTCAAGAATTACTGGGATGTGGCTTACAAGAATTGGTGCATGCAACAGCATCACATGCAACAGGATTTTTACATACCTCGTAGTGTTGTACAAGTACTTGTTGAATGAATAAGAAGAACAAAGATCTAGGGTAAGAAGACAGAAGATTACCTTACCTCCATTATTGCCATAGTTTATATATTTACAAATTAATACCTGAAAGACATGGGTCGGCTTTGATCTGATCTTTTCAGTAGATTTTCAGGAGAGGCAACTAAGATCTGCTCACTCTCTGCTGTAGAATTCACTGTGGCTCACTCCTCCTCTGCTCCCAGTTCCAACAATGCTTTACACAAGGTTTGAATAAAACGTTTTCCCTTCATTCATGCATGGTTTCTAAGCATGTGGAGTCAGGACCATAGACAGTGCTTCATCTTCTCTAACAATAGGATGTGACCCAAGGTACCTGACCTACCTGCTGCTTTGTCAGACAACATCCAAGTTTGCCCCTACATTCCAAAGTGGACCCTCTTTTCATTCTCAAAACCCACCCACAATAGATGTTATATGCCAAGTCATAGCAATGAGACTTGACCTCAGGCAATTTGAAATATGCACTACTTTATATTTTTGATTTCCCAGTGGACCCATGAAGACTTTATGGGCAGAATCCTGAATAGGTAGAAGAGGACTCACCCAACAAAGGTCCAAGAATCCAGAGAAAATTTTGTCTTTCTTTAGTAAAGCTAACTGTTTTTCCAAGGAGGCATGTGTCCATATCTCAGTGGACAACAAAACATCAGAACAGCAGAGAAGGGATGGAGAAAATATGTCTGCTAAGGGTCATTGATCATATTGGATTTTTCTCATTAAAAAATAATATATTTGGGGTTTGGAAGGTTCACCAAGAATTTGCCACACAGACATGAGTGAGGATCTGCGTTTGAGCCCTCAGAATCCATTTAAAACCCAGTATGGCACTGCATGCCTATATTCCAGGGTTCCTAAACTGAAATAGGTGACAGAGACAGGAGAATACCCAGAGGCCCATGGGCCAGCCAACATGGTGTATACAGCAGTAAACAACAAAAGGCCCTATCACAAAAAAAAAAAAAGGTGGAAATTGAGAACCAATACCTGAGGTGGTTCCCTGACTATGCCTGACCACCCACCTACACACACAAGCACATGAATCCACAATGCTACACACACACTCTTATCACACACAACCAGACATGTACAAATAATATGTTATCCTTTAATGTTTACACCAAATTTATAAGGCTAAAAAAGGAAGAAAATGAAATCTCTTTGATCTTTCAACCTTAAAACTGTGTATTTATATACCTGTTTGTGCTTTGAAAAAATATAATGGTTTATAATGCAGTTTAAAGCATTCTGTGCTTGAGTTTCTCCCACACTGCTATTTAATTAGAAAATAATTTTAGCAACTGTGTACTATTTTATCACATGTTTTCATCATGTTCGGCCTATTTCATTATTATAAGTTTCAAACTATGTTGCCATGGCTATTCTTAGAGATAAATCACACATCCGTGCCTCCTGCCTTAAGATGCAATCCTAACAAAAGTAAGATGGAGTGTCCATTTAGAACATATAGATACACTCTGAAATTGCTCTGGAAAGTGATACCTATACTTCTTTCAAAGATAGTAATTTGATAGAAATAAAATGGGATCTCCTCCTCATTTCCATTTCTATTTTATGGTGACCAAAATTGAAGGTTGTTCGGGATGTTTTGGTCTTTGGAGTTCTCCTGTGGGTGATGCCCACTTGTCTTACTTGCCCATATTTTCTTTTGATGTTCACCTTTGCCTCATGCGTCATGAGCTTCCTGCTTCCAATGAAGAACTTAGCCCTTTGTGGGATCGTTCCTCTTCATCTCTCTGCTTCAGAGCACTTACATGAAGCTGTCGACCAGCTTCTGGTCCTCATTCTCTTGTGGGACAAGACTTACTCTGAATGAAGCTTCAGGTGGAAATGGCAATCAGTTGCCATTATAGATCAATTTTTCCAGGCCAGAGTAATCTTCCAGAGATGATTAGAGGTTAGAAAAAGTGAATAACATTACCAAGAGTTGTGTTCCATAAACCATGCCCCCACCTTAGAATTGAGCAAGTTTCTTATGGTGCATAAATAATAAGATATGCTAAAGATATATTCTAATTGAATTGATGTGAACATTTTAGTGGGATAAGCATTAAAATCAAATCCTCTCAATGAAGATGAGGTTTTCAATATTGACATTTCTCTGCTTCTTTCTGAAACCTCTTCCTTGAAGAAAAGTCTCTTTCTCTTATTTGTGATTAAATTCATCATTACAACTTACTTTACCTTGGCTAATAGATTGTAAAACACAGAGTTGTCTGGGAATCTTTTTGGAAGTACAGATACTTGTCTATCACTCTCCCTCAGGATTCTGATTTGCAATGGGATCTGAATTTTTAGACCCATGTTTGGGGGAGGTTTGTTATTCTGAATTTTGGGTCACATTCTTTCGTCCTTTCTTGAATATGGGTTCTAGACTAGTCAACTTCACCATATCTTCGAGACTGGTGTATGTCAGAAGGCAACCACATTTACACTTGAACCAATATGTACTTCAATATTCCTGAGGGAATGTCTCTGTAAAGTTTACAGTACAATCAGGAGAAAACAAGTCTTGGTTCAAATCCACTTTGGAAATAAGTGAACACAAAGTACTCTTGATTAATATACTTTCTGGACATTAATGTACTCGTGGAAAATTCTTATTTTATTCGCATTTTTTTGTTTTAAAAAAAGACAAAAGAACAGGAGTAAAAAGGCAAAAGATCTCATTACTGAATAAACATGATTTGAGCCTATTTTTTCCAATACAAACTTGGAAATATATACAAGAGGCTTTGTCCCACTGAGAAGTTATAATCACCTGTCCACAGAAGTTAGTTTGGAAATTAGGTGGCATCATAATCATGTGATAGATACCTGGGTAAATGTAAGTTTTCTTCTCTGTCATTGTTCTTAAGCCAATTCAAACCTGAATGTGTCTAATCCCTCACTTAAAATAACGTTCATGCTGCTAAAGCACCTTAAAGAAGCCATTTCATGAAAAATGATGGGAGGAGACACTCTTAGTATGTCCTGTACCTGAGTGTGCCAGAGTCTCAACCTGTATACATCCAATCAAATACAGATTTATCACTCGTTAGAAGAATTTTTGTACCTTCAGATCATGGGAACAAAAGCAATGACCTTCTTAGCCCCTAGAAGGAGATAAGTCGATAAGCATCACTTGATTGTCTTTTTACTAAGTGATTTGTTACTCCAAGTTCATCATCATCATCATCACCAACATTCTAAATAATTAAGAAAAACAGGCTCTTTTTAAAAAGACCATTCAGCATTTGATGATTTCCTGGTGCCTCGTCTTTCTTCTTATGTGGGCAAGCCTTCGAGGCATTTTTATGTTGTTCACATGTGAGTTTCCTGTAAGAATTGTCTTTCTGGCCACCCTTCCTGGGAAATCCTCTGGCATATATGAGCTGTGCTCATCCACATTCCACCAACCATTCTATAGTGCCCACTGCAGGAAACAGAAAGCTAATGGCCTCTGCTTCCTGGGGACTCACTCTCTTTTGTAATATTAGGCCATTCATTGACCTTTTCATCCTAAAAAAAAGTGGGGGGGATCATAGTGGCTATGAGTCATTGTCAAGAAAAATACAGTTAATACTTATTAAGTGCTTCATAGTACAAGACAGTATAGCTGCAAGGAAATTAACATTCATCTATCACCGCCCGCTCCTTCCCATGAATGTTGTAATCTTGTACTAAATTCAATTTGTTGCAATACCCTTTTCTGTAGATATTCTTGTAATAGTTACGTTTAGTTGTTGCTGCAAGAGCACATTCAAAGTCAAGCTACTTAAGGGAGAAAGGGAATTTACTCAGCTTATGGTTCCAGAGGGGAGAAACAGTCTTTCATGGTGGAGAAAACATGGCTAGTGGCTGAAGCTAGAGGTAGTCTAAGTCACTGCAAACATCCTGAAGGCTTAGAGCTGCTCAGTCTAGTAGGCCAGTGGGTGATGGCTGAAGGTGGCAGGAGGGAAGAGAGTTTTCTAGCACAGTTTCAGAGATTCTCTCTCTCTCTCCAGTCTTCTGTTCCTTTTCTCTGGTCTGATATTGGGAGGTTCCAATCAAATCCAGGGCTGGTTTTTGTATTTTAAGTGTATTGATCTGGATAATCTCTTCAGGTAGTCTGATGACTGATTTTAGTTAATGCCAGGTGTGGTCAAGTTGACACCCAGGATTAACCATTACATTTGTTTTGCTGTTGGGCAGGTGGGGAAGTTTCAGGGAGTTTGACTACATTTTCCAAGATTCATGCATGTAGAAGAGTGTATGTAAATCTAAGTCAGTATGTTTTCCAAACCAAGACTATTGTTAACATAATAGCAAAATCCTACCATTTTAATTATGTCTGTTTTCTATGTAGTTTAGAAAGAACCAATAAGGCAGCCACTGGGCTGAATGAAAAGGGTTATACAGCAATTCATGTAGCAAATGTCTTGGAGAAAGTAGGAAAGGCAAACCAATAGCCTTAATAGGTTATTTTGGCCTCAGTCCACTCCACACCATACATAGATGCATGCACACATGTATACACATATGCACACACATGTACAAATAACCCACCACATGTTCTTAGAAGCATGGAGAACTTTGAGAAAGACCGACTAGCAAAAGGGAAGCCCCATCATCCTGTCTTCATACACACATGCAGCAATCACAGACGTGAGCAAGCACATGAAACTCTCTTAGGAAAGCATGGATAGGGAGAAGACTCCTTGAAAGACCCTTGAGCCGCATTTGCAGAAGAAGGCAGAGGGGAGCAAGAAGTCAGGGAGGCAACCATATGAGGAAATGGGTGAGAAAACAGAGAAAAAAGAATTTAACTTCTAAAAATAACCAAGGCACATTAAATTAAACTGAAGGGAGCTTTGTTTTTTACACACAAATCAGCCATCAGGTTTTTCTCATTTGTATTTAATAATAACTATCATAATTGTGTAGGGCACAAACCAAGTTCTGGGAGGAGCATTTTCAAAATACTCATTTCATGTCACTATTTCCTGCCATGTAACAGCTACTATCTGCTACACCAGAGAATCTTTAGATGATCGTTTGTTTGAGTACTATTGATATTTTTTCTGTGTTCAGAATTCAATTTTCTCTCCTCTTATAAAGAAATTCAAAGCTATATGGGGGCTTAAGAAAGTACACTGTTTGCTTCAAAATGTTTTCTCTTACTGTCAACTCTTATATGAGTTACAATAATTGAAATATAATAATAACAACAAAAAATTTTGTGAAGGCTTAGAAAATGAATGAACTTTCTGTTTTGATGATGATTCCTAGAAGATAATAAGAAAATGTCCTTCTGTGTCTTGTGGATGTTCAGAACTCATTGCACACTCTGCCCTTGTTTAAATGGACCAGGTAGGACCAAGGAGCTTGAACCAAATGGCCTCGCTGTCATCTTCCATGTTTCTAAGTCAGATTTCCCCTCAGCAATTCTGTGATCTTCTTTCTAAGATTATTTGGAAGGAAATATTCCGCTGTAGCATCTGACCTCTCTAGGGGTTTTGCCACCCTCATGAGACCTGACACTTCAGGAGCATTTGGTTCTCTTCCTTCAAATACAAAGGACAAGTTTCAAAGAGGCTCAGGGATAAAATCCACCCTTTATTCAAACAGCAGCTTTGTAAGACTTTTCATTTCATGCATGCTGCCTTGTAAGCTACTGCTTGGTATCATCCTCTAGGCAGCGAAATGATTTCATGGGCCATTTCACTTGTGCTTTTTTATAAGACGTTAGCCATCTCCACTCTCACAGATCCAACACTTCCAGAATGAAAAATACCAACTTCACCCACAATAGTTTGGTGTGGAATTGAGATGATTTCAACCCCAAACTCATGGGTCCAGTCCTTGAAACAATTTTAACACTTTGTGTACAGGTATCATCATCTACAACAAGGAGGATCTAAGTGAAGGGTAAAGTCACCACTCTCTTGGTCTCTTTATGACTTGAGGGCTAGTCAGTCCAAAACTTCCAAGGGTGTTAAAATTCAAGATCTTCTAGATAGAAAAATGGCATGTCCTTCCCTCGTATACTGCTGATACCACTCATCTTTGATACTTTTAAGCATACTTCTTCCTGAGTTGACTTAACTTGAGGAGATCCACCTTTGTTCAAAGGTCATACTATTTGGAAAGAAGTATGGTGTTTAAAAATTCTATGAACTCACTGCCGCTTATAGTCCTGGCCTGGAAACTAAAAGAGAGCAGATGTTCTATTCTGGAAATTAAAAATTATTACAATTATGCTTTTTGTTCAACTAGTCTAAGGCAAAGATGCTTCCAGCTGCTGCTATGGTAGATAGTGTATGAATTCAACAGTAGAACCAAAACTAATTTCACTCATTTATGCAAAATGAAAGTTTGCTTGAGTCAAATCTCTACCTTAATTTAATAAACATGCTAATTTGAATTAATAAAAGGTGTGCTAAAAATTCCTTGCCTTCAAGTTAGTTTTACCCGAAGATGGGATAAAATTCCAAGTAAGCTGACTTAATGCTTATTTAGAAGCATAATCATTAAGTGCTACTTCAGCATTAGTCAAAGTTTGACAATGGTGACAAAGGCAATCCACCCTACCTACAACATTTGTGACATCTCCCACAACTTGACAAAAATTGAACAGTTGTACTTTGGAGAATTATCTCCCTAATTGCTTTCAATTGTAAGCATCCTCCACATCTTGTAGAGATGAAAGAATTTAACCAGCACCTTCTAGTTTCTACTGGAAATGGAAAATCCAAAAGAGTAGGGTGATTTCCCTCACCCTCCTGAAGAAAGTATTTCAGAACTGTCCCAAGAACAGAAACAAAGAAATTGTGTTTGGGGGGTGTCATTCATCACATCAGCACCTAGTTTTAGAGACCACCCTCAGTGGATGAAGAATCTGACACAGACTTTTGATTTATGTGACCTTTGTACTACATTCAAGCTTCTGGGTTTCCTTGTAACAGTTCTAAAACTCACTGACCCTCCTGAGTCTACCCAGTTATGGAGATTTCCTTTCAAAAGCATTTAGGGCCACCATCACATGAACAAAGCAAGACTCCCTTCCCTGTCACATGCCTGGGAAGGATCTGCAAGCCTCTGATTCATCAAATGAAATTGGAGGGTTTACTTCTGAAGCAATCCTATAACCATGCTGACTTTGGAGCCCTATCTTCAAGTACTCATTATACCTTTGGCTTTCTTCTTTGATATCAATTCACCTGTACAGACCTAAGAAAGAGGGTCTTTATTTGACAATGTGTTTGTACTAAGGGTTCACTCTTTTGTCATGAAAACACAGAAGTACTATTTTTACTAAAGAAATTTGCTTAAAAACCATTTGTTACCCAAACAACTTTGATTTTAACCAGACTGACTACAATAAGTTCACAAATCTGGTCCACAAATTCTTCATCCGTAAGAAAAAAAATTGCCAATTTCCCTTCTAGACAAGGACTTGGTAAATTGTGAGAGCCCAGTGGTCACTGGCCAAGGACACCATTCTTTAATGGTACCTGGAAAAACAGATATGTCCACCCAATACTTCTATTCAGGAAGATATTTTAGGAACCTAGGAGAGAAAGGACAGGGGATTTTCCAACATCAAAACACTATGCATGAAATCCTTCCTAATATTATGTACCTACGGATCAGCAACACTTCTGGGGCTCCACTGAATCCCCAATATAACTACGCTCAGAAGAATAGAAAGTAACACTGTAGAATGGTATTGGGTGAAAGGGTATGCTCTGCAAAGGTAAAAGGAAAGCAATTAAAAGAGCACAACACTGCTTCAAGCGCTTTGTACAAATAAATTCACTTTATACTTTCTGTATTCCTTGTGAGGTAGCTCTTATTACTATGCTCTTTCTCTCAATGAGAAAACTGAGACACAGAAAGCTTGATAGAGTTGCTCAGGGTTGTGTAGCTAAGAAGTTTTTGGAGCTAGAATTTAAATCTAAGCAGTCTAGCTCTTGATTTATCCATGCTCTCAACTAAGGTTAAAGTAGGTCAGGGGAGGACAGAATAGAAGCAAAGCAGAGAATGTCAAGTTTGGCAAGCGGAAGTGGTAACACTTAATGTAGCCATGAACCCAAGTGTTTGGACCTTCACAAGTCAAAAGGAAGTTCAATGAGTCACCACTCAGCCTCAGCTCATCCTGAGCCAATTTGGAAGAGGTTTTTTTTTTTTTTTTAATGGACCTTCTTGCTTGCATTTCAAAGTAACAATGTGTTCCATTCTAAAACTCAACATTCTATGCTTAATTGACAGCAGCCTCAAAGATATTATGGGATTCTTCCTTTCTGTGCCTGTGTAAGCCTCTGTACTGCAACCCTGAAAAATAATAGAATGGTTTAGTATTTCAAAACCTATGGGTTGTATTTGTGTTTTCATTTGGAAGAAAAGAGAATTAGGTTCAAAGAATTCAGCTTTGTTCCTAGCGAAAAACTGACAGAACTGGAGCAAGTATGTTCCTACTTGGTTCCAGAAGCTTGCTAGCTGAATAACATGGAAAACACAAAACTTTATGCAGCTGTAGACAGGGCAAATGGTTATCATGAGACCTCCTAAAAGTCATCACTATGTGGGAAAGAAGAAAATTTGTAGTGGAAAAAATGGTTATTTGGACTGGGTAATAATGGGTAAAAATGATAGGAATACATGGATAAAGCCCTAAAAGAATATAAATTAAAAAGAGTCATATTCAAAAAGCAGGAAATGTATGTTAAAGTAATTGGAAACCAGGCATAAAGACACAGTCCTAAAAATCAGGACTATGAAAAAGGAAGAAAGCAAGTTCAAAGTCTGTTGAGGCTGCATAGAGAGACACTGCCTCATAAATAGAGAATTAAATAAAGCAGTAGTTTAGACTCTACCATTACAACAATAGGAAATTACAAATGCCATTTTTTGGATGTAAGTTTTGGGGGAGGGTTTTTTTTATATTATATTATATTTATTTATTTTTCCCCAATCATACAAGCTTAATAGGTACCCCATTCCCCTCCCTCCCTCCACCCCTCCCCAGTCCCCCTTGCACCCTCCCCCCTTTCCCCTTTATTTCACCCCCCACCCTCCCCTTTTCCCAGTGTTTCCCCCCTCCCATTCCCTGGAGCATCCTTTTGTGTGAATGTCAAACTTCCCTCTGAGTCCTCTATTCTAGTGAGGTGTAAGGACTCATTGGCATTGCCCAGAGCCCTTTCTTGGGTTCCCCTTTGGAATGGGAATACTCTTATGATTGTTAATCCCTTGCCTCTAAAGATCCTAGTGCCTGTGATCCATGCTAGACTTTGGGGAGTCGTTAACATGTCAGTCATTTCGCAAGTCAAGCAAAGTCCGATTATGGCTACTGCAGCCCAAACTTGTGTTGAGTATCTTGCATATCGTTGGTCCTCCCCATCTTTAGGCTCTGGATGTACGGTTTTTTGTATAGGAAATCTAGTTAAATAACTTAAGGTATGCTCATCATAAATATTAAGTGACATGAAGATGAAAGATAAGAAATAGAAAGAAACAATTAAACAAGCAAAGAAAGAAAGAAACAAAGAGTTGATTCAGAGAAGGAGTCACAATTTCCCAGTGAACAAAGGTCCACAACAAGGGGAACCTGATGTGAAAGAGTGAATCCTGATACTTAGGCACTGGGAACATTTAGGCTTTGAATGGGCTGGGATGCCCTGCTCCAGTTTAGAAACAGAAAACCACTGATGACGTCTGCACTTGCTTGGTGTTCATCTGCAGCATTTGAATAGAAATCAGACATGTTATAAGAAATGACCTGGGAAGGTGACAGTCCATTACAACTTGGAGATGCCGGCATGATGTGGAAGAAGAAAGAGGAGGAAAAGGAGAAAGAGAAGGAGCAGGAAGAGGAGGAGGGGAGGATTGGGTGGAGTAAGCAATGTAGTTGGTGTTTTTAAAATCCTATTGTGAAATCTGTAAAATCAACATAGTTTGGAACTATTCATTTAATCAGGAAAAAAATTAATTGTGCATAACTGGTTGCTGGCAGGAACAGAGACATTAGCTGATTTGTCGTGAAGTCATTTGGCCTATGTGGGTTTCTATGCCTTGCTCTCATCAGCTGTACCAGTAACTATTAATAGCTTGGGTTTTCTGTGGTTTTATCAGAAGTGATGATGGCTGATAGTGAGTCTTCAGGACCATGCTCCTGGATCTCCTCCAGATACCAAAAAGATTTTCGACAGCTGAGCAGAAGCATCAATACTGGGGAATAGCAATGGCATGACCCTGCAGAAGCAGTAAATGTGCAACCACTATGCAACTGTGTGCTTCCCTCAGATTTCTCACCAATGGCACACTCTAGCCACAACGCGGAGCAATGAGTTCCAGGGTAAAACCTAGACAGCACCCAGAAGTTAGCAACAGACTAAAAATCCTACAACTGTGATTGCCAACAACATTCCAACATGTTGAAATCATCTTGCTATTTCATTGATCTGACTTCAACCCTCCCTTCCTATTGTGGTAGGGGATGGAAAGGGCTGTTGGTCAGCATCCTGGGTTAAGTGACTTTAAAGTTCAAATCAAGGACTGCAAAGCTGAAGTGGAAGGCTTAGCTTTTGGTTTCTTCCCTGTATGCCAAAATCAAACTATCAGCTTGCAG
This sequence comes from Typhlomys cinereus, assembly GCA_023101885.1. NCBI lineage: Eukaryota > Metazoa > Chordata > Mammalia > Rodentia > Platacanthomyidae > Typhlomys > Typhlomys cinereus. The sequence continues at coordinate 13,142,672 of JALPQD010000003.1, forward strand.
TGCAACCTGCAGCAAGTTCCTGCAACTTTCTGGCATTCAGGCAAAGGGAGGAGCTTGGCTAAGTCAAATTCCGATGTTCTTGTCAGTTTCTTAAACCCTCTGTTCCTCCTTCTGAAGGAAGATTGTTCCTCGCCTTAGTGATCCCAAAAATGTCTAGGAGACAAAGCAAGTCGGCATTGCCAATCTTCAAGAAGCTTTTAAAGCTGGACAATGAAATTACTGAACGCTCTGGGTAGTCAAAACAAAGTTACCACCGTTCCCTGGGGCAGCCTGGAGCCGACAATAGAGGCGCGTCCAGCATGTTGGTCCATCAGTCTCAGTGTCTCGTCTGTGAGAGCAGCAGCTACATGGAAGTACATTGTGTAGGCTGCTTTAAACTGTAAGACTCTGTGGACTTTTCTCTCACTGCTCTTATTTATAAAGAACTCAGAATGACTCCCTCCTCCAAACATTTCTCCTCCATGTCACCAAATAGGAAACAGAGCCATGAATGTCTTTGCATGACTTAAGTTTGATTATGAACAAGGTCCAAATGTGTTTGGCCTCCTGTGTATACAACTGTGTTGTCTGGTGCCCTTAATGATGGCAGCTATGGCAGTGGGGGGCTGGATAATCTCAAACAGAGACCCCTCCCAAGTCCTTTATTAAGAAGGAGTTTCATTAATTCCTTAACTTTCAGAGAGTGGGTGGTTGGAAAGTTTTTTAAAAGATGCAATTGATTGTTCCTTCTCGCTACTCCCCTTAACCTCAAACACTAACGTTCCTTAACTCTTACAAACACTTGCCTCTGCTACAAACTAATTCATTCTCCTTCTCTCTTTAATTACAGTATTCTCAAATGAGAGATGAAGTATTCAAGTCAAACTTGGTCTGTGCGTTTATTGTTCTTCTGTTTATTACTGCAATTCAAAGTCTACTTCCTTCTTCAAGGTAAATATGAAAGGTGTAAGACATTAGATGTGATATCTTTGTAAGGTAGTACCCTATCACCCGAAGCCAGAGGGCATTTCAAAGTTTTGGGGTTAAACATGACAGGGCCCAGGAACCATATTGGGATGTTTGACAACTCACTATCTACTCTATTTATTCTGCATAATAATCTTGTCATCCTGACACAGCAAGACTCTTTCCTCGACATTCCTAAAAGCAATAGACAAAATGACAGTCTCCCCTCTCATTGCACATCAATCTCATCTGTGAACACAGAAAGCAGCTAACTGCAAAAGCCTCATCTCTGTTTACTGACTCATTTTTACACATGAGTTATTTGTAGAAATAGCATCACAGCTTCCTAGGTCAGCAAAATTGGCAACTGATAATAATAAAAGCACTTATATATGGGCCAATTGCTTCCTGATACTCTTCATGTGATAACCTAGGATATACTATGACTCTTCTCCTTATTGAGGCTTGGTTGCCCAGTGGAAAGGTGCTACAGCTGGATTTAAAGCCAGCACATCTAGTCACAGAGTCAGTGTCCCTAACAAGGACTGGAGCAGGAACTCTGCAGGATAAGTTTTGTGTGGTGAGTGATCGCAGGTATCTGCTTGACTAGACAGAGAGATGTCTAGAAAACTGGTAAGAGCTCATTCCTGAGTGTGTCTGTGAGGCCATTTTAAAAGATAATTGGCATGTGGGGAACCGAATAGGGAAGACCTGCACTGAGTGCATGTAGCACCACCCAACAGACTGAGCCCAGATAGAACCCAAATGCGGAAAGAACCAGCTCGTGCTCCCCCATATTCAGTTCCCATTCATTGATGTGCTTGTGGCTGTGCTATTGCTTAAAGTCATGAGACTCAAGCCTTTAATATGAATTGTACCAGGAACTTTCCAAAGAACCTCCATGCCTACTCCTCTAGCTGAGGCTGCCCCCATGGGTCCTTATTGTTCTGAGGATCAGAGCTTCTCAGACTGAGCTGCTTCTGGTTACTCCAGCTATCATCCCTGCAGACAGCCTTTGTGGAAATAATCAGCCTCTCATGAAATAAGCCAATCTAAAGCAATCTCTTCATATAGTCCATTGTTTCTGTTCTTCTGGGCTAATAACCCAAGCTGGCAATATCTTCTTGTCCTATAAGAAAGCAAGAACAGGGGGCTAGAGAGGTGGCTCAGGGGTTAAGCCTCTGCCTTGCAGGCGGAAGGTCCTGAGTTAGGATCCTAGACCCCACGTATAGATGTATAGACGCTGGACAGAAGCAGGGGCAGCCTGCGTTTCTGGTCCTGGTAGGGCGGAGCCTGTGAACCCCGGGGCAGAGTAAACGAGGAGGTGGAGGCAGTCCATGGTAGTTCTGAATTCACCCGTGATTCTACACACACATACACACACACACGCACACACACACATTCATACACACACATTCATACATACTCATGCACAATTGAATAAATAATTTAAAAAAAAAGAAAGCAAGAACATCTTTAAGTACTGCTAGAGTTGTGAAAGGACTCAGATATGCTTAGATAGGATCAAATGAACTTAGTGAATTTATAATGGAATATTTTAGGTAGTCTTTGATGGATAATAGAGACCTGATTAGAAATTGACATCAAATAAGAAACTTTTTTTTCCTTCTTTCCTACCACAAGATCATCAAACAGCAAAGAAAGGGAAATATAGTACAAAGTATTCTAACCAAAAACTCTCAAGGAAATGACAAAATTAAAATATTACCATTTTCCAATCCCTAATAAATATATAGGTGTAGGAATGGAATGTCACAGAATGACATCTGTGGGGAAAAAAAAAGAAAGTTAATCCACCTCCTCATGGAAGAAAACAATCACCTTGTTCTAACAAAAGAGATTAAATCTGTCTCCTGGGAACTTTGTGTCCAGGTTCCAATTTTCAAAGACTACCCAAGACAGAAGACATGACAGCACACAACAATGAAATCCAGACAAGGGGCAAATGGTAGAAGTCTAAGTCACATGGCCTTCAGTGTAGAAACTGAGAGAAAAATGAAAGAAGGCAGCTTTAGACATTTTTGAGATTTAAAACATGAGTTAAGGAGGTGGTTCAGTGATTAGCGGCTTCCCCTCCCAAACAAAAGGACCCGAGTTCCCCAGATCCCACATAAAAATACTGGATGGATACGGGGGCAGCCTGCAATTCCAGCCCTGGAAGGCAGAGTCTTGGGAGATCACAAAGCAAGCAATAAGGTAGAAGAACAATCAAGGATAATTCCAGTATCAACCTTGGACCCACCCACATGCAAACACACACACATATGCATGCACATAACCCATACACATATACATTAAAGCAAATCTAAAAGACAAGTCAAATTAATTAATGATAGAACTACAGTGTCTGTGAAGGAATTTCAAAACTGTAAAGCCATGGAAAATGATGGGCAGGGCTGAGAAAGAGGACTATAAACAAGATAAAGGTTTATTTCAGGAACTGGGTGGTTATTACTTAGGGAGACAGTTTACAACAACTATTTAAGCTATCCTCCCATATGTTTTTCTTTATGTTTCATTCTATGACTTAAAAGGTTTTAATACTAAGAGGAAATGAGGAGGGCAGTTTACCTCTATCAGATGTGGAATATGAAAGCCACCAATAACTGCTTAATGCCAGACCTGTTCTAGGTGTTAAGAGTTCTCTTCTCAACAACAACAAAAAAGGAATAGAAAAGAAATGGGAAAAAAAGAAACCCGTTCACCTAGGACCTTATAACCTAGTAGAATAAGACAAATAAAGAATTGAAATATCTGTCTAACTAAATGTACATTATAAACACAGACACATGCTATGTATGTGAGAATCTATTCAGAAATGCATCTTATTCAATGAGTAAGTCAGAGAAGGGGACCAGGGAGTCTCGGAAGATCCCCTTAGCAAGTGCTACAAAGGGAAGAAAGAAGCCAGGCTTAATCACCTGATCCTTGGATTTGTGGAGAAAAGACAAGTAACTTCCCTCCAGCAGCTAAACAGAAGGAATTCCTCAACCTGCTTCAACTGCAGCTCATAGCCATGTAAGGTGCTCAGTGCTCCCACCTTTACTTCTCGTTGACCAGGAAACCTGACCAGCAGGAAAGCTGCGAATCTCAACTCTGGGCACACATTCTCACATGTGGAACACAGTGGCCCACTTGCCCTGGACATGGCAAAAGCTTTCCTTAGTATGTACTACTTTCCTACACATTTTGTGGCTGATGGATGCTTTGCAAAGAAAGGATGGAGGGTACCTTCCCTGATGGTTCCTCTGTCATGGATAGTTTAGCAGATGAAGCAAACTCCGCCCATAAAGCTACAGCTAATTCCTAATTATAATAATAACAATAATATACCCTGGAAAAGGCAGACAGATATTCCAGCTCTTTGCTTTAGCTTCTGCATACTCACAGATCTTCCTCTCTCAGAAGGGTAAACTGAGGAAACACTAGTAAACATCTTTTATGAATATAGATACTATGTATCTATAACGTGCATAGAGATAAAACTGAGAGAGAATGAGAGTGAAAGGGAGGAAGGGAAAGAAAGTCTTGAGCAAGAGAAGAGGATAAGGAGAACAGAAAGAGAACAACCCTGAGACTGATTGCTTTCCGTGCATCCTACCAGTTATTTAATTTCTTTGAAACATCAGCTTCCTCTGGGATAATGCCCACCTCCCAGGATTTCCATAGGAATCAAATCAATCATGTCCATTTTGGACAAGTTCCAATTCCCTCCTCTGTCCCAAGACCCGTAATTTGTGCCTGTTGGAGGCACTAAGAACATCTACCTTTCAGAGTCCCCACAAGGATCATATGAACAACTGCATACACAACAGCTTTGCAGACTCAAAAGTGTCATAGAGATATCACCTTTCAGCATAATTTGAGGTTCTGTTTCCTACTGAACCTCAGGCACCTACGGGTTGTTCACGCCTCTGCTCTCATCTCTGCCTCCCCAGCAAATGTCAAATTGTACCATCTACCCAATCCCTATTTTAAAGACAAACTGCAGAGAAAAATTAGAACTTGATGTGGAAAAATGACTTGGAGAGAATTGTTTGCAAATCCCTTGTCATTCTTTTCACAGCTCGATTTCAGAAATGAAAGGTTTCCTTCCCTCTTATGGGCAGCGACAATGCAAAAGCAAATTTGGAACCCCTGGATGCCTGAATGGCTCTGTAATTAGATAAAATTTACAATCCAAAGCTGTAATGCTTATGTGCAGAAATAAGCAAGCACAGGAGCTGCTGTGGAGACTTCCAGAGAGCTTTTATAAGCAATGCCAGTCACTTGCTCAAAATGTATCTTTTAGTCAATATTCTTTATATGTATTTTTAAAACACCTTTAATCTCAGTAGCAAAATTCCACCATGAGTAGAGAAAGAGAATTAACGTGTTCAAGCTTACATTATTGTGCTTTTATTACTTTTAACTTAAGAGTCTCCTTTAAAAGACAAGCCTAGGTATAAAAAAGTGATGCTCAGAAGAGATAGTTACCTTCCCCATGCTGAGTTACAGATCCCAATTTGGAATTACAGTTGCAAACACATGAAGCTTTGGTCTTGCTGCTGGACCACAATACCTATCTTTCATGTCCTCACCAAACCCACAGAATAGGTTCTCTGTGAAAACCCACACACAAGTCCTTCAGCATGCCCTGGTGACCACCCACCCTGTACCCTCTGTAGAGGTACAAAAGTTGAATAATAAAATGGTTTTGAACATCTCCAAGCAAACTGTGCAAACTTGTAGCAAAACCTAGAACAGAGAATGTTGCTGCAGTGAAGAAACCAGATATCTCCCTACTTGTTCCCTTGAACCTTTTCTGCTAAGAACACATTTTCGAATGCAAGTCTGCTGGAAAAGACTAGAACAAGACCTGGTCACCAGTGGCAAGGAGGAGTATACCCAGTAGCATGTTACTTATAGTCTGTGGGTGAAGGTTGTCTGTCCAGTGAAGCTGCCAAGGGGACAAGGGCATAAGTTTTCTATACACAAAGCCTAAGCGACTTAACTATTCATGGAACACCTTCAGTGTGCTCAGCCCTAACCCCAATGCCACAGAAGAACCTACAAGATGAACCTACAAGATCATATGCCATTAATGTCCTCTCTGAAGCAGGAGTAATGTAGCTTTAGAGCAGGTAACCTATATTCAGAGCTACCCAGACTGTGGAGTCACGAGCCCTCCTCCAAGACCCTGTGTACGGAGAAGTGGTGGTCAATGAAGAGTTTGATCATCTGCTGATATCTTTCAAACTTGTCTTTCCTGCATGCCCTGTGCCTCACACTTGGAAACAAGACATACTTCTTCTCTTTGGATATTCCATGCTGTTGAGACACACCAGCCTTGGAATCCGTTTTTCTTGCGAGACTTGCTGATAAAGTCATCCACCTGCATTCTCCTTTCACTTGCCTCCCCTGGGTGCCAATATGTAATGGAGCCTTGTCAGAGAGTACTTTTCCAGCCTGTTGGTGGAGAGAGTCCCATCTGCCCAAAGCCCTTGGGAAACTTGCTCATGCACAAGCCTGCTGTGCTTATCTAGAATTCCCACAGAGATTTCCTGTGAAAGTGATCCATAAAATCAAAACTATTTTAAAAATCCCTCTTGTGAAACTAGCTGGGGCTTTGGGAGTCTTGTTTTGTGGCTTTTCTATTGGTTGATCACATGGATGGGGTATAAATCCTTTTTTCCTTCCTCTTGTAAACTGCTTTTCCTCCCATTCCCAGCTGCCTTGGTTGCCCTCCATGTACTGACCACATTTCCTATGCTTCTTCTGTTGCTTTCTTTTCTTCATGGCCACCAGCTTCTCCCACAGCTTTGTCTTGCTTCCCACCATGCACACCATCCTTGGGCAACTTTTCCTTTTCCAGATCTTCAACTGTCACCTGTTCCCTCCAGACCCAGAGGTCCACAACTGTCCCTGTAACACTCAGACATTGCCAGCTGGATCACACACACACACACACACACACACACACACACACACACACACACACGCATGCATGCATGCACACATGCACACCAAATATTTAACTTTATCTTGCACCAAATTCATCTGTCGATCCCCTGTGCAGACTGACCTCTTTTCCTGTACTTACCGAGGAAAGATGGCAAAAATTTGAGAACGACCTTTCAATTCTCAGGAGTGTCCTTATGCATACCAACAGAACACTTCTTGGGTGACTTTCACAGTTTTCCCTACATCTCTCCAGTTACCACTTCTGTTCCCTAGTTTCTCCCCTAGGTGACCCTGGCCTCAATTATTCAGGTCTTCTAAACACATTTGCTCTTCCCTCATTGTTCAATTCCTAAAGTTGTCTTTCAAATGCACATCTTTTCCCTGGCCACCTCTTTCTTAAACCTGGAGGAGAAAGCATCCTATCATGACTGCTGGGTCCCATCCCTTCCCACTGACATGCCCACCTGCTGGGTCACTGGAAAACTCTATACATACTGGCCACTCTCATTCTTCTTCCACTTTATCATGTTCCCAATTCATCAGTACATGAAAAAGAAAAAAGCCTCTTCAGCTTAAAAAGACAACCTCAAATGTCACCTCTTTAATGAAGCCTACCTGAATTCCCCATCATGTTTTCCAAATGGTAGATATCTGTGACATTTGTGGGTCACAGCATCTCATAGATTTTTGTCACTAGTATGTCTAAATTCTCCCTTGAATTGTAGTTTCCTAAAATATGTGGAAGGTGTACTTTTGGTCCTGGTACCCCTAATCTACTCTATATATGAAAACAAAATTTTAGTAAATAAATACCATGAGAAAACTGCAGAAGTAAAAGTGATTACTGGAAATATGAGAAATATATTACTCATCGAAGCAAGTAGAATAGCAGAGAGATAGAACATTGTAGAGTTTAAATTCTTGTTTTGATATCCATCAACTTAATGTCCCATGGAAAGCTACTTTATCATGAGTCTTAAATCATCTTTATCAGCAGAAGAAAAAAAAATCAAAAGTCTTAAGTTTATTTTTTAACATTTTTATTATTATTTCTGCTCATACAAATTTAATATGTACACCACTTCCCTCCCTCCCTTCTCCTCTCCCCGAATCCCCTGCTCCCTCCTCTCACCCTCCCTCCCCATCCCCCCGTGCCTTCCCCCCAATCCCCAGAGAGTCCTTTAATGTGCATGCCAGTATCTCCTCTGGGCCCTCCTCTCCGATGTCGTACAAGGACCCAGTGGCATTTCCCTGAACCCTTTCCTGTGTTCCCCTTAAGCATAGGAACACTACTGTGGCTGTCAATCCCTTGTCTCCAAGGATCTTGGTGCCTTTAGCAGATGCTAGACTTTGTGAGGTCAACAGTGTGTTGAACATTGCACAGGGCATGCAAAGTCCAATTATGATTGCTTCGACACTAACTTGTGTGGAGTATCTTGCAAATCATTGCTCCTCCCATCCTTTTGCTCTTACAATCTTACTGCCCCCTCTTCCGCAAATTTCCCTGAGCTTCAGGATGGGGAGAGATTAGTCTGGCCTAGTTCTAAGTGTTTGATATAAAGTCTCTGAAGTTCTGGATTGTGGTTTGTTGATTTTCTTTTGCAGTTTTGCTGCTCCTGCAATGCCCTTCACTTCATCCTGATGGGCATTGTATGTCACCCCCTGGCCAGAGACAAAAAGCTGTTAAACTGGAGTCTTGTTATAAGAGCACATTCAAGGGTAGATGTAATAAAAGTAGGAAACCACAGTGAGGGAGGGGTCAATCACCCATTTGCAAAATGGTTACTTTTTATCTGCCAGACTATATGCCCTCCCCTTTTGGTGAGATCATACCCCCTCAGTTGTAAATGATCAGGAACAAACGTCTGTGAACTTATCCAGGTGTCTCATTACTTACTTGCAGTCCTTGATGAAGGCCTATTTTCTCTGCTGTAACATGGTCCCCTCTCTCCTTGTTTCTGGTGTGGCTCTCCATCCCCATCCTTCCTGTTCATAATCCTTGGAATTACTGTAGGTATTATATAGATTTATCTTTGAGTGTCTCAAGGTGGGCTGGGTGGGTTTGGTACTAGGAGCCACCTATTAGGAAGTACATACGGCGCTTAATTTTCTGGATTTGGGATACTTCACTTCTTAAGTTTATTTGAGGGATAGAAATTATATATTATATATAAGATGGTCAGCATAGTACCTAGCTCAGAGAGCTCAATAACTGTTTATGATTATTAATAATAAATAAGAATGTTCAGGCAAGAAGATAGTGAGAAATAATACCAGAAGAAAATGAGCACTAAAACACATATTTATGGAGTAACAGCCAATAGATGTTAAGGTAGATAAATGTCGATTTGTACAAGCGGAGGATGGGAAATCCCTGACCACCTCTATATAAGCAAATTTTTACATTTATAGCTGTTAGCTGGCTGAGAAGTGAGAAGACAAGATATGCCAGTGTATAGCACAAATGATTGGACATAGGACAGGCAAGGGATGATGTCCAAGGGAAAGGCATCAACATGCTCGGTGATGACTTAGTTGATAAGAAAGGAAGTAGGCAAGGACCCATCCAGAGATAAGGATCAGATCCATGAGTAACCGAAGACATCAGCACTGAAGATGTCCAGCAGACACTGGATCCATGGAACAGAGCACCATGAGAACCAGCATGTTGGGGTGTCAACAAGAATGGACAAGAATCTTATCTTTACCTCAAACTGTACTCTTCTTACCTGTTGATTTAGTGGCATGTGTATTCCATGCAGCGCATAATCAATACTAACCCAACTGAGAAGCCTGGGACTAATGCCAAGTCCAGTTCTGAGCATCTGGGTAGATGGAAAGTTTCATAAACACACCTAGAAAGAGCAAAGATATGTGGGTTCCTTCCACAACCAGAATACTCAGATAAAACCTCATGACATGTTGCCATAGCAGCAGCTACCTAGCATGGGTAGCAAACAAACAGAAAGCATATCATAAGGTAGAAGTAATAAAATATATGTACCTCCTGCCAATAGATTTTTCTCCCCCTTGGACAAGCAGAACTTTAGTTACTAGGCACCTGGGTTGGGAATGGAGATCATGAACACGATTGCCAGGGCTGTTTAGTAAATGGAAATCAAGTGACAGGTACCTGTGTGTTTCCTGCAGGGTGATGCCGATGGCCATCCAGTTCTCCATCCTCATCATGTTGCATTCCGCTCTGGTCCTCATCACCACGGCCGAGGACTACAAGTGTCTCCCTCTCATCCTCCGGAAAACCTGCTGTTGGATTAATGAAACCTATTTGGCCCGGAATGTCATCATCTTTGCCTCCATCCTGATCAATTTCTTGGGTGCCGTCCTAAATATTGTAAGCATCCCCTCGCCCCTTCAGCCCTGTGGTATCTAGGGCAGAGTTGGGAACTGGGAGCTCATGAGACTAGCAGCTTCTTGCCTTGCCCTTCCTTGGGCCTGATCTATATGTACCAGTTCAGCCGCAGGCTCAGAGGCAGAAGGTCAAACTGTACCCTCTGCCAGAGTCGAGTATTTCACAGGGAGAACGTTATCTTTTTCTCATGAGTTGCTCTGTGAGACCTCCACGGCCCTTCAGTTTCTGTACTGTCAGTGGCCAGTCCACAAGAATGGTGAAGGAAGGTTACCATTTGCTTCCTGAACACCGAGTACACCTGCTATGTGCCATGCATGGGGGGAGGAGCTTCACATAGTTTTCATGTTTACTCCTCACACAAACCCTGGGAGGTAAGTCTCATTTATCCCCACTTTATGGCTAAGAAAACTGAGGCTCAGAGATATGAAATAACTTGCTAATAAGGTCTAGTCTGACTCCATGACCCATGATCATTCCAATGTTCTAAGTTGTGTCTCTGGGAGGGAGGGTGAAGGTGGGGAAATGGAAGTAAAATAGCTGCCATTTATTGAGCATATGCTATATACAACAGGTAGGTATTATTATCCACATTCACGTGGGTGAGGAAACAACAGTTCAGGAAGGGTCTATACTTGACACGACATATACAACTCACATGAAATTCCAGCTGTCATAGATTTATCTGTTTTTAATTTGGTGATCATTCAACAGTATCATTTCCTGTATCTAGTCTTATCAAGGATAGAGCTGGTATTTTCTATGCATATACAGTCTGCGTTGTCTGTAATCAGGCAGTTAGGTTTTGATCAGAGCTGTTTGATCTGATTTCAGTTTCAATCTTGGCATGTTGAAACTCTAGTGGAGGTGTCATCCTCTGCTGAAATCATCATTGCACCCTTGGGTTGTGAGGTGACGTTCTTGAGCATCCAGTGATCCAAGCTACAGACGCTCATTGTTATCGGCATAAGTCTTGGAGGCTTAGACTGCCTGCAATTCACTGTCCAGTTGGTGCCTAATAATACCTTGCTCAAAGCTCTGTGGTTGTCTTGTTGCAAAGGACTCTAAGAGGAAAAAAAATCTAACTGAGCTACCTGGTCATCTGATGAATGTAGGTCAAGTGATTGTAATGGAAGCATGTAGAATTGCTTATCACAGGATGTGAAGTGGTAGCCAAGATCTCAATTCTTCATGCAGTAGCTACTTCTTTATCACAGGATGTGAAGTGGTAGCCAAGATCTCAATTCTTCATGCAGTAGCTACTTCTTGGGGGCAGAGCAGCTCTAGACTGGAGTCACTGTGCCACCACAGTGGTGTGGCTGGATGCTAGGAGAGGCATTGGAGTCAGATAGACCTGTGTTCGAATCTCAGTTCCACCAGTTACCAGCATGGTGGTCTTGGACAAGTTACTTTACTTCTCAGAGTTTCATATTTTTCAGTTGTAAACTGGGGATAAAAATAGTAGCTGTATCACAAGATGATTGTGAGGCTTTTGTACAAAGTGTCTGGCACAGAGGAGGTTTTAGACTAATAGTAGTTTGGGGTTTTCCTTTATGGAGTGCATAAAAAGACGTCCAACGCGAGTCCTAGGAGACGTTCATCCACCCCTATGCTAAGAATCTTTCTGGAAAACCTGAACCTTCAGGTCCTTTGGTACCTCCCAGCTGTAGATCTAGAGGTAGGTTGTCTGCAAGCTCACCCCAGACCTCTTCCCCTGCATACAGCTCTCTTCTGGGTCCCACCAGCACACTCCAGTAACAGAGCCAGCAGGGCAGTCTTAATTCAGTTTCGTGACTGCCTTGCAAACTTTTTTCTGAGTCAGCACTTGTTTTCAAAATAAGACAGGCCCTGGAAGCTGACGCCTCCTCCTCCTCGCAGTCATGCCCCTCTAGGCCTGGCTCCCCGGCTGGCTTTGGCTGGAGCCCCGCAGCAGCTAGCGCGCAGCTCCACTCCCAGCACTCACACTGACGTTGTTGTTCCTGTGTCTTTTTGTTTTTTTTGTTGTTGTTCTTTTTTTTTTTAATCCGCAGCTGTGGTGTGATTTTGACAAGTCGATACCCTTGAAGAACCTGACTTTCAATTCCTCAGCTGTGTTTACAGATATCTGCTCCTACCCAGAGGTATTTATTCACAAGTTCCCCTTGGTGAGAGGTGGGCATCCACATCTCCACCAGCCCAATTACACAGGGATGGCCAGCAGCCTTAAATAGTGCTCCAGAAACCTGAGTCCCTCTTCTTCCTTCTTTCTTTCTTCCCTTCTTCTACCTGTGTGTGTGTGTGTATGTATAATATATATATGTATAATATATATATATATATATTCTGCTTCCCATTCCTGCTTTCTGTTCCCACCTCTCTCTGCCTCCTCCCCATTTCTGCTCTATCCTGCTTCTCTTCGCATTCTTCTTTCTCTGCATTTTCTGCCTTTTTCAATTTTCCCTTTCTCCACATGTACTTCCTGTGCCTCTTTCTCCCTACTTGACTCCTCCAACGCTTACCTATAAAATCCTAAAGCAGAATGTTAGGGTCTCTATTATCAAGCAAAATTGTCTGTTCAAATACTTCTTGGTGTATTCAAAAGGGAGGGAGGGAGAGAAGGCAAGAGGAATAAAGAGAAGAGAAAGAAAAGATATAGACAAAGGCAGAAGCGGAAGTCAAAGTGGAAATGTGGCAGAGCACAGGTCAGGAGACATCCCAGCAGTACACAGAGTCATTACCATGCATGCCTGACTCTCTCTTGCCACAGAGCCACTAATCTATAACTCGGAGCTAACCTAAGAGCTCTGTTCCTCTAGACCTCTGTGCATTGCAGATGTTCTAGGTCCGAAAGAACAATAGTTGGTAGCCCCCAAGAAACTCCAGCTAACTACCCTTTTCTGTAAGAGGCTGAATACTTCAAAGTGTGAGATGAAAAGAAGTTCCATATAGTCTCTCTGGATCTGGAAATGGATCTAAGAAGCATTCTGAAAAGGAGAGTGAGCCTCCCCTCTCCCCACCTGTGTGTACAGAACACCTGCTTGAAGTAGGATATCAAGGTATATGTACAGGGCAGGGGCTGCCACTCTTGATGGTAAAGATATTGTTCAGAAGACAGCTTGTTCAATATACTCCCCGGCCTTCACACCTCGCTTCCTTGCTCGCTCCCTTCTGTCTTGCCTTCTTTCTCTCTCCTACTCAGAGCGGAATAGCAGATGAAACACTTGCTGAGCTTGAACGTTTCTTCCTTATTCTTGGTCCTGGTCCTGGAGAAGGAAGTAGACTTCTCTTCATGGTTCACTGGGCTGTCCTTGACAATTTATAGGGTGCTAGAGGTGACAGCTTCCTGAGAACATCTAGGTTTGGAGAACACAAGGACTAACCCAACTTTGAGGAAAGTAAATTGTCTAACACATGGGTACCAAGAGCTGGATGTTTCTTCCACCAAGTTAGCCATCACCTTCTCTGAATGTAGGAAAATAGGACACATGAGTGCCTTCTTCATATGACTAGTCTCTTGGAGTCTCCCAATATGTACTGCCAAGAAAGAGATACTCAGGACCTATGGATTTGTGTTCCCCTGTCACTCTCCCCTTGCCCACACACCTGAGCTTCCCATGTCAGGGCTACAGCACTCACAGGCTTGCCAGCCCTATGAATGTAAGCAAGTTTCACACAGCTTCGCTTCTGTGTTGCAGATTCTTTAACCATAAAAGAAAAGATGAAAATAGTCCTCATCAAGTATTATAAAGACTATGTGAATTGTAGAAAGAATTTAGGGAACACCTGGTCCAAGGGATCTGCTCACTAAATGTCTATGAAATATCAGCATATGCTATGTATGAGCATACTCAAAAATTGCAATGGGGCTAGGGTGATGGATTAGTGAATGAAGTGCTTGTTGTGCAAGAATGAGGACTTGAGTTTCAGTCCCAGAATGTACGTAAAAGTCAAACACTTGGATCAGAGGTCTGTTATCCCTGTTCCCCTACTGTGAGACCACAGGCGAAGACTAGAGAATGCCCAGAAATTTGGATGCCAGCTAGCTTGGCATATGCAGCAGAAAAATAACAGAGAGATTTTCACTAAAACAAGATGGTGGGGCTAGAGAGATGACTGGGAGGGGACACAAGCTTTTGCCTTGCAAGCAAAAGGACCTGAGTTTGGATCCTACCATACACATCTATACATATTCTACACACACAACTCATACAGTCACATACATTGCACACATGTAGCACATATGCATACAGATACACACACACAAGATATGCTCAACAACAGAAAAAAATTAAAGAGATCTAATAAATATAAGTTGGATATTTACTATTTTCTCTACAACCAGGGGATCATGTTGCTGAGTGATCAGCCAATGATAGTAACAGCAAATTCTTCAACTGTCACAATCATCTGATCTGACTCACCACTAACCACTCCGGGATGTACAGCTGTGTTTCTCTACTAGGCTTGTGCCTGGTAAACTAGAAGGAATTAGACATTCAGTCCCTCTGAGAAGTTTAATCCAACTCTCAGCATTCGTAAAGATCTGTCTCCAACTAAGCACTATGTCTCTCTGGGTTTTGGTTGCTCTGCCATAGATGTGATGTGTCTACATCACCACATGAGAGATTGTGTCCAGTTACAAACATGTTACCAAACCAGATGATACCTCATGCACACAAAGAAGTTACAATATGTATTATAAGTATAGCTTTAAATGTGAAGTCTGCCAGCTACTGAAAACTATTTTAGTGGTAAGAAATGTTCCAACTGCTTTGAGAAGCAGAAAAGGGAAAAACATCTGTGTATAAAACGAATGCAGACCACAGGGACAAACCTGGACTGTTGTTCCCTCTGACACCTGTCTGCAGTTCTCAGCAGACTCAGTGGGAAGAGTCTCATTGCAGAATCAACACCCTATTCTACATATTGTGTCTGCCCACTGTGTTTGTAAGGGATATGGTTTGTAAAGGATCCCTGGGAGCTGGTTTGCCAATAATGGTTATGACCATCTGCACCCAGCACAGAGGAACCCTTTAGTCAGGCCCTGTGCGGCTTTCAAGCTTCCTTTCTCCATGTTCTCTGGCAGACCAACCCTTCAGAACTTGCTCCTTCCTGCTGTTTCACACACTGATGATATTCATGTTCCATTCATCATGCCTGGCCTTATCTAGACAGAACAAGCTTCTCGCCACCCTAAAGCCTGAGCCCCCAGCAGGATTTATAACCTGTTTGACAATGTTTAAGAGGAAGACAGTGCTCTTCCTGTGGAGTCCCAGGTCAAGATTTCCCTTTCCCCTTAAAACACGGAAACAAGCAGGTGTAATACATGAAACAATCGCTGTACAAGGCACTGAATATCAAGTGTGATTCCTGAAAGACAGGAAGCAAATGAGTGAGTCCTTTGGTTGCCTGAGCTTTGTTCAGAGCGGGGCTCAGGGAGGAGGACCCAGGTGAAACCAAGGAAGCATCAGATGAGAGTCTAGGGAGACCAAAGTGGCTTTGAGTGTGTAGGACACACTAGAGAAAACCGCCCAGGGGAAGCTCAGGGCTCTGCAGAAGGTGACATCAGGGTGAGTGTGTAAGAAGCTGACAGTGGAATAAGAACCATCAGAACAGGTCAGTGTGCAACTCACACGGGGCTGCAAACAGTGCCTGTTCCCACCGACTAAACACATCACAACTCACTGGGTTCTCAGCAATTAGAGCAGTCCTGCTTCAAGACGGTTACAGAACCACTCCCGAACTTCATGCTGTCCTGGTTCTTCCTTTCAAATACTGCAAATCGGAGACACAAAACAGACCAAGCTATTTTCACATCACTTAATTGTAACTCACAATGAATTCTGGGCACATTTACAGTAATGTTAAAAAATCAAGGATTTAACACAATAATGTCACTATGGTAGAGTCCAAAAAAAAAAAAAGCAGATATTAAAAGGAAAAATACGACTGTTAGTGAAGGTCAAAAAAATCAACTCATGGAAACCAAGCCATAACTGGGCATGTGTGTTTAATTAACAAACATGGCCAAATGAATAACTGTATTCCAAATGTTCAAAATCCTGGGACAAATGAGGAATATATATTGTCCAAATTGACTATCTGGAATGAAAACTATGAAGCATGAGATGAAAGTTACATTGGAAGGAAATTAGTAAGTCAGGCAGTATAGACCAAACAATTATAAAAACTGATGGCCTAGCAATAGATAGATCCAAAGTAAAATTAAAAGAGTAAATGAGAATGAAAACAGCAAATATAGTTTCAAAGAGTGTGGTATATGAACAACTGGAATCCCTTCCCCAAAAGTAGAGACAAGAAAAGGGAAAAAAATCCATTCGAGTAACTAATCATCTTTTTCTCCAAATTTGATGAGACCCATACATCCAAAAGTTACAGAAAATTTGACAGATACCAAGTGTTAGAAAAAGATTAAGATTAAACACACACATACACACACACACACCACAATCTAATTGTACAAAGTTAGTAATAAAGAAAAAAACAGTAAATAGAGTGAGGTAAAGTATTATAGACTGTGTCAATTAGATGCAAGTATCAGCAACAACTGAGAGTTGAGTCATAGGGATTGATAGCTAAAGTGAACAGCAAACAAGCCTATAGGAGATTATTAAATTGATTGAAAGGAGACCCAGCCCGTGGAGGATAAGACCAGTCCCTGTACAGGAAGATAAGATGCAAAGAGTTTGTTCAATATTTTTGGTATATGTCAGCGTAGACATACAGTCATGCTTGCAAACAAGGAAATATATTCTCCCTTTAAGTTCTTTGTGTGGATGTGACATGGCCAGTTCCCTTCATTCCTGATGTTGGTATGAACTTTCCTGCTGTGCCTGTGAAGCATAACCAAGAATCATAAACAAGAATAAACCCTTTGCGTCCCAAAGTTGTCTGAGTCTTATTGTCACATCAGAAGTGGGAAGCGTAACTACAACATACACACAAAAATATCACAATAATTTTTTAAGAAGCCAAATATGAATATTAGAATTTAGGGCAAATCAAAAGCTTATAACGCTGTATTAGGATAATAGATAGATATTTCCTTCCTAAGATGACTTGACCAGTCTGCAGCTTTAACACACCTGTGAGCACTCTATTCATATAAGGGGTAACCCCAGAATTATGATACCCTCATTCCTTGAACACAAAGGGAAGCTGGGACGAGACCCAAGGAGAACAAGTTTTGTTTTGTTTTGTTTTGTTTTGTTTTGTTTTGTTTTGTTTTGTTTACTGGAGTTGCTCTGATAGCATGGTCTAGAGTGGCTGGGATCAAGCTGTGTGTAGGGCAGTCAATGTTTAGATTATGTGTCTGAACTACAGTGACTTTGGAAATTATTTCTTTCCTTTCTTACCATGTGAGTTCATGATGCCATGGGATTTGAGCAGCAAGAAAGAGAAAAAGAAAAAGGGAGAGTTCAATCTGTCTGACTCATGTGGGTAGATACCCAGTTCCTTCTTCGGTTTATCATTGTGTTAAAGTCTTCTTCCTTGGTAAGAGAAAAAGGTTGCATACTGCCAAGGTAATTCATTACACATTATGATAATGTCTTGACATCAGTAGATACCTACTAGCCTAGCATGATTTCTGGTGCATAGAATGCATGCATGGGGGCTGAAGAGATGGCTCAGGGTTAAGACTCTGTCTCACCAGCAGAAGGCCCTGAGTTCAGAACCTGCGTCCCACTTTAAAACACCAGGTGGAAAAGGTGGTGGCCTGAACTTCTGGCCCTGGTGGAGCCTGGGAAATCCCAGAGCCAAGCAAGAAGGAGGTAGAAGCAGTCCAGAGTGATTCCCAAAATCACCCTTGGTCCTCCACAGGGATATATAGTGACCTCTAATACATACACACACACACATACATACATATACACACACACACACACACACACACACACACACAACAAAGATGGTAGATAGATAGATAGATAGATAGATAGATAGATAGATAGATAGATAGATAGATAGACAGACAGATAGATAGATAGATAGATGAAAAAGAATGCATGAGTTGGTGCATAAAATCCTTTCTTTTCTGCAGAGAGTCAGACATTGTCTCCTTTCACACATTGTTAATTCATAGGATTCCAAATTTTTCAGACCTAGATGAATTTGCTTTATGCATCATTTCTCAGAACAGTGTATCATCCAAAATAAGAAAACTTTTAGTCTTTAGAAATAGAAGAATGCTACTTCGACTTCCCCTGTCCTGGAGGGCTGACCTGTCCTTGAGTCATTTCAGCAATTAAATACCATAAGGCATATGAAGTCATCTATAGAGTTCCTTGAAAATAATGTGTGCCCAATAAATGTTTAGTTGCAGTTATTGCAGCCACCCTACATCAGTTCACCTCCAATGCATAAGCATCTGCCCCGAACTGGTCCTCCTCCTCACATTGAGTTCATTGAGTGCTAGAGCATATTTCTACTCACTCTTCCATGACTTCAGTGATTGTACATCTATCATAGTTGCCTCTCTCCTGAGTTGCTTTTGAGCTCTTGGGTTCTCTTTGGTTCTAAGTTGCCACTGTACATTGTAGCATCCAAACTTTTAATGGTCAAAAATGATGTTATTGTGGCCTCTCTTCTTCCCTTTCCCAAGGGAACAGAAATGTGCAGATTGGTCCCGTACCAAACATAACTGGGAACATTGCCCAGGGTTCAACATTGAGCATCCAAACATTGGCATTATGATGTTTTTCATTGTGACAAAATCTAGAAGAGACTAGAAACTTCATCATTGTATGTGATATAGAGTTCACAGGCTGTAGGAATGCATTACAAAGTATAGCATTCAGCTCCCTGTCTTATTTCAGAGTACATATTAAAATACCAATAATGTTCTCATACATATTAGAAGCCCACATGGGAACCTATTATTCTGTAAGCTAGTTTCTAAAAATTAAAAAAGCAGAAAAGTAAAAAGTGACAACATAATACAAAAGTAAATAATTCACTAAAAGCTGTGCTATATTTGTGTATGTGTTTTGCATTCTAATTATAGCATACATGCAGTTTTCAGATCCTTCATTCCAGTTTAATTATGGAAAATATATCCTATGTTGCTATTTTCAGTTTTCTGAGAACCCACACAATGAAAGTTTTTGTTTTTAGGCTACTATCTTCTACCTTTCTTCTTCATGCCCCCCAGATTCCTAGCCAATATTCTTTTTTTTTCCATGGGTAATGATAGCAGTCCACACAGTGAGTCATCATGCTTTGCATTCTCAGGTGGTCTCCTGTATATCTGTAACTTCAGCTGAACAACATTAACTGTGCATCTCCAGAACACATCTGTCTTTCTGGGAAAAAACAAACAAACAAACAAACATATGCTTTGTTTAACAGAAACTTAGTAATATTATTGGATCCAAAACCTACCATCTTATAGGAAACATGTAATTGGTAAATCCAGAACCCTAATGGGGAATGTTTTTGCAATATTTGCACAAAGCCACAATACTCCTGTAGCTTCCTGTTGTCTTCCCACTTCCAAGTTCCATCCCCACTTTTCACTCCAGGTAGAAAGAGGATAGAGGAGATGCTCCTGACATTCAGCATTCAGCTCCCTGTCTTATTTCAGACTACATATTAAAATACCAATAATGTTCTCATACATATTAGAAACCCACATGGGAACCTATTACTTTGTAAGCTAGTTTCTAAAAATTAAAAAAGCAGAAAAGCAAAAGGTGACAACATAATACAAAAGTATTCATACTTTACTATTCATACTTTATGATTTGGGCACTTCCATAAGGCTTGACTTAATTCTTCAAAGTAGAAGTTCAGTGAAACACACAATCATTGAGGCAATTTCTTGTTGTGAAATGGAGGGTGGTATACAGAAATGAAAGAACACGATTGAGAAAAATAAAAAAAAAAATCCAGAAAACCGTCAATCCATTTGATGGAACTTGATGGTATTTGCCTATTATACCCCCACTAGACTTGATAGAGGATGTAGGAGACAACATATTCTGTGTGCCTCTACTATTAGCATTCCTTGTGCTTAGCTGCATGGTCCTATGGTTTAAGCTACAAGTTAATTCTCGTGACACCTATTCTTTGGCATATAAGCTCTTCTGTCTAAACCATTCTTGTCATACGAAATACTCTCCATTCTTCAAGAGCAGTTCAAACTTACGTCTCCCATCTCTACAACTCTCACAAGAATATGCTTGCTCCTGACTGTAACCTGTCATGTTTGGTCACATTGCTAGCAAAGTACATTTTTGTTGGTATTTCCCATGTTGGCTTCACATTTCTGACCATGACTTCTGTCTAAGTGCTCTCTCTACTGCTGTGAGACAATATTCTATCCCTTTTAAGGGAGATTTATTTGGCTCACTGTTCCAGAGAAGAGATCTGGTCCTTTATGGTAGAAAAGGCATGGTTGGCTGACTGAAACGAGAGGCAGTTCAGGTCACCCATATATCATGGAGGCTGAGAGAGCTGGCTGCAAACTGCAAGCAGAAGCAGGGTGGGCTAACAAACCTCAAGGCCCATCCCTGCAATACACCTTCTTCCAGCAAGGCTGCACCTCTGGAATTGCCACAACCATCACAAGCATCAACTAAGGGATTCAGACACCTGAGCCAGTGGGGATCATATCACATTCAGACCATGTCAGTTTCCTGTAGACCCAAACTGTTTCATCTCCTTTGAATTTCTAGTGCCTAATACCTGCCTAGATTACAATAGCTATTCTATAAAAATGCTGGATGTTTTAGGTGTTGCTCCAAAAGTTTGACCCCAGGGAAATAATAATTTTGATGACTTTTGATCTAATACATGTCTCTACATTTGAATTCCACAATAAGGGCCATGTACAGCAAGCAACCCCTTACATCTCATCTGCTTTCCTGTAACCTTTGTTAAAATGGACTTTTCTGGAAGATTCTCTAGATAAAATAAACTTGGACAGGGAACTACTTTTTGCCTGGTTATTTCACATACAAGTTCCTGTACAAAGGCATGGAGATGAGCTATTTAGAGCTCTTGCCCCCCCCAAAAAAAACCTTGATGGATAGATTAAGATAGCATATCTAATCATTAGGTACAAGGATTAGTAACTGGATTCATTTCAGAAAGATAAGTTAGTAGTAAAGGATGCACCCTACATAGGTTTCTTCAGAAGGGACAATGTCTGGTTGTTTTCTGAACCCACCCCATGTACCAATGCAAAAGGATATTATTCTCAATGGAAAATCAGTATCCACATTTTCATAGCACTATTTGCTGAAAAATTGCATGAATGAGAAGTTCACAGCATGTCTTCAATAAAAAGATTTTTCTAATTATTTTCCCTATCCCCTACCCATATAAAATTGTCTCTGTTTAGTAGGAAATAGAAGGCAATCAATTGTTTGTGGCAAACAACGTGTATATGAAGAAACTGTAGAAATTATCAAGCCCCACATTCCCATTAGAAGGATATTTCATGAACTGTAACTAGGTACCACTTTCTGGCCTCAAGGTCTTGAATAATTCATTTGCTGGTCCTATTTCTCAACCTGTACAATGAGAATTATGATCCCATTTGAAGACATATGTTGAGTACTACAAGAGAAAAATATGTAGAGAAATATTGAGGTCAAAGTTTTGCCACTAAATGGACCTTTGACAATGTGAGTTTTACTAATCACAACCTGAACCCATGCCCTAGAATGATGTATCAGGATATTCATAGAAGGGAAACAGGCTAAAAAGTTTCATGTGTGAGGCCGAAACCTGGCTGTGCATATTGACACTGGGAGATGACTCCACTATTCCAATTCCTGGGACATCCCAAATTTTCAGTTTGGACATAAGACTATAGGTGTCATGCTGATCTCAGCAGAGAACTGTGTATGTATATATATCAAGGAACACTTCCCAGAGGAAAGGACACCTGCGTGGACATTTGTCAGAGGAGGAAAGTTGAGTCACATGGATGAAAGTTGCGCATCATGGCCCTGAGCATGGGAGAAAGATCTTGAGAAGGAGTAAGGCAGAGTCGCTTGGAAGAGAGTGGAGCATCATGGCACTGAGGCATGGGAGAAGGTTCTAGAAAGTGACAGGAAGTCTGTTATGTGCTGGCCTGTGAGCTTTGCTGTTTGAAAGACAGAAGAATCTATGGAACTTTAAAGCATTTCTAGGACGAGATGATGTAGCCAGATCTTTGCTTTGGAAATACTGAGTAGAGATGGAAGTGTGTATTCAGTGAGGGGTTGAAACACAACAGGTTTCAAATGCAAAAAAAATAAAAATAAAAATAAAAAAAATCTATTGCTGAGCTGTCCCTGAGAACTAAAGCCTTTAGGTAAAAGAATGTGAGATCTGTTACAGAAGTGGCTCCTACAGACTTCACATGGCCTTACTATGGGGTCCAGGGAAGAAGGTACCAAAAGATGACACCAGGACTCTTGTCTTAGGGAATGTAGTGAAGGTGATGCTACTCATAGAAGGGAGCAGAGACTTGGGGGAAGGCCCTGAAATGCTCAGCAAACTCTGTCCAAGGAGACCTGTAGGCACCCGTGGCTAGAAGAAGGAAGCTCAGAAGTTCCCACGGAATCTGACCACCTTCATTCTCTGTTTTCAGTACTTTGTCTTCACGGGGGTGTTGGCCATGGTGACCTGTGCAGTTTTTCTCCGACTTAACTCCGTCCTGAAGCTGGCTGTGCTGTTGATCATGATAGCCACCTATGCACTGCTGACTGAGACCATCTATGCGGGTCTCTTCCTGCGATATGACAGTCTGAACCACAGTGGAGAGTAAGTCTCAGCTTTCCCAGGAGGTGGAACCACTGGGGAATTGATGAAATAATGATTCAAACAGTTTTCCTCTTACATGTCATGGTCCCGTTTCCCTCATTCCTGATCAGGTCACTGTTGGTTATTTAAATCTCACTGATTTGATGAAAGTATACTTCACTGTCGTAATTGGCAATTGCCTAATTATGAGTAAGTCTTCATCTTTCTGATTATTTCTTGGTAACTTAACCTGAACTGCCAGAGATTAAGGTAATTAACTTAGGTAATGGGGGAACTGTCTCAATACTTTCTAATTCCCCAGGAGTTATCCAGCTTATGAGTCTAGGCAAAATCTCTTCAGTATATGAATGACAGATTAATCACTTATTTAAAATGTAGATTAAACAGTATGTAAGTAGTAGCTCAGATTTCCTCCCACACCTAACAACTCATGATTTCTGCAACATCAGAAGTTTACGTAAGGCCTATAGGATCTAATTGTAATTTATCTCTAGTAATAGTGATAATACTTGTGACTCTGGATTGAGCACTTATGTTCATTACATAATTGTCTCTGAAATACAGAATATAAAAGAAATGTATAAATCCAGATTCCATAGAAAGCAGAGCCTAAGGCAAGGGTAAGTAAGTATTGGTGCAATTCTGGTGCAATGAAAGTGAGGATTTAAAAACATCCAGAAAAATGCAAGCTTGGGTCCCTGCAATATAAGTTGCAAAGAGATTCAGTCAATGTCTTGAAAGATCCATTCAGTCAGCCCACTGAAGATGCTGTGAAGTGGAGAAAAGTGCTCCAAGGTAGAGGAAAGCAGAGGACTGAGTGTCCTTTCCCACATGTCCTTCCCTGGACATGCTTCTTGCTGATGTCACTAGTCTATTTATCAGATAATGTATGAAACCAGACTCAACCAGGATGTAGTAGGAGAAGTCAGGCATTTAACCCAGAGCTGGTTTGGCTCAAGCACAGGAAACGCATATGTGTAATTGAAACCAGAAGTAATCCCCAGCAGGCAGAAAGGAAAAAAGAGGAAGATAATCCAAAAAGTCTCAAAAGCATGTGCATGTAAAACTAAGATGAGCATTTCCTAATGAGCTCCCGAGAACAAACAATACTGATGACTTGACATATTTACTTTCACATTCCTAAGAGAATAAAATATTTCAGATACTGTTAAAACTCTCCTCTAGGAGAGTTTTTCAGGGGTTAAGACTGTGCCTCAAAAGCAGAAGTACCTGAGTTTGGTCCCGGATCCCATGTAAAAACACTAGGCATTAAAGATGGCCTAAAAGACAAAGACTAGGAAATCCCAAAGCAAAGCAAACAAGAGGTAGAAGCAATCCAGGATGATTCCTGAAGTCATCCTTGGGCCTCCATAGGCACACACATACATTATACCTCTAATTCACTCTCTCTCTCTCTCTCTCACACACACACACACACACACACACACACACACACACACACACACACAAGTAAATAAATTAGAAACTCCCTTCCTGGTGTTAATCTCCTCTCTTTCTCCCAAAAACAATATGCATCCCCTCCAGTGTGACTTCTTAATACATATTTAATTAGGCTATGTTGCAGTTTGCCTACATGGTTGCTGACAAATCACCATCAAACAGCTTAAGGGAACAAGGGGTTTATTTTCTTACAATAGTCCAGTTACAGTCTGTAGTCCAGGCTTTGATGGGAGAGCATGCACCAACACCAGGGGCAAGGGTATTGGCCACCCCATCTCTACATAATGGATGAGAGAGGGAAGGTCCTTACTTGCCATATCAGCATGTCTGGCCAAATGTTCACAAGGATGCCAACTTTCTCTACCAGCTCTGTATTTTATTCCAGGGCCTAATCCCACCCACCATGGGCTGGGCCTTCCCCATCAGCTAGACAGTCTCCCACAAGTTTGTCCTGGGCTTAACTCAACCATTAATTCTCTACAAATGTGCCCAGAGCTCAAACCCTCAACTGTCAAGTTGACAACTCTGCCTAACTATGATAGGCTACAAAATATTATTTTTAATTTGAGATCCAAATAGATTTGATATCTTTAGATCTAACTCATTTTGTCTGCAGTCTGTCCATATTATATAATGTGAAGTAATCAAAATTCACTCCATCCTTTGACCTGTTAGTAGACATCTTGGCTGTCACTAGCTTTTCCTGAGTGTGTCTCCTGGGGCATTTTACATGAAAGCTCACTTGCCGAATGATAAGTCATCTGCATCTGCTGCTTGACATGCTATATTTCCAAATTACTCTCCTTCATGATTGAGTCAATTTTCCTCTTACATGTCATGGTCCTATCTATGGTCCCTCATTCTCGCCCAGGACACTGTTCAATGTTTAAATCTTGCCAACTTGATGGACGTGAAGTTTACATCACTGTTTTCATTGGTAGTTACCTTATTATGAATGAGTCTGTGCATCTTCAGGATTATTTCTTAAGTCATTTAACCTCAGTTCCCAGGTCATATCCTTTACCACCTTTTCTATGGAAATGTTCACATTTTTCTTACTAAATTTACAAAAGTCCTTTTTTTGCAAGCAAATTGAATTTGTTGTTTTGTACAACATGACTTTTTATAAATGAATACATTGTGGACTTGCTAAATTGAGGTAATTAACATATGCATTGCCTGACACTCACTTTGTGATGAGAGCTCTTAAAATCCACTCAGCAATTTTCAAGTATGTGATGCAGTATTATTGACTATAATCATCGTGTACAGCAGAACTCCATCTTATTCCTCTCATCTGTTAGAAAATTTATATCATCTGACCAGTAATTCCCAATACTTATCTCCAATCCTAGTAAATATCATTCTTTTCCCTACTCCTCTTTCATGTTTTTACACTGCATATAACTAAACACCCAGTATTTGTCTTTCCATGCTAGACTTATTTCACTTAACCAAAAGTCTTCAGGGTTTATCTATTCTGTATCTTTAATCTTTTTTAAAACCCAAGTAATATCTCTGTGTATGCATATGTATTTATCCATTCATATTCTGAAGTACAATTGGACTGTTCTCCCAAGTCTATTCATTATCAACAATAGCTGAGACACAACAGTGCTTCATTGTGTCCAGACAGTAATGCACATGTGTCATATACATTCATCATGTATTTTGTGTGTTTTACTTCACTTGGTCCTCACAGCAACAGTGCCATGACCTTCCCAAATACTGGCAGCAGCTAAGGATTCAAACAAATGAGCCTGTGGGGGCAACTCACATTTTACACCTTGAAGCAGCATGTACTGTCAGGCTAACAATCACTCAGATTCATGTAGCCAATAAATGCCAGATATGTATTTGAGCTTGGGTCTTTCCAGATACAAAATCTACCCTTGGAGGCGCTGCACACACCTTTTTAAGTCATGACAGAGAACTTCCTGTGTATTTCCAAGAGTCATAGAGGGTCAAAAAGTTACAAATTAAGTAAAGTAGTTAGTAGCGACAGAAAGATATCCCATGATCATGCACATATGAGTGAGTAGAAAAGAAGGCAAAGGTGTATAAATAAATATTCATTACCTTTGAAGTGAAAATAAGCCATAATTTAATTTGTTCAAAGGAAGACACAGCATAGATAGAGTAATCAAGGGCTTCAACCATCAAATCCAGGCTCTGTCATTAGAGTCTCTATCCATCTCGGAATCTCAGTTTGCTCACAGGAAAGACAATATGTAATATCTTTCTGTATTAGTCAGCCAGGACTAACATCACAACACATAAAGGTATTCCTGAATGACTCAAAAGAACAGAAATGTATTTCTCACAGTTTTGAATGCTGGGAAAACTTAGGAGCACATAGGTCTAGGACCTCTTCTTTTTGTAAAAGCACCTGGACTATTCGTTTAGAAACACCAGTTTTACAACTTAATTTAAACATAAGTAACTTCCTATATACCCAATTCTACCTACAGAACTCTGACATTTGAAGGGAGGCACAGTTTAGTGGATAATATTGCTGCAGGGCTACTCTGAGGTTCAGATGTGCTTGGCACACACTGAGTATTCCATATATGGTCACTCTTCCTCCTTCTAAGGAGGGAACGATCTACAGGAAAAGTTAGTAAATTTTAACAAAGGTAAACTGATGATCAAGAGCTTCTTTCTGCCATGACCTCTCTCCAGGTCAGTCATTGGTTAGCCTTGGATTGCCTTGCTGTCTGCTACCAAGACAGTTAAATTAGTAAGAAGTGAAAAAGCTCCATAGCTGCAGCAGAAGGCAGCAGCTCAGCAGACAATATGTTCTGTTGATGTCACACATGGATGAGACTTACATAGTGTGTCAGGAGGTCATGCTATGTCAGGGATATTTCCTGAACTTGTTCCAGATTACTCCTGGGAAAGGAAGATGAGATATAAAACATGCTCATCACAAAGAACCTTGGATTAGGACAGCCTGGCCACTTCTCAGTTGGAATGGTCCCCATACTAGTCCTAATTTTATTGTCTGGTTCCCTCCATGACAACCTCCTATCTCATAGATAATGCTGAACCCAAAGTGTGAGCAGTCTTTCCTCCAATGTCATGTCAATTAACAGAGACTAATCTGTTTCCCAAATGACCTTCTGCATGTGCTTCCCACTGCACTGATGCATGCCTGTCTCTGACATTACAACCCACTGCTCTTAAGGTTTATGTCAAGGCCCATCAGTAAGCATTCCTTGTCCTCTAATCACGTGAATAATTTTCTATCACGGCATTCACCTCCCTCTCCTTGGTGCAGGTGCTAGTGTCCATGTTGTGCTTTTCCATTATGACAGGCGCTTTAGCAAGAAAGGACCATTAGTCACATTCGTTATTTTTGTACTTAGAGTATCTGGCAATAGCTACCCAATTAAATATTTGTGGAATGAAATATGAAGTGAAAGAATGCCTGGAAGAAGTATTCACTCATTTGGAATCACATAGCAATACTAACTCACAGTAAATCTACCTTTACCTATAACCCCTATAATTTTGTGTTCCCACTGAATGCCTTCCCCCTCCCCCATCCTGTGAGCACATTTTGCTTATGGACTTAAATGCAGTGCTTCACACTAATGTCATTCCACTTGGCTGAGCTTCCTAGCTTGTTCTAGAACATTTGCTATCCCTGTCCTCAGTAAGGCAGCCTAACTGATAATCACAAGATTCTATTTCTGTACCTCTTGTGTCTTGTTGACTTCTTGAAATACAGGCAAAAATACTTGAATCCATCCCTTCATTGTAATAGAGGTCAGAAAACCTAGAATTAAGTTCTGTCTCTTGCTTGTACTCACCAATAGTTGGGTTGTTAATTTAGGAAATCAGCAGTATCTGCTTGCTAAGAGCACCAATTTTTCTATCAATAACTATCCTACTTTGTGACCAATAGTACTAGGAGAGGTTCTTTCTCTAACATCCACATCAAATCTAAGACATGGCAATGAGAGGGTTACCTGGGCCTGGGGACATAACTCAGTGGTTAAAGCCTTTGATTCATAAACAGAGGGATTTGAGCTCAGATCCCATGTCAAAATGACAGTCAGGTGTGGCAGCCCACTTGTGATTCTAGCCTTGGAAGGTGAACTATCCCAATAATACCCTTGGGACTCCACAAGCACACACAGTCAAGTGTACTCATGTACTTACATCCCCACATACATGTTCACCCACTACATGCACACAAGCACATACATAAGCACACCAAACACACATACATGAAAGAAAATGAAAGGGGTGGTATGTTACTACTGTGCCCATCAGAGCATCACTGTTGGCTTGTTGGTTTGTTTTTCACAGATTACTTTTGTTTTGACAGCTTCATACATGTATAGAATGGGCTGTGATTACACTCATCCCATCCTCTCTTTTCTAACTCCCTTCCCAGTTGTCAGTCTCCTTCCCTCTAAATTCTTTATCCACATTCATTTCTTTTCATTTTACTTTGGGACCCACAGAGTTTAAACAGGTTCATATGTGTGATAATTACAAGGATCTTTATTGTACTTCAAAAAACTCTCAAGATTTACCATGAACCTATTGTTACAAAAGAACCAAGTGTCTTCTGTCTTCCATGCCTATATTCATCTCTCCTCCTTCCCACCTCTACCCCATGCACAAATATCTATATGCCTTATTTCCTGACTCCATCCTTTCTCCTTTCTTGGAGAGCTAGACAGCATGCATAAAGGGGTTCTCTTAGGTCTCTAATCTACAAATAAGCTCTGGCTATGAGAATCATCTGTGCAAGACTATGTCAGTAGTGTTAGGTATTGAAGATACCTCAGACATAAAACTCACTTGATGCATAAAGTTCTCACAAATGAATATGCATTAGAATATATGAAATCAAGAAAAGAATGTACATGACAAAACATGTGGAGAGGACAAAGGAAACTTGCAACTGGCAAAATCTAGAAGTCATATGTCATAAGGACAGATTAGTTTGGACGTAAACCATGATCCATCTGAAGATCTCCATGGGCATTCAGGAAAGTCCTGTACTTGGAAGATCCAGTACAGAAAAATCCTCGATGCTTTTATTAAAGAGATACTGTATTTCAGCCTAGTACTTAGCTCCAGTAACACACATGACCAGTCTAGCTATTCTGTTCATCCATTTGAGAGACCATTAGATATGAAGAACAAATACCAAGAGACACTCCAAATACAGACAAAGGTCAAATAGCAAGTATCTAACAACACACACCTCTATCTTCCCATCTATTTATCCACTTAATACATGCTACACTTTCTGCTCAGGGCTTTGGCTAGGCACTGCAAACAAGACATTGTTTATGGTCTCTAGCAAGTTGAACACCAGCGGCTCTTAGTAGGTATGCACATGAGTCTATTACAGTTATTAGAAAGAGATCTCCGAGATCTTGATTGTGACTGGTGATCACGATTCACTAGCTTTATTAACCTGAAGCTCAGTTTTGTTTCTAGAATAGGAAAAATATCATTGCATAGTTCATCTTTCTGCTGTTGTGAGACAACACTCAGACTCAAGGAACTTAAGGGGAGAAAGGGAGACTTATTTGGCTTATAGTTCCAGAGGGAAGACATAGTCCGCTAAAGTGGGAATCCTATAGCAGAAGGCTAGCAGAAGGCATGGCAGGCAGCAGAGGCTGGAATTAGCTCAGCCATCATGGAGACAGAAGGAGTAAGAGAAGACTGCTAGAGCCTACTACTAGAGAGAGCAGAGCAGAGCTATCCACAAGGCCCACCCTCATTCCTCCCTCCAGCAAGCCTCCACTTTCTAAAGGTGCCATGATCTTCTTAAACATTAATGTAGGCTAAAGAGGAAAACACATCAGCCTGTGGGAGAAAACTCACATTCAAACCATAACGGTCATCTTAATTGTTGCTATTAAAAAAAGAGAAGCAAATATAAAGTGGGTATTTCAAATATAAAATAAAAAAGCTTTCAAAAACATGTACCATTAGTATGGAATTAGATTAAACATTAAACCAAGATAGGATGGTTCATTTGGGATTTATGGAGGCAAATAGAACTAATACCTAAAAATATAGAGGGGAACTGTCAGTAGTGACAGCTTTGAACTTGGCACCTGAGATGTGAGTCTCAGCCCGACAGTGACACAAACGAGCCATGTGGCCTTGAGTGAGTGACATCCCATGTCTCAGTCTCCTACCCGAGGTGTAAAGGTTTACAAAGGGTAATATGTATGGTACAGTTCTTGGCTACTTTTCCCATTGTGAGATAAAATACCCCAACATAGGCAACTTAAGGCAGAAAGGTTTAATTTTGGTTCACAACTGAAGGGCTCAGGACATCATAGGGGGAAGTTACAGAATCAAGAGTTTGAAGCAGCTGGTCAAGCTTCATCCACGCAGGAACAGAGAGTGATGAATCCTTCTGCTCAGTTCACTTTCTCCTCAGTGTGCAGTTCAGAATGCCAGCCAGGGAATGGTTTTGCCCACAGTGGGCAGGTCTTCCTAACTCAACTAACCTATTAAAATAATCCTCATAGACATTTCCAGGCTCATCTCTCAAGTGATTCTAGATGTCATCCCACTACGGCAACAACTGAAGTTAACCATCACATAAACATTATGCAGACTAGAAGAGATTTACCAAATGAACTACCTCAATACATAAAATTTTTGCCATCATCTACATTAAATACAAAAGTAGTCTATGGGGCTGGAGAGATGGCTCAAGGGTTAAGACTCTACCTCGAAAGCAGAAGGTCCTAAATTCAGATCCCAAGCCCCATGTAAAAATCCCAGACAGAAATGGTGGTGGCCTGTACTTCCAGCCCTGGTAGGCTGAACCTGGGAAATCCTAGAGCAAGGCAAAAGGGAAGTAGAAGCAATCCAGGATAATTCTTGCAGTCACCCTTGGTCCTCCACAGGGACACACAGTGCCCTTTGATAAACACACACACACACACACACACACACACACACAAAAATGAAAAAAATAAAGTTTAAAAAGTAGCCTATGAAATAATATGAACTATACAGTCCTAATTTCATAAGCATATTTTTCCATGAAAGAAAAAGAAATTGGCATTTAATTGACTCCCAAATATTGACTGTTGTTGTCTCTGATTGGAAAACTTATATGATTTTTTTTATTTTTTTATCTGCTGCCTTTTTACAGCTTCTAGATGCACTACAATTAACAAAATACTTCTTTATGAGCCATACTCAAATTAAGTATTCATTTTGTGATACATCAGATCAAATGATCCCTAAAGATCATTGTAGCTCTGAGGACTACATTACTCTACAAGTATTTCCAATGAGCAATGTTGCTCAGGGAGATTTTATACGTGTAATTAAACCTTCTGAGAATGTCCTTGATTTTAAGTAACTGACACCCAATATCATACAAAGTATCACAATACGGTAAAACTTTCAGCCATTTGGCTTTCTGGATAGTTCTCAAAGTATCATAAGATTTACAAAAAAAAATTTTTTTTAATTCAAATGAATAGTCTTTTAGGGATGTTTTCCAGCCTAACTGGATTGATATTCATGTGATGCAGTCCCTGTTTAAGCTTTTCTTTTTTCACACGAAATGTAGCTAAACTCTCAAAAATTGTTCATAATTTTCTTTACTTTTTCTTCTGAATTTGGTCTAGTCATGTCTCTATTTTTGGTCAATCACTGCTTTCAAAATGATTCAAGAAGTATTTGTGTTTTCACTTGAAAATGTGTTCCATATGATGAATTGCTGGGCCTAAAATAAGTTTTTTTGCATCACAAAAAAAAGAAGGCATTTAAAGTATGCAGCAAGCAGAGAGGGAGTTTGAAAAAAAGTCACAGATTCCAGAGAAGCTTCTAGACATGGGACATCACACATCCAAACCAAGCACGATGAATGAATGATTCTTTAAAGCAACACCACCAGCAACAAGATTGTGTGCCAGGTCCTCTGCAGAGTGGCAAGAGAGAAAATGGGCCAGGCTTCATGCCAAGCACATCGCCACAGTTGCTTGTTTCAGCTAAGGAGGTGAACACCGTGGAGTCATCCACAGATGAATAAGCTAAGACTCAGCAGTATTCAATGACTCATCCAAGGTTAAATGTCTAATCAAAAACAGAGCTGAGCCAGGAACCTGGATCTCTTTCAAAATTCATGTCTTTCACAATTTCTCCAGCAGTCTACCAACATCAGAGGTAAGAGAACAAAGTGACAGGAAAGTAAGAAGGAAAGAAGGGAGTAAGATATGCCTGCCTACCCCCTCAATAGACACACAGTGGTGCAGAACAAATGAATGAATCTCCAGCTCAGGACATGGGTTGCAGCCCAACTTTGTTCACATCTGTACTCAAGACAGATGACCCCAGAAGACTCAAGCACTCTGCTCTACTGAGTCTTCAAGGCTCTGAAACATGACATTTGGTTATGACCTCCAGACTAGAAGCAGAACCCATCTGCTACAGAGTAACTTCCCATTGCTGTGAAAGGTTACTCACACACCACTTAAGGGACAAAGGGAAATTTATCTGGCTTGTGGTTTTAGAGGGATATAGTCCATTATAGCAAGAATCACCTAGCAGAAGATATGGCTGGAGGCAGAAGCAGGAGGCTATTTCAGGTCACCACATGAAGACAGAGAAAGAAAAGGCAAACTGAGTTAAAACAAGGTCAGGCCACCTAAACCCCAAGGACCACCCTCAGGACACAGTCTCCTCCAGCAATACACCACCTCTTAAAGGTACCACAGCCTTCCCAAATACTACCACAAGTCAAGAATGAAGACGCGTGGGTCTGTGAGGACCAGCTCACTTTCAAACAATGACACCGTGCTATTTGCCTTGAATACCTCAGTTGATTATTTTCTCTTCTCAAATAGCCCCATAGCAACAAAGATGTACATACATTTGATCCTTGCCCTTATTGGGCTTGTAGTTAAGATGCTTAATAATTATGTGTTTCTCTAGAAAACTCACTAATGAGGTTTATTGCTAGCATCTTATCTCCAATGAAAATAAAACAGAACTATCTATTCACAGGTATGAATATCACTTAGTCCCCACAGCTGTTTAGTCCACTTGGTCCTCCCCAAGCAAAGGCACATTTCCAACCCTAGATTCCTATTCTATTCTGATGAGTTCTACTGGGCCTGATCGATCCACTATGACTGAGAGTCTTATTTTTCTTTTTCATGTACATGTATGTGTATAAGATGTGTAAATACATGCATGTGAGTGTGTGTGTGTGTGTGTGTGTGTGTGTGTGTGTGTGTGTGTGTAGGCATATATGTGTATTGTGTTGGTGAGTATACACAAGTATACTTGAGTTTGTGCTCTCTAGTAGAAACCCAAGGGGGTAATATCAGGAATCATCCACAGTCACTCTCCCTCTTCATTGTTGTGAACCTGGGTCTCTAATGAAACCCAGACCACACGATTAGTGCTTGTCTGACTAGCTGGCTTACTTTGGGAATTCCCAGGATCCTCCTTCCAGAACTAGAACTATAAATGGGCTGATGCACCTGCCTGGCATTTTAACCTGGGATCTGGGAGTCTGAATTCAGGCCCTTTTGTTTGTGAGGCAAAAGCTTTAACCACTGAGCCATCTACCATCCACCTAGTTGAGAGAGTCTTTCAACATAAAATGTATGAGTAGCTAGAATTGACATCTGACTTCCTGCCTCCCTTTTTCTGAGCCCTTGGTGGCACCTGCCGGTCTACAGCAAGAACAGAGAAGGAAACATCTAGGTTGCCTTGGCACACCTGGGTCAATAACCAGTAGACTCTTCCCTCTAGACACTGGCTCTTCTCCAGTGGCCCCCAGTGGCCTGTGACTACATCAGAGTTACTTCTGAATGAATTTTGAAGACCTGTGTGTTTGTGTTGCAAAGACTTTGAACAATTGACTGATGTGATTTGGTTTTAGTAATTAAATATATTCTAGCAACACTGTGAAGCAGGCAGTAGAGGGAAATGTGAGGAGAGCGTTGGACCTCCTGATGGCTGTTCTCAAGTGATCGAGCCAACAGTGGCAGCAGAAAGGATAGGATTTGGCTGTAGACTGAAAGGGGTAGATTGAAATGGGTGATAAAGAATGGTCTCTGCTTTAGCTCCTGTCTTGACTCGCACACCTATACAAACAGAAGAAGAAGACATTTTCTGAGATGGAGAATCAAGAATGCCTTGGAGCATTGGAGAATGCTCCTTGGAGCATCCTTAGAGGATGGAAAAAAGAATACTCATTAACATAAAGTGTATCACAACATGTATAGAGGTGATTTGTACACACATATTTTTATTTTGTTCTTTTTTTTCCTCAGCCAGTGACAGGACCATCATTTCCACAAGTCCACTGTGTTTACCTTGAAAAATCCAACATTGCTACATGAAAACCTTTTGCCTCCTGGCCTATAATGTCCTGAGAGGCTTCATATTGGATCAAAAGGAGGAGAGAGGAACTCAGAATTGAGCAGGGCATTCCTGGCCTTCTTCTGAATGTCTCTCATGGCTGGAACTCAAGTCTCTGTTCAAGATCACTGCTGTCAGTGATCTTTTCTGTTCAGTCATTCAAGAAGCCAGGACATCCCAGGTGATCTTCTAATCCATAAAGCTTACAGACTGAGTGTTGGAGACTAGGATTGGAGACTAGGAGAAGTACGTAAAGGAAACAGAATCATTTTAAAAAATAAAAGGGAGGGGCTGGAGAGGTGGCTCAGGGGTTAAGCCTCCGCCTTGCAGGCGGAAGGTCCTGAGTTCGGATCCCAGATCCCACGTATAGACGCCAGGCGGAAGCGGGGGCAGCCTGCGTTTCTGGTCCTGGTAGGGCGGAGCCTGTGAATCCTGGGGCAGAAGGAGGTGGAGGTGTCCATGGTGGTTCGCGAATTCGTCCGTGGTTCTACACATACACAGACACACACACACACACACACACAGACACGCGCACATACACACGCACATGCACACAGTTGAATAAATAATAATAATAATAATAAATAAAAGGGAGAAGAGCATCTTGGAATTCACAAAACTGGTAGAAGGATCGAAAAAATTGATTTGGGAATTAAAAGTGTATGGCTCACAGAAGCCATGTAAGAATCTAAGCATGAAAGTGCTTAGGATAGAAACCATCAGGTTGCAAGCATGGCATGCTGACTTCTCAAGTAATGTAAGATCTTTTAGGAAAGAATGAAAGGATACTTGTCTTCACAGGATTGTTGTGATGAGAAAGTGTAGACTCTCCAGAATCCAGAAAAATCACTCTGAAGACAGACACATTACTATCAATAAGAGCACATTCTAGACTCTAACCTCTCTTTACCAGCTCTGTCCCAGGTGATTTCCAAGGCTTCATTGTCACCATTGAATTCTGAATGTGATGACGGGCCAACCTTTGAGGCAGGCCCTAGCCTGGTGATAGAGTTCACTTGTTTCTTCCTGCCACACTTCTTTCTGAGCCTGTTTCCTCATGAGTGTCCTTGGCCCTCCATGGTTATTAGTCACCATGATATATCTGGCCTTTGTTTCTCCCACAGAGACTTCTTGGGAACAAAGGAGGCATCCCTGCTGCTGATGGCCATGTTCCTCCTTGCTGTGTTCTACCATGGACAGCAGGTAATAGAATTTGCTGCTTCAACTCCCCATGCTCACCTGGTACTTCCTGTTATTACCAACTTCCCTGGTAGGCCTCTCTGTTCTTGCAGTAAATGAGTGTTAGCAGTTTGCATAAAGCTGTTGTTCTGTGTGTGTGTGTGTGTGTGTGTGTGTGTGTGTGTATGCACATATGTCCACGCTGGTGCAAACACCCATGTGTGCACACTGAGGTATCCTGTTCTGTCATTTTCTGCCTTATTTTCTTGAGACGGGGTCTCTCACTGAATCTGGAGCAAGGCTGGAAGCCAGGAAGCCCAGCGATGCTGCTATCTCTGCCTATCAGACCCCTAGGGTAACAAGTATATATATGGCCCTGCCAACCTTTTATGTGGGTGCCAGGAATTTGAATTCTGATCCTTGTGCTTGCTTTTATAACCACTAGCCTATCTCCCTAATCCTGAGGTTGCAATTCTTAATAAATCAATTCCAAACAAGAACCTAGTGCAAAGCTAAACTGAGAACATTTGTTTTGGTAAGCAGTGTGTTTCCATTGTCCTTTCAGCCTATCTCTTTCAAAAACAACTTTATCCTAATAAAAGGGTTTTCCGTTTCTAGCTGAAACGTACCAACGTCCTCTCCATTTTACTGCCTGGGATCATAGTTTTACTAGAGAAGTTGTGTCTGGTATCAGGACAACACTCAGGCTTCAGGATCCGCTGAGCCACAGTTCTGCCCTAGCTCCTTTCAGCAGTGTGTGGTCTTGGGCAAGTCCTCATCTCCCTGACCCTACTTTTCTCAATTCTACAATAAGATAGTAATTCTAATTAAGATTGTTTTAAGAAATCAGTAGAGAGTATTGCGCACTCCCTTTTTGCACTGCCTTTGACATGAATAGGCATTTGAATGCTCATTAGTCATTTTTCTCGTTCCAGTGACCAAACACAGGATGAGAAGAAACTTAAGGGAGGAAGGGCTTACTTGGGCTCACAGTTTGAGTAGGGATTCAGTCTAGCATAGTGGAAAGGAATGGCAGTTGGTCACACTGCGTTCATAGTCAGGAAGCAAAGAGTGGACAGGAAGCAAGGTCTGGATATCAAACTCAAGGTCTGCCCCCAATGAGCCACTACTGCCAATAAGGACTGAGCTCCTAAATGTTCTATGACCTTCGATGTGGGGACCCCATGTTCAAACATCTGAGCCAGAGGACATTTCACATTCAAAGCACAAGAAGGAAGAACTTCATTGCTGGCTTGTTCCTATTCAACCACATAATTGTCAGATTGATTCTAGTCTCTCTGATCCCTATTATTTCCTGGGTTCAAGAAGGGGGTAGAACATGCAAAGCCCCATATTAGCCAGGATTCTCTAGAGTCACAGAATCAACAGAATGAATATATAAAAAGGGAATTTATTCAGTTGGCTTACAAGATATGACCAAGGTAGTCCAACGATGGCTGACAGTAGCTGCTCAGTCCAGTAGTCCAGTGGGGACCGCTGAAAGCTGGAGGATTCCTAGAGAGTCTTTAGTCACATTGAAGACTTGAAGGATTGAAGAGCTGAAGGCGCGAAGAAACCAGGTGGCAGAAGCAAAAAGCATAGCTTCAGAGGAGTCTCTCCTCCTCCCAGTCTCCTGTTCTATGGTTCCTTTTATCTGGGAGGTTCCAATGGGATTTATGGAGGTTCTGATGGGATCTAGGGCTGATCTTTGTATTATCCAGAACCTCTTCAGGTAGTTTTAGCTAATCTTGCCAGGTGTGGTCTCAGTTGATCTTAGTTAATGCCAGGTGTGTCAAGTTGACACCCAGGATTAACTATTACAACCCCCTGCTTGGAAGAGTTTCTTGAAAGAGAGTAGACTCTAAATTATGAAAAAAGTATTCTGTGTAAAATACGATTGCATAGGATCTTCTAGAAAGGAAATTATTCTGTATAGGAGTGCCATGGCAGACTTCAATCAGCAGGCATTGCCTGGTCTCACAAACAAGGGATCTCTTCAGGTAAACTGTACCCCAGGCATACAAATCTCCTAGAGAGATATCCCTCCCTGACAGAAATCAGCTAGCAGCTTCTTTGCTTGGCTCTGGGTCCTGACCCATCTTTCTTTGGTCTGTGTGCACTTCAAAAAAGAATAATCAGAAAGAAGGAAACCAAATCAAGACAACTGTCAGCCAGAGCAGAAATAGAAATTGCCATGGAAACAGAGAGGTAACAAATCCTGGGAACCAGGGATGAAGCAATCAAAAAAATCCCAAGAATTTAGATATGTAATATAAAACTATCTGTAATGGAGGCAGGAGGGGATACTAAAAGGTAGTCAGGAGAAGAATACAAAAAGAGTGCCTCATTTAATCCCATCAACCCCTTTTGCAGATAAAGACAGTAAGACGATACAAATAATAAGCTTTGGAACTAGAATTCCAATCTAGTTCTGTCACCAAAGCCTACTTTCCTCCTTTTCAGAATGAAACAGAACAACTTTGCTTCCCAAGGCATGACTACGGTATGACTTTGAGTTGTTTTTTTTATGTCTCTCCTGAATTAACAATGAAGCAGGAAGCAGAATGTCCAAGTCCAGACATTTCCAGATTTAAGATTTTGAATTTAAGTTTCTCTGATTGCCTCTTAGGACACATGTCTTTCTTCTAGGTCTGCATGACTTCCATTTATAGAGGAGAATTTCTGTGTCTGGTATGCAAATTATAGTCTGTTCCCATTTGAGAACTATAAAAACAGACCAAACAGGAAAATCCTACAGAAAAATATAAGCTTACAATATATATTTATTCCATCACACTTCAACTGACAAGTGAGAAA
The DNA here is from genome assembly GCA_023101885.1 of Typhlomys cinereus. Taxonomy (NCBI): domain Eukaryota; kingdom Metazoa; phylum Chordata; class Mammalia; order Rodentia; family Platacanthomyidae; genus Typhlomys; species Typhlomys cinereus. The sequence goes on from JALPQD010000003.1 coordinate 13,181,541, forward strand.
TTCCCAGCCATAGCTAAGAGAAGAAACTAGAGTCCTCACCCTACAATGATAAGAATGTTTCTGTCTCCTTTCTTACCGCGATAAATTACCTCATGGTTCTGTCTGTGCCTCCCTCCTCAAATGATTTCCCTCTCACATACTAATTCAGTGTGCTCTACTCTGAGTTTGTCCTGAGAAAGCAGATAGCAGAATCAAGTTAAGATTATGCATAAGGAAAGAGCTTGTAGGTGCTTCCTGGTGGCCTGAAAATTTGTAAAATTTATTTTTCCATTTTATTTCTAACTTCCGAAAGCCTTTGAAAATATATAACTGCATCCCCTAACCATCACAATTGTAGAAATAGGCTGATTACTCAAGCCCTCGGCTCATACATTTCTAACTTTCAGCAACTTACTTAACTTTCTAAGGAGAACCTCAGTCTCCTCCACTATAAAATGAATATGATAATAGCAGGTCCTATTCCATTAGGTTGTGGTAGTTATTACATGGAATATCATTGTGATATATTTATCTCAGTGGCTTACACATATGTGCTCAAAGTTGTTTAGCTCCTGGTATTTTTGACTTTTGAATAAGCTTGTGATAGCCACAGAGAAGATGTTGCTGTCCATCTATTTTCCACGACAGGAACTGAGACATAAGTCTCCTGAGGTCACAAAGCCAAGAGCAAGACCCAGACCGAAACAGGACTCCAATTGCTCAGTAGTTTCTGCTGCCATTCTGACTCCGCCACGTGCCCTGCTTCCTTATGGTAGAGACAGCTTCTCTCAGGATCCTATCATTCAGAACTGCATCTAGCAAGGTCCTGTTCATCCTGGATACAGCCTGCCCACTCCTGGGCTTGTTCCAAGTTTCTATCAGTTTCCCTTTGTGACTCAGAGACCTTCTATTTTTAATAAAGACTGAATAATGTCCATTGATGCCTGGTACGCAGCAGCATCTGGTGGGAGCAAGTGCAATTATCCATCTCCAGAGTGTAGCAGAGGCGGTTATGCAACTGAGTAATTGGGAGATTTCACTTTGCACATACGTGGAAGTGATATGCCAAACACTTCCTCCTCCTCCCTCCTCCTCCTCCTCCTACTCTTTCTCTTCCTCCTCCTCCTCTTCCTCTTCTTCATCCCCAGAGCCAGGTGGATGTTTGGGATGATGGACAAGGAAAATGAGCAGTCAAATGCCACCCACCTCCGTGCCGATTCACTCATAGCCCTGAAGGTTTGGGTTTGCCTTGGCATCTTCCATTTGTAGCAGAGGGAGCTACAATTTTGTGCGGGGACAGAAATTCACCTGCTTCTAAGGCCCAGAGACTATGGAAGACCCACGGCCTCCTTGAGTCCCAGCAACACCCCAGAGTGTGGAAGACCTTGAGACAGTCTACTTCCCAGAGCTGTCATTTTTTAAATTATGGATTGGAAATCTTTTGATAGCTCATGTGACTTCCAAAGTCACATGAAGATACAAAAGAAACAAGCAGCTTGTTTTTTATACAACCAACTGCCTGCATACATATTTACTATTGTTTGTTTGTTTGTTTGAATTTCTTATCTAGAAATTTAACCAGTTTTTGGGCTCAATGAGTAAAGTCACTTGCTATTAAGTCTGATGTCCTGAGTTCAATCCCCAAAACCATGGCGAAAGGAGAGAACAGACTCCCAAAGTTGTCCTCTGTACTTCCACACATATGCTGTCACTCACACACACACACACACACACACACTCAATGTAATAAAATAAAACTTCAAAACAGGAGATATCAAATACACAAAGGCAAATTACATAGTGTAATGAAGTCGGACTTATATCCTGCTTTTCTTTCTTTAATACCCCTATTCATGTTCCTTCCTCCAGTTGTTTTGAAGCAAATTCCACACACCCTGCTCCTTCATCTAAAATGCTTTCAGCATGAATCTAAAGAGGTGGAACTGTTAACCTAACTCCATGCCATGAACAACCCTTTAAAAAAGAAAAAGTGCAACCTATTAATGTGGCTACTAAGCAGTGTTTCCATTGCCTATACTTAGATTTTTGAATTGACATCCATAAAAAGACTATGAATTATTATTACCATTGTTTGCTGTATCTCTGAGATGGTTAGTGTTAATTGTCAAGCTGGCATGGGAAACAAGCTCTGGGCACACCTGTAAGACATTATGTAGACTAAGATTCATACTTTTGCTCTCCACCAAAATTTGAGAATGTTTGCAAGGGATTACCTGGACTGAATTTATTGATGTGAGAGACCCATCTTAACTGTGGGCAGGTGCATTCCCTATGCAGGATCCTGGACTATCTACAACAGAGACAGCAAGCTGATTGATGGTACAGCATTCATCACTCTCTGCTTCCTGATCAGTAGATGCTATGCAATTAGCTGTCCTGACTTCCCTCTCTAATGGAGTATACCCTCAACTAAAAACCAAACTAAACTTTTTCTCCCCTGGGTTGTTTTAGTCAGTTTTTCATCTCAACCAACAGGGAAAGTAACAAAGACACGAATCAAGTCTTTTTTAAATCCTTAGAATCACCCTCTATCTTCTTTTTTCTTGAGGTATTTTGTGAGAGCCATCTGACTTCTGTAATGGTCTCTGTCTAGTTCGTTGGCTGTACCTCTTAGATTATTACATACATTCCTTTGTTCTTTGCATTTCCTCATGGTTTATTATGTTTTGAAGCTTAGCACAATTTAGTTTCAAATTTTTGCTGCTAATGTGTTGTTTCAGTTGGCTTTATAAATTACAGTCAAGGGCTCCTTGTCATTGTACTGAAGATGCTAGCATCTGTTCATAACAGTAGTCAATGTTCATTTGTTTCATCCTAATCTTTCAGCAGCCCATCATTTGTCAGCTCAAATACAATATTAAGAAGCAACCATCTCCTCAGCAGCTATTTGTCACCTGGAAATAGTCATAAAGACAAATTAGGAATTATTTCCCTTTCATTTGCTCTCTATAAGTTTACCAATAATTTTTTCCTGAGCATCATTCAGAAGTGATAGATGAGATTTTGTTTAAGTGTCATTATGAATTTATGCATTTTATCACGTGTCCTGTGTTGCCATCTACTATAATTGTTATTATGAAATCTCAATTTCAAGCTGGGTTTTAGTCTTTTTGACATAACCCATTAGTCTGTGATAGACTCTTTGTGTATAATATTAAAAAGAATATTTTAAATTTATAAACTTTCTGCCCTAAAATTTAGCCATTTTTGGAAAGATTAGAGATTAGTTTTATAGGAACTGATATTTGGATGCAGCAATCTACAAATGGATATTGTAAGAAAATTTTCATGAAGGCCTTTATTTCGGAGGGAGGAGCTAGTAAATATATATCCTGACTTCACAGTGATATATCTAGGTCTAAATGAAAACCATACCTTTTCTTCTTTTCTTTCCTTTTTTTTTAAGTGCCCTGAAACCCATACTGATCTCTAATTCACTATGTAGTGAAAGATAGCCTTGAACTCTGATCCTGTTGCACTAGAATTATAATTGTGTGCTACCATGCTTGACCTGGCCATAGATTTTTATACTCTCCCTTTTTCAATGGCAATGCCACAAGTACCCATTTACTTCACCATATAATTCATAAACAATAATCTAAGACTAGCAATGCAAACATTACCACCTATAATCCAATTACTAGAGGCACTTTTAACATTTTCTTTGAATTTGTTTTTATCCTTATGATACTTCCCTCCAGGATTGTGTCATCAAAGATCCTAAAGATAGAAATAATGTTTAAGCTATTTCCAAGAGCTATAGAAGATACATGGAGAAATCAAACTGCACAGTAGTATGAATTGATAATAGTTTAAATAAAGTTAATTATTGTTTTTAAAAGACATTGGATACATACTTCCTCTTTGTATGATTAGACAAGTTGGCTCTCTTGCCTATTTGTTTTTAGAGAGAATTTTTAAATCCATTTAATTTTATAATTAAGTAAAATGTCTTCATGATTCCAAAGTAAAATTGAATCAAGACAGGATACAAGTAAAAATTAAATTCTATCCCTAATATTACATTCTAGTCCCTATTCCCTCCTACCTTTTATGGTTTATGCTCTACTTTTAATGAATTAAGAGCTATATAGCTGTGTTTCCATACAAAGGAGAGGGGGGAGAGAAAAGCTCTTAGATAAGTGATATGTGAAATGATAGTATGTATTTTCCTTCCCTGGAGACCAGCCCATCAAAGCACAGAGAAATAGTCCTCATCTCTTTTTATAGCTGCAGTATGTTCTATTGTATACAGACTAGGGTTTGTTCAGCCAACAAAATGAACACTTGGATTCATTCCAGCTTCTCCTATTGCAAATGCTGCTCAATGAATAACCTTGTGCCAGTGTCTTTTCATACTTTTGCTCTCCACCAAAACTTGAAAATAAGACAAAGAAGATAACTGGAGGCTTTAAGTCTTTGAATTCAGAACAACTAACCATGTGTTCAAGAATGTGACATATTGCACATTAATTGTTGAAGACTTTGAAATAAAAACCCCACAAAGTCATGATCACAATGCTTTGTGAGCCGCCACGGAAAGAACTGCCCAAGTCCAGCCCCAAGGGAAGCTAGGACAAGAGAGGATGGATGTGGATTCAGTGTGGCTTCATCAATCATTCTAACCTGTCCCTGTGTGATCAGTGGGACTCATCTCAAATTCAGAGATGATGAAATAGATGAAGTCACTGCACTGCCTGTGATTATATGACCTCAAAGCCTCTTCTTTCTGATACAGATTCCGAGATTCTTCCAGCATCGTTGTTTGGAGTAAAGGACTAGATATTTATAGGTTGCTTTAAAGAGAGCTTGGAACATAGGAATCATCTCCTAAATGTTATTTACTTTATTTTTCTTATTTTTTGTTGTGGAAACAAATACTGATAAGCATCATGCCCTGTGTAAAAACAGTCCCTCACAGTGTCAGGTACCTTCACAAAATGTCATAAACCAGTTTACTTAGACACAAATATTTAAATTCTAACCAGTTCTGGAGACAGGAAAGTACACGGTAAAGATCCAACAGGCTGGTACCCAAGGAGGGATCTCATTCTGGTTTGGAGAATGACCCACCCCACCTCACACTATCTTCATTCAGTGTACATGCAGAGAGAAAGAGAGGGGGGGGAAAGTTTCTCATGTCTCTTCTAGTAAAAGTAGAAATTGTCTCACCACAAGGTTTCCTCCCTTAAAGCCTCATCTAACCCTAATTACCTCCCAAGGACTATGGCTTCTGATGAATATGAATGGCAAGAAGGGCATATTTGGTCACAGCAGCAAGGATGTATGATTTAGCAGGTGAAAGAACTTGTGAGCACAGTTCTAGAAGGAAGACGCAGGCATTGTGAGCTATCCCTACAAGTCAGAACATTGCATACATGGCAGACACACATCCTGCAAGCTTCAGCCATCCCCAGAACACCTGGCTCCAGGTAGATGCCCCCAGCTGAGCAAGTCAGACTCTGCTTCCCTAGCAAAAAGGCCCACAGAAACCTTCCCTTCTGCCTTCCACATGTGCCTACCTGAAGCCTGAGTCCTGGAAGTTCAACTGCTGCTTTGTCGTTGTCTCTTGTGATCCACAGCTGGAGTACACAGCCCGCCTGGACTTCTTGTGGCGTGTGCAAGCCAAAGAGGAGATCAACGAGATGAAGGAGCTGAGGGAACACAATGAGAACATGCTGCGCAATATCCTGCCCAGTCACGTGGCCCGCCACTTCCTGGAGAAAGACAGAGACAACGAGGTGAGGCCAGGCATGTCTGGCTAGCAAGGAGCAGGGGCAGTGGGTGGCTATTCACACTGATCCCAAACTCTAAGGACATTTGGCTACGTCAAATGAAGACATAACAATAAAAACCATGCCTATTACATGGTGCCTGACACTCCAATCTGTCTTGATTTTTATGCATGGCAAGTGGCCTCTGGTACTTCATCAATATATATTTTAATATATATGTGTATAGTATTTTTTTAAATTAAAGACTGAATTACAATTGCAAAGTTATATATTACATCTTCAAAGTAATGTCTAAAATTCCTATTGGACATGAATTTGTTGAGAACATCATTCACCCACTATAAAGAGTAAGGTAGAATGCAGAGTAATGTGTCAGAAACCCTACCAGGGCCTGCCAATCAGGACTTTGTGGGCAGCGGTAAGACTTGATGAGACTTTTAAGTGAAATATGAATCTTGGAAGGTGGGAGATCTTAAAATAGTCCAAGTAGGGCCTAAGAGTTTATATAGAAGAAATGGGTTCTAGCATATTGTGGGAGATAGAACTCCCACAATAGATAGAATAATGGAGCTATGAGAGAAGAGAAATGAAAAAACTAACTCACTCTCTCCCTCTCTCTCTCTCTCTATATATATATACATATACATATACATATATATAATTATGTAAGTATTGGAAGAATATATACATCCAAACATAGATATAAACATACATGACGTAGATAGATACAGATATAGAGATGTACAAAGATAATCTCCAACAATTCCACTTCTGAGTATATGCCCAAAATAACTGAAATATTTCAAAGAGATATTTATATACCGAGAAGCATTATTTACAATATCCAAAAAGCCACCATGAAAAAAGGACATTCTAATCCATGCTACAGGCTGAATATATATATTTTTTTATTTAATTGTGGGTGGGTGTGTGTGTGCATGTGTGTGTGTGTGTGTGTGTGTGTGTGTGTATAGAACCACGAGTGAATCCAGGAACCACCATGGACGGCTTCCACCTCCTCCTTGTTTACTGTGCCCCGGGATTCACAGGCTCCGCCCTACCAGGACCAGAAACACAGGCTGCCCCCGCTTCCGCCTGGCATGTATATGTGGGGTCTAGGATCCGAACTCAGGACCTTCCACCTGCAAGGCAGAGGCTTAACCCCTGAGCCACCTCTCCAGCCCCATGCTGAATATATTTTATGCTAAGTAAAATAAGTCAGAGGAAACTGTGTATGATTCCATTTGCAAGAGGTTCTCATTATTTACTGAATTCATAGAGTAGAATTATTGACTGGGGCTAGCAGAAAGATGGAATGAAGAATTAATGCTATCAGATACTCAGATTTGCAAATGAAAAAAGTTCTAGGGTCATAGTAATAGCCACAGAAAAATGTTAATATATTAGTACTGCTAATAAATTTGTGTACACTGTGTTCTACTGCAGTCTAAAATTAATAACTTAGATGTGTATAGATATGTTTACATAAATATATCTGTATATATGCACATCTACAGATAGAGGTAGAAATAAATAGTTGGAATATGATAGATAAATAATAGAAGATAGATAAGATAGATAGAAAGGTAGACTTATGTATTCTTATTATATTGCCTCACAAAAAAGAAACTGTTCCTTCTTATTATATCATACTTAAAGGTCCCCTCAACAAAAGGGACCAAATTGTAAAAGCAAGGTATGTAAAGACTTATGATACCTCTTCCATTTCTGTTCACCCTAGATCTTCCTTTGTTTATGGCCATAGGACTCTAATTTGTGCATCTTCTTGTGACCCTTTCCGTAAGGATGTGTCTTCCTCTTTCTTCTAGAAAGATCAGTCATTTAGATCTAAGGCACTTACAAATCCAGGATGACCTTATCTTTAATTGCATCGACAAAGTTACCACTTCCAAGTAATGTCTAAAATGCCTATTGGACATGAATTTGTTGAGAACAGCACTCACCCACTATAAAGAATAAAGCAGAATGTAGAGTAATGTGGACAGAAACATGGCTAGGGCCTGTCAGTCAAGCCTTCGTGGGCAGTGGTAAGACTTGGTGACACTTTTAAGTGAAATGTGAATCTTGGGAAAGTTTTGAGTGTAGCTTAATCAATTAGTTGCTGGTAGGAAGCCAGGTAGGATACCTTAAAATAGTCCAAGTGAGGACCCTGGTGGGAGGTTTAGGAGGTTATATAGAAAGATGAGTTCCAGAATACTGTGGGAAGTGAAACTCAAGGACTCAATAATGGAGCTGATATGCAAAATGAGAAATGAAAACCTTGACTTTGGGTTCACCCCATAACCTCCAAATAAAAGCTATTAGAGAGAAGTAAATGGCACTTTCAAATGCAGGAAACTAGCATGTGAGAGGGCTTGCTTTTCTCTGTGAGATTCTTGAGGCAGACCTACCACAACGGGCAGGTTCCCAAGGGTCATCCTTGGACTGTGCCTCAGGATGGACCCCCTCCCCAATAGTGAACTTAGTAAGGATAAGGACCATGTCAGTCTTGGTGCCACTGATTCTCTTGCTGATGATGCCCTCCACTCCTCGCTGATGCACTCGAAAACAACCAAAGATGATACAAAGGTACTCTGTGTTGTCTTAGAGGCTGGGATAAGTCTTGACTTTCAACTGGAGCTGAAAACCCTTATACCAAGGTTACAACAGGTTAGCACTCTGAAAACCTGCCCAGTGAGCAAACTGGTTGAAAGAGAGGCTGGCTGGTTGTTTGGTCTACTGATTGGTTTTAATTTGTGACTATGAGGCCTTTGACAGGGAATGAACTCTCCAGTTGGCCCATCTACAATCTGTCACCCATGATACTTGTCAAACACCCCTCCTGAAAGACTTTTCAGTTTGTAACCTTTGCCTTGAGACATTAGAGAAGACTTAGGAGGGACCTGTGGGGTCCATTTCCATAAAACCCCTGAAGAAGAACCTGTGAATAATCCATGACTTGACCATCAGCTCTAAAAGCATTTGCATCTTGAAGTGTCTGCCAGATACAGATCCAAGATGCCCACTGTTCTCCACTAATGTATTTCTCTGGAGTCAGGTTTGGGCAAGATTTTCCCCCAAGGCTCTCTTAGGTCAGATGCTTTTTTGCAGGAGCTCCTTGACAGAGCTGACAGAGCAGAGAAAATGTAGGTATGTGTCAACCATGACTGCCAGATGGCAACTCAGAGCTGAAACTCAAAAGCGGTGAAGGAACACTACTTTCAATCATAACGTCAAAATAACGAGGTGCCTAGGGAAGAGCAAGGACTGATTGATTTCACCCAGAGAGAGAACGGAACCAACCAAAGATGCATAAGACCTTAGATATTAGTTGCCATCTGGTCCAAACCCCATATGCATAAGACCTTTCCAGTAAAAAGTGATGTCAGGGTTAGTTGCAGTTTCACAGCTATTTAGACAGTTCAGACTCAACTACAAATAGCCATTAATCATGTTAACTTTGTCTATAGAGTTCTCACATTATAATGAAATACTCTCTCGGTAGCAAATGCGGAAGTAGGCAATTGGTGAAAATTAGTTTTCATCCCATTCACTACCTAGAGAGTTTTGCCAGTCCAGCATAATTGGAGAAGAAAATGGGCCCCAAGGCATTCATAGCATGCCTCTCATTCTCTAAGAAGAACCACACTTCAAAAGCAGTCCTTTAAGTTTCTGGTTTTTTACATTACTCTTCCTCTTATGTTTTGAATCAAGCAAGATAAGACACCCTTGGGGTGGCAGAACACACAAGCTGACCATCTGCTAGCCTAGAGGAGTCACCTGATGCACACAGACTCCAGCTGACTTGCGTGGTCACAGCAGTCTCATTCTCTGGGAGATGATCCATAGCCTTTATTCAAAGAGATGCAGGTAGCATAGCTTCTGGCTGGTGAAGCCAGAAGACTTCTCATACATAAGCTGTGTCATGGCCTAGGTACACTCAGAGCCACCAAATACACCATAACTGCAAACCCACTCTCTCTCTTTTCCCTTCCCAAATTTTAACCCTTCTTGAGAGTTTGATCTAGTTAGGAAATTCCAACCTGTTAAGCCAGAAAGACTTATGTTCTCTACCTCTGCTATTAGTTGTGTGCTTTTGAATCAAGTTAGGTAAACTCTCCGAGTCTCCACCACTTCATGTATAAAATGACTCTATCTGTAGCCACACTCTGAGATCCCAAGGGTTAATCAAGCTAGAAAGTAGAATAAGTAGTTTGCCAGAGAGATTCACATAATCAAAGGCACGGAGATGTCATAGAGCAAGATATTTGTCTACAAGTAGTAAGACTACAAGCCCTTTAAAATTTTATGAAGATCACAGAGCCAAGTCAATAGGTTCAACACAAAGGTCTTGAAGAACATTGAAGGACCTGTCCTCTTACATGTTATCTTAAGTGCAATAAAGAGATAAGAATTGTTATCCCTATTTTTTTTTTAATTTCCACTCATACAACTTTAACATCTCCCTCCCTCCCTCCAACCTCTCACTGCCCTATGCCCCTCTCCCTCTCCCCTCCCTCCCCATTCCCCAGTGCCTCCCCCTCCCATCCCCAGAGCATCCTTTAATGTGCATGCCAAACTCTCCTCTGCGTACTTCTCTCCGATGAGGTGCAAGGACCCAGTGGCATTTCCCAGAACCCTTTCCTGTGTTCCCCTTAAGCATAGGAACACTACTGTGGCTGTCAATTCCTTGCCTCCAGGATCCTAGTACGTTTAGCAAATGCTAGAATTTGAGGGGTTAATAGTGTGTTGGACATTGCACAGGGCATGAAAGTCCAAATATGATTGCTTCAGCCCTAACTTGTGTGGAGTATCTTGCATATCATTGCTCCTTCCATCTTGTGCTCTTAAAATCTTATCGCCCCCTCTTCCGCAAATTTCCCTGAGCTTCAGGATGGGGAGAGATTAGGCTGGCCTACTTCCAGATAGTTGATGGAGAGTCTCTGAAGTTCTGTATTATGGTTTGTTGATTTTTTTTTCCAGTTTTGCTGCTCCTGCAATGCCCTTCACTCCATCCTGATGGGTATTGGATGTTACCCCCTGGCCACAGATAAAAAGCTGTTAAATAGAGTCTTGTTATAAGAGTATATTCAAAGGTAGATGTAATAAAAGTAGGAATTCCCAGTGAGGGAGGGGTCAATCACCCATTTGCAAAATGGTTACTTTTTATCTGCCAGACTATATGCCCTCCCCTTCCGGTGAGATCATACCCCATCAGTTGTAAATAATCAGGAACGAAAGTCTGTGAACTTAACCAGATGTCTCATTACTCATTTGCAGTCTTTGACGGTAGCCTATTTTCTGCTGTAAGATAGTCCCCTCTCTCCTTGTTTCTGGTGTGGTCTTCCTACCACATCCCTCCTGCTCATATTCCTTGCAATTACTGTACGTATTACAGAGATTTATCCTTGAGTGTCTCTAGATGGGTTTGGTACTAGGAGACACCTATTAGGGAGTACATACGGCACTTAATTTTCTGGATCTGGGATACTTCACTTAATATAATTGTTTCTAATGACATCCATTTCCCAGCAAATTCCAGTAATTCATCATTTTTGAGTAGTACTACATTGTATAGATGTACCACAGTTTCCTTATCCACTTGTCAACTGTTGGACATTTGGGTTGATTCCATGACTTTGCTATTGTAAACAGTGCTGCTATGAGCATGTTTGCGCTTGTGCTATCAATGAACCTCTGCTGTATGGGGGGTTATACCCAAAAGTGGAATAGCAGGATCATATGGCATTTCAATTTTTAATTTCTTTAAGAATCTCCAGACAGCTCACCAGAGTGGCTGTATGAGCCTGCATTCCCACCAGCAATGTAGGAGAGTTCCCCTCTCTCCACATCCTCTTCAGCATTTGGTGTTGTTTGTATTGTGGATTTTTGCCATCCTGACTGTGGTGAGATGATATCTCAGGGAAGTTTTGATTTGCAGTTCCCTGATGGCTAAGGATGTGGAGCATTTTTAAAGATATTTGTTAGACATTTTAATTTCATCCCTGGTAAAGTTTCTTTTAAGTTCCAGGGCCCATTTTTTAATTGGGCCATTTGTATCCTTGGTGTTTAGTTTTCTAAGTGCTTTGTGGACTCTGGATAATAGAACTCTATCAGATATGTGGTTAGTGAAAATTTTCTCCCATTCTGTGGGTGGCCTTTGTGCTCGTGGTACAATCTCTTTATCTGAACAGAAGCCCTTTAATTTCACAAGATCCCATCTGTTAAGAGTTGGTTGCAGTGACTGTGCAATGGATGTCTGTTTAGGAACTGTTGGCCCAGCCCAATCAGATCTAGGGAGTTCCCTACCCTTTTGACTATGGTTTTTATAATCTCTGGCTTTATATCGAGGTCCTTGATCCATTTGGAATTAATTCTTGTACTTGGTGACAAGTACGGGTCCAGTTTTAATCTTCTGCATGTGGATATCCAGTTTTGCCAGCACCATTTGTTGAAGATACTGTTCTTTCTCCATTGGATTTTTTGGGCCCCTTTGTCAGAGATCAAATGGCCATATTTTTGTGGGCTTATATCTGGGTCTTCAACCCTTATCCATTGACCTGTGTGTCTATTTTGGAGCCAGTACCAGGCTGTTTTTATTACTATGGATTTGTAGTATAGACTACAGTTTGGTATGGTGATACCTCCAGCAGTGTTTTTGTTACTCAGGATTGTCTTTGCTATCCTGGGTCTATTGTGCCTCCATATGAATTTTGAGATTGTTTGGTCAACCTCTTTAATAAATTGCTTTGGGATTTTAATTGGTATAGCATTGAATTTGTATATTGCCTTTGGTAGGATGGTCATTTTTACGATGTTGATTCTGTCAATCCAGAAACATGGAAGGTCTTTCCACCTTCTGGTGTCTTCTGCAATTTCTTTCTTTAGGGTTTTAAAGTTTTCATCGTAAAGGTGTTTAACCTCCTTGGTTAGGTTTATACCAAGTTATTTCATTTTTTTAGGGGCTACAGTAAATGGGATTGTTTCTCTCAGAGCTTTTTCACTTCTTTCATTCTGGGCATATAGGAAGGCCACTGATTTTTGTACATTTATTTTGTATCCTGCCACACTGCTGAACTTCTCAATTAGTTCCAGGAGCTTCCTGGTGGAGATTTTGGGATCACTCAGGTATAATATCATGTCATCTGCAAATAGGGATAGCTTGACTTCTTCCTTGCCCATTTGAATCCTTTTTATGTCCCTTTCTTGTCTTATGGCTTCAGCTAAGACTTCAAGTACAATATTGAATAGAAGTGGTGAGAGTGGACAGCCTTGTCTAGTTCCTGATCGAAGCGGGAATGCTTCAAGTATTTCCCCATTGAGTATAATCCTTGCTGGAGGCTTGTTGTATACAGCTTTTATTATATTGATAAAGCTTCCTTCCATTCCTACTGTCTCTAGCGTTTTGATCATAAAAGGCTCTTGGATCTTGTCAAACGCTTTTTCTGCATCTATCGAGAGTATCATGCGGTCTTGGACTTTGGACTGGTTTATATGATGAATTACATTTATTGATTTGCGTATGTTGAACCAACCTTGTGTGCCTGGAATAAAGCCTACTTGATCCCCGCAGATGATGTTTTTGATATGTTTTTGAATCCGATTTGCTAAGACTTTGTTGGGAATCTTTGCATCTGTGTTCATCAGAGAGATTGGCCTATACTTTTCTTTTTAAGTGTATCTTTATTAGGTTTTGGGATTAAGACGATATTAGCTTCATAGAAGGAATTTGGTAGTGTTCCTTCCTTTGCTATTTGATGGAATAGTTTAAGGAGTATTGGTGTTATTAGCTCCTTAAATGTCTGGTAGAACTCTGCACTGAATCCATCTGGTTCAGGACATCTTTTGATGGGAAGATTCGAGATTACTTCCTTGATTTCCTCATATGTTATAGGACTATTTAAATAATTCACAACTTCCTGATTCAATTTAGGCAAGTTGTGTTTATTTAGGAATTCATCCATCTCTTTTGTGTTGTCATATTTCATAGAGTATAAGTTTTTGAATATGACGTTATAAATCTCTAGATTTCTTGGGTATCAGTAGTGATAACTCCATTTTCATTTCTAATTTGTTAATTTGGGTTTTCTCTCTCTCTTGCTTTTGGTTAATTTAGCTAGGGGTGTATCAATCTTGTTGATTTTTTTTAAAAAATCAGCTTTTTGACTGATTGATTTTCTGTATCATTTTCCTAATCTCAGACATTTCTCCCCTTATTTTGCTAATCTCCTCTCTTCTGCTGCTTTTGGGATCAGATTGCTCTAGTTTCTCTAAAGCTTTAAGCTGCATTGTTAAGTTATTTATTTCTGACGTTTCCATTTGTTTGATGTAGGCATTAAGTGCTATGAACTTACCTCTTAGGATAGCTTTCCTTGTGTCCCAGAGATTTTGGTAAGTTGTATTTTCATTATCATTCACTTTCAGGAAATCTTGAATTTCCTTTTTAATTTCTTCCTGAATCCAGTTCTTATTCAGCATCATAGTGTTAAGTTTCCAGGAGTTAGTGTATTTTCTGTCGTTTGTGTGTTGTGGATGTCCAGCTTTAGGCCGTGGTGGTCTGATAGGGCACAGGCTATAATTTCAACTTTCTTGTATATGTAGAAATTCGTTTTGTGGCCCAATATGTGATCTATTTTGGAGAAAGTTCCGTGTGCTGCTGAGAAAAATGTGTATTCTTTGGTGCGTGGATGAAAAGTTCGATAGAGATCTGTAAGGTCCATTTCTTTCAAGGTTTGATTAAGTTCCAAAGTGTCTCTGTTAAGCTTTTGACCTGTTGATCTATCCCATGTTGAGAGGGCGGTGTTGAAATCCCCAAGAATTATCGTTTCGGGGTTGATTTCTCACTTTAGACACTGTAGGACTTTCTTAATGAATGTGAAGGGGCCCATATTGGGTGCATATATGTTCAGTATTATGAAGTCTTCCTGGTGAATTGTACCTGTGACTAAAATGTAGTATCTATCTGTGTCTCTTATGATTTTTTTTGGTTTGAAGTCCACTTTGTCCGACAGCATAATGGCTACCCCTGCCTGTTTCCTGGTTCCATTAGCTTGCAGAATTTTGGACCAGCCTTTCATTTTTAGGATGTGCCTATCTTTTGTGGTGAGATGAGTTTCCTGAAGGCAGCAGATTGATGGGTTGTGGTTTTTAATCCAAGTTTGTAATCTGTGTCTCTTGATCAGTGAGTTAATACCATTGACATTTAATGTTATAATGGAGAAATTATTTTTAATTTTGGACATTTTTTATGTTTAGTGGATTTTGTAAGCATATTGTTTGATATTTATGTTTTGGTGGTATTATACTTCCCTTCTGTCCTTTTGAATACGCTTGTTTTTTTCTTCAAGTTTGAGTGTCATTTCTAGCATTTTTTGAAGGCCTGGTTTGGTAGACATGTATCCCTTCAAGTTGTCTTTGTGCTGGAAAACTTTTCTTTCCCCCTCGATCATGACAGATAGTTTTTCTGTGTATATCAGTCTAGGTTGGCATTTTTGCTCGTTTAATACTTGAAGTACATCTCTCCAAGCTCATCTTGCTTTTACTGTTTCCATTGAGTAGTCATTTGTTATTTTAATAGGTTTACCTTTAAAAGTGACTTGCTTTTTTTCTCTTGAAGCTCTCAGCACCTTTTCTTTGTCTTGAATGTGGATTGTTTTGACTGTTATTTGCCATGGTGATTTTCTATTTTGGTCATATCTGTTTGGAGTGCAAAATACCTCTTGTATTTGGATAGGCCTCTCATTCTTTAGTTGAGGGACGTTTTCATTTATGATAATTTGAAAATTTTCCTCAGGTGCGGTATTTTGGGATTCTTGTTCTAGTATTCCATGAATATGCATGTTAGGCTTCTTCAGGGTGTCCCACATCTCTTGAATGTTCCTCTCAAGTATCTTTTTGGCTTTAATAATCTCTTCCATTGAGCTGGTTAATTCTCCCACTTTGTCTTCAAGATCCGAAATTCTATTTTGTGCTTCATTAGTTCTGCTGATAAAACTCTATGTTGAGTTTTGGCTTGAAAATAACTTGTCTTTTAGTTCAATTTTAAACTCTGCCTGAGACTGTTTTAACTGCTCTATGCCTATTTTTGTTTCTTGAACTGTTTTTCTCAACTCCTCCAAGTGCCTGTTGTGTTCCTCTTCAAAGTGGTTGATGCGGTTGTTTAACTCCTCTAGGTTTCCTCTTTCATAGTATTAATCATGGTAATGATCATACTTTGAAAGTCTTTATCTTGGGTCTGGCTTTCTTGGCTATTTTCAGTGAATTTGTACTGATTGGAATCCATCATTATGGGGTTAATTCTTTCGGTGGGTGACTGGTCTTCTTGGGTTTTGTTTCTCATGGATCTGCACTTTGACTTGGGCATTGTTGTTTTGTTTCTTAGTTACTGTGTGTTTTTGACTGAACTGATTTAGTTGGTGTTATTACGCTTAGGCAGTTATTAGTAGTGCTTGCCTTGGATTGGGTATGTTTGTCTTTTGTTATTATTATTTCCTAGATGACGACTATTAGGCTGTTAGTACATCAGTTAAGTCAGGTTAAGTAGACAGGGGGTGAGTATTAGTTTGGTAGTGCACTTTTGCGATTTAGTATCTTGGTGATATGTGAGAGTGAGTGGGGTACTCCTGGAGTTGTATGTTTTTGGGTTGGCTGTATGGAAAGGTTGATCTACAGCAATTAATACTAGAAAGGAACAGCAAGGTGAAAAAAAGGTTTACTTATGTTTGGGCTGCATGTGAAGAATCTCTGCCATGTGATAGGATGATTGTAGAGGACTCCAGATGTATGCCTTTGTCCCTTAGAGTTTTGCTTGAGTTTCCTTTGGACTCTATTGAATTCTGAGTAGCAGTGTGTCTTCCGTGGACCATGTGCTTGGGTCCCCTGTGGGCCGGAGAGATAGAGGGGCTGATGTTGATAGCAGAATTCTTCACCTGGGACCTGGGACTTGGTTTAGTGGCCCTCCCAAGCTCAGGGGATGGAAGAATGTGAGCAAGTCCTGTCTGGTTGAGCAGACAGGCCAGTGGGAGGAAGAAAGGGGCTGGGGCCCGTGGCGTGGCCCAGGCAAAAACCCGAGGCTGCCTGTGTGCCGCTGGGACCCAGGGCCACCTGGGGGGGGCTGGGCGAACTCACCTGGTATGGAGGAGTGGGAGCAGTGGGGGGGGCGGAGCAAGGGGCGTGGCCCTGGCAAAAAATGTTACAAAATGTTATCCCTATTTCTTAGAGGCTCTGAAAAGGGAACAAAAGGCTCAACAGTGAATGAAACAGGGAAATACTTACTATTTAAAAGTATGTAGTTGTGAAGGCAGATAATAAAGCAAATCAAAACTTAGCATAGTATCAGTAGTATTTTACTCTGTGAGGACAGAAGACAGTAGTGGAAAAGCATATTGAAAGTTATTCACATTGATGTCCGTTTATGTTGTTGAAACAAAATACTCAAGACTGAGTCCCTTATGAAGAACAGAAAATATTTCCACACAGTGTAGAAGCCAAGATGCTCCATAGCAAGGCACAGGCAGGTTTAGTGTCTGGTATCTGGTCTCTGTTTCCAAAACAGTGATTTCTGTGTCCCCACAGGTAGAACACAAGATATTTGTGTTCCATCTAGCTTTGTTAAGGGTCATAGCCCCATCCACTAGAGTTCTGTGCTCCTAACCTGACACCCATTTCTTAATACTACCCTACTGGCAGTTGAGCTTCAGCATGTGGATTTGGGAGACACATTGAGAACATGGCAAGCATGGTCATGGAAAGTCTCTCTGAGAAGATGACATTGGAGCAGAGACCAGACGACATGAGACTGCAAGGCCAGCAGGTTTCAGGCATTCTTTCCTATAGAGAAGAGCGTTCACTTGGTGTAAGAAACACAGGATTGGATGGGCAGGTAAAGGATTAGAACGCAGTTCTCTTAGAAGAGAATAGAGCAAAGTCCAGATCATTACAAGGAGCCAAAGAATACATGCCAGTATTCACAATCCTCTACAAAGTCCAAGCCTGTACTTCCAACCCACTGAGGAAAATGACAATAAAAAGCATTTATAGCTTTTCTAAATTCATCAGTCCTTCCCCAGTTTACAAAGTGTTTTTATCTCCTTTAAGTCAGAAATAACTAGAAACAGATGGCACATTCAAAGTGGTTAATTAGAGTGAGTCGAATAAAAAAAAAAAACTTTCTTAGGATGTGGGTAGCTGATCTGGAGCTTATCCTACGACTTGCCATGTTCCTTTACCCTCTTCTCTGATCTTCCTGGAGCCGTGACCTGCATGGACCACACCATCTGTGAACCCTGGCATCCAGTTGAGAATGCTGAATAGGAGATGTGAGGGAGCTAAAAACAGTGAGGCCAAGAGATTGTTCTGAAACAAAGCTGCCTGTGCCCCTCTGCAAAGCCCTTCTCAAGACCACTCTGTGCTGTCTCCACTTGAAATCAACCTGTCTCTTCTCATCTCTTTGAACTTAGATGGCTGTTGGTTCTGCTGCCACTAGCTCCAGGTCCCTGAGAGATGCCATGAGGTCTGCCACTTCTTCCCTAACCTTTTTTAGTTAGCACTTTGTACCTTGACTCCTTAAAGTATCTCAATATGAATGGACCCCCTCTTTTCTTTGGGACAAAGCAAGAAATCCCAAAGTCAAGATCAGTATTTTGCTGGTTTTTTGTTGCTGAGATACAATGCCTGAGGAAGAAACATTTTAAAGGCAGGAAAGATTTGGTTGGGCTCATGGTTTCAGAGGTTGTTACTCATGCTGGCCTCATTTAGTGTTTCTGCACCTATGGTGAGACAGAGTATCATAAAAGAAGCATTAGGAAGAGCAAAGCTGCTCCCCTTACTGCCACCAGGAAACAGCAAAAGGAAGGATAAGGAGGACAAGATACATTTTTCCAGGACCCAGGCCTCACCTTCTACTTTGCATGCCTTGAATCTATCAGAATATCAATCTACGGATTAGTTCAGGACCCTCAGTATTTCTCAAAAGCCCATCCATCTGGCAACCAAGGCCCCAATATACGAGCCTATTGTGAATAATAGTCAGCAATCGTGGGAAGCTGTTTCTGTGCCACACTCGAACAAACAAGGATAAAAGCAGTCACTGCGACCTCTGATGGCAAAGCCACAGCTATGATGTAGAGGAGCAAATGGATGTCAGGAACTGAATCCTTCAGTGCATATAAGGCCAAATGCAAGTGAGAGCTGGTTTTCCCCTTCACAGCATGGGGGCTGAAGGTAAGAAAGTCTATGTGCTGCCCAGAGTCACATAAGCACAGCTGTGGGAATCATCATCTTCTCCTACATTCTCACCTTGATATCCTAGGGACAGCTCTTCCTGTGAAATCTTCCACCTTTTCTCTCACCACACTTTATCTCACTTGAGTGGGAAGAGCCACAGGGATTGACCATGAGATACTAGTAGGAGCCTTTGTGCTGGAGGATCATGAATCTCCCTGTCAGTGTTGTCTCCTGAGAAATCTATTTGTATCCAGGATTAGCAAGATTTCACCTCCAGTATGCAAGCTCAATAGTAACAGATTCATGTTCCTGCCTCTCAGGAAGATGGAAACAACATTCTCCCTGTTCTGTGCCTGCCACTGGTCCAGCTCCATCTCCTGGGGAGGCACAGGAGATTTCCCATTTGGGTCTTCTTGCAGTCCTCCTGCATGGTTGCTGATAAATTACCTCAAACAGCTCAAGGGAACAACAGTCTGGTTACAGTTCTCAGTCCAGCTTGACAAGACATCATGCACCAACACCAGGGCCAAGGGAACTGGCCATACCATCACCACATAATGACTGAAAGATGAACAATCCTTACTTGCAGACCAGCATGTCTAGCCAAGTGAACAGAAGGATGCCAACTCTCTCAACCAGCTCTGTGATTTATCCAGGGCCTAATCCCACCCACCATAGGCTGAGTCTTCCCCATCAGCTAGACAATCTCCTTCAGGTTTGCTCTGGGCTTAACTCAACCATCAACTCTCTACAACTGTGCCCAGTGCTCAAACCCTCAACAGTCAAGTTGACACCTGTGCTTAACTATGACAGCTCTCATAGTTGTCCAGTCCATCAGTATCTGAGGCCCTGTGTTTATGGGTTTGTCTTCATGGCTGTTAAACTGTTCTGCCCATCTGTCCACCAGTCAGCATCTGGCAAAGAGAAATGGATCTCAACCATCCTTTCCCAGATCCTCTGACTTCCAATAGACATAATCAGCAAGGGTTGAAGTCAGGTTAAATTTCCTCAATTTCAATTCTTTGTCCACCATGAATCCCTCTAATGTCAAACCAGCCATCCACTCAAATCAATGAGCCAACCCAGGTTCCAATTCCAATATATTATTATCACTGCTCTTGTCGTTGTTGCTAGCATTAGTGTTGTGGTTCCCACTTATGAGTAGTGGCTTGGGCTCTGGAGTTAGACTATCTGGTTATAAATTCCAGTTCTGCCTTTCGACTATGGGACTTGGACAAAGTATTAATCTCTATATGCCTCAGCTTCCTGTAGACTGAATATAGTCCTTAATATTTTTTATTTGCTTCATGTGGTTATCTTGAATGGTAAATAATATGATGCATGCAGAGTATTCTATGATGTGCCTTGTGTTCATTAAAAATATCTGATGTCAGTATCATTGTGTCATAGTTAGATACATAGGTATCAACTTGACAGTTGAGCTGTAGGCACATTTGTAAAAAATTGGTAGTTAAGACAAGTCCTGAACAAGCCTCAGGAGATTGTCTGATTGATGTGGAAAAACCCAACCTAGAGTGGGTGAGACCATTCCCTAGGCAGGTGGGTAAGATGAAGGGAGCCAGTTCAGTAAGTGACATTCTTTAGCATACTTTGGACAGGCTTGCTTGCTGTCTGGCAAATGAGGTTTGCCCCTCTCTTAGCATCCTGTGGATAAGGTATGGCCAGTGTCTTTAGCTGCTGATGCTGGTGTGAGCTCTCCTGCTAAGCTGAACTAAAAACTGTAATTGGACAATTGTAAGCCAGAATAAACCCCTCATTCCCTTAAACTCTTCAGTCATAAATTTATCAGCAATGTGTAGGCAAACTGCTACAATCACATTACTTAAGAAATCCTAGCATTCTGAGAAATAAAATCGAGGAGAAGAGCATGGGAGGAGTTAGGGCTTATTAACACACTCAAAAAATCACCAGTGAGTGGCAGCCATTTTGTATAGTGGAGGCATTTACAGTGCAAGAAATAGACACAAATTCACTGGGTGGGACAGATTTCAGAGGTAAGGTTTCCTCTTCCCTCCATATTTTTAGAAAGAAAATAGAAACCTAGGTATTAGGTGTCACAGGATGAAGTGTGCTTCCTCCAAATCAAATGTGAGCTTCTATCCCAAGGACTCAGAGTGTGGCTCAGAGGTAATTGTGTCAAAATGAGATTGTTAAGGAGGTCATATTTTGATATGACTGGTATCCTTATAAGAAAGAAGAGATGATAAGGAGTGAAGAGTGTATGAAGACATGACATGGGAAGATGGGCATCTATAGGCTGAGCAGAAGCATCTCTGATGACTCTGATCTCAGATTGCAGCCTCCAGAATGTGAAAAAAATCAATGTCTCTGATTTAAGCCACTTTGTGACAGTAGCCTTCAAAAAGTAATAGATTCCATAATTGAGTAATACCTTTTCTCCCCACATCCATAGCTATTAGGAGGATGTGAGTTTATATAGGTTCTTGACCCTGAAATAAAAGCAGCACCTTTCAGCACATGCACACCTGCTTAAAGCCAAGGTGAGAAGGGCCCTACCTTAGGAAGCCATTTGCTACTGGTCTGGTCCTCAACTGTGATCTCCTTCCCACAGTCCACTTCAACCCTGTCTGGTCAGTAGCCAGCCGCCTGTGCACCTTTGTATGAAGACTAGGTGATCCACACTCAGAGTTCGGCATCAATCAATCATGAATAAATGAGACCATCTTCCTCGGACTCATGGCACGACACACAGATGTGCACATGGGGAAACTCTGGAATACTCTAGTCTTGTCTCCTCTACTACTAGCTGTGTGATCCAACACAGTAAATTAAGTCCTCTGCCTCATTTAACTTATCTATACAGTAGAGGTAATAATTTAAGACAACTTCTCAGAATTGTTACAAATGATTGAGTCCATGAGAAAGAGTTTTTTTAAGCTCTAATGTTTCTCACAAAGAAGTCATTAATTCAACAAGTAATTTTGGGTGCTTGTATTATAACAGACCCTGTATAGAGCAGGCATCCAGAAAGACAAAGTGCATTGAATGTGGTAAGTTGGTCTTTGCCCTCACGAGACTCACATCTAAAGGAAGAGACAAACATGGAGACTGTGGCATAAGGACAGGATGCCACAGAGCTGCTCAAAGTGCTATTAGCACTGCTGGCTCAGCCTTCTGGCCCCAAACAGGAGCCTGGAAGGTCTATGCAAATCACATTCTCTACATGTTTCAGGAACACAGAAAACAAGAATTTGACTGCTTAAAAAAACTAACTTCATGGCTACAAGGATGTTTCCCATCAAGGCACAAATGAAGGCATTTAGTGATGAAAGAGAAAAGTGCTTGTCTCTTTGTTTGGCTACTTCTAGAAGCAAACTTTGAAACCAGGATTTGAAAAGCAAAAGTTCTCTGAAGGTGGTGCTGGGAGATAAGGAAAGGAAGACAGCTGATAAGTGAGGCTTTATCAGGAGGATCCACTACCTGGTAGACAGCTGGAGAACAATCTCACAGAGGACTTTGGAGATGCATTAGATGCACACCTCAAAGTTATCTGACTCTAGGAATGAAGGACCTGGGTAGGAACCTCCACTTCCATCAGTTCCCATCAGTTAAACCCAAGGTTTAATGTCCTGCCTCTTCCAAGCTGCTGCTTACATGAGAAGAGTGCCCTCTCATGGCAGGAGGGGGAAAAACACACAAAGAACCACAAGAGCTATTGGTTGAATAGAGTGAGAGATTGCTGGCAGGGTCCTGTAGTGCCTGCTTAGGGAGCAAACTCAGAAGTAGAAGTATGGTCATATGGCATTTCAATCTTTAATTTCTTTAAGAATCTCCAGACGGCTCGCCAGAGTGGCTGTATGAGCCTGCATTCCCAACAGCAATGTAGGAGAGTTCCCCTCTCTCCACATCCTCTCCAGCATTTGGTGTAAACTCAGAAGTAGAAATATGGGCTGGTCCTTCCCAGACCTGCATAATAACTAACATATTAATAAAATCCCCCTGTAGACTATCTAGGAACTCAAGAAATATGGGAACTTATAGTGGAAACCTTTGGGTCTAAAGCTGAATGAGTAAAGGGAAATGCCCATATCAGTGGGGTGGCAAGTTAACTTGATATACCATGGAGGCCTGAGCACCCACAGGAATAGACAAGCCAGAGTGAACCCTGGTGTCCCTAGAACCCAGGGGTGGGAGGGAGTGGGAGGGATTAGTGAAGGGAAAGAAGGGAATAGGAAAGGAGGGGGAGGGAGGGAAGCTGGAATGAGTACTCAGTATGCTTGTAAAAGTTGAAAAATTAAAATTAAAAAAAGAAATGTGGGCTAATGAATATGTATGAG
Organism: Typhlomys cinereus; assembly: GCA_023101885.1. Taxonomy (NCBI): domain Eukaryota; kingdom Metazoa; phylum Chordata; class Mammalia; order Rodentia; family Platacanthomyidae; genus Typhlomys; species Typhlomys cinereus. The sequence goes on from JALPQD010000003.1 coordinate 13,204,819, forward strand.
TTTTGAGTTCAATCCTCAATGCCCACAAACACATACAAAAGTAAAAATGCCTTAGTGTTTTTGGAAACTCAAGGTCCAAATTGGTAAAGAGGCAATTGGAGATAAGACCATGAATATGTACCAGGTAATGGTGCCTGACCTTTTTCACGAGGACAACTGTGGGACAATGAATGGCTTCACAAACAGAATAAGTTTGGTCAATATCATTATCTTTTAAAAAATCACTCTGGATGACATGCAGAGAGCCCTTCAATGGGGCGAGACAGAGAGGCGTCCTAAAAGACTTTTGTATTAGTGGTCAAGCAGAGAACTAGAACAACCTAATTTTTATTTTTAAAAAAAGCATTACAAACATTTAAAATGTTTATAAGACAAAAACTAGGGCAAATGGGTCTTGGTGATTTATTAAACTGGGGCACAACTAAGAAGGAATCAAGCATGGCCGAGATTCTCTAACTTTGATGACTTGGTGACTCTGATGTTTCCAGTGGAATTAGAGAATAAAGGAGCAGACATACAATTAGCTCTGGAGACAACTCACTGAGATTATGGCATTGTGATTTGAAGTGTGCGAAAACAATCACACTTGAGCAATGGAATCTCAAGCCATACAAACAAAACCCAGAAATAAAATTTAGGATCTACCACACATGGACAGAAAAACGTAAGAGAACAAGATGGGTCAAGAAAGGATATAAATGTAAAATGTGTTAAGGACAGAACTTCTAAAGTGGAAGGAATGTTTATTTAAATTAAAAAAAAAAGCATCTTTGAAGGGACCATGCATATGAAACTGAGGATCTCACCAAAGCACAGAAAGACAACAGAAACAAGAGTCTGGCTGATCCATATGCCAAACTACAGAGGTGCCCAGGAAGATGGGAACTGGAATATGCTCTCTGGTTTTCCCAAGATGGCTCACACTCTATTTCATTTCAACATGAGATGTAATTGGAATAGTAGAGAAAACTAGTTAGAGAAGGTTGGGAGTCATGACTGGTTGGCAGACACACATGTCTGTCGGATCCAGGTCATGCTTCTTTGTCTTAGAAGTGACACTTAGAGTCTGGGGAGAGGCACTAAGAGACTGGGGAGAGGCACTAAGAGACTGAGAGCAAGATGTGAGAACACCAAGGGTAATCAGAGCTGAGTTGCTGAAGACCTTGTAAGAGAGCCAAGAGCTGAGGTGGAAGCACTGACTATCAGTAGAAGAAGGGGAAACACATGGCTGGGGAGGTAAGAGAGGCTGAAATCGATAAGAGTGTAGATACATGCTTGAGGACTAGGGAGTATTACACCCAGAGCAACAATGTTTTAAGAGAGTTAGGAGGTGAGATCATCTACAGAGAGGACCAGAGCAGACTGTTAGGAAGAGAGATGAGAATCTGAAGTAGTCATTGAGCAGAACAAAGCGTAACTGACCAAGAACAGACATGAGCATTCAGAAGTGATACCCAGCTGTTTCTGATGGTCCTAATCCTTACCATGAGGCTGTGATTATGATGCAATGTTTAAGACATTTGTGCACCTCCAAAATGTCTAAGGTACATCTTTCCAGATTCTGTACCAAATAGCCTACTTCCTCCAACTAGATTCCACCTCCTATACTCTGTCACCTTCCAATAACACCACTTTATCATAAATCTATCAAAGGATTCATCCACTTTTATTTCATTATTGAAACCAGGAATCAAACATAGGTCATCAAGCTTGCACAGCAAGCCCCATAACCCACTGAGCTATCCCTATGGCTCTGATTAACCCATTAGTGAAGGCAGAACCCTTGATATAATCACCTCCCACTGACTGTATCCATCAGTCAGGAACCAAGTCCTCGACCCATGAAACTATTGTGAGACACTTTATATCCAAGCCACAACAATGGGATTAGTGTCCTTATAAAATAATAACCAAAAATCTGCCTTGCTCCTCTACCAACTGCAGACATAGCTAGAAAATGGCACTACTGAACTAAAGAAAAGCAGCTCTTCTCTAGATACAGAATGTGCCTCATGTCGCACTTCCAAGCCTCTAAAACATGAGTGATAAATTTGTTCATAAATAATCCAGCCGTATTTATTTTGCCATAGCAGCCTGAAGGTACTAGGTCCTATTGTGCTGACATAATAGTGTCTGGGCTCCTGTTTTCTACCCTCTCATCGGTCACCTATGACTGCATATCCAGGTCTTCATGTACATGTGACGTCACTGATCTTTGGAAGCCATATCTGTCTCCCTCTTTGTGTCTGCCCCAGGAGCTGTATTCTCAGTCCTACGATGCTGTTGGAGTGATGTTTGCATCGATCCCAGGATTTGCAGACTTTTACTCTCAGACTGAAATGAACAACCAGGGAGTAGAATGTCTGCGCTTGCTGAATGAGATCATCGCTGACTTTGATGAGGTGAGTTGTGAGCCTTAGAATTTACAATTGCAGATGATTATCCCTGTCTTCACAGCACTGTACTACTTATTGTAGAGGATCACTTTTTAGCACACACAGAATTCTATTTTGCATATTTGAACACAGACATGTGTTACTTGATTTACTGGTAAATTATTGGTAAATGTGTACATTGTAGAATGCCTAAATCGAACCAATTAGCATATTCATCATCTCACATTTTTTTCATTGTATGCAGTGGAGACACTTAAAATGCTGTCTCTTCGCAATTTTAAGTATAAAATACTTATTATTAACTCTCCAGTAAGTATTATTATTTATACTTGCAACCATAGTGTACAAGAGATTTCCAGAACTTACTCTTCCTATCAACCTGGAGCACAGTACCTAGACACACATCTCCCTATTCCCACCTCACCTCCAGCCCATGATAACCACCATGCTACTCTCTGATTCTGACCTTTGAGATTCTGTACGTAAGTGAAATCAAATTGCGGGCATCATGATAAATGATAAATCACTCCTTCTTCTCTCTCATATTTTTACCATCTAATCTGTAAATCACTTTTACACAAGGAGCCCTGCCTGGTATACTGGTACAAGATGAGAGGAAAATGTCCATGGTGATGACACCTTTAACTCTCACATTCCAGGCAAGACTGCAAATCCATGAAGACAGAAAGTATATTCATTTGTGTACCCCTGAGTTCCTTGACCAACCAGGAAGCCTAGCTCATCTAGAGACTGTCTTGAGCTTGGATTGTTAGCTTACAGTACAGCACTTGTATAACACATGTGAGGTCCTGGGTTCAGTTCTCATCACTGCAAGCAGAAGGATCTAGAAAGATGCTGAGACTGATTCATTTAAGAAAAAGAAGCTCCCATCGCTTCTCGGCCTTTTGGCTAAGATCAAGTGAAGAAAAAGAAGCTCCTTCCCCTCACCAACTGGAGATTAGCAGTCCAGGATCAGGCACCTCAGCGTCAGGGGTCGGTCTCCTTCTGCTTGTCAGAAAGTAAGCAGAAAAGCTAGCTTGTAAGAAAGAAACAGAACAGTCTTCAAAACCATGTTTCCAATAATCCAGTATGGGGGCTTCAGAGCCCTTTCCACCCCTCCTTGTAGCTTCCTACTTTCTCCTTTCCAGTCTTTCTCCTACTTTCAAATGTGTTTGTATATATGGCCCACTGGATTTCATCTGGAATGTCTGTGCCACTAAGTGTCTGAGTACTTGCTGGGGCCTGGATGGATAACTTATCAGTGAGGATCTCAGACACTTTTAATTATCAAGGAGGTATATTTACTACATGGATGTTCAATGAGATAATCAAGTTTCCACATTGACTTCTGAACAGGAGATAGCTTTGCCTGGGTCTACAACCGATATCTGGCCAATTAGTTCAAAAGAGAAGACAAAAGAACTGCATCCAACTCATCATAGGCAGAAGAAAAATGGGGAAATTCAGTCATACAGAGGCAGAGCAAAGTAAGCAGCTAAAGACATTCTGAGACCTTTGAACCGAAATATTAACAGGTGAAGGATCATTAAAAGACCAGACCTATTTGGTGGTGTTTAAGAGCAGATATCTGACACTCATAGCTACAGACTTGCATATACCAGCATAGTTTGCAGAACACCAATGAGGAGTAGCTTCAAGTTATATCAGGTAAGAAAGATGAGCAAACGCTATGGAGAGAGAGAGAGAGAGAGAGAGAGAAAGAGAGCAAGAGACAGAGAGAAAAGCAAAATACCTGCTCATGTTCCCATGGCCTGAGAACAGTTTCTACTTAACAGGAATTTTCTGAATTTTCTTAGCTCTACCTTGCTTCCGAGATGAATGCAAAATAACTTTTTTAAAACCCACCTGACTTGCCTCCACCCATTCCATCTGTCTACCCATGCCCAGAGTATGAGAACCTGAGGCTATTATAGTCTTAAAGGAAGGCAAAAAAAAAAAAAAAAGTTGCAGAACCAGACATTACACCCAAATACCAGGTCACAAGAAACCAGGATGCCAAAATTTAGAATTCAAAGCCACCTGGTGTTGCAAGCTCTTTCACCTGAGGCCAACTTCATGGTTGTGCAGTTCACACCATGGTGGGGGCCCTGCAGTTAGGTGAATATGGGGGATATAATTAAGGAATCCACTCATCAGTTTGCCTGAGACTTTTCTAGCATTAGCTCCAAAAGTCAGTCTCGGGTGAAGAAGATTTAATACCTTGGTGTAACTTTAGACATGATCATCACACAAGGCTTACTGAGAAGGTGATAGGTGTATATCCAGAGGAGACAGAAAATAGAATCAGACCAAACCACAGGCACACCTTGGGAAAATAGTACCAGGAAGAGGGCGGAGCCAGTACAGAATCTGAGGACGGAATGTGCTAGAACATCTCATGGGTCTTTCTGGGGATCACATTTGGCAGTAGGATTTAAACATTCTATGACTTGTGTAATGCTTCAGTAGACCACAAAGCAGAATCACGCAGCTCAAATCCAGAAGAGCAGTTCAAATCCATGATAGCTTCAACCTCAAGAGTCACAACCAGCTATAATGGAGTGTTTCAAAGGGCACTGGGGACCTCGAGGCCCTTTGAAGGTATGTGTGATCTTGTCAATTTTGTATCCTTAGCTCTTGCCCCAGTGTATTCAATTTCCACCTTCTGAGTGAGGGTTGAATGGATAAGTTAACTATTCCCTTGGGCATTTTGCTCTCTTCCTCTAACTAACACTTGAGTGTAACCTGTTAAGACCGTTCAGACACTCCCAGAATTTGAGTCAGGTGTGGCTAGGGCTGTGGTTTTGCATCTCTGGTGATGCTGCTGTGGACCACGCTAAAAAGCACTTTTCTGACTCCAGGTTTTCAGACAGTGAAGCACGACACTGGAATAAGTTTTAGCTTTGGAATTCTATCACTCTTTCCTGCTAGCTGGCTCAGTTTAAAATCACATTTTTTTTAAATTACTGTCTAGGACTATATGCCACATTAGAGGTGCTGGGTGTAAGTTAGATGATGGCGCAAAGTGAGGATCCATCCAAACATCACCTAATATTAAGGCATCATCATTGCATCCCAGGCCTTTTGACTAGGGGTACAAGGAGACATGCTACTTTGTCTGCAAACTTAAAAAAACCCACTGTTCCCTTGGGATGCCAAGCATTCATCATAAAGTTACAGCAATGGCAGTGGGCTGAGAGTGCGAAGAGGGGCATCAGAGGGCTTGATCAGGGAGCAGTCAAACATGATGCACACTTCAAGTTCCCAAGCAAGCCATCCTCTTCAAGGTCAACCAGGCTGTGTGAGTGTAGGGAATTAACACATGTGTTTTCATAGCTTGGCAACTATCGGAGCTTAAAAATCCTTGGTTCTTGCACAATATCAAAATCAAACAAGAACAGAAAATGGAAGAGCAAGTTGTATAATTTAAAAATTAGTCTTAGCACTTCCTACCTGCTTCCTGACTTCTGTCAAATGTAAGCATACACACTCGTGTATACATGTAGTCACAAACATGTTCATAAATACTGCACACATATATATTTATGTGAGAATATCCACACATAGTTCACATGCAAGCGTGTCTTACACATGTAGAACATGCTTGCATGCATATTCACACACAAAGAGGCACAAGTAGGCAGCTCTGCAAGAAGCACCACCTGTACATACTGCACACTATATGCTTTGTCTACTTTTGTGGACACGCATGCACATAAACACCATGCACAAATGAACGTCAACCTCCAAATCACATATACATACATGTATATAAACCCATCCTACCTTAGCAAGTGTTATTAGAAGCTTTTTTCTTAGAAAGACCACAAAGCACCAAGATTTCTGGTTCTATCACCAACGTTCTTGCAAAGTATTCATATACCTGTTTTCATTGTTATCATCTCCTTCCTGGGCCCTGCTATAGGCCACCCCCACATGTTTCCTCTCTACCACACAGCAACTAGATGACCTTCCCAAAATCTAGACCTAACCTAGACTCTGCCTACTTATACCTTTCAATGTGTGCTACTGTTGCAGACTCAGAAGCCAGGTCTCCCTTTCTTATTCCTGCAGTCCATGGCCCTTGACTGCCTCTCCTGACCATCTGCTCTAGCTGTCAGCCTGGCTTACTACACTGCAGTCTTCTTAAGTCCCTGAATCTACCCTGCATCCCCCAACACCAGGCATTATCTAAGTTGACACCTGTATGCCCCCCTCCGACCTGCAAAAGATAAACCTACGCATTCATTCATCCACTACTCAAAAACCCTCATACCTTAGATCTAAGTGAGAAGTCAGTTGCTCGACTACACCCACCTTAATTGACAAAGTTAGATCAAACTGACTCCCTTTTCCTTGCCCTGATACCTTAGGCATTTCCATCATTAACCTGATTAAAATTGAGCTAGGATGTGTTCTATGTGGTTATTTATTTGTAACCTCTGACCTTCTAGCTCCATCTGTGATGGGGACTTTGTGCCTATTTTTCATCAGACATACAGAAACTCAATGTTTCATTTCCTCTTGCTTCTATAATAAATTACCACAGTGCCTTGAAGTAGCAGAAATTTATCATCTTACAGTTTGAGGTCAGAAGTCCAGAATAGATCTCCTGGAGCCAATATTAAAGTCTTGGAAAAGCTTGCATTCTTCCTGGAAATTGCAGAGAAGAATCTATTTCTTGTCCTTTTCTAGCTTCAACAGGTGCCTTGGCTCATGGCCTCTCCCCCTGTCTGTACCACATCATTCTGACTTCTTCCGCCACAGAATCCCCTTCTCTGTGATTCCCAATTCCTCCTTTACTATTAGGCACTTAGGCTGTGACAACCCTCAATTAGGCACAGGTGTCAACTTGACTGTTGAGGATTTGAGCTCTGGACACATTTGTGGAGAATTAGTGGTTGAGTTGGGCCAGAGCAAGCCTGCAGGAGATTGTCTAGCTTACGGGGAGGGCCCAGCCTATGGTAGGTGGGATTAGCCCCTGGGATAAAAGACAGAGGGCTGGTTGAGAGAGTCAGCATCCTTTTGTACACTTGGCCAGACATGCTGGTCTGGCAAGTAAGAATCATCTCTCTCTCAGCCATTATGTAGAGATGGCGTGGCCAGTTCCCTCTTGCCCTGGTATTAGAGCATGCTCTCTTGTCAAGCTGGACTGAGAATTGTATCCAGATAATGGTTACAATAAACCCCTTGTTCCCTTAAGCCATGTGATGGTCATTTATCAGCAAGCATACAGGTGAACTGCAACAGTATCTAAATGTCAGGTAACATGGAGGAAACAAAGTGGCCAAATGATAACATTTATGAATGAATGAATCAAGACTGTATTGCAGCTTTATGTAAAGTCCTTCAATGGCTTCTAGCTTTGTTCAGGATCAAACCGATTTTCCCTGGGCACCACAGACTTGCCACAACCTGTGTCCTTCCTCTATAATTTAGATATCCATTCACTATCACTGTGCTCAAGACTGTCACCATGCTGAATGTAAACATCAGAAATAATGATATCTACCCCAAGTCTTGTATCCTAAAAGGGCAGTAAATCACACTCAGTGAACTCAGGGATAAAGTCTAAGGAAGACTAAACCGAGGAGGAAGATGAGAGGTGTGTAGAAACTGGTTAGTGAGACTACACTGAGAAGATGGAGTCTGGGAAGATGAGGAGGAATAGGAGCAGCCATCTTATCTAAGGGAAGAATAGTCTCATAGGGGACGAGAAACACAAGCATCCCAAGGCAGATGCAGGCCTGACTCTGTCAAGGATCAACAAGGAGACCAGAGCAGTACAGCAGAGAAAACAGAAGAACAATAGGGGACAGGAAATGGGTCATGATAAACCTTATTGGGCACAGTGAAGGTTGGCTTTGATCCCAAGGATAGCAGGAAGCCATGGAAGGATTTTTCACAAAGCAGGGACATAAGCTGATTACCTCAGAAGTGATACTGTCTGGCCACCATGCTGGGAGGGAGGAGGCAATGCCCAGAGGCAGGTCAAGCTGAACACTGAGTGTGGCTTAGACCAGGATGCTGACTGGGAAGGGCAGGCAGGGAAACATTCTAACTAGGTGAAAGCAGAATCAAAAAGTTCTGGTGAGTTCGAGAACATTTTTTATTTATCCTTTAAACTAATCAAATAGCTTTGCTTATCTTTGTGTGTGTGTGTGTGTGTGTGTGTGTGTGTGTGTGTGTGTGTGTGTGTGTGTGTGTCTAAGAGCACTGTGTGTGCTTGTGGAGGCCCAAGGATGACTTCAGGGGTCACCCTGGATTGCTTCTGCCTCCTTCCAGAGCTGGAATCACAGGCCACCTCCATTTCTGCTTGTCATTTTTACATGGGATCCAGGATCCAAACTCAGGACCTTCTGCTTGCAAGACAGAGGCTTATCCCCTGAGCCATCTCTCCAGCCCCAGCCTTGTTTATTTTAAGGATTCACGTAACATATTTACTTCTTCATGGAATCAAGCAATGCCATCAGGGTTGCTTGCATTTAACAGACAGACACTCAACAATCTCAGGTTGACTAACTTGAATGCATGACCCGCTGAGAGAAAAGCAGCTGTGTCGAGGATAAACAGCCATGTGAGCAGCTCTTTCACCTTGATGAACCAGGCACCCGTTCCAGAATCCCCAAGCTGCTGGAGCACTAACTACAAGGACTAACACGGTCTCCTCAATCTGTTTCAGTTGCTTGGGGAGGACCGGTTTCAAGATATTGAGAAGATCAAGACCATTGGCAGCACGTACATGGCTGTTTCAGGCCTGTCACCGGAAAAGCAGGTAAAAGACTCTTTGGATAAGGGTCACATCTCTGCAGAGCCTGATTTTTGCTGAGGGGGGGGAGGGGTTGAAGAAGGCCTGGAGTGGAAACCTAAACTGGGCTGCGACAATTGCAAGATGTAATTGAGAGGCTGTTGCTCTGTTAAGAAACTTCTAGGCTTCATGCTAAACCTCACTGTTCACTGGAGCATCATCTATGCCAAGAAATGCCCCAAATGCGAATTAGTCACGACTAACAAAACCCCTGATACAAGCCCACTTCTTGTACTTGTTTTCATTTTATCCTTCAAAAGTTATGTGGTGATGATAGTGATAATGATGATGATGATAATGATGATGATGAGGACAATGACGACAATGATGATAAATTTTGACGTGTTTGTGTACTAAGTGTTAGTGTTAATGGGACACTAACCTCTGTCTTTCCAGCCTCATGAAATCCTCTCAAATTCCCCATTCAAAGCTTACACTTAAAAATCCTCAACAAATGTTAAATGGTCGTTAAGTTCAAGTCACCAGGAAGGAGAGAATATAGGTTACATCTCTCTTCCCTTCTCTTGCCCTTCTCGTACATTATTTTCTAACTAAAAGAAAATATTCCAAGCATGACTATCTATGATAAAAATCCATGTGACCCTCAATAGCACAAGTTAGAAAATTAGGACCTCCATACCACACGTGGCCCACTATCCACTTTGGTAAGTTGAATCGTAGTGGAGTAAAGCCATGTCCATTCATTTGTATTCTACCTTTTTGGAGTGACACGGTTGGGTAGTTATAGCAAAAACCACAGGACCTGCAAACCCTAAAATACTTGCTATCTGGCCTTTTTCCTGAAACTATCAATCTCCATATGGTCTCGCACAAACACAATCTCATTCAGTCCTAGAGGGTGGCTTGGGCCAATAAGCACCTCCGAATTTTACAGATTTGGAAATTGAGGGGATCAGAGCTGTAAAAAGTTTACTCTTTATCTCCGTCAGGAGTTTTGTGAGAAAATTTCATGAGAAGCATCCCTCAAACACACTTTCGAGTACATCAGGGGCAAACAGCATGGGTCCTAGATGACAAGAGCTACACATATAAGCATAAGAATATATTCACACAGGCATTCATAGAAATCTACACACACCAGTGCTCACACGTTGTAACCCATTTTGCATTATCATCTGTCATATTTTGCCTGCATGTTGCTGATAAATTAAGACCAAACACCTTATGGGAACAAGGCGGCTTTATCTTGGCTTACAATTGTTTGCTTATAGTTCTTAGTCCAACTGGGCAAGAGACCACATATCAGCATTAGGGACCAAAAGAAACTGGCCACACAAAATCCACAGGACTGCTGAGAGAGGGTAGATCCCACTTGCCAGAAAGCATGTCTGTCCAAGCATGCCAAATAATGCCAACTTCCTCAACCAGCTTCCTCCATCTTTATCTACCTACCAAGGGCTATCCCCACCCACCAGGGGCTGGGCCTTTCCCATCAATCAGACAACCTCCTGCAGGCTTGCTCAGGCCTTAACTACTAATTCTTCACAGTTGTGCTCAGAATTTGAGCCTTCATCTGTCAAGTTGGCATCCGTGTCTAACTGTGACAACATCAGCAGACACGTGCAGGTGTGGAGGAAACATGTGACAGCACTCACACAGAGAGCACTAAGGTGAATCTCCTGTGGTGCTGTGCCTCTGGGATACTGAAGACTTGAAGGTGCAGGACTTACTCGCACGGCTGCTTCTTTCTAAGAGATGTGTGGGTGGGTTTAGGGTTAGGGCAGGAAGCATCTTGCTGCAGACATGCTAACACTTGCCACGTTGAATGAATCCTTTTCTTGTGTTTGCTCCAGCAATGTGAAGATAAGTGGGGGCATCTGTGTGCCCTGGCTGACTTCTCCCTCGCCCTCACAGAAAGCATCCAAGAGATCAACAAACATTCGTTCAATAACTTCGAGCTGCGGATTGGTGAGTCACAGTAGCAAGTGGCAGCCCCACAGAGCCCAGTGCCTTTGTTTGGTCACCACGCCCACATCCTGGGCATCAATCCAGGGAAACTTTTTCCTGCCAAATGCATGAGCCTCAGCGTGACCCTCTCAAGGACAAACTCAGAGTCAGCACGAGATTTCCTGGGCTTCCTGTCATCCAAAATGCTAACAGCAAGCCAGGATCCTGGCCTCTACAGAAAGGCAAAGCAGACGCTAGACTCTGGGTAGCCTCTGACAGCAGGTCTGTCTCATATCCCAGTCACTTGTGCAAGATCATGCTTAGATAGGTAGCTGACAACCCAAGAGTCACTTAATTCTGACTTTTCCACATTGTCCAAAGCTGGTGGTGTCTCTGAGACCCTGTGGAGTTTGGTAGTTTCAGTAAAAGCCCAGACAGCCAGTATTTTAGGTTTTGCAAACCCTCTAGTTTTTGTGGTAACTATTCAACTATGTCACTCTGACTTTAAAAAGCAGAAAAGATGGAATATAAATAAATGAGCATGGTTAGTTCTCACTTTTTAAGCAAGAAAAAATAAAAAAGCGGAATTCAGCTCCCAAGGATGGAATCCTGAGACAGACAAGAAGCCACATCCCAGCTCCTTAGTCATGTGGCTCACCCACCTTCAGACTTAGGGATACTTTTGGACAACATAGGAACACATTTCATTATCTAATCGAGTAACAATCCTTTGTTTGCATGATTTGCCAGTCCCTTTCACATCTCTCCTGAGCTGTCAGGGCTTCCAAGCTCAGTCTGAAAGCCCGTGTCCAAGGTCACACTCATATTTTGTAGATGAAGAAATGCAGGCTGACCACAGGGGAGTAGATGACCCAACACCACACAGCTCAAAATCATGCCAACAGTGGCTTCTGGGAGCCTGACTCTGAGATAAAATGGCCTCTTGTAGCTACAGGGCCATTTGAAACAACTTTTGCTGCTGTTCCAATGTTATAGACTTTCTGTGGCTGACATGCCATTTTACTTCATTAAGCCACTGCCTTAGCAGCTTACAAGGGAAGGAAAAAATGCGGTCAAGAAATGCCAATATCTGATCTGTCAGATCTGAGGAATGCCACATGTCTTTGTTCTTTAGAATAAAAGAAGTTATATTTCATGGTTTGATCTATAGATGGAATGTTCGAGGTTTATTCCCAGATGCCACATCATCCTGAATGTCCTTTTGAGTATCATTGGCTGCACAATTGAACCAGGAATCATGCTGATTACAAAGATGTTGCTGAGATCAGAACTAACCCCTAGATAGATGGATTCAACCACTGTTATTGCCCCAGTGATCATCAAAGTCAGAATTAAATCCCTACTGGATTTAATTGATTATGCCAATTTGTTAATCATGTCTGCTATAATCAACTCTATGAATCTGAGCAAAACAATGAAGCCCTCTGTACTCAGGTTTCCTCGTGTACAAGTCAAATGTTACATGATCCTCCACTTCCTCCCATCCTCAAAGAAGTCATAGAGTCAAATGGGATTGGGGTTTCCATCACCATGTTTCCTGTGCATCCTCAGATATGTGTGCATGTGTCATGTATATAGTATGTAGTGTGTGTGTATGTGCATGCACATATGTGTGATTTTGTTCTTGCTTTTGCCTAGAATGATCTTACCTAGATATCCTCAAGGCTTATTCTATCACATTTCCCAAATCTCCACTCAGAAAATCTTTCCTAACTGCTCTATTTAGAATTCAATGCTTCTCATCTTTCTTCACTTTTCTACACTAATAGTTTGCTTTTATTGCTTGGTTGGCTTTTATTACTGATCTTTTTTTTTTAAATCTCCCCAGTAGGGCGCAGGCTCTGTAAGGCCATCTTTATCTCTTTGCTTTATCCCATTGTAAGTGCTTGGTTAAGGTTTGCAGAATGATGAACTTCTTTGTTAAAGCAGACAGACATGCCTACTACACATGTAGTGAGATGCTATCTATAAAAAAAAAAAAGTCCTCTAGGTTTCTTAAAAGAAGAAACATCAAGACAATCTTTAAAAGTATTGTCCACATAAGCTATGTGGACAATGAAAGGCAGGACAGCAGCACTAAGGTAAAGATATTTGCCAGGTGAGTAACATAGCAGTCCAGTGTGGTGTGGCACAGAGAAAGGAAAAGGGCAGAGAAGAGCAAAGTTGGCAAATTTGGCAAAAGCTGTGTGAGAGAAAGCCCTGAATTACAATCCTATGGTGAGCTGGTTTTATTCTGAGGGCAAAGGAGCCCTGACAATTGCATAAGTGGATTGTAAAAGGATGCGGAGTCCTTATCAGAAAGCCTTCCTAGAGTGGGGGGGGTGGTGCAAAAGAACAGTGTTGAGGTAGAAGACCCATTAGGAAACTACTGTCATGGCCTGAGGGAATAGTGTGGAGCACTGGATGAAAACAGAGAAGGAAATGGTCCTGTCTAAGCAGGAGATCCAGGGCCTGACTCCTGATCGGCAGATTGAGCATCCCAGGACCCAAGATGAGTCGGGGTGCTGTGTGAATGAGGATTCTGTTATGCTGAACTCTCTGGCTAGCAGGTACCATGCCTGTGGCTTTGCTGATAGAAATTTCCTTTTATTAAGTAATATTTATGAAATTATATATAAATTTAATGCAAGTGTATCTGATCTCAGTATTTCCAATTATTATTGACAAGTTAATGCTTTTAAATGTGGGAGGAAAATACAATGAATGAATTTCTTCTAATTCATGTAGCAGAAGCAAATGGAAAGGTATGTGGTTTACTCTATAAGTTCTATGCAGCTAAAATAAAAGTTGGATTTATTAAATGTAGAGAGCAAAGAAAAAAAAAAGAAATTTCCTTTTATTATTTCCACTTGTCAAATGGGAAAAGTGACCCCTATCACACATCTAGTAAGTGAGTGAGGAACAACCTAGACCTGTAATTCCTCCACACAGATCACACCCAAGACCATCACTTTCCTGGTAGGTCCTCACGTCTTGTTGCCGCTCCCTCATCGCTTGCTCTTTTGGTTCATTCATAGGCATCAGCCATGGCTCCGTGGTAGCTGGTGTGATTGGCGCTAAAAAACCTCAATACGATATTTGGGGCAAAACTGTAAACCTGGCAAGCCGAATGGATAGCACAGGAGTGAGCGGCCGGATCCAAGTACCCGAGGAGACCTATCTCATCCTGAAGGACCAAGGCTTTGCCTTTGACTACCGAGGGGAGATCTACGTGAAGGGCATCAGTGAGCAAGAAGGAAAAATCAAAACGTACTTTCTCCTGGGAAGAGTGCAACCCAATCCATTCATCTTGCCTCCAAGAAGACTCCCCGGGCAGTACTCCCTGGCTGCTGTTGTCCTGGGTCTTGTCCAGTCCCTCAACAGGCAGAGGCAGAAACAGCTGCTCAATGAGAACACCAACACAGGTATCATAAAGGGCCATTACAACCGACGGACTTTGTTGACACCCACTGGGGCGGAGCCTGGAGCCCAAGTTGAAGGCACCGACAAATCCGATTTGCCATAAAAGCATTTCTTTGTTTTTCTTTTTTTTATTTCTTTTATATATAAAATAAATATACTAATAAAAAGGTTTAATTTTTTTTAGAACAAGGATAGTTTCGTTGGTCTTTGAATATAGTGGATCAAGCACACATTTTTTAGGTTCACCACAATTAAAAGCCTTCTTGATCACCACCTGTATACAAGATCTATCGGGAAGCAAAAACAAAGGCCAAGTTTCTAATTCTGAGAAATTGAACTAAAGGGGAGAGGGGGGATGTAAACTGCCTCAATACAATTGGATATCCAGTATCGATGTTTTTTAAACACTTGTCACATATCAGACCAAGTACCAAGTTCTTTATGTGACGGCCTTATGCAATCTTCATAGTACCTGTACATTCATTCATCCTACATTTGCTGGTCATCTGCAATGTACCTGGGCTGTCTATACCCCAGAAAAATTCAAAGTGTTTTCTTCATGGACCTAACACCCTATTTGAGAGCGATAATGAATAATATAATGCAATACAGAGACTACTTCCAAATAGGAATAAAAACAATACAAAAAGTTAAGTGTGACTATCGCGATAAAGAATTGGAGGGAATGATTTAACCAAGTCAACAAGGAAGGCTTTTTAAAGATATTATATTGAAGATTTAGATTATCCCTAAACAGTGTGAAAGTGGAGTCAGGTAGGATCCAGGGAAAAATGATCTGAACAAAAGGATGAGCAAATGTAAAACCCTGCAGTGGTTCACATGCGAGAAACAACTGGAGAAAGTCAATGCATGGTGCGCTATTAGAAATACAGGCATATGCACAGCAGCTCTGCTCTCAGGGGCCCAAGACTGCAAGGAAAGTGTGGTGCAGATAAGAAAGCTCAAAATAAATAAATAGAAGATAGGTGATAGATAGGTAGGTAGGTAGGTAGATAGATAGATACATAGATAGATAGATAACAGTTTAATGATAGAATATAGATACAGATGATAATGATAATAAAGATAGAGATAGATAGATAATAGATAGAAATTTAGTGATAGGGTAATGTGTTGGACATAGCGCAGGTCATGCAAAGTCCTATTATGATTGCTTTGGCTCTAACTTGTGTGGAATATCTTGCATATCTTTACTCTTCCCATCCTTATGCTCTTACAATCTTACCGCCCCCTGTTCCGCAAATTTCCCTGAGCTTCAGGATGGGGAGAGATTAGGCTGGCCCAGTTCAGATGGTTGATCTAGAGTCTCTGATGTTCTGAATTATGGTTTGTTTATTTTCTTTCTCCATTTTGCTGCTCCTGCAATGCCCTTGGCTCCATCCTGGTGGGTATTGGATGTCTAGCATGGACTAAAGGCACTAGGATCCTTGGAGGCTAGGGATTGACAGTCACAGTAGTGTTCTAAACTTAAGGGGAACACAGGAAAGGGTTCTGGGAAATGCCCCTGGGTCCTTGCACCTCATCGGAGAGGAGGACCCAGAAGAGAGTTTGACATGCACATTAAAGGATGCTCTGGGGATTGGGGGTGGGAGGCACTGGGGGATGGGGAGGGAGGGGGGAGCAGGGGGGTTGGGGGAGGTGGAGAGTGGGAAGGGACTGGTGTACCTGTTAAGTTTGTATGAGCGGAAATAATAATAAAAAATTTTTTAAAAAATTTAATGATAGAACATAGATATAGATGATGATAATGACAATAGATAGAAACTAAATGGGCAGAGAGTAGTTTAACAACATAGAACATAGTAGATTATGATGAAGATAGATGATAGATAGATAGATAGATAGATAGATAGATAGATAGATAGATAGATAGATAGATAGATATTTGCTCAAGATCACATAGTTAGCCATGGAAGCAGTTTCAGAACCATATAGGTCAATAAAAACTAACTGCTACAACAAATGACAGTCCAGCTGAGTGGCTAAAGTAAAATAAAAGATTAATCTCATGTTCATTTCCTATTGAGTATGTGGCAGAGGACCTGCCATTCAATGGTTTGGGGAGATAATCTACTTCCTCTGAGGTGTTGGAGTCTTCAGCTTCGGCCATGAGAACTTGCACCTGCCTGACTCAAAGCCCATGTTGTAAAAACTGAGGTATTCTGCCAAGGCCTGTTTTAGAAATACAAAGTGTAGAAGACAGAAGTCTGGCGTTTCAGTCATCCTTACATTCTTGAATCTTAACAGTAGGTACCCCATTAAAATAACTTCGTTGTCAACAAACAAATCTTTTTAGATTTGTTTTATTCTTTTAGAAGACCTTTTCTTTTAGAAAAGAAGCCATCTTTTTCTAGGGAGGCACAACAGCACAGAAGTTGACATCTGATGATCCTTGAGCTTTGACTCCGGCTTAGAATCCCTTTTGTTCCTGGAAACCAGGTACATATCAAAGAAACAGGAGTATCTACAGAATGTGAAGATGTCTTAGAGGCAGCCTCTTGTAGTCAGCTTGGCATCCCTGTGGCAAATAGCTGAGAAAAACGAAGTAGGAATTGCATATCTTGGTTCGGGTGTTTCAGTTCATGTGGAATGGCTCCACTATTCAGGGTGGGTGTTGAGGCGGAGCTTCGTGGGGAAAGGTGTGCCAAACGAAAGCTGCTGGGTCTCAAAGCAGCTAAGAAGCAGAGAAATAAGAAATTACCCCTCAAAGGCAAGATCCTAGTGGCCTGTTCTTCCAATCAGATCCCATATTTCATACCCTCTACCACCTTCCAAGAATCCATTCAGTTATCAGTCTATCAGTAGAAAGATTAGACCATCACCCTCACGAACCAATCACTTTCCAAAAGTTACTCCTTTGAACAGTGCTCTGGGAAACAGGACTTCAAAACATGAGACTCTGGGGAGGAGACCTTGAATCTAAGTCATAACACCTCTATAAAATGTAAAGTCTTCTACCAAGGCCAAGAATTCTTAGAATTTCCACAGACTAAGAATCTCAGGTAAGGAATGTCTCAGGAGTTAATTAAGGCTACCTGGCAAGGACATGGATAAGGTGAGCATGCGAAGACTAACAGGCACAGGAAGTTGGTGATAAGAAGTTTAGGCAGAGAGGATGGGAGTCCAGGAGATAACATCAGCAAAGGGACCTGGCCTTGCAAAGTCAGTCAGACTCTAAAGACGCAGTGTGTAGCAAACAGAGACTCAGTCTCCTCCAGGAAGTGGAGTCCACCTGAAGACCATGGGCAGTGTTGAGCAGAGACCCCAGTAAGTCAAGAAGGTGTGGTGAGGGAGAGTGGAAGGAAGGGATCAAGGACTCAGATGAGGTCCCTAGACTAGAAACGAGACATGATCCTGGACAAGATAACCAGGCAGAAACTAAAGCTGAAACACCAACTTGGGATCAGTGATGTCAGGTCTGGAGATAAGTAGTTGGAGACACCCCATCCTATGTCCAAAAGGTGCAGCCTCATTTAGGGATCCATCCAACAGATTGGCAGTATGCTGAGAGTTTCCGAAAAGTCCATCAATGCATCTGGACTGTGCTCCAATGCATCCAGACCTAAAGTTCTGAAAAATCTCTGTGGTGGCCCATCCATCAGCAGGAGGACCAGGGACAGAACCAGCAAACTGACCTGTGGTTGAGAATCTAAGAAACAAAGCTCTGCTTGGGTCTCCCATGAACCCAATGAGGCCCCCCCATGAGGAGCAAAAATGGAATATTTTACTACACCAAGAGATATGGGTTCTTCTGTTCAGTCTGTGGGTCTATTTGATTCAATGAGTTAAAAAAAAAAAAAACCCACTTGTCAAAGGATTCTAGGAAGCTGGTGTTGCTCAGAAACCTGCCTAACAGGTCTGTCTTCCAACCAGAGACACCGATCTCACCTTTCTCTTCTGATCTCTGCTGGGAAATCAGAGGTTTGAGCTTCGAAAGGTCAGGGATCAGCCCCTGCAACAAGACAGAGCCTGAAGTAGTGAAACGCCAAGGTCATAATAAGGCTGGTTTGGTCTCTATGTGTTTGGACCTAAAAGAAAAGGCTTTCCTGGCAGCTCTGCATTCTTGATATAACTGGGGCTGGATGCAAGTAGCAGATATCCCCTGACAGCTGTTAGCCTGTTCAGGGAATGTGGCTCTGAGAAGACTAGCAGAATCTGCTAGAAAACAGGCAACAATTTCAATCCCATTCATGGCTGTGAGGAGCTATTGGCTGGCAGTCTGCCATCCCATAAAAGAGGAAGTATTACCGGGAGCTCAAGATGCACCGTGCCAGCTTCACCATGACCTGCTCTTTAGGAACCTAGAGTAGAGTTATTCCCAGTGCAATTAAGTACCATGCTATCATCTCCATTTTACAGATGAGTAAATGGAGGCCATGGACATGTGGCTGGATCATCAGCTAGAACATGGTGGCTCTGGTTTCAGATCCAGGAGGGTCAGTCCTGTGATGAGGACAGATTGGCAGCGGGCTCAGAGTTTCCAAGAAGCCCATCAAATGCATCTGGACTGTGCCCCAGTGCAGTCACAATCAAAGCACTGAGGATCTGGCGTCTATGTCAACCTACTCATCAACAAAAGGGTGGAAGTTACATCTGGACAGTTTCCCACTGCAGAGTGTCCAAATGGGACTCGATCACAAAGCTGGCACTGCAGCCATTGAAATAGCTCAGAGCACCTTGTACTGGGCCTGGAAAGCCTGTCTTCTTTCCCATAAGGTCATGCTATTGTTACCATTTGCATTGTGTATTGTAGTGGGAAATGTCACGAAGTACCACACCGGAGATTAAAAAAGACATTTCTTGATCTGAATCATGCCTCTGCCACTTCCCAATATGATGTCGGGCAAATGGGATGATCTCCATGTACTGGGGTTGTGGTGACTTAGCATTCTGAAGCATTCAGATTAGAGAAATGTAGGGAATATGTCACATAATGGAAAACATCCTGGGGGGAGGTCTGAGACAGTGCTCAGTAGCTAACCTCACTCACAGAATCATAGGGAGACATGGGTCAATCACTGGCAAAAGAAAGATTTTAGGTACACTCTACTCCAGTCATATTTTGGTTCCAAGTTCATGTAGGATAGGCTGCAGCTTTTAGAGCTCTTTGGGTTTTGGATACAAGCTCTTAACCCACAGAGGGCTGCAGTGAAGACAACAGGGAACCATGCAAAACTCAAGATGTTTCCCAGCTGGACCTTGTACTATACCTTCCTGATGCTCACTCCTCTCTCTGTCTGAAAAACAGTGGGTTTTTTTTAAAATAATGTACAGCTGGCATTCTATTTGTTCAAATCTTGTTTTAACTTGCCTATTCGGAAATTTTCTTTAATAATTATGCATGACTTCAGTCATAAAGAAGTGATGATAAAAGTCAAAGGTTTGGGTTCACCTAAAGGGTGGTTGCAAAAGTTTCATTTGACCCTTGGCCATCAACCTCGAGTCCAAGGTCTGAACTGCTTCTGCAATGAAGAGGTCACTCTGCAGAAAAGCTAACCCCACTGGACACATATGTGGAACTCTCGAGGTGGGGAGAGCGATGACAGGAGGTCTGCAGTTACAGCTAACCCAAATGTCAGGACCATCACTTGCTCTTCTAGATGCAGCAAGAGAAAGGTGTCGAAGCTCATTTTTTTCCCTGACATCTTTATCAGACCATGGGCTTTTCTGTTGCCTTGGTGCTTGTGACAGCCAGCTTTTTCCAAGTGAGAGCATTGCTCT
Source organism: Typhlomys cinereus (assembly GCA_023101885.1). Classification (NCBI taxonomy): domain Eukaryota; kingdom Metazoa; phylum Chordata; class Mammalia; order Rodentia; family Platacanthomyidae; genus Typhlomys; species Typhlomys cinereus. Next base: position 13,225,096 of record JALPQD010000003.1, read on the forward strand.
CATATTAGCTGTGGACTCTAACTGCACCTTATATTTTATTGATGAGTTACCAGGGGCACGGTGCCCTGCAGAATAACGTCATGTGCCTGCCTGAATTATTGATTGCATATCGGCTGCTCATTTCCATCTACTCCTACTACTCTGCCCCCTCCCCACACACATATACACAGAAGATCAGATTGCCATTCTTTGGATGGGCATTGAGCATCCAAGTCGACTTGGTGAACTTGTCTTTGCTCTTCATAGAACAGACAGAGTGACTTGAGGCAATCTTCTGTTGGCAGAGTGACTTGAGGCAATCTTCTGTTTGGAAATAGCTGTTTCATTCACAGTATCTTCATTGCGCACTGACCCCTCTTTCCTTATTATAATAACAAGGACTAACATTTTAGAGTGTTTTACAGTTTGCAAAGTCCATTGCCAAGTTATATTTTCATAATAACTTGAGAGCACGATTGTTATGTCAATTTTCCAGGCAACTAGAGCTCATAAAAAGCAATAAAAACTAAGCTCCATTTAAGCATAGAGTATCATAGCTGAGAAGAACTTACCGATCATGTGTGGTGTAGAGTCTTAATTTTATGAGACTTTGTGGAAGGCTGGAACCTGATTCATTCCTTGCTGTGCTTGGACAATACTCTGCCTGTCTGACCTCTTTTCCTCTGAATAGTGCAAATAAGAACAGTCCTTTTGCCCTGAATGAAATTGGCTCAGATTCCCAAGAAAACAGAGGGGTGCAGTGTTTACCAGTCCTGCTCCCTCACAATCACCTTTGCTCGGGTACCCAAAGCTTCACACCCACCCTGTCAGAACACAGCACCTAAAATTCAGCACCTATTCAGAGGCACTCAGGATCATGTACACATGCATCTACATGTGTACGCTCACATGCTTACTCCTGCATGCTCACACTCATATACTCTCTCTCATGCACACACACCTTTGCACATACATTCATATGTCACACATTGATTCCCGCACACTGTTTGCACAAAGCACTCATGAATACCTTAGACTTTATGGAAATATTAGAAGGGGCAAATGAGGCCTGTCTATTGAAATGACCTGGAGCCTTCAGACTAAAATGTCAGTCTTCCCCTTCCCCAGACTCATGTCTGCACCTCATGTGTTTTAATCCTGTCTTCTCGGCTCCTTTTCAAGAGAAAGGGAAAATTCCTCTCATTTTCCTATAGCAAATAGTTTAAATCTTCTTGTATTCATCCAACAGTGGCTGAGCACTTCTTTCCTTCCATAGGACTTTGCTTCAAGGACTGTAAAGTGAGGTAAGATTTAAGTAAGATTTGAAAGAGAAGGCTAGAAATGGGGAAGGAAAAGGAGAAGGAGGGAAGGAGGGGGAGAGGGAGGACTAGGAGGAGACAGAGAGACAGAGAGAGAGAGAGAGGAGAAAGAGAGAAGAGAGAGAGAGAGAGGGGGGAGAGAGAGAGAGAACTTTAAAGTACCTGGAACATAGTAGGCTTTCTGTCTCAAATTCCTACAAAAGGCCCCATCCTCACGAAACCTTATCTCAATCCAGTCTTACCCTGCAGCAGCCTTTTCCACCTGTAGCAAAAGCAAGGATGATGTCAGCACCCTCTCCCCATCCCACAGGAGTTAGTAAGTGAGAACAAGAAAAGCAGCAGATATTAAGCTGTTAGCTTTACTATGGGCACAATTTGAAAAGCAGAGCTTGGCTCAGGGGTCAAAAGTATACCCAGGAGGTCTTCAAATTTGAACTTATTCCTCATAAGGTGACACTCCTCTTTTGGGGGGGTGATCCTGCCAAATTTATGTCATAGTGATGACATAGTGGTTTCTCTTTCTGGCTGACGGACCTCACGTGCATGTGTTCTCTGAGCATGTTCAGTCTCTTCTCCCAAACTCACCTCTGAAAAGCTAAGACTCAATGAACACGCCAACATGATCACTTCAGACTCTCGGGGAGGGGGCAGACCTTCCCACAGATGGCAGCTGACTGCCACTTCCTGCCATCATTTTCTTTTCCAGAGCCCACATAGTTCTCTTGCCCTTTTCTAGAAGGATCTTCCTGCCTTGTTTTCACAGACTCACTGGAAAACCCCTCAGGCATCTCTTCCTCTGGGTGGAGCCATAGTGGATGTGCCTGGCACCCAGTTGCTACCGACTCTGTCTGTCCTTGGTACCGGTTCAGGAACAAGACCTGTTGCCTTCAAGGCCAACCCAAGGCTTCACCAGGGAGCCCCAGGAACTATACCTGCACTGCCACCTCCTGGATGGAAAGGGCATTTCTTTCTCCAAGGAAAGGCAAGTGCTTTGCCTTCTTTGAACACTCTGATCCCCTTGAGTAAAAATTAACCAATCTTTCCTGAAGTAATGATAGAGAAGAATTTCATTTATGTCAACAAACCCCTCATTTTAAGCAAAACACAAACAATATGTGGGGGAGTGTGGTCACTGCTCCCTGGTTCCCATTTTCCAACCCTTGTGAGGACAAAGGCCCTAAGAATGCAGGCCACACTGCTAAGAAGCCATCCCACCATCCCTGCATGACAAAGGTGCAGAGGAGATGTCAAGTGGCACCTTGTAGGAACTCAACCTATCTCCATTCAGCATCCTGGACTATAGACATGTCTATCATGGGTCATAAGTTAATTGGGTTTTTCAGTACAACAAATTCTCAAAATCAGTAACCTAAAAATAGAAATTTTACTACCTCACAATTTCCACGAGTCAGAACTGACCGAGGGGCTGAGCTGGCTTGTTCCAGTTCATCGTCCCATGAGGTCACGGTCAAGATCTCAGCTGGGACTGCCATCCGTTCAGATCCACCTGTGCTGCAGGAACCACCTCCGAGATGGCTGTCGCCCATCAGGAGGGCTCGGCTCCTTGCTCAGTTCCCTTCCACATGGACCTAATATGTGACAACTGGTGACCAAGAAGGAAGTCATAGCACCTCTCCAATCACGCCTCCAATCAACCATATCCCAGTCTCTGGAAACAAATCACACCCGTTACACTCAAGCATGAAGGAATTAGGTTCTACTTCTAAGGAAAACACCAGATTTTTAGGCCGCTGTATACCAGAAGGTGGACATCCCACCATAGAGCACTCTACAGCCCTGGGTCATCTGTAGGTATCCTACAGAACTCAAAAGCGTGACATTGTCATATTATATCCCTGTTATTTGGAGTTTTCTATTATTTGCAACAAATTTTATCCAAAATAATACACAAAGTAAGTCAATGAAAATACCTTAAAGCACAAAAAGGGGCATTCTCCTGACCGATACAGTCTCCTAACCGATACGTTCTCCTTATCAATACATCCTGCACTCATCTTCTCTCTACAATGAACCATTTCTTAAGCTTCCATTCTTTAACGGTCAGTGTAGCCCATTTTACTGACTTACTTCATTGCTGTGACAATGTACCTGACAAAAAGCAAAAAATAAATAAATAAAAAGGAAAGATGCTTATTCTGGCTCACAGTTCCAGAGGAGAGATACCATCATGGTGGGACAGACGTGGCAGCTGGTAAGGATGGTGGGGTGCCTCGTGCACACCAAATAACTCTCAGGAAGCAGAGAAAGAGCAGGAATTGGGGCGTTACTACCAAACCTCAAGGCGCACCCCCAGTGTCACACTTCCTTCACCAGGCTCCACTTCCAAAGCATCCCCAGATGGGCACCAAGTGTTCAAACACCTGGGACTGGGCAGACATTTTGCACTCAAGCCACAAAGCTCCCCAAGCCTGTGTTGCCATAGGTACCCGCTCCAGTCTCTTGGCACCTTCCTGGTGCATCTCATGCCTCCCTTCCCTTCCTTCACCTTCTCCTCACAGCAAAAGAGCATCAGCCATTAGCAAGTCTTGTTACGTTCCTGCCATGTGCTACCACTTCCATCCTAACAGTTGGAACAAAGTTGCACAATTTAAATTCTATGAACACCAGTAACCTCTGTAACTGTTCACATTCTGAAGCACAGCTGTGCAGAAACCTGCTTCAGGGTGGGTCATGCTGGCTGGCTTTTGCATTTCTCAGTGCTGGTCTTCCCTGCCTCGTCCTCAGGGGTCCCCAGTGCCTAGCCTCAGCCTGGCAGTGGACACACAATGAGTGAACATGGATCAGATCTCAGAAACTATGATTGAATGCTGGTGGATTATCAACTCAGGGCTTCTGGAAGGCAGGAAAAGAGACAAAAATTTGAATTAATATCTGCACAGCATTTCAAACATTAGAAAATTTTATATTAAAATCTAGAATTCCAATTTATTTTAAAATTTTGGACAATCCCATTTGTGAGGACAGAGGTGGAGGCAGGATAGCAAGATGGAGAGGATTCTGGGGACAGGAAGGAAAGGGAGCACATCACTTTGGAGCATGACTGGAGCCTCTCATGAGCTGAGAAGTGAGCACTCCATGGCAGCCAGCACTGAAGTGCTAAGGATGCTGACGTGGAACGTCTCCTTCTCATGTAGGTACTTTATATCACAATAGCAACAAGCCAGGCTGAAGCCTTAAAAGTGTATGTGATGGGACCCCATGCTCCTCCCAGACATTGTCTGGAGATCTCAAATTAGGATGCTAACTTTATTCCTAATAAACATACATTACCTTCCTGTCTCTCTGCAAGCTAGACTTTAACCTATAATTTGCAACCCTGTTAGGTGTCCCTCAGGAAACACCCAATGACATCATTTAGTTCTATATTCATCCTTTGAAGACAGTAGATTTAAACCAAAATTCTACATAGCAACTATCATGAAGACAATGAAGTAAGCCTCTGCCTTGAGAAGCTCATCTGCATTCTCTGGGGTGTGTCTTCCTCTTCTCCCTCTAGGTCTATTAACCCTGATGTTTACAATCTAAAGTAAACTATGTTTTGGGGGGGGCTGCTAGAGAGATGGCTCAGGAGTTAAGACTCTGCCTCCCAAGCAGAAGGTTCTGAATCCAGTCCCACATAAAAACACCAGGTGCTGCATACCTGACATACCAACATGCTCCCATAGAGTATGGGAACTTAAGACAGATAAGAGCGTACAGTGGACTAAAGCTGGATAAGTGAAGGGAAATGCCCCTATCAGTGGGGTGGCCCAAAGAGAGGCAACTTGGTATGTCACAAGAGGCCAGAACTACCACAGGAATAGACAAGCCATAGAAAAGGCCAGGCAGGAAGGTGGAAGGGAGTGGGGTGGATTGATGAAGCAAAGGAAGGGGAATGAGAGGGAAGCAGTGATAAGTACTCAATATGTTTGTAAAACTAGAAAAAATAAAATAATAATAAAAAATCTCAATTAAAATATGTTGGGGAGGGCACTGGAGAGATGGTTCAGGGGATAAGACTCTGCCTCATAAGTAGAAGGTCCTGAGTTCAGATCCCAGGTCCCATGTAAAAACGCCAGGGGAAAACAGCAGTTGCGGCCTGAACTTTTGACCCTGGTGGGCAGAGCCTGGAAAACTCCAGAGCAAAGCAAAAAGAGGTGAAAGAAACGCAAGATGATTCCTGAAGTGACCCTTGGTCCTTCACAGGGGCACACGGTGCCCTCTGATACACACACATACACACCACTACCACCACCACCACCGCGACCACACAAAATAAAGTTTAAAATAAAATGTTTTTGAAATCCCAACTCTGCAATGTTTTTGAAATCCCAACTCTGCTTCATTCTAACTAGTCCTAACGTTCTTTACTGCCTTGAAGCCACAAATTGCAGTTTGAATTAAGTGAAGATCCCTAAAAGATTAGAGGAACTCTTCAGACCTCTGTGGGAACAGAGCAAAGCTAGTCCACCGACCTATCACCCTTAGCCAACCCAGAGAATGTTGTATTAAGTGAAAAAAGTCAAAGACAGACCAACCTATCGCCCTTAGCCAACCCAGAGAACGTTGTATAAGTGAAAAAAGTCAAAGACAGAAAGATTTGCCATACGATCTCATATATGGAATCTAAGAAAAGTTTAAATTTATAGAAGCCAAGAGCAAGTGGAATCATGGCTCCCAAGGGCTGGGGGACGAGGATGGCAGGGAGACATTGGACAGAAAATACAAAATTTCAGATAAGCCAGAGGTAAGATCAGGATACTATTCTATCTTATGTAACTTTTATTACTATAGTTAATAATGTGCTGAATACTTGAAAATCTTTAAGAAGGTAGGGTTTTTTCAAGTGTTCTCACAACTACACAAAAGTAGTTTAGAAGGTCATCCAATTAGCTAGCTAGCTTCATTCAGTCATCCCACAATATGTGCCTCTTTCCAAAAACAGAAACATGACACATAAACAAAATTTTTATCTGTCAATGAAAATAAAATAAAACATTTGGACGAGCCAGCAATGGAGTCTGCCTGTCCACATGGCTGAGATTGGCTTAGGACTAGAAGACTCTCTCCTCTTGAAGGAAAAATGAGCTCAGAGTGAACCGGAGCTCACTCTTAGCCAATTCAATTCGATAATTCTGTCTCTGGCACCTCCCTGATGACTTCGGGTTTTATACCCTAACACAGAACATTCATTCTAGCTCCTGAACAATCAGAAGAGAAGTCAGGTAGACTGGGAAATCCTGGCCATCTCTGGAAGGACAACACCCAAGACATAAGCAGCAAGATGCTCGAAGTCACTGCCAGGAAGGAAGGAGAGAGGGAAAGAGTGGGCACGGGGAGCTTGGAGTCACTTCCTGGATGAGTGACATGAGGCAAGGGGACCGAATAACTCAGTCTCTGTGTCCTCGCCCATTGGGATGAGTATTTTACACAGAATTTTGTGAAGCTATGTCAAGAGCAAATCCTGCAAACACAGTTGGCTGTGCCCTGGCACAGGGCAAAGGTTCAGTGAACAGGAGTTCATGTGCCCATCCCTCACTGTGCAATGCTTCTTGGAAAAGATTAATCCCTTCACCACAACCTAGACCCTCAGGCAGAGGGGACCTTCAAAAGCACCCAGCAAAGGTCTGTGTTGGAGGAAAAGAGGCCCCCAGCTGACTGTTGATTAATTGGATTAATATCTCTCTCAAGCTTCCGCTCTCTCATTTTGTGTAACTATAAAACCACAGCTCCCAGGATCACCAGGCAGCATTGCAGACGCACCGCAGTGGCTCACTGATTGAGCTCTAGTACTTCTGACCTTTCCCATCGGAGAATCTTTGCAGCAATAATTAAACGGACTAGGGGCGCTGATTCAGTGTGGCAGCAACCCAGGTCTCTGGCAAGCTAAGCAGCCGCAGGCAGTAGGAAGATTGTGAATCCCCGCCTGGCCTACTGTGCTCTTTCCGTCCCATGATAGCAACAGGGAGGGTGCAGGCACAGCCGCACACTTCCTCAGTCTCTGATCTTCCTTTCGTCTCCGTCCTGAGTAAAGGGTCCACCTTAGCATCTTCTCAAATGAAAGGCAGCAACACTACCCACCAAACAGGCTGGCTTCATGTCACAGTCCACTCCCTCCTTGGTTTCCTCACACACCCAAGCCCAGGAGAAAAACGAGCCATGTTAGCACACGTCTGCCGCCAGCCAAGCACAGCAATGGTCCTGCGTGCAACGGACTCGCCTGATTCCTACACAACACAGGTGGGGAGAGCGTTAGCCTTGTCTGCCAGAGGACGAGAAGTCTGAGGATGACAGGAGAGAGGGTTGCCAGAGTTGTAATGGAAAAGCTGCTTGTACCACCTCTGTGGAGAAAGCTGCCCCTGGAGACACAAGGACCTGGGAGACCTCCATGTGGAAGCCAAGGAGGGAGACCCTCACATCAGAGCAGCTCCTCTTCCTCTTCAGCCTTCCAGCTCTTACATAACACTTGTCTCCCAAAGACAGCTTCTACACACTAGTTTATTTCCTCACTGGAGAGAGTGAGAGCCATTAGCTCAAAAATTCACTCATTCTAGATTCAAACTTTCTCATACTCAGATGTCTTTTTTAAAAAGTTATGCAAGCAGATTGGAGCTATTTAGGGCTGGCCTTGCATTACCCACCAAACCATGCCCAGCCTCTGCTGATCCCAAGGACAATGAGCCTTGTAGTGATAAGGTCCCAAGCCAGTTCTGCCTGAGGAGCTCTCGGCACAAGTGACTCTTACATGGGTTGCTGAGTAATGACCTAGGTATTTCCATCACTATGGCCCCTAGTCCATGCCACAAAGCTTGGATGTGTTTCTGATTCCTCACAGTCCTGGATTCTTCCTCAATCAGACTCAAAATTCCTCTGACAATCTACACCTTGGAAAACTGAAGCTCAGAGCTATGTGAGAAGGGGATTCTGGGAAATGCAACCCTGGCTTCTCTCTGATACAGAGGAGACCCAGAGGAGAGTGACCAGGGCTAGCACAATGAGGACAGACAAACACCACGCCAGAGGTCTCCTCACCTGTCACCCTCTCCCCCAGGAGTGCTTCCACACTTTCCCTTTGCTCTCTGCAATGTCCCCACCTGCTGAGGATAAATGCCATTACGGCCTGAATTAATAAGCTAGAATCAATGCCCAAGCATTTGCTAGGATAAAAAGAATCTATATCTATTCTAGAGAATTGACTGAAAAACCCAGTTGTGTTGACATCTATCCACCATTCATTATTTTTAAGCTTTATTTAGTATGTGTGTGTGTGTGCATGCACGCACAGATATGTATCAGAGGGCACTGTGTATCCCTGTGGAGGACCAAGGTTGACTTCAGGAATCATCCTGAAGTGCTTCTACCTCCATTTTGCTTGGCTCTGGGATTTCTTGGGATCCACCCACCAGAACCTGAAAGTGCAGGTCACTCCCATCCATTTCCCACCTGGCAATTTTCCACCTTGCAATTTTCCATGGGACCTGGGATCCAAACTCAGGACCTTCTGCTTGTGAAGCAGAGTCTTAATCCCTCAACCATCTCTTCAGCTTTCCAGCCATCGATTTTAATAATAGTTCATTGCAGCCTCTAGTTAGCAAATCAAGAACTCCAGCAGACACTGTGGATGAACTTCAGTCATGACAGAGGTGGAGAAGCACCAATATCATGTGGACAAGACCATCCTTTCCTGAGAAGGTAAGTCTCCCATTGGGATATAAAGACTCTGTCTGCCTTCTGTTGTTACCAGCTTCCAATGTCGCCCATGGCATAGAGACAAATGCCTTGTCCTGGTTGCAGAAGATCCCATGGTCTGACCCACATCAGTTTTTCCTCCATGATGCCTAGCTTTAAACAGAGCCCCATTTCTCAGTGGTGGGCCACAGTGGTATGAGTCATGAGCTAGTGAAAAGGAAGATTTAATGTTGTTGAGACTTTGTTTTTATTTCTCGTCTTAATTTTTTCACTGTGATAGTTAGTCCTGGGTGTCAGCTTGACACACCTGGCATTACCTAAGATCAACTGAGACCACCTGAAGAGATTATCTAGATCAATACATTTACAATACAAAGACCAGTCCTAGATCCCATTGGAACTTCCCTTGATCTCATTGGAACCTTCCCGTAGTGGACCAGATAAAAGGAGCCACAGAACAAAAGATTGGGAAGAAGAAGAGAGACTCTCCAGGAATCCTCCAGGCTTCAGCCATCACCCACTAGCCTACTACATGTTTGCAGTGATGTAGCCTGCCTCCAGCCATGTTGCCTCCACCATGAAAGACTGCTTCTCCCCTCTGGAACAGTAAGATGAATAAATTTCCTTTCCTCCCTTAACTTATTTGACTTTGGGTGTTCTCTCACAGCAATAGTTAAGAGTAATGGTTACAATGACCATACTTATTTATTAGGTACAGTAAATTTCAGTACATGTGTCATAATGTGTACGAGCAAATCAGTGAAATTAGCATTTCTAAATTCCCACCAACTTCCTTCTCCAACCTACTCTCTTCCATCTATTCATAATGTGTATGAGCTGAATAGAACTGAAGGACAACATAGGAAGTAAAATAAATCAGATACAGAAAGACAAAAACCTCATACTCTCTATATGAAAAAGAAGCTCGTTATATGCAATCATCTAAAACCCTACCTAACACCATTAATCTTGATTCTTACTCCACATAAAACCTTGTTGTTTGCTAAGAAAAAGTCTGTTGAACTCTGTTCTAGCATATGTTACAAAGACATCTGACAGAAACAAAAAGAAGGAAGAGGTTTATTTGACGAATGGATGAACCAACAAATAAAACCCAGAGGAGAGATGTACATTAGCAGGACCAGATCAAGTTGCTCAGCAGATACAACCACACTTCCTGAACAAGCCTTAGAGCTTGTTGCTATCTACTTAGTAGTATCCCTCCATGCCCCTAGAGAAACAAAATCTACTTTCTCCAGCAAGCCCAGACATCACATCATGGCATCAGTGAGCCAATGAATGGATCTCTTGTCACTGTTACCTCCTGTACTGAGTCATCCTTTGCTCTTCCTTGTCTGTCTTCAAAGAAACCTAACTAAATTTTAGCCAAGGAGGAGGAAGAGACAAAGTGAGAGACAATAAGGAGGAAAATGAGAAGGAAGAAAGGAAGAGGAGGAGGAGGAAAAGACGGAGAATGAGGAAGGGAGGAGGAGAAACAGAAGGAGAAGGAGAAAACAGAGAAAGAGGAGAGAGGATGATAAGGAGGACCAGGGAGAGGGAGAGAATGAGGAGGAGGAAGAGGAAGTAGCGGCCACATGGACAAGTGCTACTTTATGGGGCCCCCAGTACACCCACCAGTAGTAAAAGCTGAATCTCCACGGCAGCTTCAGTTTTGTTAAGCCTCCTCTGGCTCAGTGGAATCCCTGGGTGAGAGCACGCCAGGCCTTGGCTGGAGGGGAGGAAGGCAGACCTGTGGTGTGGAGACCCCACAACCCACCCACCCATCCATTGTCCAGACAACATCTTGAACCCTTGGCAATGCAGCCCCTCCTCCTTCCTTATGGAGAGAAGTCTGAGAGCATTAGAGATCCCCACTACCAACTGCAGCCTTCCGGCAGCTAACAGCCCAGCAAGTTATCAGAGGTGGCAGCAGGGAGGGCAGAGCTGACTCCAAAAGGAGCCAAACCACCACCCTACCCTGGGCAAGGCTCCCCAAGAACTGCTGGCCAGAAGATCCCCTGAGACAAAACGAAGAGATTCCATCTGCCACGCTGCAATGACTCAGACGTGTATTAATCTCTCCGCAGACACAGAGAAAGACAAGAGGGACTAGCAGAGAGGCTGTAGCTCACTTTGGCGTTGAACTCATAAAAACTAAAAATCTGAAAATTGCTATCAACAGGAATTGGGAGACTGCCTTAGTTTCTCTTATTAATGTCATAAAAAAAATACCCGCACTAAAACAACTTAAGGGGCTGGAGAGATGGCTCAGCAGGTATAGTCCTTGCCTTGCAAGCAAAACAAGCTGAGTTCAGATCCCCAGATCCCATGTAAAAATACCAGTGCACATGGCAGCAGTCCCTACGTCTGGCCCTGGGTGACGGTGTCTGAGAACCTCCAGAGCAAAACCAAAGGAAGTAGAGCAATTCAAGATGACTCTGGATGTCTCCCTTGTGCCTCTGCAGGCACACACACATACACACTCAAGTACCCTCTGATGAACACAACACACACACACACACACACACACACACACACACACACACACACAAGCATACTTATATGCACAAAAAAAAGCAATTTAAGGAAGAAAGCATCTTTTTAACTCACAATTGAAGTTGCAATTGATCATAGCGGGAAGTCAAGGCAAGAGGAACTGGAAGCGGCTGGTCATATGGCATCCACCTCTGAAAAGCTTGGAACACACACACACAGCTTGCTTTCTGTTTTCATTTGGCCCAGGACTCCAGGTCCTAGGATTGGTGCTGCCCACTTACAGACTGGGTCTTTTCACAGCAAATAATCAAGACAATCCCTCCCAGGCTAACCTTAATCTTCTAGAGAAGCCCTCCAGGTGTGTCTGAAACCTGCCCTCCCAGGTGGCAGGTGGAGAGCATTTGCCTTCGCAGACACAGATTCCAAAGCTGTGTGATCCTGTCAGTTTTGACCTTTGTATCACATCAGTGTCTGTGGACATTGTGAGACGCTGGAGTGATATGTAACTGAGAGAAGGGCTGCCGGCTGACTCTACGGTTCACTCTCAAACCACTGGGACTAAACAAGACAGGTGTGGTTCTTGCTTTGCCAACTATGCACACACCTGGGGAGTAAAACAGTGAACAGATTCCCCAAATAAAAATGTAATCCATGCAGCACAAAGGTCACCGGTGAAGACTGTTAAGTGGGATGTGGAGTGGGTGTGCTCGATATTCAGTCCTTGTCCAAGCACTTGTGTGGACACCAGATCTTATAGCACCTGTAGAGATACATCGGGAAGCCTGGCTGGCCCTGTTCCACATATCGTAGGCTGGAAGGCCACAGACACACCAAAGGAACTTACGGAATAAAGAATGCTGACCAGGGTGAAGTGTGCAAGAAAGTGGAGGCCACCTTAATGAAAGAAGGCCTCTCTGAAGAAGGCATATTTGTGCTGGAACCTAAAGGAACAAGATGGTAACACCTGACTCAAGAGAGCTAATGTCGTAAGGGCTCCTAATCAATTGCTATATAGACACATGATGATACATTTAGGAAGCCCTAATCCCAACATTTTTACCATGCTCCATCCCGACTCTTCATCCCTGCCCCAAGGCCATAGAGGGGACATTTCAGACCCAAGACTGAAGGACAGGCTTTTCCTTATGAAGCTTTCACAACATCTGCTGCATGAAATCGAGAGCATGAAGCATGGCGGGGAGCATGCCATCCCTTCACACCTGAGCAGTGTGGGAACATTTCAAAATGGATTAGTGGTTAGACTCCTCCCAGGATGGCAGGCAGGGAGGCTCAGGGCATCAGTGAAAGCTTTCCATTTCCAAATGCAAGTGCCCTAAGGTCCTGGCTTTGTTGAGAGCCTTAGTAGGTCTTGAAAGTCCTTATTGGGACACACTTTCCTTTGCTGCCATCTTGTGTCTAAACTTGGGAACAACAGTCTTGAGTAACTGACCTCAGAGGCGGAGAGCGCTGTTCTGGGTCCTGGTGCTGGAGACCAGAATTCACAGAAGCCCTGCGGTCCTGGAGTTTATGCTGGAGTTGGTGGTCTGCAGTCAGCTGTGCAAAGGCTGAGTCATTCTCATGTGGTACAACTGCTGGCCGATTTTAAGTAGGTAAAATATGTTCCCAGAACACACATTTTATTATACTAATGAAAAAGTACTTCTTGAACTAAAACCTCCCTCTTGTCATCCCACGTCTGTCAGGAGGTCAGAACGGTGTCTCTTCATGGTACGTGACAGTCGGACAAAGCTCAAGAAAGCAGCAGGGTGATAGAAGAAAGAGTCCTAGACTGGACAGCAGGTCAAGTCTTGGCCTTCTTGCTCTCTGTGTGGCCTTAAGCAGGGCACTGAGTGTCTCTGAGCATAAGTGACCTCTATTCTATATGCCACAGTGCCAGCATTTGCTGAACACATAGCATGAGTACTCTGAAGCATCCTCAGAGTTGAGGGCCACACACTAGTTGAGTCTTTATTCCACTCTAGCCCCCCATGCCATGATGGGAGAGTCTCAGGCCTCTTCCACCTAACTGCCCCCATGTTCTCAAGTCCTTCTGTATAAGCAAGCGGTCTCCATAGTTAGTCCCCTTCTCACCTCCTGCTCCAGCCAGCAACCTGGAGAAAACAACAGTACAAGTCCACCACATGGGAACTCCTGTTACCAGCTCCCCAAATTCCCCCCACCTCTCTGCTGCTGCTGCTACTGCTGCTGCTACTGCTGCTGCTGCTGCTGCTGCTGCTGCTGCTGCTGCTGCTGCTGCTGGGTCCTAAGCCACCCACCTTGCTTACATCCACCCCATCTACTTCTGGGGGAGTTGGAGTTGTCCACCTTGTCAGTTATCCCTGTGGGGATGGTGTGGCCACTTCCCTCAGCCTTGATGTTGGTATGAGCTCCATGCCACGCTGGACCAAGACTGTAACTGAGAATCATAAAAAAGAATAAAACACCTTGTTCCTCTAAGCTGTATGGTCATATGCTTATCAGCAACATGCGGGTGAACTGCAGTGACTTTCCACTTCTCTTCCAGTTTTATTCTCAATGCATATTGATGCAATAACAACAACAAAATGGCCCAAACAACAAAGCAAAGGAGATTTAATTCCAGCTGGTGGTACCAGGTGCAGTCCACCATGGCAGAGGGGTCAGAGCAGTAGGAGCCAAGGGGACTGGTCGCATCCCATTCACAGCAAGAGCAGAGGCCGAGAACCTGTGTGTGCTGGGTTGCTTGCTTTCCTGTGCTCAGCCAGCTCTCTCCAGCTTCATCCGCCTGCTCAGGGAATAGCCCCACTCACAGTGGACTCCTCCCACCTATGCCAATCGTGCAGTCAAGACAATCCTCGAAAGCATGCCCAACTTTTACCTTAGAGTATGTCTAAGTGTGCCCGGAGACCTATTTCCTAGGAGTCAGATTGGCAATACTAACCATCACACGCCCTAAGTGTAAAGATTTTCAGAAAAAAAATTCTCTTCCACAGCTCAATGAACACACACCAAAAAAAAATCCACAGAATCATTTGCTTTAGAAAAGTAAATTCCATGCTATGTAAATAACTCCAGTAAAGATAGATATTAAAAAATAAATGCTTATCAATTCAGATATGGTGGTGCACATCTGCAATCCCCAGCATTCAGGAAGCTAAAGCAGGAGGATGCAATTTCAAGGCCTGATTGGTCTCCATAGCAAGATATTTTCTAAGTAAATAACTCAGAGATAGAAAAGTAAATGCCTCCCAATTTCTTATCTTCCTGTGCTCAATTTTTAGAGCCCTAAAAACCTTTCTTTATTATTTTACCCAATTATGCTCTAGTTTCAGGTCAAGAGCATTCACCTTCGTCTTCCAGGCAGCATAACTAGAAACCTCATGTGGTAGACAAGCACGCTACCCCTAAAAAACAAAGTCTTTTAATATATACAAAATTGTAAATTATCTGTAGCTTCCTCTGTTAACTGTGATATGTGCCTTGTGTTCCTATGTTCATGTGCATACGCATGTGACTGTATGTGCTGTGTGTGACCTGTGTGTGTACATGTATGTATATGTGCATGTATGTATGCCTATGTGCATGAGTGTGATTATGTGTGCATACTTAGGTATGGATATGTGTGCTTGTGCTTGCAAGTGTGTGTGTTTTTATGCATGTGCCTATGTATGCATGCCTGTGTGTGTCCTGTGTGCATGTGGTGCATATCTGTGTGACTATGTATGTAACTCTGTGTCTGTGCATGTGCATGCATGTGCATGGCTGTGTGTGCATGTGTGTATGTTTGTGTGTGTGTGTTCTTGCTTTAGTTGCTAGTTGTCAACCCTGTAGTTTGTTTCCCAGCATCAGTCAATTCTAGTATGTCCATGTAAAGTCCAGAATGTAAATAAAAGCAGGATAGAGGCAGAAAGCACTAAAGCTGCAGCCAGCATCTGCTTGCGAACAGCATCCAAGAGACACAAAGGGGGGTGAGAGCTCTGCTCACGGTCCTCTGTGGGGTTTGCTTTGTACTTCTCTCCTCTCAAACCCTCATTGTGGCTGTTGGAACTGGGTCACTGTATGCAAGTCTCATCACTCATTCATTCATTTTACAAGTATATATTGACTCTGTGAAAACTTTTAATAATACAAAGAAGGGAAAAAAAGAGAGAATCTCCCCAAACCTACACATTAACAGGAAAGGCATATAATTACAATAAAATGAGATACCTCCTACAGTGAGAGAAATACAAGATGTTAAGCAATTTTCTTTAAACGAATTGGAAAAAAAAACAGCTTTAAGCTCTTCCAAGCTCTGGCTAGCCCTAGATATTTAAAGCCAAGATTAGTCATCCTCCCTTATTTGCATGGAGCATTTATGTAATCGCAGTGTGCTAGCAGATCTCTTGATGCTGGAATCTCACAAGCACTGAGAGGCTTTGAGCAGGTCCCTGGGAGACCAGGAACCCCAGGCAATGTGTCTGTCAAGCTCTACAACTCACCAAGTCTGATCCCAAGAGGGCAATACTCCAGGTCGGGGGGCACAGATTAACTGGCACATTTTTCTCCTGCTTAGGTTTCAACCACATGCAGGACATGGGATGTTTTACAGAGTGCAGTAAAGGGGAGAGCTCCCCTGTCCCAGAGTCTTTGAGCAGTGCTGCCACGTGGAGGGAAATTTGTTCTCTGTGAACTGCGACAGTGAATGCACAACACACAGCTGAGTCCACCTGGGGCACACTGTCTCGGGACAATACAAAGTCAGGAAAGTCCCCCAAGACTCTGAAAAGCAAACTGAGTTCTATCATGAGTCTTCTTACCAAACCCAAAAGATGGTAATGAACAGGAAGGGGAAGAAGCTGGAAGGGAAATCCAGGGGCCAGGACTCTTCTTGGTCACAATAACATACTGGCTGGTTTCAAAAGCCTGGTGACTTTGTGGACTTATAAGCTGAGCATTATGTTATTTTACTTTTGTGATGATTTTAAAAATGTTTGCTCATGAACACTTTCAGTATGTAGAACATCTGAATACCTTAGGTAGATTCAATCAGACACATTAGGTATTGTGGCCCTAAATTCTCTTAAATCTTAAAACCACAACCACAGCACAATGAACACAAGGAAATTTAACATGGATTAAATAAATTGTCTAAAAGCAACAGGAATGCTTTAGAAATGATAGTTTTTTCTGTTTGATTCTACTTTTGTTGTATCCAAAAGTAAATTAAGTGTCTCATACTTCCCTTAGTTTTTATAAATGTGCATTTTATTATCATAATTAAGAAAGAAATCAAGAGAGCCTGTCCCTTTCACACTATCCTGCTTGAAGGAATGTATGAATTTTCTATTTGCTTGAGACAGCTGTGGTTACACAGGAGTGTATGGTCCACTGTGCTCGGTTTAGACAGATGCCCTCAAATGCTAATTGGGCACAACCAGCAACTTTAATAAAATGCCAGGGACGACATACAGAATTCACAGCCTATTATTTACATTTGGGTGTCTTCAGGCAGCTAATCACTCTTGTGCCTCAATTTGGACCAGCACAGCACTTACCTCATAAGGCTATAACAAAGCTTAAAGAGGGCATATATTCAACTGGGTCATACCACTTCAAAGATATTAGTTATGAATAACAATAATGTAATCTCGGTTCTCATCAAGGAAAGACCAGGAACATCTGAATATCTTAAGCTAGATTAAAAAAGACATGTCAACAATCTTAGTCCATTTGGACTTTTATGACAAGAGTCTGTAATACGAATAGCTAATAATAATCACTTGCGTCCCACAGTCCTGGAGGCCGAGAAACCTAGGATCCAGGTGCTAGCAGATGTTTCCTGGTTCACAGAGGGCATCTTCTCACTGTATCTACACAGGGAGACAGAGACAAGGCAGCTCTCTGGAGATTTGAATGTTCTTGTTTTCTTTTATTATGAGGACTCTAATCTGACTCTGAGAGGTATAAGAATAGGCCAACAGACACAACACACCCTCATGGCTTATACCCCCCAAAGAAGCCTTGGAGCACTGACTGTGAAGGGTTCAGAAGCATGAAAGAGGATGGGTGGGTGGGCGTTCTGCAGCTTGCTGCACCTTCCATCTTGCTTCTTGCCTCTGCACAGAGGTTTATTTCATTAATGAGGCAGAAAGTAGAGAACAAGGTGAGCTAAGAGTCCTAGTATGGAACCCTGGTTCTTCAGCTCATTCCACAGGACTTGAGCGATCCTGTCACCTCTTTGGCCCTCAGTTTTCTTAATCGAAAACAGATCATTGTCCAGGGCTCACGCTTCTCACCCTGACATTCTCTAATCCTGCAGGATGCATTGAAACCAACGGTCCCATCTGAGTTCTGACTCTGGCAACCACACCAGCTACAAGCCCAACAAAATACAGCTTGGGGTGAAGAAAATGAACAGCAGGTAATGTTAATACAACAGAAAATTATTTTGTTATTAAACTTACAAGTCCACAACTCTTCCATCACAACTGACGAAGTATTAATCAAGCTCTGTGGCTAGTCAACAGCATCCATGCATCAAATGAACTAAAAGCATACCAGCTCCCTTAGGGAAGAATATGTTGTTTCCTGTGTTGAAAATACATTTGGACAATTTTAAACCATCAACTCTACCATTAAGTTATCTGTTATTGTCCACTTGAAGATGTTAGCAGAAAAATTTGTAAGAACCACCCCACAGAGAGAACAAATGGCTTCAATCAATTCCACCTACTTCATATTACAGTATTATCTCAGCAGTTGCCTGTGATAGAGAAATTATTTAAGATAACAAATGTTTACTAAGTGCTTGCATTTTGACAATTACAATTTTATTTTTTCATCATTTAATCCACTTTTATTTTTCATATATTTAGTTTTTGATTTGTTCAATCCTGTGTTTATCTATTTTTTTCTTAAGCATAAAAGCTCAAAAGGTACCCCTGTCCTCTCCTCCCCTCTCCCCTCCCATCATCCACCATTGCACTCCCTTCCCTTCCCCCCTTCCTTTCACCCCCCTCTCTCCCTTCCCCTCTCCAGGTACCTCCCTCTTCCTCCCTCCCATCCTCTGGAGCATTCTTTTATGTGAATGCCAAACCTTCTTCTGAGTCCTCCACCGTAATGAGGGTTCAGGACTCTGGCATAGCCCAGAGCCCCTTCTTGAGCTCCCCATTAGTATGGGAACTCTATTATGACTATTAATCCCTTGCCTCTAAGGATCCTACTGCCTGGAGCTTTCTTCCCTGTGATCATGCTAGACTTTGGGGGGTTGTTGACATATCAGCCATTGTGCAGATCAGGCAAAGTCCAGACCTGGCTGTTGCAGCCCTAACTTGTGTGGAGTATCTTGCATATCATTAGGCCTCCTTATCTTTAGGCTCTTACAATCTTGCTGCTTCCTCTTCCACAAGGTTCCTTGAGCTTTAGGGGAGAGATTTGGCTTGTCTGGTTCCAGGTGAATAATGTAGAGTCTTTGGTATTCTGAATTAGGTTTCTTGTTGTTTTCAGTTTTGTTTTTCCTACACTGCCCTTGGCTGCATCCCGATTGGTATCAAAGACTATCTCCGAACCAAATAAAAGACTGTTTAACTAAAGATCTTAATATAAGAGGTGATTCAAAGGTAGATAGAACAGGAGTAGGACACAGCATGGGGGGTCAGTGTCCTACTTGCCAGATGGTTACTATCTATCTGCCAGTCCCTCTACCCTCCCTGATTAGTGAGAACAAATCTGTTCAGTTGCAAGTGACTAGGAAGGGAAGTGAGAGTGAGCTGCACCAGATGACTTGCTACTTACACGCAATACTTGACCTTGGCCTATTTTCTCTACTGAAGTGTGATTCCCCTATCTCCTTTCTTTTGAAGTCCTCCTTCCCCTTCCTTCCTATTTATAATCCTTTGTGATTACAGTGGGTATTCCAGAGACTTACCTTTGAATATTTCATTAAGTGAGTTTGGAACTAGGATCCACTTATTAGGGAGTACACATGGTGTCTAATTTTATGTGTCTGGGATACTTCACTCAATATAATTTTTTCTATTTCATCCATTTCCCAGCAAGTTTCATTAATTCATCTTTTTTGATGGCTGAGTAGTATTCCATTGTATAAATGTACCTCATTTTCATTTTCCATTCATCAAGTATTGGGCATTTGGGTTGATTTCATGCTTTTGCTATTGTTAATAGTGCTGCTATGAACATGGGTCACCATAGTGAATTTTGCTTTATGGGGGATTATCCCCAGAAGTCATATAGCATTTCATATGGCATTTCATGCTTTAACTTTTTTAGAAATCGCCATACTAATCACCAGAGTGGTTGTATAAACCTGCATTCCCACCAGCAATGTAGGAGAGTTCCCTTCTCTCCACAACCTCTCCAGCATTTGGTATTGTTTGTATTGTGGATGTTTGCCATCCTGATCAGGGTGAGATGATATCTCAGAGTAATTTTGATTTGCAGTTCCCTGAGGGCTAGGGATGTGGAGCATTTTTTAAGATATTTGTTAGACATTTCGATTTCATCCTTGGAAAAGTTTCTTTGAGTTCCAAGGCCCATTTTCTAATTGGGCTATTTTTTGCCTTGGTGTTTACTTTTTTGAGTTCCAAGTTTTTAGAGCTCTATCAGATATGTGGTTAGGAAGATTTCTCCCATTCCATGGGTTGCTCTTTTTACTAGGTTTACAATCTCTTTATCTGAACAGAAGCTCTTTAATTTCATAAGGTCCCATTTGTTGAGTGTTGGTTCTAGTGCCTGTTCTATTGGATTTCTGTTTAGGAACTTTTGGCCTAGCCCAGTCTGCTTGTGAGAGTTCCCTACAGTTTCAACTAGGGTTTTTATAGTCTTGGCTTAATATTAAGGTCCTTGATCTATTCAAAATTAATTTTTGTGCATGGTGACAAGTACCGGTCCAGTTTTAATCTTCTGCATGTGGATGTCCAGTTTTGCCAGCACCATTTGTTGAAGATGCTGTTCTTTTTCCATTGAATTTTTTAGGTCCCTTTGTCAAAAATCAAATGGCGGTAATTGTGTGGACTTATATCTGGGTCTTCAACCCTTATCCATTGATCTATGTGCCTATTTTGCAGCCAGTACCAGTACAGATTCATTGTATAGATTAAGGTTTGGTATGGTGATACCTCCAACAGTGTTTTTGTTACTCAGGATTGTTTTTGCTATCCTGGATTTTTTGTGCTTCCATATGAATTTTCAGATTGTTTGGTCAATTTCTTTAAAGAGTTGCTTCAGGATTTTGATTGATATAATGTTGAATCTGTATGTTGCTTTTGGTAGGATGGTCACTTTTATGATGTTGATTCTGCTGATCCAGGAGCATGAGACATCTTTCTCTGCCTTCTGCTACCTTCTGTAATTTCTTCCTTTAGGGTTTTAAAGTTTTCATTATAAAGGTCTCTCACTTCTTTGGTTAGATTTATACCAAGGTATTTCAATTTTTTAAGGGCTATAGTAATTGGGATTGTTGTTCTTAGGACTTTTCCATTTTTTTTTCATCCTTGGCATATAGGAAGGCCACTGGCTTTTGCATGTTTATTTTGCAACCTGCCACTCTGCTGAACTTATGTATTAGTTCCAGGAGTTTCCTGGTGGTGTTTTTAGGATCCCTCAGGTATACAATCATGTCATCTGCAAATAGAGATAACTTGACTTCTTCCTTGCTGATATGAATCCCTTTTATCTCCCTCTCTTGTCTTATGGCTCTATCTAAGACTTCAAGTACAATATTGAACAGAAGTCGTGAGAGTGGACAGCCTTGTGTAGTTCCTAATCGAAGTGGGAATGCTTCAAGTTTTTCCCCATTTAGTATAATTCTTGCTGTTGGTTTATTGTACATAGCTTTTATTATGTTGATATAAGTTCTTTCCATTCCAACTGTCTTTAGGGTTTTGATCATGAAAGGATGTTGGATATTGTCAAAAGCTTTTTCTGCATCTATAAAGAGTATCATGTGGTCTTAAATTTTGGATTGGTTTATAGGATGGATTACATTTATTGATTTGTGTATGTTGAACCAACCTTGTGTGCCTGAGATAAAGCCTAGTTGATAACAGTGATAAGTTTTTTAATCCGATTTGCTAAGATTTTGTTGAGAATCTTTGCATCATGTTCATCAAAGAGATTGGCCTATGGTTTTTTTTAAGTGTATCTTTATTAGGTTTTGGGATTAGTATGATATTAGCTTCATAGAAAGAATTTGGAAGTGGTCCTTCCTTCTCTATTTTATGGGATAGTTTAAGGGTAGTGGCGTTAGTTGTTCTTTAAATGTCTGGTAGAATTCTGTGCTGAAACCATCAGGTCCCAGGACATTTTTGGGTTGGAATATTTGAGATTACTTAATCGATTTCCTCATTTGTTATAGGACTGTTTAAATAATCCAAAACTTTCCAATTCAATTTAAGTAAGTTGTGCTTACTCAGAAATTCATCCATTTCTTTCAGGTTATCAAATTTCATGGAGTATAAGTTTTTGAAATATGACCTTATAATTCTCTGAATTTCTTGGGTGTCAGTTGTGATAATTCCATTTTCATTTCTAATTTTGTTAATTTGGGTTTTCTCTCTTGATTTTGATTGATTTAACTGAGGGTGTATCAATCTTAGTGATTTTTTCAAGGAATCAGCTTTTCCTTTGGTTGATTATTTGTATCATTTTCCTTATCTCAATTTCAGATATTTCTCCCCTGATTTTGCTAATCGCCTCTCTTCTACTGCTTTTGGAATTGGATTGCTCTTGTGTTTCTAAAGTTTTAAGCTGCATTGCTAAGTTATTTACTTGTGACATTTCCATTTTTTTGATATAGGCATGAAGAGCTATAAACTTACCTCTTAGGACAGCTTTCATTGTGTCCCAGAGATTTTGATATGTTATATTTTCATTATCGTTCACTTCTAAAGAAATCTTGAATTTCCTTTTTTATTTCTTTCGGAACCCATTTCTCCTTCAGCATCATAGTGTTTAATTTCCAAGAGTTAATGTATTTTCTGCTATTTGTTGTGTTGTGGATGTCAAGCTTTAGATCATGGTGGTCTGACAGGTTACAGGCTATAATTTCAACTTTCCTGTATATGTGGAGATTCGTTTTGTGGCCCAATATGTGGTCTATTTTGGAGGAAGTTCCATGAGCTACTGAGAAGAATGTGTATTCTTTGGTACTTGAATGGAAGGTTCGACAGAGATCTGTTAGGTCCATTTCAGTAAGGGTTTGATTTAGTTCCAATATGTCTCTTTAGTTCCAATGAGGTTTGGGCCTATTGATCTATCCCATGTTGCGAGTGCAGTATTGGAATGTCCAAGCATTATCATTTGGGGATTGATTTCTTGTTTTAAACGTTGTAGTGTTTGCTTAATGAATGTGAAGGAGCCCATATTACGTCTATATATGTTCAGTATTTTGAAGTCTTTCTGGTGAATTGTTCCTGTAACTAAAATGTAGTATCCTTCTGTGTCTCTTATGATTTTCTTTGGTTTGAAGTCCACCTTGTCAGATAGCATAATTGCTAACCCTGCTTGACAAGTATGATATTAATACTTATGGATGAATCCAATTTCATTTGACTTAGATATATTCAATTATTAGACAATAAAGGGAGAAATTTTACTTCTCTGTGCCCATCTATCAGCAGACACCCCTTTCCAGTGCCTCAGGACCCCCATCTTTTACCAGTCTGAGCTTCTTGTCCCATTACATGCAGATTTGTTATTTTTATAATACGTCCTTGTGTACAGTGTGGCTTCAGAATACAGGTTGAAGACCTTGGTTGAAGATAAATCAAGAAAAAAAAACAGGTTGTGTTCAACATACTGAGTTGGCACTCAGAGGTCTTCTCAAACTCCAGTCACTAATGAAGGGTCTTCCAAGGACTTTCCAATTTTGCCTTAAGCAAGGGATACCCCACACCTCTTGTTGCATGGTCCCTATTCTAAATTACAAAGCCGTGGAGAGTCTTACCAATCACATTAGCTGCTTGTTCTTTCTCAGAATGATTGTGGGAGATGACTGGGGTTATTCCACATCTATTACTGCCTTGTGGTTTACAAAAATGAATTAGCTGTGGAGAATTTAAGCGCTCGTTCCCATGCTAGCATTATTTAGTCAAAACCTCAATGGTTACAGAACAAGTCATTTTTTTCTTTTTTTTTTTTATTTCCACTCATACAAACTTAACAGGTACACCGGTCCCCTCCCTCCCTCCAACCTCCCACCGCCCTGTGCCCCCCTCCCCACCCCCATCCATCCCCTCCCCCAGTGCCTCCCCTCCCATCCCCGGAGTATCCTTTACTGTGCATGCCAGACTCTCCTCTGTGTCCTCCTCTCCGATGAGGTGCAAGGACCCAGTGGCGTTTTCCAGAACCCTTTCCAGTGTTCCCCTTAAGCATAGGAACACTACTGTGGCTGTCAATCCCTTGCCTCCAAGGATCTTAGTGCCGGGGGTGACATCCAATACCCATCAGGATGGAGTGAAGGGCATTGCAGGAGCAGCAAAACTGCAAAAGAAAATCAACAAACCATAATCCAGAACTTCAGGGACTCTATATCAACCACCTGGAACTAGGTCAGCCTAATCTCTCCCCATCCAGAAACTCAGGGAAATTTGTGGAAGAGGGGGCGGTAAGATTGTAAGAGCACAAGGATGGGAGGAGCAATGATATGCAAGATACTCCACACAAGTTAGGGCCGAAGCAATCATAATTGGACTTTGCATGCCCTGTGCTATGTCCAACACACTATTGACCCCATAAAGTCTAGCATTTGCTAAAGTCATTTTTTTCTATGGATAGTATCAAATTAAAATCCAGGAGCTGGAGAGATGGCTCAGGGGTTAAGTCTCTGCCTTGCAGGTGGAGGGTCCTGAGTTTGGATCCTAGACCCCACATATAGACGGCGGGCGGAAGCAGGAGCGGCCTGCGTTTCTGGTTCTGGTAGGGTGGAGCCTGTGAATCCCCAGGCAGAGTAAACAAGGAGGAGGTGGAGGCAGTGCATGGTGATTCCCGAATTCGCCTGTGGTTCTACACACACACACACACACACACACACACACACACACACACACACACACACACACATACATATACACATGCACACACACGCACAATTGAATAAAATTTTTTTAAAAATCCAAAATGATAAGTTAAATTGCTCTGATGGAAAATGATATGCATTGTTTTTCTAAGAAATACTTTATATTTTTGTTTGTTCTATCTAGTGTCGACTGCTAAGTTCTACATGGATTCAAGTCCACTATTTCTGATAAATGCTATTCTGTACCAAGAGATTACTTATATACTCACTTAGACAAATGACACCATCTAAAGACACCATCATTCAGGGGCTGGAGAGATGGCTCAGGGATTAAGACTCTGCTTCACAAGAAGAAGGTCTTGAGTTTGGATTCTAGGTCCCATGTAAAACCGCCAGACAGAAATGGAGGTGGCCTCCACTTCTGGCCCTGATGGGAGGTGCCTGGGAAATCCCAGAGTGAAACATAAAGGAGGCAAAAGCAATCCAGGATGATTCCCAAAGTCACCCTTGGGCCTCTGCAAGGACACACAGTGCCCTCTGATAAACACACACACACACACAAATTAATTAATTAATTATTAAATTATAATAACTGACATACCAATATGCCCCCATAGAATATCAAGGAACTCAAGAGATATCAATATACAATGGAAACCTTGGTGACTAAAGCTGAATGAGTGAATGGAAATTCCCCTATCAATGGGGTGGCCCAAGAGAGACAACCTGATGTGCCACGGGGCCTGAACCCCCACAGGAGTAGATGGGCCAGGGGCCATCCTGGGATCCACAGAAGCAGACAGGCCGAAGGGTGGGACTGATGGAGGGATGGGAGGGAGAGACAATGGAGGGAAGCAGGGATAAGTACTCAATATGATTATAAAACTATAAAAATAAAATAACTTATATTAAATAAATAAATTTTAAAAAGACACTGTCATCTGGGCCTCTTCTTTTTCAAAACTGCGGGCAAGCAGGTATACTTTTCTAGGTTCTATTCTTTTGACGGCTTCTTGTACCTTGTAATAGGCTACAGTACAGAAGCTTTTTACATTGGGCTTAAACTTACTGAGTTAAATACCTGGGATCCCAATTAAATAGCTTCCGTCCTCTATGGGGTGGTCACCGAGGACTCTGAATGACAATAGAATGGCTGAAAGACTGGCCAGCATCAGAGTGAGGAGTGATACAAGTCTGGGCCACATGCCCTTGGGACCTGCTCGAGCCTGATCCCATCTCCATTCACAGTGGATCTTCTGGATCATGGGCCCTGGTGAACTTGAAAGACTCAGTTTGTCATGGGCAGCTCTAACCGCAGAATCACTTGAAATCCCATGATCACATGATGTTTCTCTGACTGTGTGTTTCTCTGCTGTAGATGTTAAAACCTTGCTTCAAAATACTGTAAGGTTCTCATGGTAGATTGTCAGCATCTTTCATGGCAGCAAATGCCCACACCGTAATGAGTGCCCACATACAAGACCTAAGATCTGAGCTTTTGGCACTGCAGCCTGGACTCAGGATGGTCCTCAGAGCTGTTCCAACATGATACCAGGAATTCATCTGCCCTGCTCCAGTCAGTTGATAGAAAAGGACATTGATAGTTTTCAGTAACCTCATGGTCACTGGAAGAAACTGTAAGGGGAAATCTAAGGAATGGACCCATGCTTCTCATCCACAATTATTTATTATTATTATTATTATTAATTTTACTTATTTGTGTGTGTATGTGTGTGTATCTGTGTTTGCTCCAGAGAGTACTATTGTATGTGCTTGTGGAGGCCCAAGGGTGACATCTAGAGTCATCCTGAATTGCTCACCTCTTTATTGCTTTGCTCTAGGGATTACCAGGCTCTGACTTCCAGTGTTGGAAGTGCAGGTCTGCTTACCATTTCCACCCAGAATTTGGGATCTGAACTCAGGTTCTTTTGCTTATCAGGCAAAGGTTTTAAACCCTGAGACATCTCTCAAGTCCAGAATATCATTATTATTATTATTATTATTATCAGTTCTTTTTTTATTAATACATTTTTATTATTATTTCAGCTCATACAAACTTATTAAGTATACCAGTTCCCTCCCTCCCTTCTCCTCCCCCCATACCCCCTGCTCCCCCTTCCCACCCCCCTCCCTTCCCATCCCCCAGTGCCTCCCGCCCCAATTCCCAGAGAGTCCTTTCTTGTGCATGTCTGATTTTCCTCTGGGCCCTCCTCTCCGATGTCGTACAAGGATCCAGTGGCCTTTCCCTGAACCCTTTCCCATGTTCCCCTTAGGTATAGGAACACTGCTGTGGCTGCCAACCTTTCCCTTCAAGGATCTTGGTGTTTTTAGCAGATGCTAGACTTTGTGAGGTCAACAGTGTGTTGGACAATGAGCAGGGCATGCAAAGTCCAATTATGATTGCTTCAGCCCTAACTAGTATGGAGTATCTTACATATCATTACTCCTCCCATCCTTTTGCTCTTACACTCTTACCGCCCCCTCTTCCGCAAATTTCCCTGAGCTTCAAGATGGGGAGAGATTAAGCTGGCCTAGTTCTAGGTGGTTGATAAAGTCTCTGAAGTTCTGGATTGTGGTTTGTTGATTTTCTTTTGCAGTTTTGCTGCTCCTGCAATGCCCTTCACTCCATCCTGGTGGGCATTGTATGTTACCCCCTGACCAGAGACAAAAAACTGTTAAACTAGAGTCTTGGGATAAAAGCACATTCAAAGGTAGATGTAATAAAAGTGGGAAACCACAGTGAGGGAGGGGTCTATCACCCATTTGCAAAATGGTTACTTTTTATCTGCCAGACTATATGCCCTCCTCTTCTGGTGAGATCATACCCCCTCAGTAGTAAATTATCAGGAACAAAAGTCTGTGAACTTAATCAGATGTCTCATTACTTATTTGGGTACTTGATGGAGGCCTGTTTTCCCTGCTGTAACATGGTCCTTTTTCTCCTTGTTTCTGGTGTGGCCCTCCTACCCCATCCCTCCTGTTCATAATACTTGCAATTACTGTCTCTAGGTGGGCTGGGTGGGTTTAGTACTAGGAGCCACCTATTAGGGATTATATACGGCGCTTAATTTTCTGGGTCTGGGATACTTCACTTAATATAATTGTTTCTAATGACATCCATTTCCCGGCAAATTCCAGTAATTCATCATTTTTGATGGCTGAGTAGTACTCCATTGTATAGATGTACCACTGTTTCCTTATCCACTCGTCAACTGTTGGACATTTGGGCTGATTCCATGACTTTGCTATTGTAAACAGTGCTGCTATGAACATGGTCGTGCTTGTGCTATCAAGGTGAACCTCTGCTGTATGTGGGGTTATTCCCAGAAGTGGAATAGCAGGATCATATGGCATTTCAATCTTTAATTTCTTTAAGAATCTCCAGACGGCTCGCCAGAGTGGCTGTATGAGCCTGCATTCTCACCAGCAATGTAGCAGAGTTCCCTTCTCTCCACATCCTCTCCAACATTTGTTGTTGTTTGTATTGTGGATTTTTGCCATCCTGACTGAGGTGAGATGATATCTCAGGGAAGTATTGATTTGCATTTCCCTGATGGCTAAGGAAGTGGAGCATTTTTTCACATATTTGTTAGACATTTTAATTTCATCCCTGGTAAAGTTTCTTTTAAGTTCCAGGGCCCATTTTTTTAATTGGGCCATTGGTTTCCTTGGTGTTTAGTTTTCTAAGTTCTTTGTGCACTCTGGACAGCAGAGTTCTATCAGATGTGTGGTTAGTGAAGATTTTCTCCCATTCTGTGGGTTGCCTTTGAGTTCCCGTTACAATCTCTTTATCTGAACAGAAGCTCTTTAATTTCACAAGATCCCAACTGTTGAGAGTTGGTAGCAGTGACTGTGCCATTGGATGTCTATTTAGGAAATGTTGGCCTAGCCCAATCAGCTCGAGGGAGTTCCCTATCCTTTCAACTATGGTTTTTATAGTCTCTGGCCTGATATCAAGGTCCTTGATCCATTTGGAATTAAGTCTTGTACATGGTGACAAGTACGGGTCCAGCTTTAATCTTCTGCATGTGGAGATCCAGTTTTGCCAGCACCATTTGTTGAAGATGCTGTTCTTTTTCCATTGGATTCTTTGGGCCCCTTTGTCAAAGACCAAATGGCTGTAACTTTGTGGGCTTATATCTGGGTCTTCAATCCTTATCCATTGATCTGTGTGTCTATTTTGGAGCCAGTACCAGGCTGTCTTTATAAACTATGGATTTGTAGTATAGACTAAGGTTTGATATGGCAATACCTCCAGCTGTGTTTTTGTTACTCAGGATTGTTTTTGCTATCCTGGGTCTTTTGTGCCTCCATATGAACTTTGAGATTGTTTGGTCAACTTCTTTGAAGAATTGCTTTGGTATTTTGATTGATATAGCATTGAATGTGTATATTGCCTTTGGTAGGATGGTCATTTTTACAATGTTGATTCTGCCAATCCAGGAACAAGAGAAGTCTTTCCACCTTCTGGTGTCTTCTGCTATTTCTTTCTTTAGGGTTTTAAAGTTTTCATTGTAAAGGTCTTTTACCTCCTTAGTTAGGTTTATACCAAGGTATTTCATTTTTTTAGGGGCTATAGTAAATGGGATTGTTTCTCTCAAGGCTTTTTCATTTTGGGCATATAGGAAGGCCTCTGATTTTTGCACATTTATTTTGTATCCTGCCACCCTGCTGAACTTCTCAATTAGTTCCAGGAGCTTCCTGGTGGAGTTTTTGGGATCACTCAGGTATAAGATCATGTCATCTGCAAATAGGGATAGCTTGACTTCTTCCTTGCCGATTTGAATCCCTCTTATGTCCCTTTCTTGTCTTATGGCTTCAGCTAAGACTTCAAGTACAATATTGAATAGAAGTGGTGAGAGTGGACAGCCTTGTCTAGTTCCTGATCGAAGTGGGAATGCTTCCAATTGTTCCCATTGAGCATAATCCTTGCTGTGGGCTTGTTGTATACAGCTTTTATTATATTGATAAAGGTTCCTTCCATTCCTACTGTCTCTAGCGTTTTGATCATAAAAGGCTGTTGGATCTTGTCAAAAGCTTTTTCTGCATCTATCGAGAGTATCATGTGGTCTTGGACTTTGGACTGGTTTACATGATGAATTACATTTATTGATTTGCATATGTTGAACCAACCTCGTGTGCCGGGGGTGAAGCCTACTTGGTCCCCGTGAATGATCTTTTTAATATATTTTTGAATCCGATTTGCTAAGACTTTGTTGAGAATCTTTGCATCTGTGTTCATCAGAGAGATTGGCCTATAGTTTTCTTTTTTAAGTGAATCTTTATTAGGTTTTGGGATTAAGACGATATTAGCTTCATAGAAGGAATTTGGTAGTGTTCCTTCCTTTGCTATTTGGTGGAACAGTTTAAGGAGTATTGGTGTTATTAACTCCTAAATGTCTGGTAGAACTCTGTGCTGAATCCATCTGGTCCAGGACATTTTTTGGTGGGAAGATTCGAGATTACTTCCTCAATTTCCTTACATGTTATAGGACTATTTAAATAATTCACAACTTCCTGATTCAATTTAGGTAAGTTGTGTTTACTTAGAAATTCATCCATCTCTTTTGTGTTGTCAAACTTCACAGAGTATAAGTTTTTGAAATATGATGTTATAATTCTCTGGATTTCTTGGATATCAGTAGTGATAACTCCATGTTCATTTCTGATTTTGTTAATTTGGGTTTTCTCTCTCTTGCTTTTGGTTAATTTAGCTAGGAGTGTATCGATCTTATTGATTTTTTCAAAGAACCAGCTTTTTGACTGGTTGATTTTTTCTATCGTTTTCTTAATCTCGATTTCAGATATTTCTCCCCTTATTTTGCTAATCTCCTCTCTTCTACTACTTTTGGGATTAGATTGCTCTAGTTTCTCTAAAGCTTTAAGCTGCATTGTTAAGTTGTTTATTTCTGATGTTTCCATTTTTTTGATGTAGGCATTAAGAGCTATGAACTTACCTCTTAGAACAGCTTTCATTGTGTCCCAGAGATTTTGGTAAGTTGTATTTTCGTTATCATTCACTTTCAGGAAATCTTGAATTTCCTTTTTAATTTCTTCCTGAATCCAGTTCTCATTCAGCATCATAGTGTTAAGTTTCCAGGAGTTAGTGTATTTTCTCTTGTTTGATATGTTGTGGATGTCCAGCTTTAGGCCGTGGTGGTCTGATAGGGCACAGGTTAGAATTTCAACTTTTTTGTATATGTGTAGATTCATTTTGTGGCCCAATATGTGATCTATTTTGGAGAAAGTTCCGTGTGCTGCTGAGAAAAATGTGTATTCTTTGGTGCGTGGGTGAAAAGTTCGATAGAGATCTGTAAGGTCCATTTCTTTCAGGGTTTGATTAAGTTCCAAAGTGTCTCTGTTAAGCTTTTGACCTGTTGATCTATCCCATGTTGAGAGGGCGGTGTTGAAGTCCCCAAGAATTATCGTTTGGGGGTTGATTTCTTGCTTTAGACGCTGTAGGGTTTTCTTAATGAATGTGGAGGGGCCCGTATTGGGTGCATATATATTCAGTATTGTGAAGTCTTCCTGGTGAATTGTACCTGTGACTAAAATGTAGTATCCATCCATGTCTCTTATAACTTTCTTTGGTTTGAAGTCCACTTTGTCTGATAGCATAATGGCTACCCCTGCCTGTTTTCTGCTTCCATTTGCTTGTAGAATTGTTGACCAGCCTTTTATTTTTAGAGCGTGCCTATCGTTTGTGGTGAGATGGGTTTCCTGCAGGCAGCAGATTGATGGATTGTGATTTTTAACCCAAGTTTGTAATCTGTGTCTCTTGATCGGTGAATTAATTCCATTAACATTTAGTGTTATAATGGAGAAACTATTGTTAATTCCAGACATTTATTATGTTTAGTAGTTTTTATAAGTATATTGCTTTGCTCTTAATGGTGTTATATTTGCCTTCTGTTCTCCTGGATATGCCTGTTTTTTTCTTCACGCTTGAGTATCATTTCTAGCAGTTTTTGAAGGCCTGGTTTGGTGGACATGTATCCCTTAAAGTTGTCTTTGTGCTGGAAGATTTTTCTTTCTCCCTCGATGATGATTGATAGTTTTGCAGGGTAAATCAGCCTGGGTTGACATTTTTGCTCATTCAATACTTGAAGTAAGTCTCTCCAAGCTCTTCTTGCTTTTACTGTTTCGACTGAGAAGTCATTTGTTATTTTAATAGGTTTACCTTTAAAAGTGACTTGTCTTTTCTCCCTTGAAGCTCTCAGCACCAGTTCTTTATCTTGAATGTGGAGTGTTTTAACTATTATTTGCCGTGGCGTGCAAATATTTTGGTCGTATCTGTTTGGGGTGCGGAATGCCTCTTGTACATGGATGGGCCTCTCTTTTTTTAGATGAGGAAAGTTTTCCTTGATGATCGTTTGAAAAATTGCCTCAGGGGTGGTATTTTGAGATTCTTGCTCTGGTATTCCATGAATACGCATGTTAGGCTTCTTCAGGGTGTCCCATATCTCTTGGATATTTCTCTCAAGTATCTTTTTGGCTTTAACAACCTCTTCCATTGAGCTGGTTAGTACTCCCACTTTATCTTCAAGGTCTGAAATTCTGTTTTCTGCTTCCTTAGTTCTGTTGATAAGACTCTCTGTGGCTGTGGCGTTCTGGGTTGAAGATAACTTGTCTTGTAGCTCAGTTTTAAACTCTGCTTGAGTTTGTTTTAACTGCTCTATGCCAGTTTTTGTTTCTTGCACTGTTTTTCTCAACTCCTCCAAATGTCTGTTGTGTTCCTCTTCAAAGTGATTGATTCAATTATGTAATTCCTCCCGGATTTCCTCTTTCATAGTATTGAACATGGTAATGATCATATTTTGAAAGTCGTTATCCTGGGTGAGGCTTTCTTGGCCTTTTTCCATGGGTTTGTTCTGGTTGGAGTCTAACATTATGGGATTAATTTCTTCAGTGGGAAATTTGTTTACTTGAGTGTTGCTTCTCATGGATTTGCACTTTGACTTTGGCATTGTCGTTTTAACTCTTAAGATCTTTCAATTTCACTAAACTGAATTATTTGGCCTGGGGTCCTGGTGGGCAGGCGCAGGCGGAGACTTACCTAGGTCGCTGGGTGAGGACCGCGTGCATGTCCGTCCTGACCCCTGACCGGTGGAGCGGGCTGGCGTGAAAGGGAGAATGGGGGCGTCGGCGTGGAGCTATTTAACCCGAGGGCAGCTGGGGCGGGGCCCGGGTGCAGGGGGAGGTCCTCCTCGTCCCTCGGCCCTGAGCGTGGCTCCGGCTGGCTGGATGGTGGGAGTCGGAGCCGGGTCCCTTTGGGCTGCCCTGGGGTCCTGGTGGGCGGTGCGCGGCTAGAGACTTACCTAGGTCGTGGGGTGAGGCCTGGCTGGAGCAGGGTGGGGTGAAAGGGAGTATGATTATCAGTTCTATAAAGATAAGAGCTCCACCCTACTGCCTAACATCCCTGTTTATTCATTTATTTCAGCATCCATCCTACAATATTAGATCCTCTTTCTCTTCAGACAGATGATAAATTTCTCAAAAGAAAGAGCATGCGCGTTCAATGAATACACACTATCCAGGGAACAAAGAAGTGGTTTCTGAGTGGAGACATGAATAAAGGAACAAATCATCATAAAAGAGATACTACTTCTACCATGTGTGCTAAATGGGAATATGACTCATACTGATGCTGGATTCCTCTGGAGCTCCTGAAATCTTGGGGGGGGGAGCCATATTGTAATGTGATTTGTAATATGTGTAATATAATTTGTTATTGAAACCTGCTTACCCCTTTTCCACATTAAAATACTTTTTAATTTATGATTTGAGGTTCTTTCTCTTCTTTACTTTTTTTGTATTTTTTATTTATTTCTTCCACTCATACAAAGTTGATAAGTACCCCATTCCCCTCCCTCCCTCCACCCCTCCCTGGATTCCTTTACTCCCTCCCTCCCTATTTTTAAATTTATTTATTTTTCTGCTCATAAAAATGTAATAGGTACCCCTGTCCCCTCCCTCCACCCCTCCCTGGATCTCCCTGTTCCCTCCCCCCTTTTCCCCTTCCTTTCCCCCCTCTCTCTCTTTCTCCCAGTGCCCCCTCCCCCATCTCTGAAGCATCCTTTAATGTGTATATCAAACTTTCCTCTGGGTCCTCCTCTCTGATGAGGTGTAAGGACTCAGTGGCATTTCCTAGAACTCTTTCTTGTCACTATTGTGACTCTTAATCCCTTGCTTCTAAGGATCCTAGTGCCTTTAGTCCATGTTAGACTTTGAGGGGTCAGTGATAAGTTGGTCATTGAGCAGATCATGCAGAGTCCTATTACCATTGCTTCAGCCCTAACTTGTGTGGAGTATCTTGCATATCTTTACTCTTCCCATCCTTGTGCTCTTACAATCTTACCACCTCCTCTTCTGCAAATTTCCCTGAGCTTCAGGATGGGGAGAGATTAGGCTGGCCCAGTTCCAGGTGGTTGGTATAGAGTCTCTGATGTTCTGAATTATGGTTTGTTGATTTTTTTTTCAGTTTTGCTGCTCCTGCAATGCCCTTGGCTCCATCCTGATGAGTATTGGATGTTACCCACTGGCTAGAGATAAAAAGCTGTTAAAATAGAGACTTATTAAAAGGATAGATTCAAAGGTAGATGGAATAAGAGTAGGAGACTGTGGTGAGAGGTGAGGCAGTCTCCCATTGCAAAATGGTTACCTTCTATCTGCCAGACTATGCCCTCCCTTTCTGGTAAGATCATATCCCATCAGTTGCAAGTGACCAGTAAGGAAAGGCTATAAGCTTAACCAGATGTTCCATTACTTACTTGCAGTCCTTGATGGTGGCCTATTTTCTCTACTGTAGCATGATCCCCTCTCTCCTTGTTTCTGGCAGGGCCCTCCTCCTTCTCTCCTGTTTATAACCTTTGCAATTACTGTAGGTATTACAGAGATTTATCTTTGAGTGTGTCTCTAAGTGGGTTTGGTACTAGGATCCACCTATTAGGGAGTACATACGGCACTTAATTTTCTGGGTCTGGGATACTTCACTCAATATAATTGTTTCTAATTCCATCCATTTCCCAGCAAACTGCATTAATTCATCATTTTTGATGGCTGAGTAAATTCCATTGTATAAATGTACCACATTTTCCTTATCCACTCGTCAACTGTTGGGCATTTGGGTTGATTCCATGACTTTGCTATTCTAAACAGTGCTGCTATGAACATGGTCGTGCTTGTTCCATCAAGATGAATATTTGCTGTATGGCAGGATATTCCCAAAAATGGAATAGCAGTGTCATATGGCATTTCAATCTTTAACTTCTTTAAGAATCTCCAGATGGCTCTCCAGAGTGGTTGTATGAGGCTGCATTTCCACCAGCAATGTAGGAGAGTTCCCCTTTCTCCACATCCTCTCCAGCATTTGGTGTTGTTCATATTGTGGATTTTTGTCATCCTGACCAGGGTGAGATGATGTCTCAGGGAGGTTTTGATTTGCATTTCCCTGATGACCAAGGATGTGGAGCATTTTTTAAGATATTTGTTAGACATTTTAATTTCATCCCTGGTAAAGTTTCTTTTAACTTTCAAGGCCCATTTTTTAATTGGGCCATTTGTTTCCTTGGTGTTTAGTTTTTAAGTTCTTTGTGCACTCTGGATAATAGAGCTCTATCAGATGTATGATTAGTGAAGATTTTTCTCCCATTCTGTGGGTTGCCTTAGTGCTCCAGTCACAATCTCTTTATCTGAAGAGAAACTCTTTAATTTCATAAGATCCCATCTGTTGAGTGTTGGTTGTATTGACTGTGCTGTTGGATTTCCAATTAGGAACTTTTGGCCTAGTCCAATCAACTTCAAGGAGTTCCCTACCTTTTCAACTAAGGTTTTTATAGTCTCTGGTCTTATATTGAAGTCCTTGATACATTCGGAATTAATTCTTGTACATGGTGACAAGTACGGGTCCAGTGTTAATCTTCTGCATGTGGAAATCCATTTGCCAGCACCATTTGTTGAAGATGCTGTTCTTTTTCCATTGGATTTTTTTGGGCCCCTTTGTCAAAGATCAAATGGCTGTACTTGTGTGGGCTTATATCTAGGTCTTCAACCTTTATCCATTGATCTATGTGCCTATTTTGAAGCCAGTACCAGACTGTTTTTGTAACTATGGATTTGTAGTATAGACTAAGGTTTGGTATGGAAATACCTGCAGCAGTGTTCTTGTTACTCAGGATTGTTTTTGCTATCCCGGGTCTTTTGAGTTTCCATATGAATGTTAAGATTGTTTGGTCAACTTCTTTAAAGAATTGCTTTAGGATTTTAATTGGTATAGCATTGAATTTGTATATTGCCTTTGGTAGGATGGTCATTTTTACGATGTTGATTCTGCCAATCCAGGAACATGGGAGGTCTTTCCACCTTCTAGTGTCTTCTGTAATTGCTTTTTTTAGGGTTTTAAAGTTTTCATTGTAAAGGTCACTTACAATGGGATTGTTTCTCTCAGGGATTTTTTCACTTCTTTTATTCTGGGCATATAGGAAGGCCACTTAATTTTTTATGTTTATTTTGTATCCTGCTACCCTGCTAAACTTCTGTATTAGTTCCAGGAGTTTCCTGGTGGGATCACTCAGGTATAAAATCATGTCATCTGCAAATAGAGATAACTTGACTTCTTCCTTGCCAATTTGTATCCCTCTTATTCCCCTTTCTTGTCTTATGGCTTCAGCTAAGACTTCAAGTACAATATTGAAGAGAAGTGGTGAAAGTGGACAGCCTTGTCTAGTTTCTGATCAAAGTGGGAATGCTTCGAATTTTTCCCCATTGAGTATAATCCTTGCTGTTGGCTTGTTGCAGACAGCTTTTATTATATTGACAAAGGTTCCTTCCATTCTAACTGTCTCTAGGGTTTTGATCATAAAAGGCTGTTGGATCTTGTCAAAAGCTTCTTCTGCATCTATCAAGAGTATCATGTGGTCTTGGATTTTGAACTGGTTTATATGGTGAATTACATTTTTTCATTTGCCTGCGTTGAACCAAGTTTGTGTGCCTGGGATAAAGCCTACTTGATCCCCATGAATGATCTTTTTGATATGTTTTTGAATCCAATTTGCTAAGACTTTGTTGAGAATCTTTGCATCTGTGTTCATCAAAGATATTGGCCTATAGTTTTCTTTTTTAAGTGTATCTTTATTAGGTTTTGGGATTAAGATGATATTAGCTTCATAGAAAGAATCTGGTAGTGTTCCTTCCTTTGCTATTTGATGGAACAGTTTAAGGAGTATTGGTGTTATTAACTCCTTAAATGTCTGGTAGAACTCTGTGCTGAATCCATCTGGTCCAGGACATTTCTTGGTGGGAAGATTCAAGATTACTTCCTCAATTTCCTCATATGTTACAGGACTGTTTAAATAATTCACAACTTCCTGATTCAATTTAGGTAAGTTGTGCTTACTTAGGAATTCATCTATTTCTTTTGTGTTGTCAAATTTCACAGAGTATAAGTTTTTGAAATATGATGTTATAATACTCTGAATTTCTTGGGTATCCATAGTGATAACTCCATTTTCATTTTTAATTTTGTTAATTTGTGGTTTTTCTCTCTTGCTTTTGGTTAATTTAGCTAGGGGTGTATCAATCTTACTGATTTTTTCAAAGAACCAGCTTTCCGACTGGTTGATTCTCTGTATCGTTCTCCTATTTCAGATATTTCTCCCTTATTTTGCTAATCTCCTCTCTTCTACTGCTTTTGGGATCAGATTGCTCTAATGTCTCTAAAGCTTTAAGCTGCACTGTTAATTATTTCTGGTGTTTCCATTTTTTTCTGTAAGCATTAAGAGCTATGAACTTACCTCTTAAGACAGCTTTCATTGTGTCCCAGAGATTTTGATAAGTTGTATTTTCATTATCGTTCAGTTTCAGGAAATCTTGAGTTTCCTTTTTAATTTCTTCTTAAATCCAGTTCTCATTCAGCATCATAGTGTTAAGTTTCCAGAAGTTAGTGTATTTTCTGTTGTTTATTGTGTTGTGGATATCAAGCTTTGGACCATGGTGGTCTGATAGGGTACAGGCTAGAATTTCAACTTTCCTATATATTGTGAAGATTCATTTTGTGGCCCAATATGTGATCTTTTGGAGAAAGTTCCGTGTGCTGCTGAGAAAAATGTGTATTCTTTGATGCGTGGATGAAAAGTTCGATAGAGATCTGTAAGGTCCATTTCTTCAAAGGTTTGGTTGCGTTCCAAAGTATCTCTATTAAACTTTTGGCCTGTTGATCTATCTCATGTTGAAAGGGCAGTGTTGAAATCGCCAGGAATTATTGTTTGGGGGTTGATTTCTCGTTTTAGATGCTGTAGAGTTTGCTTAATGAATGTGGAGGGGCCCGTATTAGGTGCATATATATTCAGTATTGTGAAGTCTTTCTGGTGGCTTGTACCTGTGACTAAAATGTAGTATTCATCTGTGTCTCTTATGATTTTTTTTTGGTTTGAAGTCCACCTTGTCTGACAGCATAATGGCTACCCTTGCCTGTTTCCTGGTTCCATTAGCTTGCAGAATTTTTGCAGCCTTTTATTTTTAGGGTGTGCCTATCTTTTGTGGTGAGATGAGTTTCCTGAAGGCAGCAGATTGATGGGTTGTGGTTTTAAATCCAAGCTTGTAATCTGTGTCTGTTGATCAGTGAGTTAATACCATTGACATTTAATGTTAAAATGGAGAAATTATTTTTAATTCTGGACATTTTTTATGTTTAGTGGATTTTGTAAGTATTGTTTGACATTTATGTTTTGGTGGTATTATACTTCCCTTCTGTCCTCCTGGATATGCTTGTTTTTTTCTTCAAGCTTGAGTATCTTTTCTAGCATTTTTTGAAGACCTGGTTTGGTAGACATGTATCCCTTCAAGTTGTCTTTGGGCTGGAAAACATTTCTTTCTCCCTCGATCATGACAGATAGTTTTGCCGGGTATATCAATTTGGGTTGACATTTTTGCTCATTTAATACTTGAAGTAAGTCTCTCCAAGCTCTTCTTGCTTTTACTGTTTCCATTGGAAGTCATTTGTTATTTTAATAGGTTTACTTTTAAAAGTTACTTGTTTTTTTTTTCCCTTGAAGCTCTCAGCACCTTTTCTTTGTCTTGAATGTGGATTGTTTTGACTGTTATTTGCCATGGCGATTTTCTATTTTGGTCATATCTGTTTGGGGTGTGAAATGCCTCTTCTATATGGATGGGCCTCTCATTCTTTAGTTGAGGGAAGTTTTCATTTATGATAGTTTGAAAAATTTCCTCAGTGTGATATTTTGGGATTCTTGCTCGGGTATTCCATGAATGCACATGTTAGGCTTGTTCAGGGTGTCCCATATCTCTTGAATATTCTTCTCAAGTATCTTTTTGGTTTTAAGAACCTCTTCCATTAAGTTGGTTAATTCTCCCACTTTGTCTTCAAGATCTGAAATTCTATTTTCTGCTTTGTTAGTTCTGTTGATAAGACTCTCAGTTGAGTTTTGGGTTGAAGATAACTTGTCTTTTAGTTCAATTTTAAACTCTGCCTGAGACTGTTTTAACTGCTCTATGCCTATTTTTCTTTCTTGAACTGTTTTTCTCAACTCCTCCAAATGCCTGTTGGGTTCCTCTTCAAAGTGGTTGATGAGGTTGTTTAACTCCTCTAGGATTTCCTCTTTCATAATATTAATCATGGTAATGATCATACTTTGAAAGTCGTTATCTTGGGTCTGGCTTTCTTGGCTATTATCTGTGAATTTGTTCTGGTTGGAATCCATCATTATGGGGTTAATTCTTTTGGTAGGAGATTTGTCTTCCTGGGTTTTGTTTCTCATGGATCTGCACTTTGACTTGGGCATTGTCATTTTTTTCTCTTACAACCTTTCAGTTTCTGTGTGTTTTTGACTGAACTGATTTAGTTGGTATTACTACTCTCCGGCAGTTATTACTAGTGCTTGGCTTGTAGTTGGGTTCGTTTGTCTGCTGTTAGAATTATTTCCTAGATGAGGCTATTAGGCTGTTAGTACATCAGTTAAATCAGGTTAAGTAGGCAGGGGGTGAATATTAGCATGGTAGTGCACTTTTATGATTTAGTATCTTGGTGATATATGAGGGTAAGTGGTATAATCCCTGGCGTTGTATATATTTTGGGGGTGGCTGTATGGAAAAGTTAATCTACAGTGATTAATACTTAAAAGGAACAGTATGGTAAAAGAAAGAGATTTACTTTGGGCTGGATGTGAAGAAACTCTCCCATGTGATAGGATGATTTTAGAGGACTTCAGATGTATGGCCTTTGTCTCTTAGAGCTTCGCTTGGGTTTTCTTTGGATTCTGTGTCCTCCATGGACCACGAGTGAGGCTCCCCAAGTGGGTTGGAGGGGGAGAGGGGCTGGTGGTGATGGCAGAAGTCTTCACCTGGGACCTGGGACTTGGCTTAGTGGCCCACCCAGGCTCTAGGGATGGAGGAATCAGAGAAAGTCCTGTCCGGGTCGGGCGGGTAGGCGGGCAGGAAGAACAAACCGGCTGGGGCAAACGAGAGGCAGCCTGGGTGTTGCCCGGGCTGGCTGGTGGGAGGAGCTGAGACAAGGGGTGACCTGGGGGCTGGGTAACTCACCTGGGATGGAGGACCAACCAACCGGGAGCGGGTAGGTGGGCAGAAGGAACCTCTTCTTTATTATTTTTGTTCTATTTTTTAAATAAGATCTTTATACAGTAGGCCAGATTCTATTACTTCTCATTTTATAGATGAGAAAATTGAAGCCTAGAGATATTATGTAACTAACCCCAAGACTGCCCACATAGCCAGTAATGAACAAGACTGGGATTTGAGTCAGAACTTGGCTCTAGAATTCCTGTTGATAAGCAATGGCAAGACAAATACAATTTCTTCTAACCTGGGACTTATAATCTAGTAGGATAGTAAAGCAGTACATCATTTAATATTTATCTATTGGAATAATTGCCATCTATCTAGGAGGACAAAAAGCACTTGTGTGATGAAAACTCATGAGACCCTGCTCTGAAGATGGGTGATGAAGGAAAACCTTTTTGAGGGGACGACCTGAGCCCTAGAGGGCATGAAGCTAACAATTAGAGAGACACTGCGTGTGTCAAAACAAGATTACTTAGACGGATGCTGCAAGGAAATCAAAGGTCTGGAGGTGAGGGAGCAAAGAAGGGACCAGCCAAAGAGATGAGCACGGGAAGGTACAGGTACAGTCGCTGGAGTAAGGAATGTGGCTTCGGGATTTACCTAATGTAACCGGTATTGACATGGCTGAGATTGGCATGTGCATCTAGCTTTAAGAGGCTTCCTCTGGCTGCCACATAGAGAACGGTTGCATCAGAACAAAGAGCAAATCAGACCAGTGAGGAGCTGCTGTCATGGCTTAGTATATGTGGGCTGGCTGAAGGCCACACCCCCTCTGCTGCCCCGTCCATATCAGAGCAAACCAAAAACCTCAAAAACCAGCAGCCCCACTGCCGACTTCTGCTAAAGCGCCCACGCCTTTTAAGTTAGCTGTGTCTCTTCATAGCAAAACTTCTTGCTCTTTTCAACGCCTTCAATAGTGACTAATAAAATGAACAAGTTTCTCCCCCCAAATACCCTAAATTAAGAACTTACCACTCCATTTATAGTGTCCTTACCTGGAATAATTAGCACCATATGCAGAATAACGGCAGTGATTAGTGATTTTCTCCCAGGAGAGCCATTTTTAGGAAGGATGCAGATTGTGTCTTAGTGCTTGCTCCACCTCCATGCCACCCCCTCCCAGCTGTTTCCTCAAGCTGGGTACCCATTAACCTGATTGACAGTAGTTCTGGTGATGGAACATCCATGTGAGAGGAAATGGAGACAAAACCAAAAGCATCCAATATACAGAATTGTAGCCAAGATAGAACAGTAACAACAACATCATTGTCCCTTATTGAGAGCTTGTTGTAGGTCAAGTTCTAAGTTAAGAACTTAAACATTTCTTCCCAAAGCACTGGCAAGTCTCACCAATTCGCTTGCCAGATTATTACCCAGGATCACCATGGAGCAGGTGTCTCCAGCTCAGAAAATACCACAAGCCATGTATAGGAAAGACAATATGGCAGTTGCTTGGTATTTGCAAAGAGCTGGTCCTGGAGCTAACCAAATGTTTTCTTACATAATCATCTATTTCCAACACCAATACTGAATCTCTGACTCTTTTTCTACTCTTTTATCCCACCTTGCTAAATAGATTTTTCTCAGCTCCCCACCAACACTGAGAGTCCTGAAAATTGACAAGCCTATTTCCTAAAGACTACTTTTCTCAAAGAATGTTTCCTATGAAGACTTCCATATGAGTATGGAAGGTAGGTGAGGCTACCCGTACACCACATTGCCTGAATTAGTCCATTTCCATTGCTTTAATGAAATGCCCAAGATCGAGTATCTTCATAAGAAAAGGGGTAAGGTTGGGGAGATGGCTTGTCATAAAAACACTTGCTTTGCAAGCATGAGGGCTTTAGTTGGATCCCCAGAACCTGTATTTTAAAAGCCAGGCATGTTGCCACATGCTTGTAATCCCAGTTTTGGGGAAGTGGAGACAGACAGGCAGGCTCCTGGGGCTTGTGGACCAAGCGGCCTAGCCAAGAGTGTTCCCAGCCAATGAGAGACCCTATCTCAAAAACAGAAAGGCCAGCAAGATGGCTCAGCAGGCAAGGTATCTGCTCACTAGCCTGGCACTAAGAAATCTGCTGCTGGAGCTTGGCTAGGGATCCTCTCTTCACTAACTGCTTGCTAACCTGGCAACGTAAGTTTGATATCTGAAGCTTATATGTAGAAAGAAGGAGAGAAGAGATTTCTGAAAATTGCCCTGCTCTCTCTCTCTCTCTCTCCCTCTCTCTCTCTCTCTCTCTCCTCTCTTTCTCTCCTCCCATCTTAATAAAAGTTTTTAAAAGGTGAACAGCACCTGAGGAGCAACACCCAAGGTTGTCCTTTGATTTACATACACGTGCACACACACACACACACACACACACACACACACACACGCACAAGAGAGGGTGTTAGCTTTGGAACTTAATCAAACCCTTAAAGAAATGGACCTTACAGATCTCTATCGAACTTTTCACCCATGCACCAAAGAATACACATTTTTCTCAGCAGCACATGGAACGTTCTCCAACATAGATCACATACTGGGCCACAAAATGAATCTACACATATACAAAGTTGAAATTTTAACCTGTGCCCTATCAGACCATCACGGCCTAAAGCTGGACATCCACAACACAACAAACAACAGAAAATACACCAACTCCTGGAAACTTAACAATATGATGCTGAATGAGAACTGGATTCAGGAAGAAATTAAAAAAGAAATTCAAGATTTCCTGAAAGCAAATGATAATGAAAATACAACTTATCAAAATCTCTGGGACACAATGAAAGCTGTCCTAAGAGGTAAGTTCATAGCTCTTAATGCCTGCCTCAAAAAATGGAAACATCAGAAATAAGTAACTTAACAATACAACTTAAAGCTTTAGAGAAACTAGAGCAATCTGATACCAAAAGTAGTACAAGAGAGGAGATTAGCAAAATAAGGGGAGACATATCTGAAATCGAGATTAGAAAATCAACCAGTCAAAAAGCTGGTTCTTTGAAAAAATCAATAAGATTGATACACCCCTAGCTAAATTAACCAAAAGCAAGAGAGAGAAAACCCAAACTAAAAAAATTAAAAATGAACATGGAGTTATCACTACTGATACCCAAGAAATCCAGAGAATTATAACATCATATTTCAAAAACTTATACTCTGTGAAGTTTGACAACACAAAAGAGATGGATGAATTTCTAAGTAAACACAACTTACCTAAATTGAATCAGGAAGTTGTGAATTATTTAAATAGTCCCATAACATATGAGGAAATTGAAGACGTAATCTCGAATCTTCCCAAAAAAAAATGTCCTGGACCAGATGATTCAGCACAGAGTTCTACCAGACATTTAAGGAGTACAATATTCCTTAAATTATTCCATCAAATAGCAAAGGAAGGAACACTACCAAATTCCTTCTATGAAGCTAATATCGTTTTAATCCCAAAACCTAATAAAGTTTCACTTAAAAAAGAAAACTATGGGCCAATCTCTCTGATGAACATAGACGCAAAGATTCTCA
Source organism: Typhlomys cinereus (assembly GCA_023101885.1). Lineage (NCBI taxonomy): Eukaryota > Metazoa > Chordata > Mammalia > Rodentia > Platacanthomyidae > Typhlomys > Typhlomys cinereus. The sequence continues at coordinate 13,268,672 of JALPQD010000003.1, forward strand.
ACAAAGTCTTAGCAAATTGGATTCAAAAACATATTAAAAAGATCATTCACAGGAACCAAGTAGGCTTCATCCCCAGCACCCAAGGTTGGTTCAACATACACAAATAAATAAATGTAATTCATCACATAAACCAGTCCAAAGTCCAAGACCACATGATACTCTCGATAGATGCAGAAAAAGCTTTTGACAAGATCCAACAGCCTTTTATGATCAAAACTCTAGAGACAGTAGGAATGGAAGGAACCTTTATCAATATAATAAAAGCTGTATACAACAAGCCCACAGCAAGGATTATGCTCAATGGGGAACAATTGGAAGCATTCCCACTTTGATCAGGAACTAGACAAGGCTATCCACTCTCACCACTTCTATTCAATATTGTACTTGAAGTCTTAGCTGAAGCCATAAGACAAGAAAGGGGCATAAGAGGAATACAGATTGGCAAGAAAGAAGTCAAGCTATCCCTATTTGCAGATGACATGATCTTATGCCTGAGTGATCCCAAAAACTCCACCAGGAAGCTCCTGGAACTAATTGAGACGTTCAGCAGGGTGGCAGGATACAAAATAAATGTACAAAAATCAGTGGCCTTCCTATATGCCCAGAATGAAAGAAGTGAAAAAGCCCTGAGAGAAACAATCCCATTTACTATAGCCCCTAAAAAAAGAAATACCTTGGTATAAACCTAACCAAGGAGGTTAAAGACCTTTCCAATGAAAACTTTAAAACCCTAAAGAAAGAAATAGCAGAAGACACCAGAAGATGGAAAGACCTCCCATGTTCCTGGATTGGCAGAATCAACATCGTAAAAATGACCATCCTACCAAAGGCAATATACAAATTCAATCACATACCAATTAAAATCCCAAAGCAATTCTTTAAAGAAGTTGACCAAACAATCTCAAAATTCATATGGAGGCACAAAAGACCCAGGATAGCAAAGACAATCCTGAGTAACAAAAACACTGCTGGAGGTATCACCATAACAAGCCATAGTCTATACTACAAATCCATAGTTATAAAAACAGCCTGGTACTGGCTCCCAAATAGACCCATAGATCAATGGATAAGGGTTGAAGACCCAGATATAAGCCCACAAAATTACAGTCATTTGGTCTTTGACAAAGGGGCCCAAAAAATCCAATGGAGGGGCTGGAGAGGTGGCTCAGTGGTTAAGCCTCTGCGTTGCAAGCAGAAGGTCCTGAGTTTGGATCCTAGACCCCACGTATAGATGCCAGGCAGAAGCGGGGGCGGCCTGCGTTTCTGGTACTGGTAGAGCGGAGCCTGTGAATCCCCGGGCAGAGTAAACCAGGAGGAGGAGGTGGAGGCAGTCCATGGTGGTTCCCAAATTCGCCCGTGGTTGTACACACACACACACACACACACACACACACACACACACACACACACACATACACACACACGTGTGCGCACACTCACAATTAAATAAAAATAATAATTTAAAAAAATTTTTAAAATCCAATGGAAAAAGAACAGTATCTTCAACAAATGGTGCTGGCAAAACTGGATCTCCACATGCAGAAGATTAAAGCTGGACCCGTACTTGTCACCATGTATAAGACTTCATTCCAAATGGATTGAGGACCTTGATATAAAGCCAGAGACTATAAAAACCATAGTTGAAAGGATAGGGAACTCCCTCGAGCTGATTGGGCTAGGCCAACAGTTCCTAAACAGACAGCCAATGGCACAGTCACTGCTACCAACTCTCAACACTTGGGATCTTGTGAAATTAAAGAGCTTCTGTTCAGATAAAGAGATTGTCACACGAGCTCAAAGGCAACCCACAGAATGGGAGAAAATCTTCACTAACCACACATCTGATAGAACTCTGCTGTCCAGAGTGCACAAAGAACTTAGAAAACTAAACACCAAGGAAACTAATGGCCCAATTAAAAAATGGGCCTTGGAAGTTAAAAGAAATTTTACCAGGGATGAAATTAAAATGTCTAACAAATATGTGAAAAAATGCTCCACTTCCTTAGCCATCAGGGAAATGCAAATCAAAACTTCCCTGAGATATCATCTCACCCCAGTCAGGATGGCAAACTCCACAGTACAAACAACAACAAATGCTGGAGAGGATGTGGAGAGAAGGGAACTCTGCTACATTGCTGGTGGGAATGCAGGCTCATACAGCCACTCTGGCAAGCCATCTGGAGATTCTTAAAGAAATTAAAGATTGAAATGCCATATGACCCTGCTATTCCACTTCTGGGAATAACCCCACATACAGCAAAAAATCACCTCCATAGCAGAAGCACAACCATGTTCATAGTAGCACTGTTTATAATAGCAAAGTCATGGAATCAACCCAAATGTCCAACAGTTGATGAGTGGATGAGGAAAATGTTGCACATCTATACAATGGAGTACTACTCAGCCATTAAAAATGATGAATTACTGGAATTTGCCAGGAAATGGATGTCATTAGAAACAATTATATTAAGTGAAGTATCCCAGATCCAGAAAATTAAGCACCGTATGTACTCCCTAATAGGTGGCTCCTAGTACCAAACCCACCCAGTCCACCTAGAGACACTCAAAGATAAATCTCTGTAATACCTACAGTAATTGCAAGGATTATGAACAGGAGAGATGGGGTAAGAGGGCCACACCAGAAACAAGGAGAGAGGGGACCATGTTACAGCAGAGAAAATAGGCCTCCATCAAGGACTGCAAGTAAGATGCCTGGTTAAGTTCACAGACTTTCCTTCCTGATCATTTACAACTGAGGGGGTATGATCTCACCAGAAGGGGAGGGCATATAGTCTGGCAGATAAAAAGTAACCATTTTGCAAATGGGTGATTGACCCCTCCCTCACTGTGGTTTCCTACTTTTATTACATCTACCTTTGAATGGGCTCTTATAACAAGACTCTAGTTTAACAGCTTTTTGTCTCTGGCCAGGGGGTAACATACAATACCCATCAGGATGGAGTGAATGGCATTGCAGGAGCAGCAAAACTGCAAAAGAAAATCAACAAACCATAATCCAGAACTTCAGAGACTCTATATCAACCACCTAGAACTAGGCCAGACTAATCTCTCCCCATCCTGAAGCTCAGGGAAATTTGCGGAAGAGGGGGCGGTAAGATTGTAAGAGCACAAGGATGGGAGGAGCAATGATATGCAAGATACTCCACACAAGTTAGGGCTGAAGCAATCATAATTGGACTTTGCATGCTCTACACAGTGTCCAACACACTATTGACCCCACAAAGTCTAGCATTTGTTAAAGGCACCAAGATCCTTGGAGGCAAGGGATTGACAGCCACAGTAGTGTTCTTATGCTTAAGGGGAACACGGGAAAGGGTTCTGGGAAATGTCACTGGGTCTTTGTATGTCATCGGAGAGGAGAGCCCAGAGGAGAGACTGGCAGACACATTAAAGGATTCTCCGGGGATTGGAGGGGGAGGCACTGGGGGATAGGGAGGGAGGGGTGAGGGGAGGGGGAGCAAGGGGGTCATGGGGTGGAGGAGGGAGGGAGGGAACCAGTGTACCTACTAAGTTTGTATGAGCGGAAATAATAATAAAACGTTTTAAAATAAAAAAAAAAACATAAAAAGAGGGGGTGTTAGTTAGTTCAGTTTCACAGGGTCAACAGCATAGTGGATACTAGTTCCATTCTAGGAACTTCTTGGATGCATAACGTCATAAAGGTCATATCCCCAAACTAAGCCATTGAGATTCTGGGTGGACCAACCTCAGACTTTAATAAAAACTGTCTCACAGAGAGCTAACTTGGATCCCATGAAAATTAAGCTCTTCTGTGGGCACGCTCAGTTGACCTAAGGACCTGCCCCAGCCTCCACTTTTAAAGATGAGACCCACTTAGGGACTGAGGTTCCAACACATGAACCTCTGGGGATAAAACCAATGAATAACCAAACACGCTGACCGAAGCAATGACCTTCTCAGGGGGGCTAGTAGAAGCATGAGAATCCTTTCGGTGCATTGACCTCAACTTCAATAAAATGTTTTATAATCTGAAGGGTTTTTTTTCCAATGAATGACTTTATCTTTGTGTCAAGTTTCCTTTGTTACAAGGAAAAACTTAAGACAAATTGAATCTGACAGAACTTGACAGAACAAAAAATGATTTGTAACTGGACAACCCTTATCATCAAAGAGGCTCAGAGAGTTACTCTCCAGTATGTGGGCAGGAAGCAGCCTATGGAAGAAAGGGGAGCTGGAGAGGTGGCTCAGGGATTAAGCCTCTGCCTTGCAGAAGGAAGGTCCTGAGTTCAGATCCTAGACTCCAGGCAGAAGCGGGGGGCAGCCTGCGTTTCTGGTCCTGGTAGGGCAGAGCCTGTGAATCCTGGGGCAGAGTAAACAAGGAGGAGGTGGAGGCATCCATGGTGGTTCCCAAATTCGCCCGTGGTTCTACACACACACACACACATGAGCATGCACACACAATTAAATAAAAAAATGGAAGAAAGGTACAGAAACAGCTTAAATGGTTGCAGTTCAGCCATTTGAATATGGTCTGATTGGTTGTCTGCCTGTGGTGACTGAAGTTCAGTTGCTGTGACTGGCCAAGACCCAGGTATCATTACAGAAGTACACTTGTGAGTTAAGCTTTTAGTTGCATGCTAAGTTAGGTTGTAGCTAGTACCTTGCATTTTATACCTGAGTCATGAAGGTCAGATGCAAAAGTAGCTGCCACAGTTCTCAGTGTCTGTATCTGCACACTATTCGATATCATGCTGTGGCTCTTCAAATCAAAGGGAAGAGGTCTCCTTGCGCATGCTTTGCATGTGGCTTGGACCTTGTTGATAGAATGCAGCAAATGCTGTGTACTCCCAGTTCCAACTCTGACCTCACAGCTTTGCACATCTTTGTTCCTCCTCTTCAGAGCACACAACTGCTGTGTGAATAAGGGCAGGTTAACCTGCTGGGACCTGGAGACTAGATGGAGGAGAACAGAAGGGACTTATCCAACTTTCAGCAGCAGAATTCCTTAACAAGCATCAGCCCCTACAGACTTAAGAGGGAGACCAGCTGAAACTGGAAGTCTGCAGCTGACATGCAGGCTCAAGCGCAGTTGTAATCCATGACCACATTCAGTGACAAACTCCGTGAGACTTTGCTATGTAGAGCAAATGACTAAGATGGTCACAAAGCTGAGTGACTATTTGGAAGGAAGGAAGAAGGAAGAAAAGAAGGAGGAAGGGAGGGAGGGAGAGAGGAAGGGAAGGAGGGAGGGAGGGAGAGAAGGATGAAGGGAGAGAGGGAGGGAAGGAGGGAGGGAGGGAGAGAGGGAGGAAAAGAAAGAAAGAAGGAAGGAAGGAAGGAAGGAAGGAAGGAAGGAAGGAAGGAAGGAAGGAAGAAAGAAAGAAAGAAAGAAAGAAAGAAAGAAAGAAAGAAAGAAAGAAAGAAAGAAAGAAAGAAAGAAAAGAATGTCCAAATCATCATCATCATCATCCTGACCCTCAAGCTCAACATTTCCAGACTCCAAATGTTAGATCTGTGACTTCTACATGGTAGCTCTTTAGTGGCTCTGAGAATAAAATAAGTTAACTCTCTTATGTGAAATTCACAGTGCTGCTTCAGAATATGCTTTCTCTGTTCAAAATAAGCCTTACTTAGCAACTGCACATTCCAATAGGCCCCAAGGATTCGTGTCTTCTGGAGGCAGGCAGAACCTATGGCTTGCTTCTGGCCAGTAGAATAAGGAACATACTGCTTTTGAGGTGATAGGTACCTGTAGGGATTCCTGAATCTCTTTGCAACCTTTATGACATTTTCCTTTCAATCTTCTTTCCTGCTTTGCTGTTAGAAACATGGTTTCTTTCTTGTTCCTCTCATCTCCTTTTCCTTCTGAGTTATTTTAGGCTGTTTTGCCTTTTGGCCTATTTTTCTATAGAAACACTGTTCAGGGTTTTGCCTTTGCTCTCTTTCCTTCTCATTTTTCCAGACAATCTTGAGGGCTTTGAAGGTTTTAGTGACACCCCCCCATCCACACATACACATACACACACATACACGTCTGTCTTTGCTTTGATTTCTATGTTCTCTACTCTTGTCTGCATTTACACTAGAATTTTCCACAGACAGATAAAATTCATGGATTAACTGAGCTCATGATCTCTCCCCAACTCCAAATGTCCCAATGGTAAGTCCTTCATTAGATGCCATAGAGCAGTGAGATGAGGTGTAAGGGGTGAAAACACATCAATTCCTATATTTATGTATGAAAATAACAAAGAATAAAAATAATTTAAAAAATGTCATCTCCTTTTAATTGATAACCCAGGCAAACCAGTTATTTTTTTTAATTAACACATTGTCATAGTTAGATACAGTTGTCAACATGATGGTCAAGGGTTCCAAACTCTGGGCACATTTTAGACAATTAGTAGTTAAATTAAGCTCATAACAAACCTGCAGGAGATTTTCTAACGATGAAGAAGGCCCAGCCCATGGTGGGTGGGACTAGTCTCTGGACAGGTGAATAAGATAGAGGGGGCTAGCTGAAAAAGTTGGCATCCTTCTGTATCCTTGACCAGATATACTGGTCTGGCAAGCAAGGATAATCACTTCTTAGCAGTCCTGTGGATAGTGTGTGGTTATCCTGTGGATAACTGCTCCTGGTATTATTGTGGGTTCTACTCCCAAGCTGGAGTAAGAACTATAGCTGGACTATCATAGGAGAAAATAAAACCTCTTGTTCCCTTAAGCTGTTTTGTCATGACTTTATCAGCAACCATAGAGGCAAACTGCAACAGAATTTGGCAACAGAGAAGTAGGGTGTTGCTGATAAATCTGGCTATATGGATTTTGTGGATACTGAATGGTTTTGTTGGAGAAACTTTGTCAAGTTTGAAGTTTTTGAGTCTGTGGATTACAAATACTGTTCTACAGAGTTTAATGGACCATTTAGAGAAGGGAAATGTTGAGAGAGTTGTGGATTGTTTGGGCTAAGATTGTGATGAAGGAAACAAGGACTTTGACAAAACTGAACTTAAAGACAATGGACTGGTTTGCTAGATGGAGAGAGCTGTGTTGTCGGCCTTGAAGTTTTAGATGTGGAAAGGGCACACAGCAGAGCAACTGTGGCTGTTGGAGAAACAAACACCATTGAAGGAAACCCTAGTACTTTGCACTGGGACAGTAAGATATGAATACCACCATATTGGAGATTCCAAGGTTTGGAAACCCAGATTCCTTCAGGGATCAAAAGCCTAAGCCTGAAGCCATTTCTTGCCCTTTGAAAGTTTTGGCTGCCTAGAAAGGGGCTTTTCCAAAGTCAGCATGTAAAAATTTGATACAGGTATGAGCTGGACCAAACTGTTTCAACTTTTGATACAGACCCTTGCAGCAATACTTAGGTAGTACTACTTTTTATTCAAGATTGAGGGGTTCACGGAAAGCAGCTGAAGCTTGTGACCAAGTGGCAGGTCTGGAGTTCCACAAAGAAAGGTGAAGCTTTTAGTTGCAGAGGTGAACCCAAGTATTATTGGAGATGCCAGAACCATGAGATGTATGTTAAGAGAAGCTGAAAGTGGAAATTCAACTTGGTTCAGAGAAACACTACTTGTGCAACTTTAAGCTGTAAAGAAGAACTGGGATTTCCCAGAATCTGTGAGCCACTGTGACTATGGGATGAGCAACAAAAGAGGGACATTGAACTCAGGATGAAGACTTGACTTGAACTTTAGTCTTAATTTGATGTTTTCTTGCTTTTGATCTAATGCTTCCATTTTAATGTTTATTCTGTGTGGAAATATTTAACTTAATTTGATTTGACAGGACTTAAGAGATTTGGGGCATTTTTTTAAAAAAAACTTTCAGTTCCAATACTTTAATAACTGAACTTTTAATGATCAACATTTTAAAATTGTATTATAAAAACTTTTAATTTCTGACTTTTAAAATTAAATATATTTATAGCATAAGATAAATTCAACAACTACGGAGACAATGATTGAAAGTTATGATTCAAAAATGATATGTCTTCATGTCAAGTTGACAAGGAGTGAAGTGTTGTAATTAGATACAGGTATCAATTTAACAGTTGAAGGTTCAAGTTCTGGACACATTTATAAAGAATTAGTAACTGAATTAAGTCCATAACATACCCAAGATTGTCTAGTTGATGGAGAAGGCCCAGTCCATGGTGAGTGGAACTAGTCCCTGGGCAGGTGAATAAGATGGAGGGCACTGGTTGAGGAAGTTGGCATCCTTGGCCAGACACGCTGGTCTGACAAGGAAGGATGGTCCCTCTTTCAGCTGTTATGTGGTTATGGTACAGCCATTTCCCTTAGCCTTTGGTGTTGATGCAGGCTCTCCTGCCATGCTCCACAAACAACTTGGACTATCATAAGAGAGGAAAAAAACCTCTTGTTCCCTTAAGCTATTTGGTCATGATTTTATCAGCAACAATGCAGGAAAACCATTACATGCGTGAAACCTGGGGAGTTATTTATGGGGTTCCATGTAATGTTTTGATACATTACTGTGCAGTGTTCACATAAGATAAGCCTATCTATTTATTCAAGTATCTGTCATTTATTTATAGCGAAAACATTTGAAATTCTTTTTTTCTTTTTTTTAGGATATGCAGTAGATTTATTATTGACCATAGTCACCCCACAATAAGGAAGCCCAGAACTTCCCTGTGTTCTCTAATTATACCTTAGTTCCCATCAATCAGCTTTTCCCAGTTCTCTCTCTACCACTCCACTCTTGAGCCTCTGCTGACCACTATTTTATTCTTCATTTCATAGAAATGAGACCAATGTTTAGCTTTCTGTGTCTGGCTTATTTCTCTTAACATCCTTCCTACAAAAGAATAAGACAAACATGCCAGCCCTTTCCCCAACCCCATGTCCATGCATGCTGTCACTAATGATACGATTTCATGATTTTATAGCTAAATGATATTTACTGTGCATACTTGCTACATTTTATTTCTGTGGCACTCAGTTGATGGATTTGTAGGCTATTACTATTTTTGACCCTTGTGAATAGTACTGCGATGAACTTGGGGCTGAAGAGATTTCTTTCATGTAACTTTTTTTTCTGTTGAATCAACTTTTAATGAAAATCTTCTATTTATATCTATACATAACCATCAAGCATTTTATTGAAAAAAGAAGCATCATGGGAAAGGACATGCAGCAGAGAAAGGCCTATGAACTAAATCATCTACACCACATCTCTTAGTAAACCAACTCCTTTCCTTAGACTCCATAAATGGAAGCCAAAGGGGTTTGCTTTTGCAGCACATCTGATCTGCACTACTGTTTGCTTCTGAATAATGTTTCTTGATGCTTTGCAATCTGTGTGCACTTCTTCAATTCTTTGATCAAGACACCAAAAATTTGGAAATGCCATGTCTAGATAGCAATCCCCAAATAATAAAAGGAGCCACTGACAGGTGTATTTCACAAAGTTTCCAACACTGTTCATGAATTGAGGTCGCAATATGTGCATTTTCAGTTCAGGAGAATAAAAAGCCATAGTCTATTGGTAACTTACAAAAAAGAAAAAGAAATACAAATGTTGCCAATAACAACAAAACAATTACTTTTTCCATAGTATTGGGAATTGAACCTAAACTAAACCCTTGTATATACTAGGCAAGCATTCTGCCACTGATATAGATCCCAGCTCTCAATCCGATTTTTTTTATTTCAAAGACAACTGTCATCTTCTACCATATCCCTAAAGTTCCATGGAACTAAATAGATGAGAATCTATTAAAAATGCTAATTTCAGAAATACCAAAATGAATTTATTTTACTTCTAAAGAGGTTCCACACAACGGAATCAGAGAAAAAAATGCATATTCAGTGCATGTGAAATAAAAAAGGTTGCATATTAGGTCACAGAAATTTCAGTGACTGGTCATCTAAGACTTAAGCTACCCATTGCTGTGTTAATTTTACAAATATATAGAAAACAACTAAAATGTTCATTTGATATAGTCAGCAGACAACTCTATCCCTACATTTATATTTATTAAAAACTGATAAGCAACTTGTACAAAATCCCAAACTGCTTATCACCACTTTGAAGCAGTAATCTTGAGAGACATTATCACCTCTCCCTTTACTTCAACCTCAACCTCTTCCTAAAACAGCTTCCCTGTTCTTAGATTTCACCTTGGATTCAACATCCACAAGCAGTGCCTCCAGAGGCAAGCTGTCTGATAGGATCAAACATCAAATGTTTTTTTCCTCAAATATTTAGCATTTGCAACTGCACAGATTCTCTGTCCTTCAGGGTCATTTCCACAGCTTTAAGATGTGGATTCACTTGCTTGCTCCCTCCAAGAGGGTCCAGGGAGGGGTGGAGAGAGGGAGGGGAATGGGGTACTTATCAACTTTGTATGAGTGGAAGAAATTAAAAAAAAAAGATGTGTATTCATGCTGTTATCGACTCCTGAAATTGTGGTCCATTCTTCAATTCAATAGTTGCAGTTTCATGGCTCAATTTCATTAAAAAAAAATCTCAGGAGCCTTATTTTGGCAGCACCTTCACCCTTCTGGTCTGCTTATCCACAAGACCCAACAATTGGCCAACTAGGGGAATGAATGGCTAGAAATGCCTACTCCAAGGACTCCAGGTGGAAAGAGCCCACGTGTCATTTCTTTTTTGTACATGTGTGTATGCATGTTCACACGTGTGCTGACACAGGTGTGAAGTACAAACACACATATGTACACATGCATGTGGAAGAGCAAAGTCGTCTGGTGTGTTCATCAATCACTCTCCACTTTTATCATTAATCCAGGATCTCTCAGTCAAACTCAGAGCTCCGAACAGCAAGACTCACTAGCAGGATTGCTTGGGTGCTCCAGGTGTCTGCTTCCCATAGGCTAGGACTGATTGCAGGTGGCTGCTGTGCCCGCCCAGCTTTCCCATGAGTCATGAGAACTCAAACTCTGATGTCATTCTCGCAAGGCAAGCAGCTTATCCATGGAGCCATTTCCCCAGTCCTTCACACCCCCTTTTTATTGCCTGTAAAACACTAACTGGCAAGGTTCACTTTTTCCCCTCATCTCTCCCTGTTGCAGTAGCTTCGGGCCAGATCACTCCCCTGCCACTCTCTACAGTGCAATTTTTTTTAAAGAAACTCACAAGGATCCTTCCTACAAAAGAGTAAGACAAACATGCCAGCCCTTTCCCCAACCCGGCGGAGAGCTTCCCACAGCAGAACAACTCCTTTTTTTAAAATTATGTTTATTTTTTTCCCAATCATACAAACTTAATAGGTACCCTGTCCCTTCCCTCCCTCCACCCTTCCCCAGTCCCCCTTGCATCCTTTGCTCCTTCCTTTCACCCCCTCCCTTTTTCCCAGTGCCCCCCTCTTCCCTCCCCTCCCATTCTCTGAAGCATCCTTTAGTGTGAATGTCAAACTTCCCTCTGCATCCTCCACTCTAATGAGGTGTAAAGACTCAGTGGTATAACCTGGAGCCTTTCTTGTGCTCTCTTTTAGTATGGAAACACTTTTGTGACTGTTAATCCCTTGCTTCTAAGGATCCTAGTGCCTGTGATCCATGCTAGACCTTGGTGGGGGGTCGTTGACATGTCAGTCATTGCACAGGTCATGTAAAGTCCGATTATGGCTACTGCGGCCCTAACTTGTGTGGAATATGTTGCATATCGTTGCTCCTCCCCATCTTTAGGCTCTTACAATCTTACTGCCCCCCTTTTCCACAAATTTCCCTGAGCTTTAGGATGGAGAGAGATTTGGTTGGTTTGGTTCCAGGTGATTAATGTAAGCAGAACAACTCTTAAATCCTTCTGACCACCTGAAGGAGGAGTATGGTCCACCCTCCCAAATCTGGCTCCTCCCATCCCATTCCCAACCTGTTCCTACTGCAGCCACAAGGCCCCTTTGCTGTCCCCAAGTCCACCAAGCCCACGTCTGCCTCAGGGTCTTCAGCTGACCTTCTCCTTCTCACCGGAGCTCATTCCATCAAATCATTCATGGAACTCTGTTTTTCTCCTTCAATTCTTTGCTCAAGCATTACCTTCTCAATAGGGTCAAATCCAAAACCCCTTTTAATATCACACCTTGGGCAGGTGAGATGACTCATTCGTTAAGGCACCTGCTTGAAAAACTGACCACCCAAGTTCAATATCCAGAAGAGCCCACATGGTGGAAGAGGAGAACTGACTTTTGAAAGTTGTCTCTGACTCCCAGTGTTTCTCCCCCTCCCCTCCCCCTCCCTTTCTCCCCTCCCCTTTTCATCTCCCTCTCTCTCTAAAGGAAAAGAAATACTATTATACTTCCATTACCCTTTCTTCACATGCATCACACTCCAGCATATAATCCTAGCTTATTTATTATTTATTGCATGCTCCTTCTACTAAACTATAAAATGGAAGGGCATAAATTCGTCTCCTCTTTTGCTCAGTGATGTTTCTCCAGTACTGCTGCAGAGAATGGGGTTCACGACAGAGCGAATGCTATTAGATGAAGTGAAAACAAGCAAAGTAAAAAAGAATATTTTTGTATCATTAGCATCTAAAGATAGAATCAACCACCTTAACAGTTAGATGGCTCTGTGTCTCTGGAAGAATCAAACAGCCGGAAACCCTCTATTGCCCCCTTGGCTGTTTTCCTTTGCCTTCTGAGCCAAGGGCACCAGGTGCTTCCCACCTGCAAGCATTCTGCATCTTTGGTTCCCACCTTTTCTAGGAGTCACAGCTCTGTGATTTAACAATCATCACCCAAAGCAGCTCCCTCCCGGGTCCTTGTCTCCCCTGGCCTGAACCTCAGCATTGTGTCCATGGAAACGCATCACCATGGCTGCTTGAAAGGAAGGGCAGAGCCAAGGGCAAGGCATGAGCCAGTGTTTTCAACATGGCAGCACTGGAGTGGAATACAAAGCCCGCCTCCAAAGTACGGCCAAGAACCCTTGGTGGAGAAAGGGAAATCTTTACGCCTCTACTTGGAGAAAGTAGGACAAGCACTCAGCACCCTGAAAAACACATGGTGGGGTGAGTTCACAGGCAAGGCTTTTATTGGGGCTGAAAACACACAATGTGTGAGATGCTTTTCTCACATGCCCTCAGAACAGGTCTGTGAAAGTCTCAAGGCAGGGCAGAACACAGAGAGATCGCTCCAATGCTCTGCGCTGCATCCAATGCTCTGCGCTGCAGCACGCTCGCCTGGCCGTCACAAATAGACTCGTCTCTGCGGCTGAAGCTATATTCTGCATGTAAGGGAGGGACTGCAGAGATGGAGCATTTGCTGAGCTTCCCCAGCATTTTTGCAAGGGACAGCTCTCTCCCACCACAGGAGAGAAATAGGCTTCATACAGAGATCTCAGAAGCACCACCGTGGGCTACGTAACAAAAAACCTTGGACTAGACATTTATAAGCAAAAAAAAAAAAAATCTGCTGCTCATAGTGACAAGCAAGACGCCAACTGATTTGGTGTTAATGGGGGCCTCATTCCATGTGGGTGGCACTTCCCATGTGTGGCAGAAAAGGAGAGGAGGTCTCTCAAGCTCCTTCAGGCATTGATTCTGTTCCTGAGGGCCAAGCTTCCCCTTGTGACCGCAACACCAACTGAAGGCCCCAACTCTTAATATCGTTACATTGTAGCATAAAATTTTGGAAGGACAAAGCAGTCACTGTTGTTCGTAAAGTTGTCTCCACAGAATAGAAGGCCTTGCACTGGCATCACTTCTCACCCATAGTGTGCCGTTCTGGCTCAGCACAGCACATGCTATCACAAGTCCACGCATGCTCTCTCCATTCTAAGAATACACACTCGCCCACATTAAAGCGTTTCTGATAGAGAGGCCTCTTGAAAGAACTGTGTGCTTTTAACATGGGATTTCTTTCATCCTTGTAAGCTAAGAGTAAATTAACAGAGCATCTTCAATTCAATAGCATCTTAAGATGAAGAGTGCTAAATGTCCTCATTTTTTTTCCTATTTTCTCCACCCTGTTGGGACACTATTAGGAACAGAAACTGAAATACATTCATTCTGGCATTTCTAGTTCCTCGCACAGGTCAGGCTTGAGAGATGTGAGATGACTAAATACACAGACAAATGAGCAGATATGTTTGGGAAGCAGAAAGGAAAATACATCTTGCAATGCCCCAATGCACAAATCCCCGGTCTATCTCTCCGTGTTCAATTTCATACTCTTTAAACATCCCTGTGGTCAGAGGTTTGGTCTCTAGAGGTGACATTTCTCTGAGGGAAGTCTTTTGTGAACACTCTGGCCTACTTCTCAGGTCATGTAAATATCACAGAGGAATCGTTAATTGGGCATGTCGGTTCTTTCCACAAATTCCCGACTCCTGGCTGATATTGGGCACGCCTTTTATTCTGCCCCATGTGGAGGAATTGAGTAAATACAGCCTGGAGCCAGAAAAGTGCAATCTGATCCTAGAGGCCCAACTACTGCAGCTTTAGCCTTGTCTCCCCATCCTGTGCTAGATGCAAGTAATTAAAGATCATCCAGGACAGTCTACCAAAGGTCTCTGAACTTCCCTGCTCTCAGCCGCAGAGTGAAGGTGTCAGTTGTGCATTCTGATTAGTTGATTAAATATTTCCTGATTGCTACCAAGGGCAGGCACCTATGGTGGACAGCAAGATTCCAGAGGAGCAGGCTCACAAAACAATGAGTCTGCAGAAAGTTCAAAGTAATCGATAGTTATGTTTAAGTGAAGCTTGGGGATTTGGTAGGGCTAAAGATGCAGCTCAGCTGGTAGTATGCATGCAAAAAGTCCTGGTTTCTAGCCCCGTGTAGAATACATGAGATCCTGTCTCGGAAAAAAAAAGTCCATGTAACACATTTCGTATTTATTTCCTGATAATAACAGTAATTAGTAGAAAGTGCTTTGGAGTTTAAAATGCTCTAAATTAAAGCCTCCAAACAATTCACAAGTGTACTAGTCAAGGTTCTCGAGAGGAAAAGAACTGATAAAATGAATATATATAACAAAGGGAATGTATTAGATTTGAAGTTCAGCAGTGACTGTCTTGCACAGAAAACAGGCTAAGAAGTTGGTGGTGCTTGGATCATAAGGCAGATGCCTCAGCTATCTGCCCAGAGAAGGCCCAGAGAAGTCTGCGATTATTGCTGTTCTCCCTTCCATATGGGAAGACTGTCAGGGAAGGATAAAGTGTATCTAGCACTCAGCCGCCAAGAATGAAGGCAGGCAGGCAGAAGCATCACTGCTTGATCTCTTAATACCCTGGCCACTAGCAGAAGGTGCTGCCCACTCTGGGGACAGTCTTCCCCCTTCAGCTAATCCTTCCAGGAGATACCCTCACAGACTCACCCATAGGCATGTCTCTTGATTGATTCCAGAACCAATAAAGTTGACAATCAAGATTAACCATCATAAGGTATACACCAAGAGTTCTCACTACAATATTTCTATCTACTACGTTTCCATTGGTTTGTTGTGAATCTTCCTAATAAGTGAGTGAGGCATATAGAGCATGGATGTTAAAATATTGATTGTTGACATGGAGCCAAAAGAACTTAAGCACTGGCTTAAGGCACTGCTAAATAGTGGAGTATATTGTCAAGTCCATAGCCTGAGACCAAAGATTCATCAGTCTTGGTAAGTCTGGGAATACAGTAGAAATTTATTTCCTATCATTTTGAGACTAGAAACTGAGAGACTCCAGTGAGGGGTCACTTATGGGTGGCAGATTGCCAACTTTTCTTTGTGTCCTTGAACAGCAGAAGAGCCGACTTTTTGACCTTTTATTCATGAGCACTCCACCCTCCTGATTTAATAACCTCCAAAGGACACAGGAATTACGGCTACAACACTCTGTCCATCATTTTTTAGTTTCCTAACACATTACTGTAATGCTGTTATAAATACTGTAATAAACAAATACTAACCCAAACAATTTAGTGAAACAAGGAGTCTTATTCTAGATTACAATTCCAGGTTACAGTTCATCATGGCAGTAGAAGTAAAACCAGCAGAGAGAGGAGGAACTACTTAGACTGTGTCACAGCAAGAGCAGAGGGGAAGAGCCAATGCTGTGCACTTCCTTTCTATTTTCCACGTCTTTCCATCTTCATCCATTTCCCCAGGAAATGGTCCCACCCACTATGGCCTGGCTCTTCCCACATCAGTTATACAATCAAGACAGTGTTCTTTAGGCTTTCCCAAAGACCTACCTTGACTATGTAATAACTAATAGGTGTGCCCAGACAAAGGTCTATCTCCAAGTGTCAAGTTGACAACTGAGACCAGCCATCATAGAACCTTCCACAGAACTTATACCAGAGCCCCTAGCAAGTGCTCAAATACATATTTAACAGAATTGAGAAAGGATTTGCTTCTATATATACACACACAAAAAAACAGAAATCTAAAAATGGTGATATATTTTCAGCACCAAAGAAGATATGTAAAAAGTCCCTTTAGCCATATCCGAATTCCGTTTTTCTTGAGGAGTTCCCAGGTCATCCCAGATACATCTCCAAGTGTGAATATCCTCTTGAAAAGGATTTTGCATGGTTATCAGAACCCTTGTAGTCCAGTAGGAAGAAAAAAAAAAAAGAGGGAAGCAGGAAAATATTCCAGAAATCCCAGAAGTTAGGTAGGGTTTATAAGCTCAGTCAGGACCCAGAACCAGGGACTCAGCATGTCAGGGTCCTATCCCTCTACCTCACAGACGCCCATTCTGGAAGCCAGCTTGGGAACGCTTATATGCCTGGATATTAAAGTGACATTCAGACGGGTTACATTCATCCACTCAGATGCTTTAACAAAATATTTTAAACTCGAAATGAAAGGCATTGCTGGAGTGTGGAAGTCCAACAATCAAGACATCAGCAGATTTGGCATCTGATGATTCTGTTCTCTGCATTAGTGATAAATAGTTCTCCTTTTATAAGGTCACCAGCACCATTCAGGAAGGTTCCGCCCTCCTGACTCAATTACTTCCTAAAGACCCTATCTCTTAATACTGTCACATTGGTGATTAAATTTGAAAATAAGAATTTGGGCGGACACATTCAGATTCTAGAAAGCAGAAAAACAACAAAGTTGTTTAAACTATGAGGGATCCTGGTGCATTTCTACCATAACAAAAAAAAAAAAAAGACCTTATTGAATACTTTCAGAAAATGTTTCAAAGTGCAGCATGTCAGAAATGTAGGAAATGGTTTCCCAGAATTCATAGATGAAGTTTAATATGTACCTAATTCAAGAGTTTTTCTCCCAGAAAGAAAATTATACTCATACATCAAGCCAATGATTTTGTAAATATTGTTCTGTTGAACAAGGTAAAAATAGAGTAATTGGTTTATATAAAAATTAATGCATTTAAATAAATTAGAAAAAATTCTGCTTCCACTTTATCAAACTAATGTTCCTAAAAACAGCTATAAAATTTGTATAAAAAAAAGCAAAGCAGTTGTTGAAAGAATCAGAGGGGGGCTCCATGAAGGGGGCTGAGGCTGAAGAGCCAAACACTCTAGCCAGTATCTCCTGTCCTGGAAGAGGAAGGAGACCTAGGCCTGAGGCATTGGTGTTATCTTCTTCCTTCAGAATTCTGTCAATGCACAGCACAAGGTAAAGAGGTCAAAAAGAAAGAATTGCTCAAGAATTTTTTGAAGTTTGCCTGGTCACAGAGGTGAAAATATGAGCTACAAACAACAAAGCAGACATGATGTGAGATAAAGTACAAAGAGATACACAACGACACAATGCTGGAGTAGCAAAAACTGGAATCCAGCCCCTCAAGGATGCCTCAGACTTTTATGGATGTAAATGTCAAGAACAAACCTAAAATAGACCAGTACTAACAGTCTGAAATCCAATCTCATCTGGAGGAAGTAACGGGAACCTTTATACATGACTGTTGGGTCTATAAACTGGTCCAACCACTATGAAAATCAATATGAAAGCTCCACTAAATTCTAAAAATAGAACTACTAAAAGACCCAGCTCTACCACTTGTAGATATATACCCCCAAGAATTTCAAATTAGGTACATTCATTGGAATGTAACCAAATTACGACATACTTTTTTTAAAAAAAAATTGTAAGTGCCATAGATGTGGCCATACATCTGTAATCCCAGCACTTGGGAAGCTGAGGAAGACTCGTGAATTGAAGCTCAGCCTGGACTATACGCTGAGACTCTTCCTCAAAACAAACACAAAAAATAAGTAAAAATGCAGAAAGAGCAAGAAGTATGCAGGATATACTCCAAATATCTAATATATGTATAACTGAAATCTCACCAAGAGAAGAGAGAGAGAACAGGCAAAACAAATTTTTAAGAAGCATCTAACTGAGAACTCCTCATAAATAGTGAAATAATTTCAAGGCACAAATTGAAGAAACACCCTAACTCACACATGATATAGATAGGCCTGATGAAAACAACTGGCCATCTCTCAAAAAGTTAAACATATATCTTTCCTGTGATTATATAGAGGCTTACATGCAATAAATGAAATAATGTTCACATTAGCCTTATTTGTGGCAGTTGAAACAATGAGTAGCTGAAGGGTCATAAATAGATTAGTAGATGCTTCGTGGCATTGCACTTGGCCATGACGTATTGGGCATGACACTAAAAACAAAGTATTGAAAGCAAAATTAGACAAGTCAGATGGTATCAAACTAAAAGGCTTCAGCAAAGGAAACAATCAGCAGGGAAAAAAGACATCCTAATAAATAGGAGGAAATACTCACAAATTATACATTCACCTCCAAAATTCATACTGAATATAGCTCAAGAGAAGGTTAAAATAGAACTAGGCCAGCCTAATCTCTCCCCATCCTGAAGCTCAGGGAAATTTGTGGAAGAGGGGGCGGTAAGATTGTAAGAGCACAAGGATGGGAGGAGTAATGATATGCAAGATACTCCACACAAGTTAGGGCCGAAGCAATCATAATTGGACTTTGCGTGCCCACACAATGTCCAACACACTATTGACCCCACAAGGGATTGACAGCCACAGTAGTGTTCCTGTGCTTAAGGGGAACATAGGAAAGGGTTCAGGGAAATGCCACTAGGTCCTTGTACGTCATCGGAGAAGAGAGCCCAGAGGAGAGTCTGGCATGCACATTAAAGGATTCTCCGGGTTTGGGGGGGGGGCACTGGGGGATGGAGAGGGAGGGGTGAGGGGAGGAGGAGCAGGGGGGTCAGGGGGAGGAGGAGGGAGGGAGGGAGGGAACCGGTGTACCTACTAAGTTTGTATGAACGGAAATAATAATAAAAAATGTTAAAAAAAAGAAGGTTAAAAAAAAAGCTCAATTTCTAAAATAAGCAGGAAACTTGAAAAGATGATTCTTCAAAGATTAAAATACAAATGTCTAACAGATATATGAACATTCCCAATATCATTAGTCACACAAATGCAAGTCTAAAGTAAAATGAACTATTTATTATCTCATCCCTGTTAAAATAGTTTTCATTTAAACAAAAGAATAAGCATGAATTACCATGTGACTCAGCAAATCTACTTCTGGATATGGATCCAAAAGAAATGAAACCAGGCTTTCAAAAATATACATACATATATATATATACATACACATATTCCCATGGCCAATACAGCATTATGCATAATAACCAGGATATGAGGACATGTAATACATCTAAATGTTCACTTATAGATGAATAGACAGAAAATGTGATATCTGTGCATACATTGGAATACAGCTCAAGATTTATAAAGAGACCAATCCTACTATTTTTACAGTGTGAATGAATTTGGACTGCACTGAGCTAAATGAGATGAACCAGTAATGGAGACACAAAAGCTGTATTATAACATACATTAAATACCAAAAATTATCAAACTCATAGTGAATAAAATGGTTGTTCCAGGGTTTTGGGAAAAGGAGGATGAATTGATTAATGGTTACAAAGTTTCATATGTGCATGATGAATAAGCTATATAGATATCTATCATACAACATAATACCTGAATTAATATAGCATGATGCACTTAAAATTTGTGCTTGTAAGGAAGAAATCATTCTCAGAGTTCTTACCAAAAAAAAAAAAAAAGCAAGATGACAGAAGGAAATTTTGGAGGAAATAGACGTATTGATGCTCAATACCTTGATTGTACTGTATTCATAGTCTATCCATTGGGAATCAGCAGATGGGGATGCCTTCAATATCTCCCCACCCCAAATCCTGAGTGCCCCACCTTCCTACAAGTCTAGGAGTATACACAATAAGACAATGCCAGGGGTGTGCTGAACATCCTGTACTTCTGGGTCTCAATGTACCTTGCAAAGAAAGCATAACCTGAGCTTGACGGCAAAGGCTGGAAGCTCCAGTTACTCTTAGCTACCCACTCAGTAAGAAAAAGAATTTGAAGCCCAGCCTGCAGAGCCCAGGGCCCCAGAGCTCCATGCATTGGTGAAAAACATGTGTTCTGTAGTCAGGAAGATCTGAAATATAAATTAGCACTTGATGACAGAACTGTGAGCAGATTATTTACCTTTCTACATATTAATTGCCCTTGCCTAAATGAGAATAATAATGCTAGTCACTACATAGACAAATTCCAATGATCAGAAGAGAAAACACATCTAAAACATCTCCTGGAACGTGACAGAACTCAAGTAATGTTGGTGTCATTTGTAACAAGTGACTCTGTTCTAACAGATACAAAGGTGTGTGATTATTCAAAGCATCCACTAAGGTAGACCTGAAGTGCACCTCAGAGGGCAGTCTGTACAATCCACCGCCCAATTTCAAAAGTCATCTCCTCACACCCCAAATCCGGAGGAGGAGGAGGACGAGGAGGACGAGGAGGACAAGGAGGGTTGGGGAAAGGAGAATAGAACATGAACCCAAGCTTCAATCCACAAAAACTGAAATTTATTCAAGAAGCTCTTCCAAAACACCAGCAAGAGAGCAGTGACTTCCCCACAAGATGGAAACTACTACTGACTTGGAGTCAGGGATGCAAGTTTTTAACAGTTGGAGTGCAGGGGAAGGAATTTCGATTTAACTGGTTGGTTCTTTTCTGTCCCAGAATAACTAAGAGTCTGTCCAGTTGTCTGTATTCCATATCAGATCTTATTAACATTTTTGGTGGGCTCTCCAGTGGAGATATGTTTCCCATCTTAGATCTATCAAGTGGGGTCTCTGGTTTTGAAGTCTGGTTTCCTATCTATCACCCCTCACCAGAATCCTGTAGGCAAGAGCACTTCTGCTTTTCTTTCCTGATATGTGTTTACTGTACACAGCACATAGCTTTTAGATTTCCCAGGCCAACCAAAGTGGGAAATTATCAGGCTGTGTTTTCTTCTCAAATACACTCTGCAGCCACCTACTGGGTTCGCTCATTCTTGTTCCAAGGCTGGAAATAGAAGCCCTTAGTTAACATAGGAGCCAAAAATACTACATTCCCTCTATGCAATAATCTATTCATTTTAGACCAGACCCTTCCTTTACTGTCCTTATTTTCAAAGGCAAGGCTGAGTGTAAGTTATTCCAATTCTCAGACACTGAGAGAGCCGCACACTGATAAAAGAAACATGATCTACAGTGTTCATCTCCCATTCATTTATTCAAATAAGATGTACCGGGTGTCTATGTATCAATGTCAAGCACACTCCAGGGGAACAGAATGATGGTAATTCAGCCACAGGCATGGCTGCTGTCCCCACAGACAGCTAGCCTAGCAAAGAGATACACAGTATTGCTAATAATTGTCAAAATAATCCTGTAATCGCTGCTGTGATAATAGCCCAAGGAAGAAATGAGAAGACTAAGGGGCTGGAGAGGTCACTCATGATCCCTGAAAGAAGAAGTTCTCTCCCTCTCTTTCTCAGAGCTAAACACAGAGACTGGTCTGTGTACAAGTTTGCTTTATGGAAAGTTGCTATCCTACTTTTCAACTTGGTTATTCATTGGAGTGACAAAAACCTGACCTAAGCAACTTAAGTAGGTGTTTATTCTAGTTCACAATTTCAGGTCATAGTGTATCATAGCAGGGACACCATAGCAGCAGGAGCTTGAAGGAATTGGTCACAATGTGTCATACGTGCATGCATTCGTGCTCTTCTATCCCCAATTCTCCTCATTCTTATGCAGAGAATCCTGCCCACACTGGATGGGGTCATCCAGCATCAGCAATGCAATCAACCTAATCCCTCATAGGCATGACAGACGCCAACCTTACTCTAGAGATCCTTCTCAGGTGGACCTGCCTCCAAGGTATCTAACTGATGACCATCATGCTTATCCAGATCACAAAGCAAAGGAAATTGGGAGGGGATGCATTTAGCATGAATCCAACTGGATCAATAGCCCTATCAACCTTTTAAAGTCACTTCTGATCCTACAGTTATTAGAAATCTAAAACTGAGACTTATCTGGCTTCTTTCTTTCCAGGACTCTAGATTCAGGTCCATCTACCATGAACCTGTGGGCAATAGGTGTGGCATTCTTTTGCGAGGGCAGATCTGCAGGGTACAGCATAGCTTTCAGCACATCCACGCCAGCATGTTTCTGATCTCCAGATCAATAATACAGATGAAAATGTGTATTTCAAATCAACTGGTAGGAAAAGATTTGATTCACCAACATAGCAGATACCTCTTGTGCCCACAACTCTCCCTTCATTCCACCTGGCTTTAATTCCCACACTCATCCTCAAGCCTCTACCACAGCATGTCTTTTCTGCCTCAGAGCTTTCTCCAGGATCATAGAAGGTTGACCAGCATACGGAGATGGAATCCACAAATTCCAATAGGATAACATTATAGGAACGTGTGTCCCAGACAAACATCCCAACTTCAGCTAGGAGAGGACAATTCTGAGGCACAATCTATTGTCTCTTGGAAGGTGTTCCAGAAGAGTTGGGCCCTGGTTGTCAGCAGTAGCAACCTGATAGTTAATGAGCATCTTCTCTGTCCCTGCTTCCCTGTCTGTCTCCCCAGCTCCATCCTGACTGTCACGCACATGAACATCTGCACCCAAGTCATCATCTCAGAACTTTGGGAATGGCAAACTAAGACACGCAGCTTACAGATGAAGCCAGTTACAATGTCTCTCTCACCAGAGCAGTTGTGTATCCTCCTGGGATTTTTTTCAATAGAGATCCTGTAGAGCTGGTTTCCAGCAATGCCAACAAATGGGTGTGTGGGTATGTGTGAATGTGTGATGTAAGCATATGCGTGCGCAGTTATGTGTGTTTGTACCTTCATGTGGAGACAAGAGGAGGGCATTGGATGTCTCCCTCTGTTACTTTCCACTTTATTCCTTTAAGACAGAGCTTCTCGCTGAACCTGGAATTAGAGTGGAGGCCAGGAAGCCCCCTAGCACTTGGATTACGGGTACATGTGGCCCACCTGGCTTTTACAGAGTGGTGGGAATTTGAGGTCAAGACTTTATGCTTGGGTACAGCTGGTACTCTTACTCACGAAGTCATCTCTCTGCCCTACTGATAACTCTTTTAGCAGGAATTCCCTGCATCAATAGCTTTCCCAGTACAAGTTGTTAAACTAATTAGGTGACTTGAAGTACACAGCATGTTTCCTATACATGAAAACAGATCTGTTTTGACTTTCCCTCAGTACCAATGCTAACAGAGCCCCATCTCGGTAATCAAGAAACGTGCAGCTAGGGCTTTGTTCTTTTTCCTACTGTTCTGTGATGTCATCGATTGTCAACTTGACAGAATAATATAGAATCTCCCAAGAGACAAACCTCTAGGCCTGTTTGTGAGGGTTTTTGTAGACTGGGGTAACTAAGGTGGTAATACCTACCTTAAATGAGGCTGGCATCGCCAGGAACTTGCTGAGATTTGACCTTACCTGACCCACACAATGGTTGACATGTCAGCTCAAGCAAGGATTTCAGGGATGATGATTTCAGGCAGTAGAAACCTTCTAGGCAAGGGTTAGACAGATATAAGGGAGTTCCTATATTAGTGGGTGGCCTAAGAAGGGGCCCTCTGGTCTGCCACAGAGTCCTGAATTCCCACTAAAGCAGATGATTCAGAGGGAATATGGGAGACTATATAAGTTGATGGATGGGAGAGAGTAGTGGGAAATATCAAGAAAGAGGAGAAAGGGAGATAGGGGGAAAGAGGGAAAAAAGGGGGAGAGAGAAGGATAGGGGGACAGAAGA
Organism: Typhlomys cinereus; assembly: GCA_023101885.1. Lineage (NCBI taxonomy): Eukaryota > Metazoa > Chordata > Mammalia > Rodentia > Platacanthomyidae > Typhlomys > Typhlomys cinereus. The sequence goes on from JALPQD010000003.1 coordinate 13,292,768, forward strand.
GGGAAAGGGAGGAAGGAGGGGAAAAGGAAGGGGAAGGAGGGGGATGAGGATACCTACTCATTGAGCTTGTATAACTAGGTTAAGTAATGAAAAAAGAAAAGAAAAGAAAAGAAAAAATGCAACTGGCATCATTCCACAGTCTATGGTTCTGGACCAAATAAAAAGTAAGGAGTTAGGAGTTGGTGAAATGAGCATCTGCTGTGCATAAGAACCTAAATTTGGGTCTCAGCATCCATTCCTATGAAGAAGCAGGGCATGGCCACATGCATGCACACAATCCCAGCACTATGGTGGGTAGAGACAGGAAGAATTCGGGCTTGCTAGTCTCTGGTCAAGCTCCCAATTCAGTGAGAGGACCATGTCACAAAATGTCACAAAGTAGAAAGTTGGAGAGTGATGGAGTAAGTCACCCGATGTTCTCCTCTGACCTCCTCACCACACACACACACACACACACACACACACACACACACACACACACACACCACAAAGGTAAAGGAGAAAGAAGAAAGTAAGCTAAGCATCAGCTTTCATCATTCTCTGCTCCTGACTGCAAAGTGACCAGCTCCTGCTGCCGTGGCTACTGTGGCCCCTACTATGATGAACTGTACACTCCAGCTGTGGGCCGCACAAAAAGCTATCTTCCTTCCTTACATTGTTTTGGCCAGGTATTTTGTTATGGCAAAAAGAAAAGTAACTAATACATGTGCTTATGAGGATTTTTTTTGGTCCAAATACCAAAGAGAGACTTCTTAAAACATCTGCCTTACTTCTTGGTCAAGATAAACCTTTAGACAATATGCACCAACAGAAAAGTGTTTAAGATCTGATTATGTGGTAGCTCATTAATTTCATGAGCATGCCCAATTCATTAGGGTTTTTTTTTGAAGCAATCAAATGATTTCAGTTCTACGATGAAATAATTCTAGGAGTGAGACATATGGTAAATGGGGAGAGGTGAAGATTTCTTTTTGCAAGTTAAAATGTTGAAAGTGCATAAAACCACAACAAATGTTATAATAAACATTCAGAATGCTAAAATTATATCATACTTGGTCCCAGTTTCAGTTGCCTTTGTGGAAAAACAAGTAAAGCTATAAAAATATTCAGAGTTGCAACCCATATGTCATGTTTCTTATTCTAACTCTCCAGCTTCTTCCTCGGGGGCAGCCATTGCTCCTTCTTCCAGCCTTTACATGTGTAGTTACTGTGGTAAGTATGAATTCATCCATTCATCAGAATGGTTTATTTTTCTAACTTATTTGCATGATGCATTCTATCACTCCCTTGGCAACTTTCTTATTCTAGACAATATTCAGCTCTTAATCTGTTCATAGTAGTACTATCGATACATTTTATTCATTAATTGCGATGAGTGTATATGATCATTTTTCTATTCACTCAATAATAGATATGTAGCCTGCTTCTAGAATGTATGCTATTTACAATGGGCTTCTGGGTTGGGGAGATGACTCAGAGTTAAAGCTGTTGCCTAGTAAGCAAAAGGAACTGGGTTCAGATTCCCAGGTCCCATGAAAAAATGTCCAGCAGAAATGGCAATGGCCTGAATTTCTGAACAAAGCAATAAGGTGTTCCAGCAAGCCAGGATGATTTCCACTGTCACCCTTGGGCTTCTACAAACACACACACTCAAGTGCCCTCTTGTACACACACACACACACACACACACACACACACACACACACACACACACACACACAAATAAGGTAAATAAAAATGGGTTTATGGATACCCCTAAATGGCTCTCCTTGTAAACACGTGTAAGTTTCCTAAGAGGCCACAGCCACAAGTGGAAGCATCGCAGGTGTTCCTCAGTGTGTGCACACGTTTTCTAGATGCTGCCCAGCTGTTTTATTCCAGGTTGGTGCAGCAATTTATAATCCCATAAGCAATATGCAAAAGTTTTTGTTTCCTTACATCTCAGACAACCACTGGTATTTTCAAAACTTGTCAAATCTGTGGAATTAAATGCCGTTTTATTTTCTTATTCAATTTGCATCTCTTGAGATCTCTAGAGTGGTAGAACATTTTGTCTTATATTTAAATGGCATTTTCCTCTTTGGGGAATGACAATACAAAAATATATATCTGTGTGTCTCATGTTGACTATTTTGTACTGACCCATAGAATTCATGTGTGTGTAAGCAGCCTCCATACTAAGTCCCTTACATATGTTGCTATGTGAAAGCAGTTATACATAGCTTACATATTATGTTTGTGTTACTTTTCTTACTAAGAATTTCAACTTTCAAAATGTCCCAATGAATCTAAGCTTTCATGAATAATCATTTTTTTTCTCAGTCAAGAGACAGAGTGTAGCTATCTCTTGACTGAAGCTTGTGCTCTCTTCCTCCTGATGGGCCACTCCTCCAAGCACGTCACAGCATCACACAGCTTTGCATTGCCCAGTGGGGTGCTAAATGTGACCTTCATCATCTATGACCTGAAACTTCCTGAGTGATTTCCCATGTTATTTTTGTTTTCTCTTCGTGGATAACATAGGGACAGAAGATCCAGATAAATCCTCAGGCCACAACGTAAGGCAGTACTGGTTGCTATATAGGAAGAAGAGTCTGACCTCCTTTTGGGGACTGAGTCTGAGTCCCCCTTGTGGGGACTGAGCCTGAGTCCCCCTTGTGGAGACTGAGCCTGAGCCCCACTTGTGACGACTGAGTCTGAATCCTCCTTGTGGAAGGCTGCCCGGTGGCCACCCAGATGTGACTTACACCCAACAGGGTCACTGTATTTGGTGACCACCACCAGATGTTTTGCTTGCAGCCTTGACTCAGTCTTGACAATCCAGTATGCGGAGTCCAAGACGTTTGCTCCTATACTTGCTTTTAAAGTTATAGTTTTCTGCCTTTTACTTTTAGGTTTTCAAACCTTTGGAAATTTATTTTTTATAAATTTCATGAAATCCACTTCTTTCTGAAAAATTTATGAACCTGCATGTTAAATATTTATGAAACAGTTTCAACCCCTAATGTCACCTCCATTGTATACCAATGTCTCACTTTATATGCAAGTCTGTTTTTACATTATTCACCCTGTCAAATTATTTATAGGTATCCTAATTTTTGACAGACTTTTGATAAATTTATTTCCAAATAACATATTCATTGCATTCTTCAAATTACATTTCAGTTTCTATTTATCAAGTTTCACATGCTTTTCCTGTCTGTAAATATAAAATGACAAATCTAATCACCAGTGTGAGAATGGAACAAATTGTACTATGTTCTCTCCTTCTAGACTTTCTACACATTTCCCTCTCTCTCTCTCTTTATAATTTTTGAAGAAATCAATAACTAATAAAGGGATTCAGTCAAATTCAATCTTTGCTTCTGTCTCATAAGCTAGCTTTAATGAAAAGTCTTACTTAATATTTAAGTAACGATAAAGCTAAAAAATGGGAAAAGTAAATTCATTCATGACCAGAGGCTTGTTTTTCAGTTTTTCTACAATTAAAGTGGAAGTTCTTCTTTAAGAAAATTCAGATTTCCCATTTCATTTTTCCTTCCTTTCTTCTTATGTCTAAACAGAAAATGGAGAATTATCTTGACTTTCATTAATTTCATTCAAGTACCTTTATATTATAACTCAGATTTTCTATATTCCATTATGTATTTTGCTTTACATCAAGTTTCATATTGGATCGCTGGTATATGTAAATAGCATTAAGTTCACATGTTAAGCCTTATTATACAGATTTAAAGAGGCATCATTGAGTTTATTTTTATAATTTGGAAGCTCTATTGCTTTTTTAGGTATAGACAATCATCTTGTTTGCATATAATAGATCATTAAATGTTCTTTTTCCTTATTTTCCTATTTTGCCTTGACCTCCAGAAAAATACTTGAATAGTTGGGGACAGTGAAAATATTTATAGCTCTTAAATTTTTTCAAGAATTTTTTGCTTTATGTACTTTGAAACTATGTTATTTGGTGTATGGAAGTTTAGCATTGCTTTATTCTCTACATTCTAAGCTTTTATTACTGCAGAATAACTCTAGGATAATCCTTGTATCTACAGACTTCTCATATGAAGTTCTGCTTATAGTCTGGTTTTCTTCTGAATGATTTATTCACTGTGCTTCACTCTTTGTGATCTTGATGATATGTGACTTAAATATTTATTTGTTTGTTTGTTTGTTTGAAGAGAGAGGGTCTTGGCACATGTATGAAGTTAAAGGACAACTTTGAAAAGTCGGTTCTCACCTTCCACCACATGGGCTCCAGGGATCGAGCTCAATATGGTTTACATATAGGCATTTTTACCTGTTGAGTCTTCCCACCAGTCCTTGATGGTATTTTTGAAAACTGAGCCGGAGCTCATGTATTTCTCAGTTTTCTTGGTAAGCATGATTTCACATTATGAACTTGCCACCAAGTAAAAATACAACTGTATGTTTAATATGTACTAGCATCTTAAATATTTTGTGATAAATTATTTTTAATTCTACTGTGGTTAAGAGCATAAGAAAAGCATGGATTTTTGTTTGTGTTTGTTGAGGGGGACAAGATGCTACTTACTATGTTGTCCAAAATGAGCTGATATTTATGACCCACCTGCCTCAACCTCCCAAGTTTTGGAATTACAGATAACTACCACTATGTTTGGTGGAAATGTTTTTCAAATTAATGTAATGAAATGGTTGAGGAATCCATCTTTCACAGGGGTTCTGGGCATTATCCAAATCAAATCATCATTAAAATCAGTGTTACTGTTAGTAATAAATACTTAGTATAAGCATTCCTTCTACTGATATTTTCCTATTAATCAAGAAAAAATATTGAAGAAGAGTCCATTTGACTCTCTAATCCACAGCTGTTGGACTTCTCTCTGGTGCCCAAGCTGCCTCAAGCAGAGAACAATGAGCTAGAAATCCAACCTGGGTTCTCTCTTCAGTACCTGCTGCTTCAAACAGTTCACAGATACCTGAGGAAGCTACATAGCAACCGCAGCTGTCATTCAATTGACTGTTCAAGGTGCAGCTCTTCACCACTAGTCCACGGCTAGTTCACAGTTAATTCAAGCCATCTGCCATTCCTGCTGGGTTTCATACCAGCATAGCCTTGGTGAACTCTACATCACCCTGTGTCCTGTTCCTTGAAGATCAGAGGGAAAATACTTCTCCAGGTGGCCCTAGCAGTTAGTGCTGCAAAAAGACACACCACAGGCACAGCTTAGCCTCTCCTTCCTTGAGTTTCCAAACCCTAGCCCCTTCCTCCCATATAAGTGAGTCTACAGCTTAATCACAGTTTCCTCTTCTCAAGGCAATAGGTAGAGCAAACAGTGTGGGTTTAACACCATACTACCTCCAACACAACATTAATCCTACAGAATGTCCATTAGCTCTTATTACCAGACTGCACTTGGTTAGAGAAAGCATCATCCTAACGCTTGGAGAATAGCATTGAGTGATTGCTCTGTGGGGACCTATCCTGCATGGTGGATTGGGGGCTCCACTCCCTTCGAGTGTGGCTTCCATTGCAATCAGAACACATTTGTCCTCAAATTCCCAGAACTCGGGACTCCAGATGATAAATTCCCTGCAAGCTCTCATAAACAAATAACAGGATATTGGAAAGCATTTTTAGAAATGAGAACATCCATTCTTAGCCGAATAGAGAAAAATGGACACATCACACATTGCTGAGGGAAGTGTAAATTCCCCTTCTAGAAACAAGTCTGGTGGCATCTATTTAAAAAAAAATACTTGCTCTCTCTCCCAGATTTTGTATTATTCTGAAAGAACCCAGTATAAAGATACCCTTATGAGGAAATTTACTGCATGTTTTTTTTGAAATGGAAATGATCTGGAAATGACGTCAATGTTCATAAATGGAGGATTGATTGACTTGTTCTGACACCATATTGTGTCGCCATTAAAAGCAAAAAGATACATACTTTATGCAGGCATATCTGCATATCATTAAGTGAAATGTATTCAGTGGAGAAGCAAGTCAGAATGTGTAACATACTGTGCTTTCTTTTTCATGTAAAAGAGAAAAACTTCATATACCTCATGGCAATGGTGGTCCCCATTGTCAACTTAAATAACTTGTGGGAGGAGCCTGTTGGAGGGAGGTTCTTGCTTCAGTTGAGTGGGAAGATCCAGCCTACTGTGAGTAGGGTCATTCCCTAGGCAGGACATTCAGAGCTGTGTACAAGTGAGAACTGAACACAAACTGGCAAACATTGATTCATTGTTCTTGCTGTGGATACAAGGTGAGCAGCTGCTTCAAGCTCCTGCCACCGGAACATTCCTGCAGTGATGAGCCTGGAACTAGGAGCCAATTGAACCCTTTCTCCATAACTTGCTTGCACCAGGTATTTTGCTGCAGCAGCATGAAATTAAAATACTCTATATGAATACATATACATGAAGAAAAAACATAGAAACATATGTGAAATCTAGAAGAGATCTTTCATGTACAGGATTTGATTGCATTAGTTTGTGTGATGGAGAAGGGTTGTAGGAGACAGGGGAGTCGATAATTTTTTATATCTTTTTTGTTTTGTGACTTGTAGTTACCAGAAACTAGTTCTGTGGGCTGGAGAGATGGCTCAGGGGTTAAGACTCTGTCTTGCAAGCAGAAGGTCCTAAGTATGGATTCCAGGTTCCACGTAAAAATGCCAAGAGGAGATGGCCGCAGCTTGCATTTCTAACCCTGCTGGGCAGAGCCTGAGAATTACCAGAGCAAAGCAAGAAGTAGGTAGAACCACTTCAGGATGATTCCAAAAGTTACACTTGGTCCTCCACAGGGACACACAGTGCCCTCTGATCCACACACACACATACACACACACACTCACATAAATAAATAAATAAATAAATAAATAAATAAATAAATAAACAAACAAACAAACAAACAAATAAATAAAACTAGCTTTTTTATTTTTTAATACATTTTTATTATTATTTCAGCTCATAGAAACTTAATAGGTACACCAGTTCCCTCCCTCCCTCCTCCTCCCCCCGAACCCTCTGCTCCCCCTCTCCTTACCCCTCCCTCCCCATCCCCCCATGCCTCCCGCCCCAATTCCCAGAGTCTTTTCTTGTGCATGCCTGACTCTCCTCTGGGCCCTCCTCTCCGATGACGTACAAGGACCCAGTGGCATTTCCCTGAACCCTTTCCTGTGTTCCCCTTAAGCATAAGAACACTACTGTGGCTGTCAATCCCTTGCCTCCAAGGATCTTGGTGCCTTTAGCAGATGCTAGACTTTGTGAGGTCAATAGTGTGTTGGACATTGCGCCGGGCATGCAAAGTCCAATTATGATTGCTTCAGCCCTAACTTGTGTGGAGTATCTTGCAAATCATTGCTCCTCCCATCCTTTTGCTCTTACACTCTTACCGCCCCCTCTTCCGCAAATGTCCCTGAGCTTCAGGATGGGGAGAGATTAGTCTGGCCTAGTTCTAGGTGGTTGATATAGAGTCTCTGAAGTTCTGGATAGTGGTTTGTTGATTTTCTTTTGCAGTTTTGTTGCTCCTGCAATGCCCTTCACTCCATCGTGATGGGCACTGTATGTCAGCCCCTGGCCAGAGACAGAAAGCTGTTAAATTGGAGTCTTATTATAAGAGCACATTCAAGGGTGGATGTAATACTTATACCCAAAAGTGGAATCGCAGGGTCATATGGCATTTGGCAATGGGAGGGGTCAATCACCCATTTGCAAAATGGTTACTTTTTAATCTGCCAGCCTATATGCCCTCCCATTCTGGTGAGTTCACACCCCCTTAGTTGTAAATGATCAGGAACGAATGTCTGTGAACTTAACTAGGTGTCACATTACTTTCTTGCAGTCCTTTATGGAGTCCTATTTTCTCTACTGTAACATGGTCACTCTCTCCTTGTTTCTGGTGTGGCCCTCCAACCCCATTCCTCCTGTTCATAATCCTTGCAATTACTGTAGGTAATACAGAGATTTTTCTTTGAGTGTCTCAAGATGGGCTGGGTGGGTGGTATTAGGAGCCACCTATTAGGGAGTACATACGGCGCTTAATTTTCTGGGTCTGGGATACTTCACTTAATATAATTGTTTCTAATGACATCCATTTCCCAGCAAATTCCAGTAATTCATCATTTTTGATGAACCACTTCAGGATGATTCCAAAAGTTACACTTGGTCCTCCACAGGGACACACAGTGCCCTCTGATCCACATACACACATACACACTCAAATAAATAAATAAATAAATAAATAAATAAATAAATAAATAAATAAATAAATAAAACTAGCTTTGTATTATAAAAACACAAAGATTTTAATTAATGAGGCACAAAGCATTTGTATCTCACAATATCAACTGAGAAAATAATTCTGTCAACAGTCATCTTAAGATTGAGACCCTCACTAATTTGGTCAGTCACTAATGCATTTAGTTGACATTGCGTCTATATGCTATGGATGGTGATTCTGTAACAGCCACTATGCTCTTTTCCACTGTGTTTGCTAGATGAGAGACCAAAAACAATGAACCAGAAGCCAAAAACAGAATTACCTCTCTGAATTTCCCCTCTGAAGCAAAATGCTTCAGTTGGCTTTGCTGCTGCATGGTAAATGAAATTCAGAGAGGAAAATGTTAGAAACGACTAAACAAGCAACAACTGAACCATAACAGCCAACATTCCACCTCCCTAACCTTAAGCCCTTAAAACCCTAAACACTGGGTCCCAAGCAGCACAACTTACTCTTCACCCCTCGCCTCGTAAAACCTTCTTCCATCCTTGTGGTTGAAGCCTGAGTCTGCGTCCTTTTTCCTCTTTCAGTTTTTCTAACAGTGTTATGTGCAACAGGATGATACACCAGACAGGCTGTCTTCATAACATTTGGAGTCTCCCAAGTGGAAGAGCTATTAAGTAAAATGTTCGTGTAATGATTTGTGATAGGGCTATGGAAGGAAAATATGGGGTACCATGAAAGAATGTGCAGGCAGAGATGCAGTTGCTTATACCATGTGATCAAAGGAGCCACTATACAGATAACTCAAACAAGATGAGGCACAGAAGTGGGCAGGGTAAATGTTTCCAAGAGCTAGGATGAGCATCCCACACAACTCTACGGGAGGAAGGTGGACAGGAGAAGTATCTGAGGTTGGAAGCAAGCAGAGGAAGGCCACTAAAGCTGAAGACTGCTAACAAGAGGAACACCACGAGAGGAGGTCAGAGAGATGAGCTAGATATCAGGTGCTGTATAGAGCCCAGAGTACTTCAAAGGGCTTCTGTAAAGAGATTTATATCATGAGAAAACACTGCAGAGACTACAGGGGTGAAGACTTGAGACAAGTAACAACTGCGTTTGGCCCAGAGAAGCACAGAAACCTTTCCATAGAAGATTATCTGGAAAGACTTTGTAGCACATAGGGCATGTAGTGTGGGTTTGAAAAAATGGCTAGGCATTCACCAGACCAAGACAGGAAGAGATTCATGTCAGGTAGGAAAATAACAAGCAGATGGGATTGTGTGCTAAGATGTGGTTGCTTAAAAAAGAACTTGGAAGGATAGTGATCTCCATAGCGTTCTTCCATCTAGTTCTAAAACAAGGCACATAATGGCAGGAAGGTTGTAGGAATAGAAGGTATACAATACACAGATTTTGGGCACCTTTATATACTATCCTGCTCTTTGGAATTTATTCTATGGGACACAAAATTGATTTTTTAAAAACCTTTTCAACTCATTACTCTGTGACCTTATACCATAAAAGATGTTAGATTTAGCAAAATGCTTCAGTTGGCTTTGCTGCCGCATGGTAAATGAATGTTTACCTGTAGGAGAAACTGCTAGTTTCTCCAAGTGTTTTCCAGCAAAGTCTGAGCATCTTATTGCCTCCTCTACCTGACCACAGCAGGTAACAGGGTTGCCTTCATAACCTTAGGCATTCCGATGGTGTGCGGAGGCATTTCATTCCTATGAATGCTGAACATCTCCCCATGTTTGCTGTTTGCTCAGATATCTTCCTTTGATTGGTGCCTGTTTGAGGATATCACCTCTGCTTCATTACATTTCCACTTCTTTACTGGTGAGATGTGGGAGTTGTCGATATATTCAGCCTTCTTTTCTTCCACGTCTAGTCTAATTCTAGGCAGAGAAATGGAAAGGATAATGCACCTTGATAGAAAAAAAAATGGAGAAAGGAAATGTGGGATCCTTTGGTGTTGCTTGGAAGATTTCATCTGTTCACGTCATGGGTTCTCCCGCAGCAGCTGTAAACTCAGTGATCACACTGAAGGGGGGAGGCATGACTGGATCTCAGAGGGTGGAGAGACTAAGTTAAGCTCTCCAGCTGGGACGAAACAGAATCTGAGGCAGCTGAAACACACACTGACCTGTCCAGATGGCCCTTAGCTCCTTCAAGTCCTGGGGTCAATGAGGTTAATGTGACTTTTTTTGGGGGGCTTCCTAAAGAAAGCCAGCCCTGGCATTCACTAGAGACACTAATCTGCTAATGGCCTGATCAACAGAGGCACATGCCCAGCCTCTTTCACCCCGGGACCATTTCATCGGGAGCACTGGCTTTCAGCAAGCAGCCAATCAATGCTATTACTCCATCTGCAGTTTCAATGCCCTGCAAAGGCTGCAGCACACAGATGAGCCAGCCCCGCCTTGCCATTAGCAGTAATGGGTGTCTGATGGCTACATTCTCAGAGGGAATCAGCAGATCTTGTAAAAAGGGATGATTCTCCATGTGCCCATGTGAGAGCTGGCAGGAAGAAAGGCCCAAAGAGATGTTCTGAGCATCAGCTGTCATCAACACAAGGAAGTTCTTAGAGATAGAAGGGGCCTCAAAGAATCTAATCCAGTCCTGTCATAGAAAGGGAATAACACTGAGGTTATTTCCGTAACACGCAAATCTGACAATGTCATCTCATGCTCAATGCCCACGAAAACAATAACAACAATAATAGTGGTCCTCCATTTCACTGAATGCAACCCGCCATCCGTTATAAGTTGTGTCACTAGTCTGTTTATAGCTAAGAAAAAAAGAAATTTATCAATTAAACCATGACACATAGCCACGTGAGACGCATGAATCGGTCTCACCAACATCTTGTGTTTCATTTTTTTTTCCATCTTTTTCAGGGGAATTTGACAGTTTCTATTGCCATCAATTATGTTTGACATTTAGCAGGAAATCCTCTTTCACAGCGCACATTGATAAAAAGAACATAGCTTCATCTCTCGTAAGTGACTCTTCTTAGAGCCAAGAGGCACTTGGGAAACATGGACTGGCTATCCCTCAAATAACTACTCGCTTCGCTAACTACAAATCAACTTCCTACTGCTCTATTTTTGTGGCTTTTTGATCGTCCAATACAAAATCAAAGCGTATTCTTTGAAAGAGATTTTCAATGGCAACTACTATGTATCAGGCATTTTCCTAAGTCTTGATCTATTAATTCCCTAGACAATCTCCCTCATCTTTCAAGATTTAATTCAGATGCTGCTTCCCTGAAGAAACTTGCTGCAGTTATTTCTCCCAAACCAGTATTATTGATATCTAACTCTTGCAGCTATTCTTTCTATTTCTGTAAGACAACACTCAGAAACACTTAAAGAGAGAAGGAGATTTACAGTTCTGGAGAGGAGATAAAGTCCATTATTTTGGAAAAGGCAGGGTGGGCTTCAGAAGTTGAAGTGGTTCAGGTTATAGCTGTCATCATGAAGATAGAGAAAGAGCAAACTCCGGAAGCAGGACTGGGCCAACAAAATTTTCAAGGCCAACCTCCTGTGGCATCTCTTCCTCCAGCAAGGTTCCTGAAGGGGGAAGCTCACATTTCAACCATGACACTAACCAGCATACACTTCTATAGGACTTCCCTTTGTAAGCACTTCATCACACTGTATTGGCTTCGTCACATGCTGCTAGTACATAGTCACTACGCCTTGGCTCAGGTCCTAACCAGCAACGATTGTAATTGGACAAACTTTTGCTTTTGCCACATGGCTGTTGATCATTCCACAGTGTTGATTAGCATCACAGCATTTGCTAGTCTGTTTCATCTAATGAGCTCTCATCAACACATTCCCATCACTGAGTCCTGCACCCAGCCCAGTGGACAAGTCATAAAGTAGAAATGAACTCAGTTGAAACATGCCCACAACCACACAGCAAAGGACCAGACACTAAGGAACACATGCGATGCTTACCCAGTCTTGGGTGTCAGGCAACAATCCTTGGAGAATCCATTGCATCCCTGTGAGAGGAATCAATGTAAGCAAAGAAAAGCAATGTCTGTAAGAAATAACAGGTTTAATCAATACCATACATTTTAGTTCCCTTACTTATTGCTGTAACAAAATACAGTGGCAGGAGTTTGAAGCAGCTAGCCACATCACATCCGTGGCAAGAGCAAGGAATAAGGAATCAATGCATGCTTGCTGGTGCCCCATCCTCCTCGTTCTTACACAATTCTGGACCCTCTACCTAGGGAATGTTCCTACCCACAAAAGGCCGGGTCTTCCCACATCAACTGATAGAAATAACCCTCTTCACACAATTCCTCCTAGACATTCCCAGAAGCCACTCTTCATCTAGAGAATCCTTCTCAAGTCTATCAGAGGCCTATCAGGTTGACTATTAGCATCAGCCACAAAGAGTCCAGAATAGTGCTGGAACCCACTCATTTCTTGATTATTGGAGTTGAGAAGGTGTTTTCAAGACTGAAATCTAGAGGTTCTAGAAGTTTTTAAATCAAGACCCATGAGAAGCAGTTCTTAGCTGAAGGCCTTTAGTCGAGCTGAAACCAAATCAGAAATTCTCAGGTCCCACTGTTTGTTCCACCCCCATCTTATAGGCCAAGAGAACTGACTCCTCAGTGCTCTCAAATTCAGACAAGTATGCTAGCAGATGGGTTCCTATGAGTAGACTAAGAGTTATAAAAAAAAAAACACTTTCTTCTCGGAAGGCTTTTTCTTTGGCCAGGAATTTGCTTGCTACATTTAGGAATGAGACAAATGAATTGCACAGTTTTTAAAAAGACTTTGAATGGTATGCATAAAGCAAGCAGAGTTGTACGCTCTTGGGATGGCTCTGCCAGTTGGTAACTCTAAAATTCCCAATAGACATGTGTTCATCCTCGCCATCAAGACCAGGCAATAAATCAGGACTACAAAGTGGAAGAGCCTGGAGCCCGCACAATCCAGTCAGAACAAATGGCAGACACAGTTTAAGTATTAATGGGGTTCCTAACACCTAGATTCCTAATCAATTCCAGGGAGAGTTTTTAAGAGTGGAAGAACTCTGGATCCCAAAGAAGACTCACAATCATGAAGGGCAGGAGGCCAGGGTGGCCTAAAAGCAAAACACCAATGTTACCATGTTTCTTTTCACATTGAGTGCTTTGTATACACATGTGACCAATCCTCTCTCACAAGGCTCCATGAGTCATGATGTTCATTCACAAAGGAGGAAACCGAGGCTCAAAAAGAGAAAATGTCTTTTCACAGAAAGTCGTCAAGAATTGGTTAAGAATACAGACAGCAGTCTGAGTATTTTCTGTAGGAAATGATTCAGTGTCCTATATAGGCATTAGAAAGTCTAAGTTGTTGAAAGAATCCAAGCAGTAAATGTTCGAATGAGGGATGGGTCTCCCCCCACCACCTTTCAGGTTTACTGTAGCTGAGGGGCATAAGACAAGTTGGGAAGATATTATCAGTACTGTGCAGCCTCCATAGCCCCCAAGTAAGGAAGTCTTTTAAGAAATATAGAAGCTGCTATGATAAATCTACATCACCCATACATCATTACTGTGGCTAGGAAAATGAAGAGAGTTGTTTCAGGAACTTCTATTCTCTTTCTTCTGTTGTACAAGTATCCTTCTTTGGAAGCACACCTAAACCATCTCAGTATAGTTGCCATTCTTTCATCTCCTACAGTGTAAGGGGGTCCACAAGAAAGAGTCAGAGTTAACAAGTAGCATGCAGACCAATAGTTGTTCTGATCCAAAGTTTATGCTTTCTACCAACTATCCTTTTAACTTGAGAAGGATTATGGAGGCATGTAAGCAAGAAGCATTCAAGACTGACAAGATGGTAAGAGGAAGCATCCATATATTGCTTTCCAAAAGAATTAATAAATAATCATGGACCTCCTTATCAGGAAATATGATCTATTCTGAAGCTAGCATTAATGAGTTTGTGGGCCACGGTGATCTATTGGCATATATTTATATATCCGGGCAGATCACTAATTTCTAGATTTATACACATTTTTTTCCTTTTCGTGTCTGTGTATATATGGGATGTATTCATGTGTACATGCACATTTGCATGTAGTACATACACATATGAATCCAAGTTAACATTAGTGTGTGTGTATGTGTGTGTGTGTGTGTGTGTGTGTGTGTGTGTAGCCTTAAGATGATACTGGGAATCACCCTTGATTGCTATTCCCACCTTATTGTTTTAAGCCTAAGTTTCTAATTAGACCCAGGGCATGCCATTGCAGCTAGTCTGGTTAACCGACATGCTCTGGGAATTCTCGAAATCTGCCTTTCCAGGCTGGAATTACAGCTGGTTGCCATGCCCTCCAGCCATTTTTTTTATGTGGGATCTGGGGATCCAAACTCTGATCCTTTTATTTTAGCAGCAAGTGTTTTAACCACTGAGGCATCCCCCTAGCCTGGGATTGCAATCTCAAAATAACAAAACCAAATGCAGTAATTTCGTGAAGGAATTTCACATGCATCGTCACTTTTGAGTTTTGATGGTAACCCTACTAGGGTTAGAACTGTACATCACTCCTGCTCCATGTCACAAGAGAAAGTTTAGTCCTCTGAAACATTAGCCTCCACTTGTCACTCTGCGAGCGTCACGCCCTCGCAGCTCTTGGTTCAGCCCTTCCGCTACCTCATTCCATGAACTTCCTTCAACATGTCAAGTTCTCGAACCATTGATACTGACATGTTTATCCACCTGAAGGGAACAGTTATAAGGTTCATCCATGCCAACACACTAATGGGGCATCTGTTTGGACCTCTCTGCAGAACTAGATTCAATTATGTCCACGAGGAAGATACTTGCAAAAAGTTGAAAGGCATGCACAAGCACAAAACTTAGTGTACTGGTTACTCTTTTCTGTTGTTGTGAGACAATACCAAAGTCAAGCAACTTAAGGGAGAAAGGGAGATTTTTTTCAGCTTACGGTTCCAGAGGGGAGATACAGTCTTTCAAGGCAGGAAAGGCATGGATGGCAGAAGAAGCTGGAGACAGACTAAGTCACATCCATCTGAGAGGCTGAAAGCTGCAAGACTGCCACCTGCAAGAGCAGACCTCTCCGGGAAGCAGGGTGGGATTAATACATCCCAAGACCCACCCCCTGTGAGTGCCTTCCTCCAGCAAGGCTCCACCTCCTAAAGGTGCCATGACCTTCCCAAATATATGAGCCTGTGAGGGACACATTTCAAACCATGACACTTAGAATACCATTTATTTTCTTGATATTCAGCGCTTTCCAATAAAAGCCAAATGTAAAGTAAAAATTTGGTTTGGTGTTCTAATTTATTTAGTTCTTATAAGCTGAAATTAAAGAAAGGGATACAGAAAGATCTCCTCCTTTAAAAAAATCAAAATATAAAGGGACAAAAGCATGGATGCTGCCTTTTATCTCAGCCTTTTACATTTGAAGGGAGGTTTCATGCAATGTAGAATCTAATGAGATACTGTATATATAATACATGCATATGGCACATATTCAAATATTATGACTATTTTGTGATCTCCAGACTGCTCTGTAGATGAAAACTAAAGAAATCTTGAGGGCATGAGCTCCTTTAAGAAAGGCAGTGAGCTTTATGTAGAAAGATCACTTACTGGGTAGACCTGCTGCTCAAAATGTTGTCTCTGGACTAAGAGAGTTGGTCTCATTTGGAAGTTAATTGGACACTCAGAAAGCGGAACCCAGTACTATATTTACTGTATTGGAATCTGCATTGTGAAGCAATCTCCCCTAATTAGCCATTTAAATGTAATCAATATTGGCCTTGGGAATAATATTTAGAAAGATTCTCAACAGGAAAAAAAAATGCATTGATACTCGCATAGCATAAAGCACAAGAATCCAAAGGTTTCCCAGCTTTGGCAAAGTTTGTGTCCCCCGTATCACCTATGAAAATACTAGACAGAATTTAAGGACAGTATGTTCTTGATACTCACATAATAAACTCGTTTGAATGTTTTCCTAATAAACCAGTTTATAGATCTCATTAAACCAAATAGAGCCCCTAAAGGGATATGAGTTCCTCCATAGAAGTATACGACTTGCACAGGAGTATACTGTAATGGAATTGCTGTGGAATTCAAAGAGGCAGAAAGTGGATAAGAGGTTATCAGAGGTTGGGAGACAAGACAGTTAAGTATTTTCTGTTTTTTTTTTGTTGTTGTTGTTGTTGTTATTGTTGTTACAGAGGTTTGTTAATAATGGCAATAACTTAACAACTCTGTAAAAAAAAAGCCATTGAGCTGCCCACTTGAAACTAGTTCAAATGGAACTCAAATATCACAATTAGAGGCCAGATATTGGTTGGGGACGTTGGCTTTAAGAAGACGTTAGGATGAGATTCCTAGGCCAGTAATAATGAACAGATCTAGCCTTCTGCCCAATTCTGTAGGGTCCCAAAAAGAAGTGGGTATGAAAGGGTTAAGCCAAGCAAAGGAGCATTTATTACTAGTTAATTGGCTAAACCTTCATAGAAAATATATAAATGACATATTTTCTGGGCGATATGGGTGCTAGTGACTTTGAAAGAAATCGAATCTCTAGAGGCTGGTGGAGCTGAGCCAAAATCTAAGGAAGAGTGAAGAAAGCCATCATCTGGCGAAGGATTCCCAGGGAAGTGACTTAATAAAGCTGAGGAGGAGCAAAATATCTAGGGAGAAGTCACACCATGATGTGATTTCATACCCAGGCTCAATGTTTAATGACAAGGAATGATGATGTTTGGGCAGGGTACAACCAGGCTTGTTAACCCACTTGTCTCAAAATTGTTCATCTATCCATTAGCATATGATGGCAATGTTAGCTTTTGGGTAGCACAGCCTACACGAGGTATTTCGTCTCCTGAAGTCCAGGCATTTGACGTTCACCATCTTGTACTATGGCAAAGATTTCCATCTACTGAAAACTATTGTGAGAATCCCTCTTCTCCTTTATCCTGGCACTTAATACAAAATGCAGCGGCTTACAGTTCGAAGCCTAAGACCTCAATAGAGTTAATGAGCAGATTCTTCTTACCTCTACTTCTACATTACAGCCAACAACTTCTCAACTCCTTTGAAATCTAGCAGTTGCTATGGCTCAAGACCAAGGGCCAGGACAAACAAATAGCAAATATATGCATCTGGGTTCTGTTTATTCTTCTTTTGTGAGAGATAATCATGTGTTAGTTGATCTTATGAGTCAATTACTTGCAGGCTGAGCAAAACCATTGTTATGAAATTCAGGAGTTACAGTTGACATTTCCACAGTGTGGGAATACAAACAGCATCATTTACTTGAAGACAAATGGTTTCTATAGAGACAATCATTGTATATCAGACAAGTTACCCTTTTTCTTGACAACAAATAACAACTCTGTGCATAGAAATAAGCAACTGTTGGGACCAGCAAATGGCTCAGCTGTAACGCACCTGCTCTTAAATCTGGTGACCTGGATTTTTTTTCTCTGAGAGCACACATGGTAAAGAGAAGACTACTGAAAGTTGTCCACTGACCTCCATCCTCCACCATGTACCATGGCATGCATGCATTGTCCATCCCCTCTCATAAAGAGAATATTTAACTTTTAAGTAAATAACTGACCTGATTTCCTTGGTTTAAAGAGTTTTCATGACATGAGACTTTCCATGTTAAAACTATCAAATAACCAGGCTAACTGTAACAACTTCACGTCATCCCAGGATATACCCCTACTAAGAGCTCTCCACGACCCTTTGGTTTTAATGCCAGTGTGCCTGTAACTGTCACTCCTTGTACATGACTTCTTTCTCATCAGCTTATGAACTAGAGGATCCATCTGCTGGGGCAAGAAATGACGACTTCAAAACCAGAGATCCAAAGAGGAAGAAAACAGATTGTTATATTCACCTCTTGAATATGAAAATAGAATTTGAGGTTTATATTTTGAAAGTCACATTTTCTAAAAATATCCAGAATGTATTTCTTAAGCTCCAATTAACATAGCAAGCATCTAATCTGGATGATAGGAATGCTGAATGTCTGCTAAGTAAGGCATAGGAAATTTAGGGTATGATATCTTCAGAATTTTAAAATAGAGCATTTGAGGGCTTGGCAGGATATCCCTAGGATCTTGGTTTCCATTCCCAGTGTGCAAACCCTTATAACTAAGATAAGTGTTTCAACCCAGTTGGTTAGAGTAACAGCCTAAATCAGAATTCATGAGCCTCCCTCAGCCCTACCTACCCCCAACAGGGTGTGAACCCAGAAGTCTCTGCAGTTCTGCTGAGGAGGAGACAACATACCCAGAGCTGTAACTGACCTTACATGTTCACCTTTAGTCTGCTCTGGCTGCCATAACAGACATCCACAGACTTGGTGCCTCAAACAACAGAAACCAACAAGTTTCACACATTTCTGGAGACCATGAAGTTCATGAATTAAGTGCAGTTGAGTTGGTTCTTGGAAAAGATTCCTGTTTTCACAGATACTTTTCTGCTGCATCTTTACATGGTTTTCCTTCTGAATGTGCAAAGAAGAAAGGGTCCTATCTATCTATCTATCTATCTATCTATCTATCTATCTATCTATCTATCTACCTACCTACCTACCTATCTACCTATCTTCTATCTATCTACCTACCTATCTCCTTTCCACTCATTTCTCCCTCTTCTCTTCCTTCTCTGAGAAGGCCATCACCCTATCAGATTAAGACCCCACCCTTACAATCTCACCCTTAAGTACTTCCCCAAAGCTACCACGTCCAAACACAATCCCAACAAGATGACTTCAATACATGAATTCCAGGAAAGAAGATAGCCATGGTCTTCACAAGCTCCTCTTCATGACTTCTTTTCCATCTGGCCTTGTTTTTCCCATTTCCCTCCCCGTCTCTAGCTGGCCATGAAACTGAGGACTCTTCCTCCTGGGTCGGATAAGACAAACCTTTCAGTCGACATCTCCAGTTCCCAAATTCCCATGTATGAACCTATTGTGTATACCCAATAAAAATAAAACCTGTATGTCCTGCCTTGTAGTGAGTAAAAATAAAGAAAACTTTGGAAAGTATGGTAACTACGACTCTCCATGGCATACACTCACTTTCATAGTATGCCACTTTCATCACTTCTGTAGTATGCTCATGAGTTGATGCACTAGTGTATTATTGTAAAATGTCACAATCTATGTGACCTATGAGAATAATGCTTTGAACACCTTTAGCTGTTCTCTTGCTTTTGTTTGCCAAGTGGTTTGTTTATGCACAATACAATAGCTTCTGTTCTAGGTCCTAGATACAGACAAATTGGTCATGGCTTTCAGGACAATTTGATACAGTGAGAAGGATACAGGTGCTCCAGTGATCACAGGATAGTAAATAAAAACAATGTGAGCTGAAGAGTTGGCCTAAACAGATGGGACATTATGTTACAAAAGCTCTGGGCTGGAGAGATGGCTCAGGGGTTAAGATTTTGCCTCGTGAACAAAAGATCCTAGTTTGGATCCCAGGTCCCACGTAAAAAGTAAAAATGCCAAGTGGAAAGGCAATGGCCTGTACTTCTGGTGGAGCCTGGGAAATGTCAGATGGAAGCAAAAAGGAAGCAGAAGCTTCCTGAAGCCACCCTTGGTCCTCCACAGGGACACACAGTGTCCTCTGATACACACACACACACACACACACAAAAGCAGATAGATAGACAGACAAACAGACAGACAGATAAACTTATCCAAAGTTTCTCCTTAGAGCTGGGGAAACAGCTCAGGGACTAAAACCTTTGCCTCACAAGCAAAAAGATCCCCAGATCCCCAGATCCCCATACCCCAATGTTGAGTGGATATGGCAGCAGCCTGCAATTCCAACCCAAGAAGGCAGATCCTGGGAAACACCAGAGACAAGGCAATCAAGAAGTAGAGCAATCCACAATGACCCCTGATGTCACCTCGGGCTTCCACAAACACATACACTCAAGTAGCCTCTTACAGATGTACACAAACACACACACACACACACACACACACACACACACACACAAGCTTCTCCTTATGTTTAGCTGGTGTTTTTCTTTATTATTTTCTGCCTATTTACCCTAATAGTTCCACCTCTGCGGGATACTAATCTAATTTCTCTCCCAAATGGCATCCTGCCAGCTATATAAGTTTCCTGATCATTTGTTCCTATGCGAATAATAAAAGGAATAGAAAATGTATGGATCTGAATATTCCAAAAGCTTGGCTTTATCTGCAGGAAGCAAATGGTGGAAAGAGTGTGGGCTTTGGGGTCAGATGCTTCTGAGTATAAACATCCCAAGCCCCATCCCTCTTGGAAACTGACTTCTCAGAGACTCCATTTCCATATCTGCAACTTGAGACAGTTTGCAAAACTGTGGGAGAGAATTAGATCGCTATGAGCTCGCCCATGCCTCTCACAATTACTGGCATGAAGCAAAAGTGTCATAATTTTTCCCTTCACTGTATCCTCAATTTCCCAGCAAGTGTTTGATGAATTGGTGTCTGTAGACTTAACCACCAGGTGGCAGCATCTGAGACCGCTGGGATTTCCTTCAGGCAGCAAAAGCAATAATGGAAAAACAACACAATATTAAAAGGTAGCTAGTAAGTGATAACTGGCTTCCAAACCAGAGCTGAAACATAATAATAAATATTTTCTCATAAGACAGAGGCTTCCAGGAGTATTTGATTTGCTTCATAGCTGGGTATTACATGACAAAACACTCAGCCTGCTGGTACCCAAGCAAAGAGGCAAGAAATAACTTATGTAAAACTCCAAAAGCCTTGCGAGTAGCAAAGAGAAAGGTGTGAGAATTGAAAATTAAAATAAAACAGTTTCTATTTAAAACCACTGTGTATATGAGGGAAACAATGGAAATTGGAACACTAATCCCCCGTGTCTGGGAACCAACACTGTGTGAGAGTATTTAATATGTGGAATCAGATGGCCTGCAACTTTGTCATTTGCTCACTGTCTATTAAGTCTACAAGTACTTACCAAGTGTCTCCCATGTGTCGGGCCGAGGCTTAATAACATTCTGAAGCAATGTCAAAAGAACTCCAAAGTCAGATTGCCCAAGGTGCCCAGGAGGCATTCAGGGGGAGCCACTAAAGCTTCTCTAGGCAGGTGACATTTGAGTCCGGCCCAGAGGGATGTCCTGCACATGGATGTGATAGGCACAGGAAAGGAGTCTGAGCCTGAGTGGGCCTGAGAGACGAGGAAACATTCCAGATGGCAAAAGCAAAGCCCCAAGGTGTGAGTAATCATATTTGAATGACAACATGAATTCAGGAGACAGGGGAGTAAGTGACAGAGCAGGGGTCCAGAAAGTTAAACAAACCCCTGTTTGCCAAGAATATGAGCATTATGGGTAATAAAGTGAGGGCCTGGCTTGGCTGGTACTGTGGAGGTGGGTGAAGGCAGTAGAAGGTTGGCAGGAGTGAAAAAGATTCATAATAGGGAAGCAGGAGACTAATTCAGGCCACCATCACAAAGCAAAGAGAACAAGAGCAAATGCGAAGAAGCAGAGTTGGCTTCGGTCTTCAATCCCCCATGGTCCTCCACCCCTGCTGTGATGTCCATCCAGCAAAGCTCCACCTCTCAAAGTTGCGAGGACCTTCCCAAGCATCAGCATCAGCTTAAGATTCTATCACATAAGCCTATGAGGAGCAACTCCCATTCAAACCATGATATTCCCAAATGCTCCATCCCTAATACCATTCCCTCAAGGTTCTGGCTCCATCCCTAATACTATACCCTCAAGGTTCAGGTTCAGCATAAGGTATTTGGTCTTTTTGGACCATGAAGTCTACAGCAATCATAATGATGAGGCTGGTGAATCTAACAGGTTTGCTGAGTTCTGTCAGAACTTCTAGGAAATCACTGAACCCAGAGGTGGTCTTTGAGGCTTCCCATGATGCACAGGTGGATAAACGCAAAGCTAACACCAACTGGAAGCCTGCTGAGAGGTGTTAAAATGATGACAGACAGGCAGTATACCAACACCTTAACTGATACCGTCTTTATAATCCTCAGATCACCCATCATATAGGAATGACTACTACTGTTTTATGGATGAGAAAAGAGTCATATGTACATCTCGAATGATAAGCCAAACACCTTGTAGTTGGTATTCAAACCAATTTGCCTGACTTCCAAGCAGATGCTTCCAACATCAGGCATGTAATGGTGTACAGGGGTTCATGTTGAAATGGTCATGTGGTTTTGCTTGCTCTGTCATGCTTAGTTTTCTGATCTTTATGCTTCCTCATGTTCCTGTAATCCTTCCCTTCATTTAAGCAGCAAGGAAGACCTTCAGTGTTTATCGAGCAAGGGAGAAGACAGCCCAGTGAAAACAATGTAGGATGTGATTCGAGTGTTCTGCTTTTGAAATCTATCCAGTACAAAGACCAAAGGGTCTACAGAAGGAATAGTAGGCATGGACTATGCTCTAGGCTCCCTGAGTCCACAGGAAGCTCAAGACAGAAAAGTGAAGAGAGTTTGGGTCCTGTTCCCCCTCCAGCAAAACCTGGAGACAGCAAGTTTGCCCAAAAGGCAAGCTCAGAACAGTTGGGGAACAAGAGGAATGTTTGTGTAAAGGATCTAGATACCTGAAAAGGAGCTTACAAAGGCCCCTCCAGGCCTCAATGTGTCATCATGAACAGAACAAACCTCAAAATGCGGTCAGAACTGGTCACATGTTTTCCCTCCCAGAAGGTCAAAGGGAAATAACTGACTCATGGTGGGGGGGGGGCAAGAGAGGACACAGCAATGGGTGGGTGGTGACTACTCATATGGGAATATCAGCCTGGAGCAAGGACCACACGTAACCTAATTATCTCCCCTGCTCAATCAAACTTGGGGAGTTCAGCTGCATCCCCAGGCAAAGATGCCCAGCGGGAATGAAATCACACTTCTACCACCTCCCCCCCAAGCAGCAGCTTGAAATCAAAACTAGATTCCCTTGGGGCAAACAAAGAAAGTCATTTCTGGCGCAGCTGAGGGTCCGAGCCTAGATTGGTACCGACTGCTAGAGAGTCTGCATGTAGGGGTTGTGCAGTGGGGTCCCGGGGGGCTTCAACACACACTCATCACCAGCTCCACTCTTCGCCGGGGATTCTGTGCAGCAGATGGCTGCGCTGTGGGTGAAGCCCATGGGTGGCACTCTGTGTAGTCTGCTGGGTCCCCGAAAGGGTGTTTGCTTGGTTCCACAAAAGTGCTTTGCAGGGACTTCTGGGCTGAGGCATCTAGGAAGGTGTCTCCAGCCCTGCGCGTGGTCCGTCGGGAGAAGCAGGTGTTCCTGTGAGTAGCTGTCAACAATATGTCTGAGCCCCTAACCCAATGCTGCTACAATCAGGACAAGACCTGGGCTGTGTCATAGCTTTAGGTTTCCTGTCTTTTGAACCATGTATCCCTGTCCTAAAAGACCTCGCCAGCCTGCACAGAACCACCAAGGACTGTGATACTCAGAGCAAATTCCAAATAGTGTCCAAGATCTATACTGTGCCTGATTGGACTGACCCTATGTCTGTCTCTACAATCTGGCCACCCAGCATGTCTCTCACTGGACACTGGACGGTTCTATTTGCAGATACTACAAGTCTGTTCCCAGCCCAAATGCTATTCCTCAGGCCTTTCACTCTGCTTCCTCCCGACAAGTCAAACAATGGAGTCCAAGAGCCCAACACTAGCCTGCAGATGTATTGCCTTTATCACATCCTTAATATTTGTATCGCATCATTACTGCTTAAGTTACACTTGGTGCCAACATTTGAAATTTGGAATATATATCACATCAAACTCCAGAGACAGGGTAACACCCTGGTTCTTCCAGTCCCATAGTAACATGTATTAAAGATGAAGAACATTCATTCCCCCATTGTGTGTGTGTGTGTGTGTGTGTGTGTGTGTGTGTGTGTGTGTGTATGGTGAGTTTCTGGTAAATGTTAATTAAATGAAGTGTCAGGAATGACAAGAAATTTTAGAAAACTTATACAAATCTCTGTCCTCATTGGCTGCCTTTGTCCCTCTATCTTTGAATCCTCCTTATTTTATTTTCATGAGATGAAACGACAAGTTGGATCATATCACTTTAAGGCATGTAACATGACACACGCATGCACATATGCTTATACTTACATGTGTATATGCACAGTGAAATGTTTATCCAACATCTACAGTAGCCATCTTTCTCTGTCTTTGGCTATCTGTCAGGAACATGTAAGACCAGGCTGAGATGGCTCAAGGGTTAATACTCTGACTCACAAGCAGAGAGTTCTGAGTTTGGTCTGGGTCCCATGTAAAAATGCCAGGCAGAAATAGCTGGCCTGCACTTTTGGTCCTGGTTGGTGAAGCTTGGTGTCATAGTTAAGCACAGGTGTCAACTTGACTGTTGAGGGTTTGAGCTTTGGACACATTTGTGGAGAATTAGTGGCTAAGTTGAGCCCAGAGCAAACCTGAAGGAGATTGTCTAACTGATGGGGAAGGCTCAGCCTATGGTGGGTGGGACTAGACCCTGGAATAAAATACTGAAAGCTGATTGAGAAAGTTGGCATCCTTCTGTATACTTGGCCAGACATGCTGGTCTGGCAAGTAAAGATTGTCCACTTCTCAGCTATTATGTGGTGGTGGTGTGGACAGTTTCCTCGGCCCTGGTGTTGGTATGTGCTCTCCCTTCAAGCTGGACTGAGAACTGTAACTAGACTGTCATAAGGAAATAAACCCCTAATATCCCCTTAAGCTGTTTGATGGTCATTTATCAGCAACCATGCAGGCAAACTGCAACACTTGGGAAAATCCCTCAGTGAAACAAAAAGGAGGTAGAAGCAATCCAGGATGATTTCCAAAGTAACTTTTGGTCCTCCACAGGACACACAGTGCCCTCTGATACACACACACACACACACACACACACACACACACACACACACACAATAAAGTTTTGAAAAAAAATTTTTTTTTTTTTTGCAAATCGTTGCTCCTCCCATCCTTTTGCTCTTACAATCTTACCGCCCCCTCTTCCGCAAATGTCCCTGATCCACTCACAGTTTCCTTCCAGTTTAAATGCTTTCAAAAGCAAGTCTGAAGTCAGTAATGACATGTGGCAGGCTGTGGGTGTCCCAGTGGAGTGGGCATCCGCACACAGCTTCCGCCTCAGCTCTACCGCCATCTCTGCAAACCCCACTCTTTCGAGTGACTTTCAGTGTCTCACATGCGGGAACAAAGGGCTTGTGCTATGGAGCCAGAAACTTCTGGTTCTATTAATAACAAGTTGAGCAGAACTAACCTTTAGCTTCCTTGTTTACAAAGTCTCCTTCTGCCCTCTATGCCATTCTGGACTTAGAAAACCTGAAGGGAAGTACACATTTGATACAATCCAGATAGAGATAGGAAGACAGGAAGGAAGGTGCTTTGCTGTGGGGGAGACAGAGCATTACCCTGGTTCACTCAGTGACCATTGCCTGGTGTTATTTCATGAAACGCAGACAAGAGACCATTTTTTTCATCCTGCAGTTTTCTTTGGCCCCAGGTTCAATGAAACGAAAGAATTTCCCTTAGGCTAATGAAGTTAAGGAAGGATTTGGACTCTAGACAGATCTTCCACACACATGGCTTGACACAAAGACTTTTCTATTGTTTTTGGAAGTGCTGAGAAAATTAAGCGCACGTTCAGCTTTTTTTTAATAAGTCCCATGAAAATGATTCTGTTTATAGTGTGTTCTGAACTAGTTTTGACATTCCTACAGGCCTGCAGCTCTTGAATTGGTTATAAACTTACCTCCCAAGGAGTTTGAGTCCCTTGAAAAATTCTGATTTGAAAAGTCAGAAGCCCTGGCCTCCTAGCCACAAGGCTGCTTCAAATCTGACCTCCCCACAACTGACATCCCCAACTCACCACTTTGCTTCAGGTCCACCTGTATATCCCCTGCCAGATACTATGACTACACAATCGACCAAAACATAATGGCTTCAAATTACAACCTGCTGCAGAATCTGCAGCACAGGGGTCTGTAGGAACATGTGCCACAGGCAGAGCACTTCACAGAGCTTGGACTCCCCCCAGGGTCCTGCTCGTCCTCTGGACGGGGCATCTAGGCCATGTTCCCTGTCTCTCCATGGAGTCTCTCTCTCTGATGTGTCTCACACACATACATCTTTCTTCGGGTCAGCTCAGGGATACAAGGATACATCCCAAGACAGAGTCCTGGGCTGTATTTTCTCCTTCCACATGGACCTGTGAAGTCATTTGTGCAACAGTGGGTTTGGCAAAGCAATCCCATAGGGTTCTACAGAGGTCAGTGAGAGATGTCACCGATGTCACCCCTCACTGGTGATGAGTCAAATTCACAGGACAGGGAGAGTTCCTAGAAAGGGACATGCTCTGGTGCTGCCATTTTTTGAGAAATACAACTGGGGAACATTCCCAGACCATCAAGTTTATTGTGAGCTTCCTCAGTGCAAAGAGAATGAGCCAAAGTGACATGATGTACAATGTCACACGGTGAACGGGTCCAGGGACTAGGCCTTGGGAGAAAAAGAGCCTTGGAGGATGGAAAGAAAGTCTGAGGAGCAAAAGAAAGAAGCTCTTTCTCCACCCCCAAGTCATGACAGAGGAACAGGGATGTCATAGATGGGTACAGGGGTCAAATTGACAGTTGAGGGCTTGAACCCTGGGCGCATTTGTAGAGAATTAGTAGCTGAGCTAAAGCCAGAGCAAATCTGCAGGAGATGGTCTAACTGGTGAGGAAGCCCCAGCCCATGGTAGGTGGGACTAGTTTCCTGGCAGGTGAATAAAATGGAAGGAAGCATTAGAGAGAGTTGGCATTTTTGTGTACACTTGGTCAAACATGCTGGTCTGGCAAGTAAGGATCAGGATCATCTCTTTCTAAGCCATTATGTGGACATGATATGGCCAGTTTCCTCTGCCCTTTGATGATGGTGCATGCTGCCGTCAAGGTCATCCTTGACTACATGTGGAGCTCAAAACCAGTCTGTGTGTCCATGGGCGCGGGTATGTATCATGCATGTGGAGTTCCAAAGTTGATACTGGGAATCATGTTCGATAACTCTTGCAGCTTATTCTTACAAAGCAGTGTATCTAATCAAACCCAGAGCTCACCAATGGGAATAGTCTGGCTCTCTAGCTTGCTCTGAGGATTCCCAGACTCTGCCTTTTGTTATTTTACCTTGGAATCTAGAGATCCAAACTCCTCTTGCACGCCCAGCCAGCACTTTAACTGCTGAGTCACCTCCCCAGGCTTAGTTTCTTTTCTTGACACTGTGACAGGAGACCTGACATGACCATTTTTGGGAAGGATTTATTTTGACTCACAGTTCTGCAGTCCAGTGGGATAGGAAGGTCTGGTGGTGGGAGGAGCTTGGTCTGTGGTAGCGATGGTGGTTTGCAGCAGTGGCTCCTCACACCCTGGCCAAGATTGCAGCAGAAAGCTCAGTCTGGAAACAGAGGCAGGTAGAACTTTCAAGGTCATGTTCCTGGTACTCTGTACCCTCCCCACCAACCAACACCCCCCACAAGGCTTCACAGCCCTCAAAATAGGGCCATGTGCTCGACCCAGTGCTCAAGACATGAGCCTGTTATTTCAGATCCAAAGTTCAGCACTGTTTTAAACACTGTAAATACTTTAATAATTCAGTGCCAGGCAGATACGGCAGCGGCCTGCAATTCTAGCCCTGAAAAGGTGAAGCCTGGAAAACCCCAGAGCAAAGCAACAAGATGGAAGAGGATTCCAGGGTGATTCCCAGTGTTACTCTTGGGCCTCCAAAGGCATACATACTCAAGCGCCGTCTGGTACACATCTGCACATACACATTCACATACACAAACACCCACAAAAATTTTTAATCATTCTATGAAAATTTCAAATGTACACACATCTTGACCATATTCACCCCATACTCTTCCCATCCCTCCTCCCCAATACATTGTCCCTCCCCCTTCATATCCTCTCTTTCTTTTTTTGTTTTCTAATAACCCATTGAGTCTTATTAGTGTCATTTCATATGCACAGGTGTGGAGTCATCCACCAGAATAAGCGCAAACTACCAGTGTCTTCACCTCCTGAGAAAAATGCTCTCCCTCCCCTAGTAGCTACAACCTGTCACCTGATCCTCGAAGGGTAGTGAGGCCTTGTGAGCCCCTCCCCCATCCATGGAATGATTGACTGGTTGGATGTTGTACAGATAACCTCAGCTGCCGTGAGTTCATGAGTGCAACAGCCACATTATACCCAGAAGATTATGTATCACCATACTCTTGTACATTCACCAGCATTTACATCCTTTCCACCCCCTCTTCCACAATGCTTTCTAAGCCTTTAAGCATTGAAGGGTGTTAACACAGATGTTCCGTCCCTGCAGAGCACTCCAAAAGTCACTTATTCTCAGCAGCTTGATTATTTATGCATCTTTACATTAACCACTGCACACTGTAAGTACAAGCTTCTCTTACCAATGTTGAAAGCCACACTAACCTACATGCATAAACAAATAGTTAGAAGGCAGTTTGACAGCCTGCTCATTTAACAAGCAATAATAATAGACTCCCCACTATGGCTATTCCAGATATTTAAAGCATTTTCTCCTTATCTTACTCTGTTATACAGGCTTAATACTGCTGAAAACATTCTTACCTTCTGTGTTTTATTTGGCATATGTCATGATCATCTAGTGATACAAACATATCATGAGTAATTTTCATGGCTGCATAATTTTCTAGTTAGTGGACATCTCATAACTAATTTGACATTTGTGAATTAATATAGTACTCCTATGCTCATAAAAAAGGAACATTTTGTGAATAAGACCTTTTTTCCATTTTGGATGATTTCTTTATGATGTATTTTCAGATTATTCCACCAAATATTCCACCAGATATTTCAATTATTCCACCAAAGAGTAAAAATAGTTTAAAAGCTTTGATATGTATTGCCAAGTTCCTTTCTGACATTTTATTTTGATGCCTGAGCTGGTTTCATAATTAAGTTTTGCTTATTATTTCTTATAAATTATGGGTTGCCTAAGGACAAAAGTTACACTTTTTCAACCTATAAATCTATCTCCTATCACAGAGCCTGACCACAGGGTCTATTTTAATGAATAATTATTCAATGCATAAGATGACTGTGTATATTCAGGTTCCTCTTATCATGATGTGACTGTTCTTCAAACCGTCATTATAAATGAATAAGCTCAGAGCTGGTCCCAAGGGCAAATTCCTAAGCAGATAAATCCTGTGACTTCTAATAATCCCAGGGTCATGACAGAACATGCAAAAGCTGGTTGGAACCCATGTCTCTAACTGGGTTGTTCAATATCAGGCCTTCCTAGCATATGTACACATCTGAGAAAGATACTATTTCAAAGCAGTCTTTGTCAACAAAAGTGCATGCCTTGAAAAATTTGTTCTGTCTCTACTTCTGTGAAATAAGCCACCTCCAAATTCAATTACTTACACAATGTAGCTCCTGATTTGATAAGTCAATGGTTTTGCCCTGGGTTTAGCTGGTGGCCATCCGGTCTTGAGGGCTTAACTCATCTTAGTGTAGACAGCTACCAGGTGAGGTTCTGGCTTGGCTGGAGGCTGGCTGGTTGAGGATGGTTTGTCTCGCCCTCCAGCAGGCTAGTCCAATTTGGCTGACCTGGACTCCGGAAGGATTCCAGACCACAAACTGGAAACTCACAGGCCCCCCCTGAGGCCACCACTTCCACTGCATTCCACCAGCCAGGCCATGTCAGGAGGCCAGTCTGGATTTACAGGCTGAGCGATGACCCTACCCCTTAGGCAGAGGACCTGCCAAGCCACATGGCACTGCCTGTGGAAGCAGGGAAGAGAGGAATGAAGAATCAGCCATTTTTGCGACTGACTACAGTGTTTTCCAGGCAGCAGAATGAGCTGGTCTACCAGGTGGAAGTGGCTCAGAGATGAGAAAGATTTCAAAACTCTTCTGTATTAGTGCTTCAGGCAGGTGAGGTAGATCTTCCCATCTGCCTGGGGGTGGAACAGGAGTCTGAAAGAAGCCGGTAGTTCTGAACAGCGTCTGCTTCTGTCCACATCACAGAGGAGCTAGTTTATTTCCCTGTTTGCAGGAAGAAAGAAGGGGGAAAAAAAACCCTTCAATTCTGTCCACTTCTAAACCCCACAGCTTGGCTCAGAAGCAAGTTTGAAGGGTTTGAATGAGGTGAGATCCAAGTGGTTATGAGCATACGTTCTTTTCAACCACCCTGGTTCTATCGTTGCATTCTGAGTCAGGCTTGGGCAGATCTAGTGGATCTGCACCCAGCGCTCATGGGCTCCTTCAGCACCAGCTCATCTCCCATAGCTTCCAGTCCATGAAATGTGCTTACAGCGACTGGGAGGAAAAGGTCCTGCAGCCACCGTGAATCCTGCTGGCAGAAATCCCCTCAAGAGAAGACCAAGGCATTGCTTTCACATTACAAGATCTGCTTGAAAGTGTAACCCACCAGGATATTAATGATTATTATTGTATTATATACTGTATTAAGCATTTACTTATATATAATATGCACATTTTTATGAGAAACCAAAAGATTGTTTATCCAGTAAGAAATCTTCAAAAGTATGATCTACACCAGAACATTATTTTTTATCATCACTCTATCATATCTTTGTTATATTATATAATTGTATATTTATTTATTAACAAACAGTTATATGCAAAATATGCATATATTATAGAACTATTATAAGGTATGAATGTTTTATATGAGTTTATATGGATATAAGAGGCAACAAGTCTATGACACAATAATTTGAAATAATAAATTTTTATGTGCAAACTGTATGAGACCCTGGTATCAGATAAGGAAAGACAATGATCCCTAAGTGATGAGAACCAATTAGATGAGAACTCAATGGCTGCAGTTACTGTCTCAAGGGAATTTTCAGGCCTAGAAAGGAATTAATTCTGTGCTCGATTACTTATGTCTGCCTTGGGCTTAACAACTTCCAACCTCATCTCATTTCTGTATGTCAAAACCTTTGAACTTCTTGTACTTCTATTCCCCTGCCTTATTCCATACAACCAAAATTTTCATTATTCTATGCCAAGTAAAACAAACATCAGGGCACACACAGGTGCTGAACTATAGTCTACTTCGCTGTCTACTAATTCCACTTTATCTCCAATGACACACAAATTGCATGCACTGTCTCTGATTCCTAATAATTGCCCAAATGTGTCTGTTAGCATACTCCATATCAGGAACATAAAGCCTCTTCAATATAGCTGAAACAATTATAGGATTTATTTTTTCAGGTACCACACAGTTTAGAAGCAAGGCAGCTTCACAATTGGCTAACTTCGTTCTCAACTGGGTCTTGACTCTTCCTCTCAACCTGTGATAATATTTACTGTCAACTTGATACCTAAAAGGTAGGTTTCCAGAAAGAGCTGAGAGGCATTCTTAGCATTAAGTTTGCCCTCTGTGTATGCCTGCAATTGACTGCCTTGATTGCATATGGAGGAAGACCCATCCCACTTGTGGGTGGGACCATTCCCTAGGCAGACAGTGTAGGGCTATGTAAAGATGGAGAGAGCTATTTAGGTATAGAGGAGCAAGCAGACTTGCATTCACTGGATCTTACCCTCCACTCTTGCTAAGGATATGCTGTGACCATTTCCCTCAGTTCTTGCTGCTATGATTCACCCACCATGATGGACTGTAACTGAAATAACCTACTCCTCCTCCCACCCCAAGTTGCTTGGGTCAGGTATTTTATAATAACAACATGTACTAGAACTAAAGCATATTTTCTTGCTTCTCAGTCTTGTACCTCATGGCCCAAGCTGGGTCCCATGCATGCAGGCATTATGTGTGAACACAGCATCCTCCACGATACATACTGTTTCTGGTGTTTTTCAAGATCCACGTGGAGAGGAAGTAGCAAAGTATCCCTCAAAATGCATATCTCCTGCCCCAGAAGCCAGTGGTGGTTTTACCTTCTAAGCAAAATTTTAGACATTCCTGTCTTGGCTGTGGCTAATGACTCAGGTGATTTGTTGATTCATTTTCAGTAGGGAATTTAAAGCAGTAATTATCAGTTCTGGCTTCTCCTGAAGAGGATGTGTAAATTTAGCAGCTACCTGCAGCTCTCTGCGGTGACCATGGAGCAGATCTGCCAAACACCACACAGAAAACACTAATCGTGTCACACTGTTTGGGGACACACTAATTACCTGTTATTGCTCCTGGAACATACCTAATGACATACTTTGTTTATGACTGTGACTGAGAGCTCAGACTGGCTGGTCTTCAGGCTCTCCGCCCCTCGCAAAGGAGGAATAAGCATTCCTGTCTTCGGTGTTCATCAATACTGATGGATGCACTGTAATTTTGCGCCTTGCTATAGTGTAAAACCAAAGCGTTTCACCTAGGATTGCATCCAGGGCTCAAGAGAGAGCCAAGCATAGCAGTCAAGCGGTATGGAAATCTCACTTCCAGGCCTGAGTCCTGGCTCTGCTTTCCATTGGTCCTGTGACCTTGGCCAATTTGCTTAACTTCTCAAAGCCTTGCCTTTCCTAATCTACCAAGCAGAGATGCTATTTATAGCATTGCCTCTATATGGGACTGAGAACAGTCTGGTTGCCAACTAAATCCTGGGTGTGGTTACTGTACTTCCTACTTCATTAATAGGCATGCAAGACAGACAAAGTTGGGATACTGCAATATTTTAAGGATGGTAGGAGATGATTGATAAGTGCCTGGTTAATGGTTATAAAAACCCCATTTTCTCACCCACATCCTAGAGAGACAGAAGAAGAGTGAGAAAATCATTTTAAGCAGGTTATCTAGTCTGAGCCTGGCCCTCCATCTCCATGGGGAATATGATTTCTCTCCCCCCCATCACCATTGGCCCAAGTCCATCACTCCTTTGCACAAGTTCATGTCTGAGCAATCCGCAAAGGGTGTGGTCTGTATACCTCTCTTGCCCCATTCTCTGCTGCCCTGCTCACTCTTGCTTGCTCTGATTTAAAGCTCTGGGTATTCTTTTTCTTCCTTCCCCATGGTCAAGTTCATTCCCACACAAAGACTGTTATCCTCATTCACAGCTGACTCCACTCCTCTTCCTGTTCAGAATTCAATGTCACATACTCCAAAGTAACCATCAGCCACTCACTAGCCCATCACTTCAACTCTCTATACAATTTATTGTCTATGATTCTTTAATCATAGTTTCTCATGTACACATAAGACTCACGAGGGTGAGAACGTTCTCTGGCCATTCCCTGGATTCTGAGATAGTGTTTGGCATATTTCAGATACCCAACAAATACTAGCTGAATGAATGACTAAACAAGATGTGAATGTATCCTTTGTTTCCAATTCCAGTGTTCTTTCTCCTGTGGTCTGGTCTCTTGGAGAGCTGCTACTAGTGTAGATGCCCCCCCATGGGAATGTGAAGAAGACATTCCTTATGTTTGATGAGTGATGGAAAGCTACTACCATCTCTGAGTAGGGAAATTGAAACATGGTCTTACACTATGGGATCATTCACCAAATCTTTTATGAGTGTCTGTGATATATTTCAAAGGTTGAAGCCACAGCAGTAAAGAAAACAACAAAATTCCTGAAGGCCTAGCACTGATAAGGTTTGCAGAGAAGAGAAAAAGAGAAGAGGGGGAGGGGAGGAGATATGGGAATTGATGTTATAAACAAAGCAAGTGGCAGGAGAGAAGGCAGGTGAAAGCAGCTACTTCCACAGGAGGGTCAGACTCTCTGGGGCATGACAATGGAGCAGAGTCCAGTGTGAGGGGAAAAGCGCTCTGAGGAAAGGGTATGGCAAGCAGATAGAACAACATCAGCAAAGGCTCCGCAGCCAGAACGAGCCTGGAAAATTCAGAGAACAGAAGTCCAGCATTGTTGAGACTGAGCAAAGAAGGAAGACAGAAGACAGGCACCTAAAGAATCTTGGGGTTTTCTAAGCAATATGGAGTGGGGGGTGGTTACTCTGCTGCTGTGAGACACCCCTGAGACTCAAACAACTTCAAGGGAGAAAGGGAAGTTTATTCAACTTACAGTTCCAGAGGGGAACTTTCCTGTCATGGCTGGCAGGCAGAAGCTGGAATAGGCCTAATTCATACCCATCATGGAGTCTGAGAACACTAGCTACAAAACTGCAAGAACGGACCCCTGGCAGAAGCAGGCAAGGCTAATCAACCTCAAGGCCCACCCCTTGTGCCTTCCGCCAGCCAGGGTCCACCTCCTAAAGTCGCTGTGCCCTTCCCAAATATCAACTTTGGATTCAAACACATGAGCCTGTGGGGGACAGCGCGCATTAAAACCATGATAGGTATCTACATGTGTGGGGCTACATGTGTGCAGGGGCATTTAACATATGTGTGATGCATGTAGAGGGCTAGAGTAGATGTTGGGCATCTTCTTTGGTCACTCTCCACGTGTATTATTAAGGCAGCATCTTTCAGAGCTTCCATTCAGCTAGTCTGGCTAGCCAGTCTGCCCTGAGTCTTCCATGTCTAGCTCCCAAGTGCTGGAATTATAGCAGGGGGCCACCAAGCCTGCCTGGCTTTTATATGGGTTCTGGGGATTTGAACTCCAGCCCTTATGCTTGTGGACAATCACCTTATCCACTGAGCCATCTCCTCAGCCCTTAATATTTTTAAGCAAGAGAAAGACTGGTGAGGCAATTCACATCTTTAAACATGATGCTGGTTGCTGGCACAAACCAGTTACAGAGCAGCAAAAGTTCTCTGTGTTCTTCAAACAAAATCAGTAAGAAAGGGCAGAGGCATAGGGGAGGAGTGGCCCAAGACAAGGGTTTCTAGATACAAAGTTGAATGAGCTCACTAAGAAGGGTGGAATGTCCACTACAGGAGGAAGATGGGATGACTAAATCAATTCTTTTGCTCCATAGTGTGCTTGGACACTTGGTTAACTGTTATACTAGGGTGTCTGTGAGGCCATCAGGGGTGGGAGTAACATTTGAATCAGTAGACTGGAGGGTTGTTAGCTAATCCAAACCACCGAAGGCCTGACTAGAATGTACAGGCTATGTGAGAGAAGACACTGTTCGTCTGTGTTCTGGCTGGGGCATCTATCTCCTCCTGCAGAGCCTGAACTTCACCAGGGGGTTTCCTGGTTCTCAGAGCAGAACTCTTATCATCCACAATCCTGGCTTCCAGCAGACTAGCTACAGATTCCGCAGCCTCAATAAACTTACAAGCTAATTCCTTATAGCTGACCCATGCGCATGGACATTTGCGTTATCTAAAGAAACCAGACTAACACAGTAATGCAGAGAGAGGACTACTATAATGAGGGTTTCTGGCATCTGCTGAGATCGTGACCTCAGAGCCCTGCAGAATCCCTCCCAGCTCTCCAGGAGCACATCCACGCAGTCCAGCATTTTTGGACTTCAAAGATGTTCAATGCTCTGGTGGCAGCTTTATTTCCCCATAGGTCTGAAATATCTGCTTGGGTTCTCTTTTACTCCTTCTCTGATATTTATTTCTTAATTAAAAGAACAGCAGTGGGTGAACATCATTAAATATTGAAGCATACACAGTTTTGCATTTGAAAATAAAGGTCTTTTACTAACTCCTTTCCGCCATGCATAACTACAGTAGACAATTTCTGATGTATCCTTCTAGAAACAAAAATCACATAACGCATCAGCATAAATATCCACATAGAATCTCTCATTTATACCAACAAATGGGGTTGCCCATGCACTCATACTTTGTCTTTTCTACTCACTATATAAGATGCTTCTTTATGAGAATTTTAAAACCTGCCTGGGATCCTGGGTTTTGGTGCTGCTGTATCAAAGGCTCAAGCATGACAAAATCATCTCCCTGCTGGTGGAAACATTTTTAAGGCTTACCACACTACAGAAGTGGAAGGTGAGACAGCTCATTTTGTGTGTTCTGAAGCTCCGCACAGAGCCAGGTACCCTGTCTTTAATATTGCTGGGTCACTTCATCCTGTCAATCAACCCCATGCTGGACACACGGTCCAAAAAAGCTGTCTTTCCTTTTCTCTCCTGTCCTTTCACATCCTAATTTTTCTTTTCCCTTTGCTTTTAGCTGTTTTCTTTTCACAGAGTCCAGCCAAGAGATCTTGGCTTGGGTATGGCACTAGCCAAACAGCATGAATCTCAGGAGGAGACTTGGGAGATGTCCCTTGATTATGCATTATTTACCTGACCTTGGGCATCAAAGTCATTTAACTTGGCTGTGTGGGTCATGTCTAAAATGCCTCTCAATGACAATTGCCTCCAACTATCTCACCCATGTACAACCACCTCCTTAAACAGGGACCAGACACAGAGATCAGGCTATACCCTGCTCACAGTGACTCCACATGCTTGAACTGTGGCTGTGAGGCTATGTGTCCCCTGAATGATTCCATTTACAATCCAGCAGCTGGCTCCATTTTGAGCACAAATGCAGAGGAGGAATGAACGACTCTATATCTTGTCCATGCAACTAAGCATTCATACCTAGGAAGCACAATCCGCGAGACACTGCTTGACAAACAATTTTTTCATATGAGGCAAAACGTGCCACCTATGAACTCATCAAAGTAGATCAGAACACAGAGGCACATGGGCATATCGGGAAAAACCAAGTTCATGAGCTTATCAAACACAGCAGATCAATGAAGGATGTGACGAATTCATCTGGATCATATAAAAGGAGAGACACCTAAGTCTGAGGTACAACGGTACCCTCTGACCTGCAATCTGACATCCAGTGTGTGTATGGCAGGATGCACAAACAGCGAACTGCCAGCTGTCTCTAGGGCTTCAGTTCAGCTCAGTACTCTGTGATCGACAGGCACACTGGAATTACCACCAGTCCTACCACGGCTGGCCTAAGCCCAGTTCTGTGCTACACATCCACTTTCCTTGAAACAGCTCTGCTCCTCCAGCAACTTTATCATTGGGTCCCTTAACATCTCATCCAACCACCTGCAGTGACTCTCAGCATCCTCTGCTTTCTGCTTGTGTCTTCAGCATAGCATCCTTGAACTCTGCAACATCTCTCGCCTCTTTGTCGCCATTCTGTAACCTATATATCATTGTGTGAATAGAGCATGTGATCTGAGAGTTAACATTATTGATCAGACTGGGGGGAAAAAGAACATGTTATTGCCAATGCTCATGCTGTCAAGCAAGTAAAATCAGGACTAGTTGGCTGACATAGATTGTGAATTTATTTTCTTTTTTTTTAAATTTATTTTCATTTAATGAACTCTGACATTCTAGAAAGACACAAATGTGTCTATCTCTACTTTTAACATAGTACTCTCAAGAGAGACAATAGTGACTTCCTTCTATTAATTACAGGAAGGCAAAAAATTGGCAGATATCATTCTCAGACTAGGTTACCAAAAAAAAATCATATTTTTTTCTTTCTTAGATGTTCTTGCTGTCTCTAATGGAGCCAGGCGCCATGTTGTGAACTACTCCATGGAAAGGCACAGGTGGTGAGAAACAAGGGTCTTTAGTCCCATAACCTCAAATTGAGTCTTGCCAGCCATATAAGTGTCAGTGAAGGCAGATGGACCTTCACTGAAGAGGCATTTTATTGAAGTCTGTTGAGCACCTCTGAGCCTGAGACCCCAGCTAAGCCACAGCTACACTCCTGGCCACAGAAACTTTATGATAATGAATGGTGGTTTCTGTGTTAGTCAGAGTTTCTTGTCACTGTGACAGGATACCTGACAGAGACAACTTAGGGGAAGGAGGACTTGTTTGGAGTGATAGTGTAATCAGTATATCATGGTAGGGAGGGGCGTGGCCAACTAGAGCAGCTCACATTGTTGCATTCAGGAAGCAGAGAGAGGGAAGACAGGAAGAGGCCAGGGCAAGACCTGGTCTCCAAGGACATGTCCCGAGCAATCTACTTCTTCCAATTTGGTTCCAACACTTCTTCTTCTTTTTTTTTCTTTTTTTTAATTTTCATAATACTTTTTTTGTTGTTGTTATTATTATTTTTATTATTATTATTATTTCTGCTCATACAAACTTACCCCAGTCCCCTCCCTCCTCCACCTCCCCCGATTCCCCTATTCCCCCCCTCCTCCCTCCCCATCCCCCAGTGCCTCCCCCCCCCGCCCCGCCAATCCCTGGAGCATCCTTTACTGTGCATGCCAAACTCTCCTCTGGGTCCTCCTCTCCGATGAGGTGCAAGGACCCAGGGTCATATCCCAGAACCCTTTCCTGTGTTCCCCTTAAGCTTAGGAACACTACTATGACTATCAGTCCCTAGCCTCCAAGGATTCTAGTGCCTTTAGTCCATGCTAGACTTTGTGGGGTCAATAATGTGTTGGTTCCAACACTTCTTATCATATTTAAAAGTTCACCAAAGGATTAATGAATTAGTTAGATCAGAATCCTCAGCATCAAACACTTCCCTCTAAGTTATCAATTAGTGGCCAGTCCCCCAGTATGGGAAACACTTCATGTGCAAACCACACTTTCCTTTAACTCTTTACATTTCTAAGGGATTTGTTTCCACAGTAATAACTAATATGTTCTTATTTTGCTTTAGGAGACAGGCAATCCAACCAAACAAGAGGAACCCCTCCCTTAGTGCAGTGTTTTATAGGGTCCTGTTCTCAATCTCATTCTGCTATATGCTTTTTTGGTTTGCAAAGGCATCCAAAATGCCAAGGAAGCAGACCTACCCTGAACTACGGCTGCTTGAGACTTCAAAGTTCCAAATGGTCCTGGATCTGGTCCTAGGTTCTGAGAGACTCCTTTTGGGCAGAACTTTCTATTTGTGTGCACTCCTGATGAGGGTGTGGATGTAATTTCTACCCCTAAAGCTCCATATACTGGAACCTTGCTTCCCCACACAATGATATTAATAAGTGGAGGATCTTTAAATTGGGGGACTGATAGAAAGTTATTATTGGAACACTATACTTGAAAGTGATTAATGACCACTCATGGGAGTGTCAGGTCCCCTTGGACTGGATTCTCAATAAAGCAGGTTGTTACAGAAGAGCAAACCAAGAACCTCCATGTTTTATTTGGCTTCTTACATATGACCCCCCCTTTTTCTCTCTCTCATACACACACACACACACACACACACACACACACACACACATGCACGCGTGCACACTTACTAAAGACATTCTCTTAAACATCTAGAACTATGAGTTAAACAAACCTTTTATATATATTATGACTCAGATTTTTCATAAAAATAACAACCTAAGACCAACCACTCTTTAAGTCTAAGCCATGGCCTTGGATATGGGGTATCTCATGCCTACAGTTCAATAACATGGTTCTCAGCTCTGTGTAATTAAGTATGGTTTGGTGACACCCTATAGCACTCTTGTTCCCAACCCTACAAATCTCAAACATGTGTTTGAGTGCAGGGTTGGATCACTTATTTGAAAGTACCTACTGTAAAATGCGACATACCATAAGTGACGAATAATTATAAATCTCTTTCCACTTCTAGTTTTTCTGGTCACTCAAGTAGAAAAATAAGTGTATTTGCATCAGGGAATAGATGTCTTCTAGAAGGGTCTCTGGATAACAAGCTGTGAGCTTCTAAAAATAAAAAGAATTTCTGGTTTGATAAAAGATTGCATCTCCACAATCAAAACTGTCTGTTGGAAGTCAGTGAACATGCACTTCTTGTAAGTTTGGGCAGCTGGAGCCATTGTGGCCCCGCCTCCAAGGTCTCGGAGGAAAATTCCTCTCTTCCTTGGGAGATTAAAAACATCCTGATTTATCTTCAAGTTGTTATTTATTTAGCAAATATGTTTTGAGAAAACCCAGCCAAAGGGATAAAAGTCATCTATCTCTGACAAATTAATATGTGAAAAATCTAAACTTTAGTAACAAGCTTTTGCTTCCTGCTGGCTGCTGAACAAGCCATGATCTCCCTAAGCCCGGGTTCTGGGTCTGTACAGTGGAAAAAGAAATTCCACAGCTATGCATGAGTGAACTATTCATGAGCAGTGGTTGGGGCAGTCAGGATCTGCGCCTGGGTGCCCCAGTCAGGTTCTGTGTGGTATAAACTGTGAGGTTGCTGTAGTGGGATGCTGTGAGGGTGAAATTCAGGCATGCTTGCTAAGTCCATTCATTGCCTGTTACCGAGAAGGGGCTTGAGTGGATTGAATGGTGGTCCAGAAAATCTACATACAACTCAATATATGAATGAAACACTATTTAGCAAAAGAATCTCCCAGATGTAATTAGGCTAAGGATCTTAAGATGAAGTCACCTTGAATTCGGGTGACCCTAAATCCAAATAGAAGCATTCATACAGGAGAAAAGGAGGTAGCAAGACACACAGAGGATACGGCCATATGAAAACAGGTTAAGATGGATATTATGTGGTCCCTGGTAGCCTCCAGAAGCTGGGAGAGGCTGGAAGTATGATTCCCTGGAACCCTGAAGGGCATGTGACCCTCTGGATACCTGGACTCCAGAGTTCTGACCTCTAAAGTTGAGGAATACATTTTCTATTCTAGGCTGCCAAGTTTGAGGAAATTTGTTACATTGACCATAGGAAACTCATCCAGGGCTGAATAAATGAACTCAGTTGCTTTTCTTTGCCCAACCGAGACTGGAACCCCCAATATCTATGGCAAGAAGACCTCTAAAGGTGTCTGGGTCAGGAAACACAGGTCCATATGGCTTTGCCCCGATGCCTACTCCAGCTCTGGCTCTGACCCATCCTGCTAGTGTTCCCAGTTCCGGATGCCTTCCTGCATAGTTTGTGGGGCTGAGCACACACACACCCCAAGCCTAGAGATTCGGATCAACAGTATGAAGGGAGGAATCAGCAGCAAGTCCAGATTGTTTTGTCACCTACACTTTGCAATATGACAAGGAAGCATCCAAAAGATGCTCCGAAAGGGTGGGGAAGAAAACATTTTCCAAAAGCATACTTGGCAGCTTAAATCACCACAGTGAATCATCAGTCAAGTTCTTGGCTTACCTCCTTATGCCACATGATGCTGCATCCTTCAGGCTGGGAACTGTTGACGAAGTGCCACCAGGGAAGAAAAGGTCAGCGGCAGCTTCACGTGACTCCAGTGGCTGCTATGGGATTTCTCTAGATGATATCTACATCCCCATTATGCTAAAGATAATGTTGATTGACAGAGACTCTATATCAATCACCTGGAACTAGGCCAGCCTAATCTCTCCCCATCCTGAAGCTCAGGGACATTTGCGGAAGAGGGGGCGGTAAGAGTGTAAGAGCACAAGGATGGGAGGAGCAATGATATGCAAGATACTCCACACAAGTTAGGGCCGAAGCAATCATATTTGACTTTACATGCCCTGCACAATGTCCAACACACTATTGACCTCACAAAGTCTAGCATTTGCTAAAGGCACTAGGATCCTGGGAGGCAAGGGATCGACAGCCACAATAGTGTTCCTATG
Organism: Typhlomys cinereus; assembly: GCA_023101885.1. Taxonomy (NCBI): domain Eukaryota; kingdom Metazoa; phylum Chordata; class Mammalia; order Rodentia; family Platacanthomyidae; genus Typhlomys; species Typhlomys cinereus. The sequence continues at coordinate 13,334,405 of JALPQD010000003.1, forward strand.
CTTAATGGGAACACAGGAAAGGGTTCTGGGAAATGCTACTAGGTCTTTGCACCTCATCAGAGAGGAGGACCCAGAGGGGAGTTTGGCATGCACATTAAAGGATGCTCTGGGGATGGGAGGAGGAGACACTGGGGAATGGGGAGGAAAGGGAGAGGGGAGGGGGGCACAGGGGAATAGGGGGCTGGAGGGAGGGGGGACTGGTGTATCTGTTAAGTTTGTATGAGTGGAAATAAAAAAAAGATAATGTTGATTGAAAGCTCTTACTGCTCACTCAATGCAGCAACACTGTAGTGAGCCATCTACTGGCTCCCCATCCTTTTGTCCTCTTAATAGTGCCAGGAGGCAGAAATCACTATTGTCATTCCTGCTGCAGAGATGCAAGCTGAGGGAGAAGGAAGTTAAGTAATTGCCCTGAACATAGTTGAATAGAGGGTGGTAAGAACATAAGAGCCTGAGAGTAGGGAAGAGGGCTGACAAATACTATCTCTGGACCTGACAGGGTTACTGCACCCATGAATTCACTGCATCTGTATTTCCTTCCACAAAACCTACTCAAGACCCATTAAAATTTCTCCATTGAAGAGACAGGGTCTCATGTGTCACCGCCCCTCCCTGAAAGATGATTGATTGGCATTGCTGGCTGTAAGAAGGGGAGCCACTTTCTTCAGTGGTATACCTACTGACTATGGTCACGCTCCAGCCAGCGTTCATACTCATAAGAATGCAGGCAACCCTGATGAATTTGGTGGGCTACACACACAAAAAGACATCAAAGTAGGAGGGAGACGCAGGGAGGAAGGAGGTTTTTCAATGGGAGAGGGAGCAGGGAAGGGATCAGGTAATGTGGAGTAAAAATGACTTGAGTGCATTGTATTCATGTATGTAAATGTCAAAGAACAAAATGATAATAGCAGACCAAGATACCATTCCAAGAAGTGGTAGAAGTGAAATTCAAGCTCTTAGCAGCCTGACCCAAAGGATAGAGCTGTGGGCCTGGCATATCTACCCATTTTGTGCAGCATTTTATGGCTGATGGAAATAAAGATGGTGTTTTCTTCACTCTCTATAGCAAGGGGCAGTAGTATCCTTCATGTGCAACTGGCTAGTCCACATAGGAGGTGAATGGTAAGACTGTTACAGTACAGGAGACATACATAACACTAAAGTCTAGCACACTGAGTATCAAATGAGTGTCAACCTCTCCACCCACATTTCTCAGAGCTTGACGTGTTCTGATGACAAAATAAATGTGTTTTGTTATCAAACTCAGAACTAGCACAATATGATATACAAGAAAGGTTGGCACTAACTCCATATGTAAAGGACTTTAGTTATAGATTACTTACACTGGGGCCCTCGTCCCCTTCCCCTTTTCACATAAGATCTTACCAACCTTCCTTCTTTCCTCCCTCCCTCTCTTCTTAACATAAGTCAGCTTCTGATCTAACTGCCTTATCAGCTTCGACAGCAGTTGACTTCGCTCTCAGCTGCAGAGATGAGTATAATTATTGTAAAGAGAACCTAGGCTCTCCGCAAATGATAGTTTGAGGACTGTTTATGCCCCAGTAATGCCTAGTGAAACATGACAAGTCTTCTTGCTTATGGATGGCAGCTTGAAAGGTCTGCAGGGAGTGGTGAGGAGGTGTCTTTGCTTCCAGGAAAGAATCACAGAAATAAATGTGCTCCTCCATTCTCTGGACCTTGTGGTGTCAGGATAAAAAGTACTGCCACCATCATGGTACCCAGCTAAGATGCTATGTAATGATGGCAGGGCAGGGAGAGAGACAGAAAGTGTCCTGAATGCCATTATAGAATGGCTGATTCAGCCAGACATGGATCTGCCTTGGACCTGTGGAATTCCTAATATGTGAAATACTAAATTCCCTATTGTTTAAGCCAGCTTGAGTCAGGGTTTTGCTTCTGGCCACCAAAGATATCCCAACTAATGTAGGATTTGAAGCAAATTCTCCTCCCTCTCCTCTCCCACCCAGCTGCTGAGCTGAACACTACTGAGAGTAGGCCTGCTGCTGAGGCTGTACATGAAGGAAGAGAGGCTGAGCACAGGAGATGGAATGCAGAAGGCTTAAAGGACTGAGGGCTGGTGAAAGGGAGACAGGGGACCACAGAACAAGAAGAATATGAGGTCAAAACACAAAGAGAAGCAGAGTCAGCAGGTATGAACATAGACTGATGAGTGGACAGATGGATGCATAGATGAGTGTAGATGAGTGGATGAACAGATAGTTGGTAAAAGATGATATGAGTCCCTAGCTGTAAGCAGAATTGTTACATAAGTCAATACTATTTAATCTTCAGTTAGCACAAGTTATATATTCATTGGATTTTTACTGCTATTATTATGGTAGTTCTTGTAACAATACTGCACAACAAATGATTTACAAGTTGCCACAAAAAAAGTTTCTACTGCTCTTTCAGATCAAAATGGGCCAGGGTGGACCCTTAGCTCCTGTTCAGATGTCTGCATTTTTCTTCATTCTAGAGCCCAGATTGAAGGAAGGAACACTAGTTGGAATATGCACATGTCATGATGCTGAAAGGAAACTCCAAAGAGTTATTCAAAATGTGTCCCACCCAGCCTTGCTCTACTGGCTAAATCAACTCTTCCTGGCAAAGACTAAACTCATGGAGGAACAAAACTGCTCAGAGAAGGAAGTCAGGGAAGAAGTCAAGACAAGAGCATGGAGAAAAAGAAAAATTATGGATTCATTTTTTTTATTTATTCAATTGTGTGTGTGTGAGCGCGTGTGTATATGTATGTGTGTGTGCGCATGTGTGTAGAACCACGGACGAATTTGGGAACCACCATGGACGCCTCCACCTCCTCCTGTTTACTCTGCCTGGGATTCACAGGCTCCGCCCTACCAGGACCAGAAACTCAGGCCGCCCCCACTTCCGCCCAGCGTCTATACGTGGGATCTGGGATCCGAACTCAGGACCTTCTGCCTGCAAGGCAGAGGCTTAACCCATGAGTCACCTCTCCAGCCCCATGGATTTATTTTTTAATGCACCAGAAAAAGATTCTGTTATGACTTATAAACCCAAAGACTTCTGACAGTTTCAGCCAAATGGATAGTTTGAGAGTCCTACTTAGTAAAGTGCATTAGCCTACAGACCACTTAGTAGCTAAACAAAGCAGAATGCTTTATCATTCTTAACTGTTCCTCACTCCTAAGACACTCCTCTCTCTCCTCCACTCATTTTTACTTCCACTTTCACATCAGACTTGACATGCAACACTAATTTCTTTTGTAGGGTTAACACAGACTTGCATACTGTTAGTCACGGGTGATGACTCCACACTATCACTCGGAGGCACATCTTTAGAGGCGGCAGTTCGGAGTTGGTTTAGATGCTGTATTTGCTCAGCAGAGGTTGTTTGTTAATTGTCTGAATGCTTCCGTTGTGCTCAGTATCTTCTGGCAATGAATTGCACTGGGAGGGAGGAGAGTCTGATGTGAATGGTGAAAAGCAGAGAATGCAGGAAGCATTGGCAGCATGGATGGCGGTCATGAGGCATGCTCATCGTCGAAGGCCTCGGCCTCAAAAGGATCAATGAAGGAAACACAAAGCACTTTGTGCTTACTTCTAAAGCTATCCTGTGATATTGTGGTAAATTGATCACAAGTGAGGATTTGAATTACATTTTCTAGTACTCTGGGGATGAAGACCCGTTGGTCATATGAAAGGATGTGGCGTGACTTTCAAACATTGACTTTTGGGGAGACATACTAAAAGAAAAGAAGGTGTTCCTACCTGTATCTGCAAAATATTTAACATGAGCATGGTCACCTGCCAATCAGTGAGCATGATTTAAGAAAGTATATGAACCTAGGGGCTGTAGTGAGGGGTATTGCGGTACATAGTGATCTAGTTCTCAGCCTGTTGGGGGATTTAGGCCAAATGAATCTCAGTTTCCACATCTGCAATATGGAGGAGGATGCCACTAACATCACGTGGTTGCTGCAGAGTTCAAGTGAAGTAAGCTCACTATTCTTGAGAAAAGCCAAATGTAGACTTTACATAGATATGATGGGTGATCTTCATTGTCAACCTGACTGGATGTAGAGTCATCTAGGAGACACACTTCTGGTCCTGTCTGTGGGGGCCTTTCCAGAAAGGACTAATGAAGGCAGAAGACCTATCTTGGATATAAACAGCACCATCCCATTGCCTGGGGTCCTAGAGTGGATTAAAAAAGAGAGAAAAAAGGAGAAACCCAGCCAAATACCAGCGCTCCTGAGTGCCAGGTGCCCCTTCTCTGTTTCCTGGCCCGTCAAGATGTGCACAACAGCTTCATGCTCCTGCTGCCACAACCTCAAACTGCCCTTGTTGCCACAGCTTCCTGACCACCATGAAGACTGCGGCTGTTGTCCCAATAAAGCCTTCCTTAAGTTGCTTCTTGTCAGTCATTTAGTCACCGTAAGCAGAGTACCTGCACAGTATGTTAATACATCACTCACAACACTCTCTGAGTGGTCACCTGTCTTTTACAGAGCAGGACACAGAGGCACAGAGAGGGTATGTTATCTGTCACAGTCACAGTTGCGAGCAACAGAAACAAAACTGAGCCATGTGGAACGTACTAACTCCTGCTCCTGTCCCCTCCACCACTGTCCCTCTGGACAAAAAGTAGGTATGTGAAGTGAGACTGGGCAAATTCTCCGAGAACATGAACATCGCCTGTCTTCAGTTCAGAGAGGTCTGTGACAGCCCTGAGCAGCCACAAGGGCCCTCACCCATCAACTGTGGGTTCTGTCTGTCTCCTTGATGATGCAAGTTAGGGCAAGGGTGGGTGGCTCTGCCCCTTCCAGCTTTGTGACCTTTAGCAAACCATCATGCTCTCTGAGTCTCCACCTCCTCTCCTGTCAAAGGCAGCTGATAACATTTCTCTCCTGAAGTTCTACAACATTATTGCAAAGTCCAGAGAGATCATAAGTTTAAGTGTTCCTATGGGGCTTTAAATCCCCTGCAAATGCTACCTTTGTTTGCATGCATAAGGAGGCATGTTAGGTCTCTTGCAGTAACATCCCAGGACTAACCTCTTAGTGGCAGCTTGATTCTTCCAAAGCTTTCTCCTTATCTCCTGTGGACTGAAACTTATTCCAACGATGCTGCTTTCACTGCAGAGGCATTTGGAATGTTTCTGGAAAATTGCTTTTGTAGCTGGTTTACAAGGCGAATGAGAAAATAGGTTTTCTGGGGCTCCAAGCAGCCTTCCATCTCCTTTTAGGCAAGCCAGATATGGCACTTCCGAGCGAGCATGTTCTTCAGTCTTATTCATAAGAAGCAGTTCAGAATGAATTCCATCTATTTTTAAAAAAATCAAATCCACCCTCAGAGGGGGAATGTGTGCCTTGTAGAGAGGAATCTCACGTGGGCATTTGAAAGCAATATCATCATTTTATAGTCACATCTTATGCAACGGCATCAGGAAGTCATCCTTGCAATCGTCTCAGGATCAAGAAATATCCTAGCCACCATGTCACCTAAACATTTGACTTGTCATTCAATCCATTCCTTCAGAAAGGCATTTGCTAGCTGGATGGAGTGGCTAGCATCTGCAAGCCCAGTGAAGGAGAATATGGTAATATGTTCAGAGCCAACCTGGGCTACATATCTGTTGCAGTCAGCCTGCATGGTTGCTGATAAATGTCTATCAAACTGCTTAAAGGAACAAGGGGTTTATTTTCTTTTACGATTTTCTATTACAGTTCTCAGTCCAACTTGACAGGAGAGCATGCACCAACACCAAGGACTGAGGGAACTGACCACACCATCTCTACATAATGGCTGAGAGAGGGACGATCCTCAGCATGTCTGGCCAAGTATACACAAGGATGCCAACTCTCTCAACCAGCTGTCTATATTTTATTCCAGGGCCTAATCCCACCCACCATGAGCTAGGCCTTCTTCATAGCTAGATAATCTCCTGCAGATTTGCTCTGAGCCTAACTCAACCACTAATTCTCTACAAATGTGCCCAGAGCTCAAACCCTCAACTGTCAAGTTGACACCTGGGCCTAACCATGACAATATCAAATATCAGCCCAGCCAGAGGTACAGAGTAAGACTCTATCTCAAAAATAAACAACAGAAACTATAACCAAAAATCTGCTTTTCAGAGCATTCAGACTTCAATTAAAGATGCAGACAGTGAACACATAACAAAAAAAAAAAAGCAATCTTACTCTGATGGAGGCTTGTGATTATTCTGAGACATCAAGAAGGTCAAGTCCAGGAAGACAGTTCAAGGATCTTAGGAGGTGGAGACCCCAGAGCTGGTATGCAACAACCAGAAGCAGGTACAGAGATGCAGAGGAGCCAGGAACCTGGGAAGCACTTACATATATCCATGATATGGCAAAACAGCTTTGAAGGACAGAACAACTGAAAAGCCAAGCGAGTTCAAAGACCCAGTAGAGGGCTTGGCTCCCCAATGTAGACCTAGATGCCAAATGCCAACCCACACAATAATGTTTCAGATCCCAGTGGGAAGGAGACTTGGATCAAAAGTATTTTTCCTCAGCTTCCCCAGAAGAGACTGACAAAATGTAGCTGCATTTCTTAGATATGAGATCACAGCTAGCAAGTCTATGTCATATTGCGTTGAAGTTTTCTTGGCCTCTTGGTCCTGAGTTTTTCTGATACTTACCCACTTCCTTCATTCATGCCGGTTTCTCAGCTCCTGTCAGTACTGAAATGGTACCTTGCTTATTAGCTAGTATTCCCCTGTATTCCCCTGTCAGAAGTTCTTAAACTGGGATGCATAGATTCCTTGGAGTCCAGAAATTAAGTGGGATTCCCCTGAGCGTAAAGGAGAGGAAAACACACTTCTAAAGAAGAAAAGTGCCCATCTTTTAAATATGCACATAATATCATGCATTTTAACTAACTTGCGATTAAAATTTGTCTTCCTTCATCTTTCAGTGTAGGCAGCAAACCCCAGTGGGATTTGCTTTATCTATAGGTTCATCATAGTGAGACCACTGATACTTCTTATGAGGGCCATTTCAGAATGTCAAATTGTGTTTGTAGTTCTTGTTGCTTCAAAATGGTAATACATATTAGATTTGGCAGTGTGTCTTACTATTTTAACACTTCTCAAGAATATATATCTCTATATCATAGACAAAGTGTGAATTTTTTATACTTAAGACTTTCAGTAGCATCAGTTTCCTTTATAATCCTGTATATTTAATTCAATGCTCTGAGAAGGGACCTATGGTACAAACACTGCTACTGATCCCCATATAGGTGCTGTTCAATGTGTTTTAAACATAAATAAGCACATTCAGTTCTTGCTGTCAAGGACATCATTAATGATGTACAGATGAAGAAACTGAGTCACAAAGATCAAGTGAATGCAGGTGACCACCAGTGTAATAGTGGCATGAGTATCAAGGAGACAACCAACAGCTTTCTGGTTGGACTCAAGACCCAATTGTCAGAATGGTGTACATCTCTGTTACTGTAAACTACAGTAAGAACCTAAAAAGGGAAGGAAATAGATCAGTAGGGAATCCATCCAATAAACCTATAGGTAGAAAGACAGTACATAATAACAGACAGCTGTTATTATATCCATAGATTGGAAGAACATTTAACATTAGCCTAGAAATCTTCTTCTACAATAGAGGTAGAGGAACTCCATACACTGACAGGATTCAGCCTAGATCAGTAGAAGAGCAGCGAAGTGGACAGCAATGGCCAGCCATAATTCAGAGTATCAGTGACTCATCAGGGCTCACCCAGGATCAAGCTGACCTAATCTCTCCCCATCCCAAGACTTTGGGGGCCTCACAGGAGAGGGGGTGGTGAGATTGTAAGAACCTAAATGTGGGAAGGTTCACCGTTAGACGGAACATTCCACTCAAGGCAGGGCTGCTGCATCTGAGAGCTCACTGCAGTGGAACTTGTTCTTCCCAGGCCTGCATAATAACTGACATACCAACATGCCCCCATCAATTACCTAGGAACTCAAGAAGGATGGGAATTCAGAGTGGAAACCTTTGGGTCTACAGCTGGATGAGTGAAGGGAAATGCCCATATCAGTGGGGTGACCAGAAGAGAGGTAACTTGATATACACGGAGGCCTGAGCCCCCAGAGGAATAGACAAGTCAGAATGAACCCTGGGGTCCATTGAAGCATACAGGTGGGAAGGTAGGCCGGAATGGGAAGGATTAGTGAAAGAAAAGCAGGGATAAGAGGGAGAGGGAGTGAGGAAAGCTGGGATGAATACTCAATATGCTTGTAAAAGTAGAAAAATTAAAAAATAAAAATTAAAAAAAGATCAAGTGAACTCAAAGTCACACAGCCAGCCAGGAGCAGGGCAGGGCTTGTTCCTGAGATCACACTCTCAGATATGGGCTGTGCTGCCTTCCATGAGAGTCCAGAAGGGTCCAAAGCTAGAGGCCCAGGGCCTCTATTTGGTCCTGGAGGTAATGTGAAGAGCAGAAGAAAACAATCCACTTACAGTGAAGGAAGATGATGACCTCAGTCAGAGACCCCGCAGGGAAATCCTGCTACATCTCAAACTGGCTACAGAGCTTGGCACTGTCCACCAGAGGGTGAGTTCTGCAGGCATGCAGAATGAAGGTGTCTAGAAATCTTGCAGATTACACCAAGATTCCAGAAAGCCACTGAAGACAGGCAATGTGTCTGTACGGTCAGATTCCCTGCATAGAGCTTCTAAGCAGACCATGAATGAACCTAAGTAGGTTTTGGTAGAGACTTCAGGATTTTAGAACTGCCAAGAGCATGGAACATCTGTCAAGGAAAGTAGAAGGCATCCCCTAGCTACCCCCTAACCCCAGCGCACAGGAGAGCCCATGTGTCCCCATGCCTGCCGGAGCCACAGTGGCTCCAATGGGAGTCCTGGGTGGTGAACATGGACCAAGCTACAGAGTTTGGTGTTATTCCTCCTGGGTTTTAGTCTTACTCTAGTCCCATCTTCCCTTACTGTCCCCGCATCCCTTCCATTTAAATGGAAATGTTTCTCTTCTATGCTATATGTCATACACCAGTTGCTTTAGATTTAAAAAAAAAAAAAAAACTTCATTACTTCAAAGAAAAACTTAACACAGTAGTCTTCACAACACTGTGTAGGAAACAAAATTCTCAAACCATAAACAGAAATGCAACATTACAGGGGGGAGGAGGAGGGAGGGAGGGAACCGGTGTACCTACTAAGTTTGCATGAGCGGAAATAATAATAAAAAATGTTATTAAAAAAATTTAAAAAATAATAAAAAAAGAAATGCAACATTACAGAGCATTCTATAATACACAAAGACAGAAACACAGTCCATAGTTCCTAGCTATCAGGACCACAGCACTACATCAATTGTCTAGCATAGTAGGTAATACTCATCAATTAACTATGCACAATATCATCCTTCACCAAATCCTTGGCCATCTCTGTTGTGATCACACCAACATGCCCAACCTTATTTCCAAATTACACACCACAGAATTTGCTAGCTGACCCAAACATCTCAGACATAAGTAGTTGGAATAAACTGAGTGTGTACAGTAAGCTCCATAATCACACCAAGATGCCAAGCCAAATACTTCAGAAAGGAATTTAATGCTAGCATCCACATATAAGAGAGAACATGTGATATTTGTCTTTCTGTATCTAAGATACCTCACTCAATATTGTATTTTTGAGTTTCATACATTTACCAGAAAATTCTATAATCTCATCCTTCAGGATAGTTGAATAATATTCCATGGTGTATATGAAGCACAGTTTCATTACCCATTTCTCTGTCGATGTGCATGCTGATTGATTTCATTTTTTAACTATTACAAATAAAACTGCAGTGGGAGAAAAGTATCTTTATATTAAGCGTCAATGTAGCACAATGGGAATATTTCCAAGTAATATAACTAGGTCATATGGTAATTCCATTTTTAGCTCTCTGAGGAAACTTCATACTGACTTCCATAGTAGCTGAACCAATTCACACAACCACCATCAATGAATAAGTGTTCCCTTTTCTCCACATCCTTGCCAACATTCATTGTTATTTGTGTTTCTGACCTTAGCCAATCTAACAGGATAGTTTTAATTTGTATTACCCTGATTGGTTAAGGAAGTTGGGAGTTTTTTAAGATATCTGTTTGACATTTGAATTTTTGTGAGAAGTTTCTTTTTAGTTACAGGGCCCATTTTTCAGTTTGCTTGTTTTCTTTCTTGGTATCTAATTTTTGAGTTCTTTATATACTCTGGAGATTTAATCCTTTGACAGCTTCATATCTAGCAAAAAAATTTTCTCCCATTCTGTGGGTTTCTCTTTTTGTACAATTGAGAGTTCCTTTTGTAGAATGGAAGCTTTTCAATTTAATGAAGTCCCACTTGTTGATTATTGATCTAAGTTCCTGGGTATTTGGGGTCCTATTCAGAAAATCTTTACCTAGACCTTTCAACTCAAATATTTTCCAATTTTTCTAAAAGTTTCCAAGTTTTGGGTCTAACACTGAGGTCCCTCATCCACTTGAAGTTAGGTTTTGTACATGATGAGAAGGCAACAGTTAACTTTCCTTCTTATGCGCATAGATACCCACTTTTCCCAACACCACTTGTTGAAGATTCTGTTCTTTTCCAGTGTATATTTTTGGCACCTTTGTCAAAAGTCATTTGACTGTAGGTGAGTGAGCTATATCTGGGTCTCCTATTCTAATCCATTGATTAATGGATCTGTTTTTGTGCCACTACCATGTTGTTTTTTCTTACCATAACTCTAGTATAGCTTGAAATCCAGAATAGCGATACCTCCAGCAATATTTTTCTTGCTCAAGATTGTTTTGGCTATTCAGGACCTTTTATCCTTCCATATGAATTTTGAGATTGTTTTTCCCACTTCTGTGAAGAATTGCTTGGGATTTTGATTGAGATTACATTGAATCTGTATATTGTCTTTGGTAGGATGTCATTCTCACAATAGGATTCACAATCCTACCAATCTATGAACACGGAAGATATTTCCACCTTCTAGTATCTTCCTCAATTTCTCTCAGTAGCATTTTATAGTTTTCATTGTGTAGGTCTTTCATGTCCTTGGTTAATTTTATGCCAAGGTATTTTTTTGACTATAGTGAATTAAGCTGATTTCTTCATTTCTTTCTCAGCTTGTTTGTCTGTGGTATATAGGAAGGCTGCTGATTCTTCTATGTTGATTTTGTAGCCTGCTACTTTACTGAAATTATTAATTCAAGTAGTTTCTTGGTGGAAACTATGAATCTATCAAGTATAGAATTATATGACCTGTAAATAGGATATCTTAACTTCTTCCTTTCCTATTTATATCCCTTTCATCTCTCTCTCTCTTTCCTTATTACCCTGGCTAGAACCTCAAGCACAATATTAAATAGGAGTGGGAAAAGATTTTTTTTGAGCAGGTTTACTGTGAAAGAATGCCTTGAGTCTCATAACAGACTTTGGACTTTGAACTTTGGAATTTTTTCTGAACTTTTGAAGTGTTAGAAATATAAGAACTAAAAGAACTTTCAGTGCTAAACTGAGCACATTTCAAACTATGGGAGAATCATCAGTCAGTGGGAATCAGGAACAAAACGTTGGGATTTGATTGTGAAATGCTCCGCACAGGCTGGTGTGTCAAGCACTTGATCCCCAGCTGGTGGCGCTGTTTTGGTAGTTGTCCATCTTTACAAAGTGGGAATTACCTGAAAGAAATGGATGGCTAATGGGTGAGTGTTAGTTATAGCCAGGAACTAGTTCTAGCCAGAGCGCTCTGCTTCCTGACTGCTGAGATGTAAACGAACAGACACTGAAGGTAAAGAGACGCAAACTACTGTGTGGACTGCTAAGCATGGGTTGAGATAGGAAATTACTGAAATCCCAAAAGCAATCAAGTAAGGACATTTCAGTGACTGCCCCGCCCCCAGCCTGCACCTGGCATTGATAATGCCAAGGTTGTGGACCCTCTGAATCAGCCTGCCAGCTCACACTTAGTCACCTTTGCTTCTACTCTGTCCTGCTTTAGTGTAAAATGAAAAGTAGAAGCTGAAGTGGGGATGGAGTCCCTGGAGAGTCATCTAGACTCCAGACTACTGGTAAATTCAACTCCTCTCCTCCTCATTAACTGAGAAATGATTTCAGAGTAACCCCCACAATACTACCCCATGATCTTGCAACCATAGATGAAGTCCACCCAAGCCGCCAGGTCTTCCCCACTATGAGCCAAAAAGAATCCTCCCCACTTAAGTCTCTTTTGTTGGGTATTTTGTCACATCAACAAGCAAAGTAATCTAGAAAAGGACTCTATGATAGGGCCCAAGGATGGTGCCCTATCAATGCCCATTTCAAGCAGCCTAATTCTTTTTTTGTTGGGGTTTTCTGTGTAAGGCAGGTGTACTAGTTTCTCTTGTGCTGCCATGAGAGAGAACACTCAAAGTCAAGCAATGGTTGACTTATGGTTCCAGAGGGGAAATACAGTTTTTCATGGCAAAATAGGCATGGCTGGTGGCAGAAGCTGAATACAGCTATGTCCCATCCATCCAGAAGGCTGGGAACTGCTAGACTTCCCACTGCAAGCGTAGAGTTCTCCAGGCAGCAGGGTGGGACTAATCCAGTTCAAGGTCCACCCCTGTGACTGCCTTCTTCCATCAAGGCTCCATCTCCTAAACGTGCCATGACCTTCCCAAAGACATGAGATGGTGGGAGTATACATTCCAAACCATGACAGCAGCACATTTAACATTCTGCCACCATCCATGCTTATTCTGCCATGAAAAACTGTATTTTCCCTCTGGAACTGTAAGCTGAATAACTCTCTTTTTCTCCCTTAAGTTGCTTGACTTTGGGTGTTCTCTCTCATGGCAGCACAAGAGAAACTAGTACACCTGTCTTACACAGAAAACCCCACAAAGAAAGAATTAGGCTGCTTGAAATGGGCATTAAATAATGCACCCCATTATAGTAATAAAGAAAGAGCACTCATCACACTTTCAAACACCTCTCCATCAAGTGTTAACTTAAAGTCCTCGGTGATATAGAGACTAGCAAGTATGTGAGGCCCAACTGGACTGTCTGTGTGGGGAGGGTTCTCATCATCCCACAGCAATGTTCTGTTACCAATAGTGTAATACCAACCACAGATCCTTCCTGAATGCATCCTCTCCAACTCTGCATTCCTCCCTCCTCCAACTGTGTCATTTGCCGCACTGACTCTTAGCATCTGGCACATGATCAGAACTCAATCTGCATTACCCATTCTGTATAACTACTCTTCAAAGTGCTCTCAGTCTCTCTGGAGATGGAATGCACGATTCTCATGCCTACTCTGCTTTACTTTAGCCTCATCAAACAGTAGCCCAAACTGCATTGTGCTCATGCCCCTTCTAGTAAATACTCCAAAATACATGTTGAATTAATGAATAAATAATACCTTAATTTGCTTCATAACCTATACCCACAACACTTCACAGAGAGTCAGGTAAAGCAGTATTTTGCTGAGAAGAAAACTCTTGAAGCCCTCCCGCCGCCACCTCCGGTTCTCATCCAAAAGCTAATTGATGTTTGGCAGTGTGCTGCCATTGTAAATGCACTGTATCGTGTAATAGCAAGTGGAAGAGGCTAGTGGTTCTCCCAGGGTCACGAACAAACAGCCAGTGAAAAGAAGGCTGAGCTACACACAAAGATCTTTCCCCCCTAATAATCAGTAGAGCTTGTCTGCAACACAGGAGCTCAATACAGCACAAAGCAAAACCAGAATGAACAGGTTAGAACTTCCAAAGAGGAGTGGATCAGGTAGGAAATCTCCTTTTAAAAAGGACTTCAGGAGGATTGCGCAAAAAAGCACAAGCACTCTCTGCAAGTTAGCCTTTCTGACTGAAAAGAACTCCTTTTCTCACTCAGATTTTCGGAAATGCATTGTGGGTTACATGCATGCATGCATGCCTAGGAACACAGACAGGCCAGGCCGCCAGGAACCAGGAGGTAGCTGCCTGGAGCAACATTTGCACGGCTGGAACCACTGCTCTCCCTGCCCCTTTAACTGTTAGGAGGTCACCTAAGAGAGAACCTAGTGCTGAGGGAGACCACGAGGCAAGCTTGGCTGTGAGAGGCACCGCTTTGCTTTGCGCTGAGGTCAGGGGCTGCGTTTTGCATTTGCCTCAATGCCTGGGTGGTCTTCAGGGTCTGTGCCAAGGAGCACATCTTGCAGCAATTTAGCAGGAAGACCACAGATGTGGGTAATAGCGGCAAAGTCGAAAAGTGGGTTTGGAGACTGGCTCCAAGCCTCACCCCTGCCAGCCACCCCTTGCCACCCACGGGATGAGAAGGTGCTTCTGGGACAGGCTCAGCGCGTCGTCTCTGTGCCAGAGACAATCGCTGTCACTGACCTCCCTGGGTACTGGGTTCTCAGATGAGAATGCCCACCATTCGGGGGACAGTGAGGGAAAGGTGGCGCTTTTTTTTAGGTGCTCAAGGTAATGAGGCCAGTGGTAGAGAGTGGGGGAAAACAATCTTTAAGTCCCAGGAGGCTGAAAGACACACAGCTCTGCTCAAGTGACTATTTATGTTTAATAGCTGTATCATTCCAGAACCTTCTGCAGACACAGAAAGAGATGAGAAAGATAACCATCCCAACTGCCATAACTCTGACATGAACCTGATTTTCATTTTCCTTCACCATGGAATGACCGAGGAGAAGTCGGTTGGATTGTGAGAGGAGAACGTGGGCCTTGTGGGTGGGATAGGCTGCACAAGCTGAACCCAAGTTGCTTCCAACCTCAAAGAGTGGAGACCTAGCCTAAATTAAACCTGAATCCACTTTGAGGTAAGCACATCATGCAATAAGGGCTACCATGTGCCAGCCTTGTGCTGAGGCATCGAATGTATCACGGGGGCATTGTCACAGAATGACCTCGGACTCTACAAGAGGCACCCCTGGGTCCATTTTCAAGTAGGTACTACCATGGAAGACGGGGGTGTGAGCTTGGAAGTCGGGCAGCTCAGTGATTTCTGCAAGCAGCTTGCCAAGAGGCTCGGTTTTCTTCTTCTGTAGATGAAAATCTTGCATGGTTCCTTCCTAGGCTTATTTAGGAAGGTTAAGAGTTGCTCTATTTATTGAACTGCTTCAGTATCTTGAAAATTAACTATGGCTGTCCTACGATGGAAGCTTCAAGATGATACATGTGAAGGCAGGAGCGACTGTTCACTGTGTAAGGTGTATGCTTGCAAATCTGCTCGCCTGAGTTCCATCCTTGGAAGCCACATTGTGGAAGAAAAGAACTGACTTCTGAAAAGTGTTCCATGTGCTATGCAACGTATCAAGTTTTCTCTCTCTCTGTCTCCCTCTCTCTCTCTCTCTGTCTCTCCTTCCCTCTTTCTTATGATGTCTCTCTCTCTCTCTCTCTCTCTCTCTCTCTCTCTCTCTCTCTCTCCATCCTATTCTCTCAAATAAAATAGTCTGAGTGGCTTTTATATATATATTATAATACACATTAATATATATATTATAATACACGCAGTGGAGGGTTGACAAATGTAAATGTTTTCATCACAGCATCCCCCTTTCTGAGCTATATCCACACTCTGTACCCCTGGTATTGTACAAAGCAAGCCCTCCATAAGTTTCAAATAAAATGTGAGAGCAATGATGGAGAGTTGGTGCATTGCCTTTGGATATGTGATTACATTCTCGTTTTCTGCTGTAGCATCCTTTAGAAAATATCAGCACATCTGTCTACACACACACACACACACACACACACACACACACACACACACACCATCAGCATTTGCATCCCATCAGTCCGTGAATTCCAGGAGAGACAGGATCAATTCTGAGAGGCTTTCCAGCAGACAACCCTTCACAATGGGGCAATTTCTTGCTAAGACTGACCCTGGGAAAGATCTGAGCTGACAGCTGGAGTTGACATCTTCCAGCTGCTCCAGCAGGTCAGGCCTTTGTCTCCCTCACCTGATGCTGACCCAGAGATTCCGGACCCTGCCGGGCCTGGCCAGACATTGCTGCATCGCCAGCCAAAGCAGCAGCACTCTGGGAGTTGAAAGGAAAACAGGAAGAGTCCTAAACTGAGCAATTTTTAATGGACTTAGACTTTCATATGGCAGCTACACAAGGGCCCAACCCAAAATAGCTACTGGCAATAGCTTTCCTGCAAAGCTTCCCCACACAGGAGATGTGTATCTTCAGGGATCCCTGCTTCTCTGGAGAGAAAGCATGCTAGGGGCAGGGCAGAGATGTGCATTCCTGGGAACCGGTGTGTCTGTGACAAGCAGCCGTTGGAGCTGGGAATATGGAGACCTCAGAACTGACCTCCATCCATTCGTCAGCACAAGACCCAAGTTATATCGAATTTTCAAAGTCAGGGTTGCTTTTCTTTCCTTTCCTTCTTTATACTTTCCTTTCAGACATAGGTTCACGTGTCTGAGGCTGCTGCTATTGCCAGTTGATGAGTGCTACGGTTTGTCTACATGTTACTGATACATTCACGACCAAACAGTTTAGGGAAACAAGTGGGTTTTGGTCTTGCTTACAGTTTTCAGTTATCTTTCTTAGTCCATGTAGCAGAACCACTGGAATCCTTCCCACCAACATCAGGAGCTGACAGAACTGGCCACACCAAAGCCACAGGAATTGCTGAGAGAGGCAAACCTCACTTGCTGGACTGAAAATCTGCTAAAATACGCTGAAGTATGTCAAAGCCAGTTCTCGCCATCCTATCCACCTGCCCAGACAATGGTCCCACTCAAAACGGGTCAGGTCTTTCCACATCAATTAGATACCCTCCTTGTAGACTTGTTTAGAGCTTGCCCCAACTATCAGTTCTTCATAGATATACCCAATGCTCAGCCCTCAGTTGTCCAACTGACACCTGTGTATCTAGTTAACACAATAGGCTTCTTTTACCTCACTGAAATTAGGGCCTTGTATCAAAATAGCCCTCATCTGATTTCCTATAAATTTAACATCCTTGTGTGAAAAGCCAACTATATAGCAAGTAAGTTTGTTGGGTGCACGGGTACAGGACCAAGTGCTCACATGGCCTGTCTTCTTACTAACTATACTTTTTAAGTTGACTCTAGACAACAACTCAGGCAGCAACTCAGTCTTTCTTGATTATCTTGAATTTCATTAAAGATGCTAATGACCATGCTCCATCTCAGGAATCCAGAGGAATATTCTTGACCCCTCCTTTTTCTTTAGCAACAAACCCAGTCAATTCTGCCCCCTAAACACTCCTATCCCTCTCCATGGGTTCCCCATTACTGTGTCCTGTCCCATGTGCATGATTCCTATCCAGCCTTGCACTAGACCCTCCTTGCCCTTCAATTTCTCTATTTCTAATTCTCTTCCCCCTGCAGCAGAACCATCTTCCTCTAATACAGTCTCACCACATCTCCGCTCCGCTTAACACAATCACACCGCTTTCCTCTAACAGGAAGGATTGAACTTTTGTTCATAGGTCCAAAGCTGATGGCCAGCGGCCAGTGGCCAGCCAGTAGTGATAAGTCAGAAGTCTTGGGTCGGAGCCTAATCAGAAGGTTGGGAATTGGGGAATTGTTTAGTCCTTTCTTGTCAGCCCGAGGATGTTTCCTGAAATGGCACGTGTTAAGTTCATGTGTTCACATAGTAATGAGATTCATCAAAGAGGTTCACAACCGTTCTTTTTTTTATTAATACATTTTTATTATTATTTCAGCTCATACAAACTTAATAGGTATACCAGTTCCCTCCCTCCCTCCTCCTCCCCCCGTACCCCCTGCTCCCCCTCCCCACCCCTCTCCCTCCCCATCCCCCAGTGCCTCCCGCCCCAATTCCCAGAGAGTCCTTTCTTGTACATGCCTGATTTTCCTCTGGGCCCTCCTCTCCGATGACCTACAAGGACCCAGTGGCCTTTGCCGAACCCTTTCCTGTGTTCCCCTTAGGTATAGGAACACTGCTGTGGCTGCCAATCCTTTGCCTCCAAGGATCTTGGTGCCTTTAGCAGATGCTAGACTTTGTGAGGTCAACAGTGTGTTGGACAATGCGCAGGGCATGCAAAGTCCAATTATGATTGCTTCAGCCCTAACTAGTATAGAGTATCTTATATATCATTGCTCCTCCCATCCTTTTGCTCTTACACTCTTATCGCCCCCTCTTCGGCAAATTTCCCTGAGCTTCAGGATGGGGAGAGATTAGTCTGGCCTAGTTCTAGGTGGTTCACAACCGTTCTTGCAGTTTGTATGTTTCCTCTGGCTTCAATTCAGTCACAGACACATGGCTACTTTGGTAGATGGGCCTGTGAGCAGAGATGGGTATGTTTGTTCTGAGGGTGTAAATCAGCCTCCCATTTTGTTGATCTCCCACCATCTCCCACCATGATGATCATGACAGCTCACGCTGAGGGGCAGCCTTGTGCCTCCCCCCCACCAAATCCCAGATGAAAAGACTGGAGAGCATCACCACAGAAGAGTAACCTCATTCTGGGGATGTGAACAAGCATCCTTTGCCAAGAAGCCAAGAACATAGAGCACAAACAAGAAAGAAGAAAACCTTGTTCATAATAATATGTTAAAGCTTGGAGCTGGTTGTTTCTGCAGCAGAGCATAGCCTAGCTCTGAGTGATAGTATGGTAGTTGTAAGACTAAGACAAAAACGAGAGAAATGGGAGAAGTGTTATGAAATATGCCATCAAGAGTCACCTGATCACCACATTTTCTTTTTAAAAATTAGTTTTGGAAATTAGTTCTTCTTTCACCAATCTCACTTTTTTTTTTTCTGATCTATACTTCCATATGTAAGAGCCTGTTCAACGGTACTTTAACCCAAGGCTCAAGGAACATTGTAGCATTTGGGAACAGTAAGATTAAGAGCCTGGCCAGACATTATCTTCTGAACATGAATGGGCTGTGCATCCACAAGCATACAGCAGCTACATATATCTCCACAAGACCTGCACAGGATTTGTCCTATCACCATGAAAGGCCAGAGACTCAAGTGGCCCCACACCTTCCTGGGAGACTGAGGAAGGTCAAAGGAGGGAAGGAAGATGCTTTTCTCTGCAGTCTACTCACTGATACAGTATTCCTGCTCTCTAGCAAATGCTCA
Organism: Typhlomys cinereus; assembly: GCA_023101885.1. Taxonomy (NCBI): domain Eukaryota; kingdom Metazoa; phylum Chordata; class Mammalia; order Rodentia; family Platacanthomyidae; genus Typhlomys; species Typhlomys cinereus. The sequence goes on from JALPQD010000003.1 coordinate 13,353,509, forward strand.
AGGACATGCTATCCAAGACAACCCAAATAAAACCCAGTGGGCCACCTATTAAAAAAAACATAATAAAAGGGGGACTGGCAAGAAGAGGAAGGGTTATAGTAGGATGGGGAGGGAAGATGAAACTCAGGATTAAGGCATTAAACTATCATAAATTCACTCTATTCATGTACGAAACAATAAAAGGATAATTTTTAAAAAGATGGAAAACTGATGAGGGACCACAGTTTATCACTGGTCCTGTTTAAGAATTGCCTTATCTGTGATGATAAGAGAGTAACTCTGGCTTTATTTTGTTAATTCTCTCTAAACAATTTGTACCCCTTAATACCTGCCTGGAGCAATCACTTTCCACCATCCACACTAGCATATTGTTGGTCTAGTTTCACCTCTGAGTAACAAGAGATGAACTTAAGGACTATTAAAGATTGGAATCTGGGATGGAGAAGCTCTAATTAATCCAGAAAGATTCAGTGCTGTGTAAGCAGGACTCTTGTGCCTTGGTGACTTCTATCGCCTTCTTGGACCAGTGGAGTTTCTGCAACTCAAGACCAAGCTGACATGCCATCCCCAGTTAAGCCTTTCCATCATCACTGCAGGTAAATTGAATGGCTGCCTGGTCTGTGACCCCAAGACTTTTATTAACTGCAGTACAGTTAGATGGCTCATCATCTTCCTTTAACAACAGCAACAACACAAAAGGCCAGACATGTATCCCTTTATAACTGAATGCCTATTCTAAGCACAGCATCTGTCACAAAGCAAGAGTTCGACACATATTTGTCTTGACTTTACAAATATTTCTTCAGTTTCTTCCATATGTCAGACGATCACTGAGGTCCTGTAGATATAGTCACATAAGCTATGAAGTAATGAGAGTAAGAGGCATCTGTAACTGACCTCTGTCTCAAGTTCAGGAAATATTACCCCCATTTCCCTCTCTTTCTTCCTTGCCTAGCAAAGAGAAAAGTTTCCCTTTTGTTTGGAAACTACCTCATGCATCAGAAGACAGTCTGCTCTGTGGCCACTTGGCGTCTCCATGGGATTTCACCAGAAGGTCTCTTCACCCAGGTAAACAAATTTCTTTACATTGTGCCTCATGCAAAAACAGAATCTTCCTCTATTGTTTAATGTGCCATAAGTTTCTAGCATGAATGAATGATGAATTACATCAAATACTTTTCAATCTGCTTCAGTTGTGATACTCACATAGTGAGGGACCCGATGTGACCTTCAAAACTTCATTGGTTATTGTCTTAACTCTCAGTATGATTTTGTGTGGAAATGGAATCCTTTAAGACATTAAAAAATATTAAATCAAATCCTAAGGGTGGTGTATATAACTCATGTTCTTATAAAAAGAGAATCTCTGTGTGTGAATGTGTTTCTCTCTTCTTCGCCTCTTATCTATCTTTCCTTTTTTTTCTTTCTCCCTACTCCCCCCAAATATTCACACACATATAAAAAAAAAAAAAAAAAACACATGACAGAACCAGAAGAAAGCCCTCATAAGAAGCAGAACCAACCAGAACCTTAATTTTGGACTCTGTTATGGTTTGACTACAAAATGTTTACCATAGGCTCATGTGTTCGACCATTTGTTTGGTGAAGTTGTAGAACCCACAGGAGGTAGAACTTGGTTGAAGTGGTCAGTCACTGGGGTTAGACCTTCGGGTTTCTTAGCCTGACCTCACTTCCTGTGCACCGTGCTTCATGACTATGCAGTGTGACCAGCCACCTCCCATTCCTGCCACCATGCTGTCTCACTGCAATGAACCTTCTGTTTGTGAGTTGAATATGAGCTGCTGCCCGCAGACTCTCATGCCTTTGAATCCTTAGCTGGTGTAAATGTTTTGGAAGATTATGGCACCCTTAAGAGGTCATGCCTTGCTGGAGAAGGCACAACGCAGCACCACGCGGCTGAGGTCTGTAGACTGGCCCTGCCTCCTCTTGCTCCTGTTCTCTCAGTCTCTTCATGGCCGAGGTGACATGAACTAGCTTCCTGCTTCTGCCTTCAACCACACCTTCTGCTATGTGATCCACTCCACAATGGATTATATATTCTTTGGAGCCATAAGCCAAGTAAAACTCCTTTCTCCTCTCAGTTGCTTGAGGTTGAGTACAGTCTTACAGCAAAATAGAAAGTAGCAAGAACACTCTGAACCAAATAGGCTGTCATGGTTTAAATATGTCCCCCACAGTCTCATGCCTTTGGCAAGGTCATGGTACCTTGAAAGGTAGAGCCTTGCTGGAGTCACAAGGGGTGGGCCTTGAGGTAGACTAGTCCCACCCTACCTCCAGGAAAAGTCAGCCTTTGTTGCAAGCAGTCCGCAGCTCTCAGCTTCCAAGATGTCTGCGGTGACTTAGCCTCCTCCAGCTTTGGCCAACCAGCCACGCCACCTCTGCTTTGAGAGACTGTCCCTTCCCTCTGGAACCGTAAGCTGAATAAACCTCCCTTTCTCCCTTAAGTTGCTTGACTTGGGGTGCTCTCTCACAGCAATAGTTAAGAGTAACTGTTACATAGGCCTTCCCGTCTTATGCATTTGGTCACAGAGATGAGGAAAGAGTCCTGGCCTCCAGAACCCTGAGAAAAGTAGCTTCTGCTGCTGAAGCCACCCAGGGTACGCAGCTTTATTACAGCAGCCCAAGTAAGTAATGCAGATGGTTTTTATTTTTAAGTCTTTTAATACAGTTAAATACATTGTTTGGTTTTTCTAATGTCATACTAACTTTACATCCATAGCATAAATATCACTTGGTTGTGATGTATACTTCTTTTTATATATCTGTGGTTTCGTCTTGCTTTTATTAAGATTCTTGTATCCAGATTCATGAGGGACATTGCTCTATAATTTCCTTTTCTTGTATTTTGTTTTTTTTCTTGACATCAGGATAATACTGATCTCAGAAAGTGATTGAAAAGTGTATATTCCTCTCTTGTTTTCATGAAGTTTTGTATAAAAATGGATCTTATTTTTTTAATGTTAACAGGATTTACCATGGCACTGTCTAGACCTAGGGTTTACTTTGTGGGAAGGTTTTACTGCCTCACATAGAAAAGGACTTTCTTAATCACAACAGTAAGTAGCATGTTCTTGAGCAAAGTCTTAATACTCTAATTCCTAAAGAGCGTTACAAACAGGACAAGTGACATCTGTACAAATGTTGTGTTCTGAGAGGAACCCAGAGCTTCCAGAACTTGATTTTCTTCCATGCTCACAAAAGGACCCTGGCTCTGTGTTTCAGAAGGACATCATCTCAACTCCCAAAACCTATGACCAAACCTGTCCTTTGCTCCGGAAAAGGCTGCTGCCTAGGAATACAATCACAAAATCTCAGTCCAGATTAAATGCAGCCAGTGACACTGAGTGGGCTTGGTGACCTGCCTGACTAGCCATTTCAATACACTCTGGATTTGATCGTGAGATCCTGCTTCGAGGAATAAGATGCAAGAGCAATTGAGGATGGTTCCCACCATCAACCTTGAGCCTACACACACACACACACACACACACACACACACCCTGCACATGTATCTGCACTCATGTGCACACACATGTAAGCATGCATACACATATGCATACCACACACAATCTGCACACATATTTGAACATGCACTGCACACACATTTGGATGTATGCAAAAATGAAAAAAAAAAGCAACTAGGACATTTTATTGCAAAACGTGTAGAAACAAGAGAGAGGCTCATGGAGAACTGTCTTCCAAGAAGCTGCTGAAAGTTTCAGGCCTGGTCATGTCACTGTGTATTGCTGGACAACAGATTCAAAGAAAGGGAGGCATTCCTTTGTCATCGTTTATGAACTTGACATTCTCTCTGTTAAGTGCTTGCTTTGTAAATCTGTGTCTGGTACTGACTGTAGCCTTTAGCATTTGTCTGTCAGTTTTTAAATGCATAGGCAGGACTTTGCTTCACCTCTTAGGCTCCTATTTCAGCATTTATTTGCCCAAACTTCATGGTGATTCATCCCAGGAAGGGCAGCAAAAGGATCAAGGGCTTCACAATCGGCTATCGCTCCAAGTTTGAAGACTACAGCAATCTCTAAGATCATGTTTGGAAATAAAATGTCAGCTATAAAAATATGAGTCTTCATATCAGTAATAGCAAATAACACAATTGTGCTTCTGTCTATATAAAAGAAAAGGAAATTATATTCTGAATTATGTTGTTATGATAGAACATTCAAAATTCCATAGCACACTTGTGTGCAGAAGTTCAAGATGAAGAGATATTAATATTTTTGAAACATTTCAAACTCTTTTTCAGGATAGCACCTGTCTGAGGTAAAAATAGAGACACAAATTGAAAATGTACATCCTCTACTCATTTAGAATCAGTCATTGTGGAGGGCAATGTTGTTCTGGAACAAAAGAATTTGGACTTTTGGGGTGCAGATGGCTGCACCCCAGGTCAACCCCAGCATTCACTTAAGTTCTCTTAAGTTTTGGTCACACAGTTCAGAGAAAAGTCTCAATAAATTTAAAATATTAGTTGAAACAGCTTTTGTAACAATCCGATTTCCTGCTTGAGTATTTTTCTTCCCTCTCTGGAGGGAGAAACCTCTGTTCCCATTTCCCTTCTGGTCAGAGAACTTTCTTCAGCCTCCCTTTCAAAGGAGGTGTGCCAGCAATGGGGTCTCTTGGTTGTCTTTCAGCTGAAAATGTCTTTGTTTCCCTTTCACTCCTAAATAACAGTCTCTCTGATACAGTTTGCAAGGAACAGTTCCTGTTCCTTCAACATTCAACCAGAAATTGAATTGACGTTTTCTGGATTGCTTTTATATTTATCCAGCAGAATTCTCTCAGGTTTTAAACTTGTAAGTTAATATATTTCATCCTAGTTAGAGTGAGTTAACCACTATATTTTCAGATTCTCTCTTTCTCTCTCTCTCTTTCTCTCTCTCTCTCTTTCTCTCTCAGTGATAAAAAAACTATATGAACTCTTTTGTGACTGTCCCATTAACTCATACTTTCTTTTTCTAATATCTATTTTTTCTTTTGTTAGGTAAGTTCTTGTTAAATTTCATTTATTCTTACACAATTTCATATATGTACCTAATAATAGTACAACCTGATCTTTTTATAATTTCTCTCTGTATTTTATCTAGTGTGCGTGCGTGTGTGTGTGTGTGTGTGTGTGTGTGTGTGTGTGTGTGTGCGTGTTTCACGCACACACATCAGAGGACACTGTGTGTCCCTGTGGAGGACCAAGGATGACTTCAGGAATCATCTTGGATTGCTTTTACCTCCTTTTTGCTTCACTCTGGATTTCCCAGGCTCTGCTCACCAAGGCCAGAAATGCAGGCCACTGCTGTTTCTGCCTGGCGTTCTTACATGAGACCTGGAATCTGAACTCAGGACCTTCTGCTTATTAGGCAGAATCTTAACCCCTCTTCCTTCTCCCTTGCTTTCCCCCTCCTCTTCCTACCAAATGCCTTCTTCCTCCCAACAAGTCTCCCTCTACTGTCATGCACATTGTGTATCTGTGGCCCACTGCATTCCATTAGGGCTACCACCTTGTCTCCTCCCAATCTACCCCTCCCCTCTAGTCAAGATGGGATGCTTGCTTGTGTCACCTGGGTGCCTCCAGGTTGGGAATAAGCTCACCTCTCCCCAGAGCTGGCTGCCAGCAGGAAGAGTGGAGAGGAAAGCTCACATTCACTGCTCCACTGCTGCAGATACTGCTGGGAGCTCACCCTGCTGTCCCTTACTGACACAGAGAGAGACGCATCATGCTGAAAAGTCTCACCTTCTACAATCTCGTTGACATCTCAGTGGGGCTGCCTGCCTTGACCTACCTTTCGCTGCTTTGTTTGAATAATGGGGAAAATGGTGGCTTCCTGTATGGGAGGAATCCAAGGTAATACTTATAAAGTGCAAGTCTGAAGACCTACTAAACAGTAAACACTTAAGAAATGATAGTTGTTGGCGTAACAGTTGGTCTGGAAAATTAGTAAATTCATTCAGTGCAAGTCCTTTTGCTAGGAACTAAGATGTCTCAGGACCCTTTTAGAATGTAGCCAGCATTAATATGATGTGTTAAACAGAAGGCTAACAATAAAAACAACATGCTAAGAAAGCACAGACAAGAATATTTTTCAGAGGAAGTGATGGTGGATGCAGGCCAAGGAGAACCAGTGGTGTGGGAATGAAGGAACATGACAGGCAGAAGGAATGTCAAGAGAGAATCCACAGAGCTGCTAGGGACATTCTCAAATGTGGCTCCCAGATTCTTGGCCGCATCCAGAGGTGAAGCTGATGCTATCTGCCCTGGAATGTAAGTTCCATGACTGTCTTGGCATTAGAAGCCTGTAGAAGGGAAGCTGAGCTGTTTCCAAAGCCAGTGGGCTTCCTCCTTTTTGGGTGCAGCACTCTGGGGACTTGGTGCAGCCACATAGAGTCTCACCAACAGACAGCCTCAGCTGCCATTTCAGCCAAACTCCACCTGAGACGGAGATGAACCTTCTCAGCTGAGCCCTGTCCCAATGCAGATGCATGAACTCTATTAGTAAATGCTGCTGCATTGAGATTTGGGACAGCTTGATGGAAGCAATAGCTGAGAATGTTGGCAGAATACTTATGAATGGGTGGTTTAGTCTGACTTTGGGAGGAACGCCAGATGCAGAGAAATGGAGGAAGTGCTTGGAGGAAGTCCACATGGGAAAGTGGGGAAGCATGAAGACCAAGCACAAAATCTCAGAAGACCTCTATTGGAAGATATCCCTTGTGGTAGCCCAAAGAAGTATTCTATTGTCACATGACATGAGTTCCATGGATACAAACAAATTATATTAACATATTAAGGATTCTTTCTAAATATCTGTTGCCACCCACATATGCATTTTGTTTCTGTGGAATCTCATTAACATACCAGGGTGGTTGTGTTGTATGAAAGTCATTTTAAGAAATTCTTTTCTCTCCCCTCTGTCCAAGTGGGGTGAAGATTCTAGAACCCAACTTGATTTTGCTGCCTTGAAGCACTCAAATTGCTCCAAAGGGTTAATATGAAATAAATACACAAAGTACTCTCTCTCCTGTTCTGACAGTTACCCAGGGAGAATCTGACTCAGACTTCAGACATAGTCACACAGAACTCAAGGGAAAGATGTTTTGTGGTTTCCAGGAACCAAATCAGTGCCAGCAACACTTTGACTTCAGAGCTTCCACACCTTTCAGGAAGATTTGCTAGGCACAATCTGTTTACTAGGTTGGTATGTCCCAGGCTAAACAATCCCTATAAATACGTATACGTCATCCATTTCCCTTATTTGGACCACATGGATTTTCCCCACATTTTTATAGATTGATAACTCTACTGAATTTTATACAGGATCTAAACATACAAAACCATGCCAGCAACTTCAGCAAAGGTCAGTCCCTGCACTCGTTACTTTTTCCTGTTGCTGTGAGACACCATTCAAAATCAAGCAATTTAACAGAGAAAGGGAGATTTATTCAATTTATGGTTCCAGAGGGGAGATTCAGTCCTTCATGGCGGAAAAGGCATGGCTGGCTGACAGAAGCTGGAGGTGCCATAAGTCACATCCATCTAGGAGGCTGAGAGCTGCATATCTGACAAATGTAAGAATAAACCCCTCCCAGAAGTAGGGTGGAGCTAGTCTACCTCAAGGCCCACCCACTTTGACTGCCTTCCTCCAAGCAAGACTCCACCTCTTAAAGGCACCATGACCTTCTCAAACAACTAAAGATTCAAACACATGAGGGGGACAACTGACTTTTCAAACCATGACACTTCACCCCTGTCCCTATAAGCTTATTATCATCTCATTATGCAAACCATACTCAGTCCAACTTTAAAAGTCCCATAGATTACATTAGTAGTTCCAACACAGTCCAAAGTCCAAAGCCTCCTGTAAAAATCAAAAGATGAGTTACATACTCCCAGCATCCACTAGCATAGAATAATATTTCCATTCCAAAAGGGAGGAGTAGGGACATAGCCAGGAAAGATCATTCCATAACAAGACTGAGAACAGGTTGATTGTCTTTGAGTAGTGTCTCACAGTAAGAGAAAAGAGCAGGGGGGAGGCAGTCACATCTGGTTTCCATCCATTCTACAAACACTCAGTGAACACAGAGCTGGATACAGAACACAAAGCAGGAAACAGAATCAGTGAGGTTCCTGACCTAACAGGAAGTCCCTGATCTGCAAGATAGCACAGTCAAAGGGAAAAATAGATCCCCCACTACCTCAAGTGCTTAAAGGAAATCAGCAAAGGGTTACTCTGGAGAATCAGGGAGCAAGTGGATCTGCTTCAGAGATATGATAAGGGAAAGTGATCTGAGCTGATCTGAGATGATAGCTGAAGGTGCTAAGGGAAAAGAGTATCTTTAGGGGCTTCCTCCATTTCCAGAGATTTGCCAGGTCAACTGTGTAATTTTGGGAGGATCTACCAGAGGATTACCTGGATTAACAGTCTTGATGGGAAACTAATAACCAAATTAGGAGGATCATATGTACAGTTCTGTGGGGACAGTGTTTTCAGAATTAAGGATTCCCCAAGAGCAGAGCCTGACACAAGAGTGCACACAAAAGTGATTCATTAGGGACATTAATATGGAGATGGAGGGTACAGAAAAGGAAGAGCAGGAAGCCAAGCAAAGACTCCTTATAACATTGAGTATGACAGAAGGAAATAAGGACCAGGGAGCTGGGCAGATCCCAGTCCCAGTCCTTGCAAAGCATAAGGCGAGAAGCTGGCAGCTCCCTGCAAACATTCACTGACAGAGATTCAGGGAGTCACGGGTGGGACATCCTCAGCTCTGACTGTATTTATTTATTTGTTTCAGCTGAGACCTCAAGTGTTCTTTACAGTCATTTTGCGTGTTAGCAAGCGATCTTTAACTGGTTGCACTTCCAAGGGTCCGTTCATGACTTCAGTCAATATGGTCTCAGAATTAAATTTGCCATGAAAGCATCAGCCATTCTTAGTGGAAGCTAAGAAATGATTGTTGTCACAGAAGTGGTAAATAAACCCAGGGCAATGCAATTTCTAGGAGGCAGGAGTTTACTTTCAAGTCTATATTCAAGAAAAATCCTTATAAAGTAGTAAGCCTATATAAAAATTTAAAAGCTTCATTCATCCTAAAAATCATGCTGTGAGGCTGATTGAATAGCCAGTTGCAGCATACATCGGCTGAACACCTAGCAGCTGACAGTAGCAGTCAGGGAGAAAAACAGGGAGGACAGAAATGCAGATACAGGATGTGGGCATGTGCAGTGCCCCCCCGCTAGGACTGACTCCAGGTGACAGTTCTGTGAAATTTATTTATCTGTTTGCTTATGTCAATACCTGCCACTCAGCTTTCAAGGAGCAACAACTATACCTATACTCTAAAGAGATATGTATACATTGATTTTTTTTAGATAGGTGTTTGCTATGTAGCTCATATGTGCTCATACTGGCCTCAAATTCATGGTGATCCGCATGCCTTAACCTCCCAGTGCTGAGATTACAGGTGTAAGCCACATGCCTGACTCAGAAATATTATTAATCCACACATAGATCAGGTAAATTGGCTTCCGTTTAATTTATCCCCAGTTGGTATTACTTGCCTTTTCGTTCCTGTGATATCTAAGACAATCAAACACTAAGGAGAAAAGATTTATTGGGCTCACAAGTTTGTAGAGCCCATGGTTAGTTTTTCTGTTGCTTTAGCCCATAGCAAGGTAGCATGTGTGGTAGGGAATTCGTTGTAGAGCAAAGCCCTTCTGTGTGTGAGAAGCGAAAAGAGTCAAGATGAGGTTACAGCCCCAGTTACCCCTTCAAGAGCATGCTCCCAGAGACCTTCCTTCCTTCCTCTAGACCCTGCCTCCTAAATGTTCCCCCCTCCCACCAGCACCACAGGCTGTGATCCCAGCTTCCCACATGGGGGGCTTCTGAAGAACATTCAAGATCCAAACTATAGCTTAGTAAGTTTTCGACTCAAATGTGACTTTTCACCTCAAATGGGGAGTAGTTTCATTTCTGTGACAAAGCATTCTAGAAGTTTCTGGTATAAAAAGACTTGGTCGAGGATGGAAGAGGAAGGACTGGAAGCTCAGAATAAATTCAGATGTAGCTACACAGGCCGGTCACACCAGCACTAGGGTGGGATGAGAATGATCCACAGTGGAAGAGACAGGAGGATTGCTGGGGCTGGCAGGCCGCTAACTGAGATGAAAATCAGTGAGCTCCAGACTCGGTGAGGGACTCTGTCTCAGGAGAATAAGACATGACATTCTCTGCTGGTCTCTGAACATGCATACACAGGTTCACATACACGCCAACATACATGGGAATACCACATATATACACACAGGCAAACAATTAAATAAATGACAGATAAACATAAAGAATCCTGCCCAATAGAGCTCAGTCAGTTACAAAGTGACATGACTGAGCAACAGAAATAAAATACAGTGTGCTTTGATTGAGGCAGATGCAAAAAAGACATTTGAGAATACAGTGCAGAACCATCCTTCCTGCTGCCGAGATGCATAGAGAGGAAATGTCCTCCCACAAAAGGATCTGGCCCTGGGGGAAAGATGGGGATCATACATCCAGCAGAAAGAAGAGTAAAAATAGGCTGGGTGTCAAGAGATCAAGACCATGGGGGTTAAGGAAAGAAATGAATCACTTATGGCTGAAGAGAATGTCCTTCACAGTGGGCAGTGATGAACAATGGGAGATGGAGAGACAGGCCAGTTTTTCATGTGCTTAACACAAATGAGCAACCACAGAAGGATTAAATTTTACTTGAATCTCTTGGGATGAAGCTGCCCTCTTTTTACATTTAAACAAATGCATTTAGCAGTGTAAAAAGGAAATTCACTTGCTTTTAAGGAAGAGTTAGACGATTTGCAGCTTAATGGGGTCTGTAACCACCTCAACCCCTAGAGGCATTTTTATGGGAAATCCTCAAAAGTAGTCCGAAAGCCTACTAGTCCTTCTGCAGGGAAGGGCTGTCCGTGAAGCAGGACTCTGGAGATCTGGAAGATGAGATGCCAACAGCTTCCCAAGACTTTCCTCTTTGATCTCTGGTGCCAGACAGGGAATCTGACATCCTATCGTTCAGTCAAACCGGTGAAATTCTTGCATATGTCTTTGTAAGTCAAGCATAGTTTTTATTATTAATATCCACAGATACACTGATGACCAAGGCCCCCATGGATCCAAAAAAAAAAAAAAAAAAAGAACTCGAGCATTTTTCAGACTTTAAGGGAAGATGGGGGCTACTGTGTATTCAGTATCTGCTGAGCTCCTGCTGTGCCCCTTATGTACAGCAGTCTAAGGACTTAAAATACATTGCTCTGTGTTGAGCTTATTTCCGTGAGCTTGATGACAGGATAAGAGTGAAAGAAGGTGACGTGCATCTACGCCACACTTTTATATATTTGTCTTTGAGATGTTATCCTTTGAGAAAATGAGTTTGGAAGCTTGCTAAGCTATGCGGGATCTCTAAAAATATGAACAAAGTGGATCTCATTCTCAGCATCATTTTTAGCCTTCTAATTGGTTTCTAAACTTGCACTTCAGATTTATCATAAAGTGTGAAGAAATCCAGCCACAGTATTTGAAAAAGCAATTAACCCATATGCCACCATAATCTATCAGGAATAGATTATTGCAACCTCCGAGTATTGCAATCTCCCCTGTTCCCCAGCTCACTCTGCCCTGGGGCTGCCAGCAGGAGTAGATTCTGACTAGTGTCTTGCCTTGGGCTCAGCCTGGTTCTGGTTAGATACTGAGTAGTGTGGAATGTTGGGATACTATCTCATCAATTAGATCTTAGGATCCTCCCATGGATATTCTTTCCAAATGCTTCTCTTCTTGTTCCTGAACAGCTGGATGGAGAACTAATGTTTTCTCTTCTGTTTTAGAAAGCAAACCAGAATCAATACCAATAATGAGACTGATGATAACGGAGATGTCAGTACTTCACTTCTTTGTAGCATCTTACAAATTACAGTGCTCCTGTTTCTTCTGTTCTCACACCAGCCCTGTGCAGAGAGCTGGGGCAGATATTGTTGGCAGTAATTGCCCAGTAGTGGGCAGTGGTGGTGACAATGTGGATTGGGTTCACACTTAGGGAATTGATGCAAATTTTTCGGAGGGACTATTGAGTTTAAGTTCTGATGATTGGTGTTTGCTTTTCAGCAAATCTACGACACATGTTCATTCTTTAATTTGTAACAAGTAAAATACAATATCACAATCTAAAATTCTACAATCTAGAGATAATTGAGAATATGATGAACAATCCCTGAGATCCTTTTCTATAAATTTGAATTATAAACATAGACACCATGTTTTTAAAGGGGACTCATATGTGTTCACAGACATGCTTACTTTTTGTTGATTGTAGCATTGGCATTTTCGATGACAAAATATAAATGTGCACAATCTTTATTTGATGCAGTCCTGTAGGTTTAGGGCTGTTATATATAATGTTGCATACTAATGAACTTTCATAACATTTGGCAATTATGTCCTTATTAAAGATGATTTCTTAAAAGTAAAATCCCTATGTCAAGAGTGTGAATGAGTGTAGTTCACATAGTTTGCATATATAGGAATACATTATAATATGACAGCCTTACATGAGTGTAGACTTCTCTTGGATCTTTATGAGCATGCCTAACTCCACATATCCAGTCCCAAGTTGGATATATGCTTATTGGCTTTCATTCTTCCTTCCTTCCTTTCTTCCTGAATAATTTAGTCCAAAATCCATTTAGAGAACTGAATAACAAAGGTGGTCCCATAGGAATCCTGACCAAGTAAAAAAGCAGCTAAGTGGGAGATGGGTTCAACAAAGTCGGGAGAACGGCTAGACTGGGGGGTGGGGAAAGAAGGGATTGTGAACAAATAAATATTTGGGATAGTAAATGTCAAGTTTCTCACTATCACAAAGGAGAATATAAAGACCAAGAGAATTAGAAAGTCACTACACACAAGCAATAATGAGCATGCCTTTTACATCCCTTGATTTCTAAATACCAGTGTTCTTTACGGAAACTGCTAATCCAGTCATGGATCAGGCAACATGCAAGGTGAGTCAGGAGTACCAAGTTATAGTAAAAGAAATGCCCAAAGTGAACATGAAAAATGGAGATATATCAGACATATTCAATTTGGGGGAGATTGCACTGAACAAATCTAAAGAAAATTGACTATAAAAATAAAAAAATAATGGCAATATTGGATGGATGCTGAACAATTAAGAATCTACTCTAGTTACTCTTTTGCTTTAATAAAATACTCTGACACAAATAACATAAGGGAGAAAGAGATTATTATTTGGCTTAGGGCTCCCGAGGGGATAAAATCCATCATGGCAGGGAATGCATGGTGTCAGACAAAGTCATACCAATGGAAGCAGGAGGCTATCTGTCACCTTGCAGCCATACTCAGGAAAGAAAGGGAAAGAGAGAGAGAAAGAGAGAGAGAGAGAGAGAGAGAGAGCGCAGGAAGTAAGACCAAGTTATCAAACTTCAAATCCCAGTGACAAACTTCCTCCCCAAGGCTCCACCTTCTAAATATTCCATTTTCTTCCTCAACAGCTCCACCTGCTAGGGACCAAGTATTCAAATACACAAGCCTGTGAGGGACAATTCACATTCAAACCATCACAGAAGCGATACCTTTCTATTGTTTAAAAACACATAAATAAGTAAAGGAGAAAACCAGAAAGATCTCCCTGATGTGAAAGTGTTGACTCTTAAATTATAAGGAATTGTGGAAATGGAAAATCATCATCTGGAAACTAAATAGAAATTAATTCAGGCAAAAAAAATGTCTAACAGAGGGTGATATAAAACTAAAGGAGGAGGAAAATATTTATATCATCTCTAATTACCTTCCTACTTAAAATTATCTATTAAAGTCAGACATGAAGTACACATCTACAATCCCAGCACTCTGAAAGCTGAGACAGGAGGATCATGTGTTAGAGGATATGGACTACATAGCAAGTCCCTCTTACGAAACAACTACAATGCTTATTAGTTACAAGGAGGAAGTATTAAATGTAAAGTAGAGCAACATGGTACCCTAAACACATATTCAGAGCTGACTTCAGCCGCTGTTCGAGGCAGCAGTCTTTCTGTTTGAGATGTAAAATCAGAATCCCAATATACTTTTGTGGAATTCCTGCCAAAAGCCATATCTTGAATCCATTTGTCAGGAGATATCAGACACACTCAAACTGAAGGACAATTTACAAGATAAATGATCCATGGTAATTAATTTTTTTAAACTCTCAGCATTCAAGAAGAATCAATAATTTTTTGTATTTGTCACTTATTTATAAATTTATTTAAAACACAGTGTAAACATATAATAAGAGTCAATAATTTTTTTTAAAAATTGGTGTTATAAGTGTCTTTTTGACAATGTAATTTGACTTGGATATGTCTACTTCCATTACAAAGTAAGCTTTGTTAGTTATTGCCATATTTTATATTATAAATTTAGATAAAGAAATGTCATATTAACAAGAAAAAAAGAAAACAAGTTGATGTTTTAAACTGCTAAGGCAGGCCTGAAGAATGATCTACCTTGGATAAGACATGTCAGCTAACCATGGCCAAAACTGTGATTTAAAAAAAAAAAATAAAACTACGTTGCATTTCAATAATGGTGAAAGTTGGGTTTATCCCTACAGATTAGAATATAAGACTTGTTTAGATTGTTCTTGTTACTTGTGAATGAACTTGAAATTATTTTAGAGAAAACATGACTTACAAATTAATTTCCTTTGGAAAGTCATGAGACCATATATACTGGGAGTAGACATGACTCTTTGCAGATGGACCCCCAAGTCTTTTCTCCCACACCAGTCTGAAACAAAGTCTGATCTTTCTAGTTTCCTGATGTTCATTTTAAACATATCCCTCTTTTAGTATTTCCTCCATCATTCATTAATCCCTTGCAAAGTGACTGTGAAGGTCTTTCACTTTGGGCTTAACTCATCTGACAGTTTCATCAGAACTGAGTTATCCATGGTTAGTGTAGACCAGAAGCTCATCTACCTTTGCATTTTAACTCAGAACACAGCCCTGACATGTTAATGCTTAGAAAAAAGTGGAACAAAACCAAGGTTTCTGCCAGAGCCCATGAGCTCATGTAGATGATTGCCTGGTGAGACCATCTGTCAGCACTGGCTCAGTGATCCCTACTGGATCCTCAAGCCTATGCTGGAGATGCCTTGTTACATACACTTTGTAAATGGATAATCGTTTTCTTAAAGAACTTAGAAATAGGAGGCTGGAGAGATGACTCAGGGGTTAAGACTCTACCTTACAAGTTCTGAGTTCAGATCCCAGGTCTTATGTAAAAGCTCCAGGCAGAAACAGCTACTATGGCCTGCACTTCCTGTCCTGGTGGCCGGGGTCTGGGAAATCCCAAAGTGAAGTAAAATGGAGGTTGAAGCAATCCAGGATGATTCCCAAAGTTCCTAGTCTTCCACAAGGACATACAATGCACACACAAACACACGTGCACACACACACACACACACACACACACACACTGTATGAATGAATCACTTATAGTAAATATTATTAAATTATTAAATAGTATTAAATAAATATTAATATTAAATATTAAATATTTAATATTAAATTATTAAATATTAAAGAGGATAAAAATAACTTTGGCCTTAAGAAGGGTTAGGATAAAGATTATATGAACCTAATAAAATCACAATATTTTCTCAGCATGGTCCAATCGACTAGCTGATTTTTGAAATCCAGCTCAGGAAACAAACATCCCAACTTCTTATGTATCAGGCACTGGGCTAGGAATGCTAATGAATATTACTTTAATTGTATAATGTTCTGCTTTTAGCACCTATGGATATAATTAATTTTTTCTCATTGATATAATGGATTATTTGGTCTTTCCTGATTATTGTGTGAAAAAGCAACACACAGCAATCTCTCTACCTCAGATAGGAGTTCCACCATGGACCAGAATAACAATTATGCCAGACTCCAACTTGACAAACCAATGAGTTTATTGAGCTAGCTTACAAAAGTCAGAGTAAGGGTTATTTACAGGAGCAGGGAGGACCCAGCATGGCAGCTTAGATGGAACTCCACTTAACCTTCCTCAGCGTCCCTCTTTGACCTCAAGCTTCAAGACCACATATAATTAGAGCAGAATCACTTATAGTAAGGCAAGAGCACCAGGTAAGGGTCCGATGACCCTCTCCACCTGCTCCATTGTTGTAGGAGCATTAATGAACGACAGGTGTGATCTTGACTGTATCAGACAAAGATGGTGGCTGTTCATTCAGAGGAGAGTGTCATATAACACTGATACTGAACCAACTTTATATTCCTGTGATAAACCTCATGGTATATTCTTCTTTTGACATGTTTTGGACTTTATTTACTTAGAACGTTTGCCTCTATAGTCCTAATTGATTTTTCATATGTATGTGTGTGTAACATCCTATTGACATAATAATGGTTTTATATGAAGTAATTTAATTCTTACACCAATTCTAAAAGTTACATCTTTTTCCATCATAGATAAACAAACTGAAGCTAGACTGTGCTATGACTTGCCTGGGACCCACAAACAGTGTAGTCAGGATTTGAGCCACAGAAAGACTCCCCTACACATTGGGCAGGTTCTGTTTCACACCATCCTTCGCTTGCCAGATAGAAAAGGAATCTCTCACCTAGAGATAGTGTCACACATGGACAGAGATGGTAGAGGCCTCCTAGCTCTGCTTTCCAGCTCAGAAAAGTAGGCAGATACTGTTCGTGCCAGGGCTATAGTACCCAAGAACTCAATGCAACACTGTCTGGTTCCATTAGACCTCCACGACAGCTGCCTAACAACACTCTGCAGTGGGACAGAAAAGATCCCATCAGACGTGACACTCCCCTGAGGGACTGTACAGGACTGGTGCTAGACGAAAGACAGGGAGAGAACCTCCTACTCTACGATCTACTCACTGCTGAGCATCGATGGGTGCCCAAGCACTAACTAGTGCAGGTATCCTAGAGGTAACCCAGTTGCACATGTGTGAAGATGTGGGAGAGAGAAGGAAAGGGTGAGAGAGGAGAACAGAGAGAGAGGGAAAGGGATGTGGGGTGTGGGCAGGTAACAGGCAATGAAAATATATAAATTCATTGCTAATGTATTTAAAAATAAGTTAATAAAAAAAACTCCAAAACAAAGGAAAGGAAAGGGGGCAAAATGCCTCTCTCCTAGGGTCTCTTTTCCTTTCTGTATATTGAGAAGTTAGCATACGTAATCACAAAAATCTTCTCTAGTTCTATAATTTTTCTTTCTAGACTTATTTTATTTGTGAGTCATAATATTCTTTAAGCCTCCACTGCAGAAATGGAAGCGTAGCATAAATTAACTTTATGGATATAGGGGTGGGGCGGGGGAGAAGAGAAAAGGAGAATTTTTGTAAGGGAAGATAGTTTGTCTAACAGGATTATTTCCTGTTCACAAAAAAAAACTACCATATGTCCATTCTATTCCCACCCTTTCCTGTGCATTCAGCTCGCCCCTGCAACATATTTCCAAGCATATATAGAAGTCCAGCCTCAGGCAGAAATCTCTCCTGCCAGTGATATTGGGCTGCTGTCTTCTGCTTGCTACACCCCACTATCACTTGACTTCATCCCACCCAGCTATGGAACTCACTGGCCTGCCCTCACTTCCAAATGCTTAGATCACAGTGTCCTGACACCTCTTAGAGCATGCTTCACTCCCTTTGCTTGGAGTGTTTCTTCTGGAACCTGTGCTTGGCTTCCAAATATCACCACTGTAGGAAAGTGAATCTCTGGCTTTTCCCCCTGAACCAATGAGAATCTCTCTGCATCTAGAGGAAGTAGTTAGACACTTGTCATATGTCCTTTGTCATAGTTAGATACAGCTGTCAATTGACAGTTGCAGTTTTGAGCTCTGGGCGCATTTGCAGAGAATTAGTAGTTGAATTAAGCCCAGAGAGAACCTGCAGGAGACTGTCTAGTTGATGGGTGAATAAAATACAGAGAACTGATTGAGGAATTTGGCATCCTTCTGTATACTTGGCCAGACATGTAATGTGGCAATTCCCTCAACCCTTGGTGTTGGTGTGGACTCTCCTGCCAAGCTGCACAAGCAACTATAACCAGGAATCATATGCCAAAAATAAAAAGCCTTTGTTCCCTTAAGCCATTTGATGATGATTTTATCAGCAACCATGCAGAGTAATTGCAACACGCTCTTCCTGGCCTTCCTCTCTGATATAGTCTGAATGTTTGCATCGCCCCAAATCCGTTTGCTGAGATCTGTCCCTACTGCAATTGCAGGAAGAACTATTAAGAGATGATTAAGTCATGAGGGCAGAGACTTCATGATGGGATTAGTGCCTCACGCTGAGCTGCCCTCTCCCCCTGTGTGATAATGCAGCAGGAACGCCATCTGTGAACAAGTGGGCTCAGAAGACACCAAATCCACTAGTGTCTTTTTTTTTGCTTGCTTTTACAAGCATATTGAGTACTTATCCCTGTTTCCCTCTATCCCCCCTCCTCCTAACTTCTCCTTCCCATCATCAATCACTCCCATTCCCTCCCACCCTCCTGTTTGTATGCTTCTATGCCTGTCCACTTTCATGGATCCCGGACTTCCTCTGGCCCTCTACTCTTTTTTTTTTTTTAACTTTTCTACGTTTACAAGCATATTGAGTACTTATTCTTGCTTCCCTGCTTCATCTCTCCCTCCCATCCCTCCATCAATCCTGCCCTCCTACCTGTCTGCTTTTATGGACTCCAGGGTTCCCTTTGGTTTGTCTACTCTTTTTTAAAATTTTTTTTCTGCTTTTACAAGCATATTGAATACTTATTACTGCTTCTCTCCATCATCTCTCCCTCCCATCCCTCCATCAATCCTGTCTTCCTTTCTTTCTGCTTCTATGGATCCCAGGGTTCCCTCTGGTTTGTCTACGCGTGTGGGGGTTCAGGTCTCTGTGGCTTATCAAGTTGCCTCTCTTTGGGCCACCCCACTGAAAAGTGTATTTCCTTTCATTCACCCAGCTATAGTCTCCAAAGTTTCCATTGTTCATGTCAATCATGCAGGACTGGTTAGGGCAAGCCTCACTGCAGTCCTCATGCAGCGGTCCTACATGCAGCTGTCCTGCCTTGAGTGGAATGTCCTTGTCCAAAGATGAGCTTCATCATCTTTAGGTTCTTACATTTTCGCAGCCCCCGCTAGTGTCTTTTAACCTCATGCAAGATGTTTGCATCTTGATAAGCACAAAGCCAAAACAAGAAGGGTCCAGAAATAAGTGACAGAGAGCCATTGCCTGAACCACTAAGGAGAACAAAGGAAGTATTTCCAAAATGCTGTGCTTCTCAAACTAAAAGGCAAGGAGGTTTTCTTCAGGGAACCTATGTATGTTTGTATAAGAAACACTTTAAGGCTGGACACATGCCTGATAATGCGCAGTTAAGGAGAATTGTCCTGCTTGTGCTCAATTTAAGAGTAGTATCAAAGAAGGTAAGAGGGCAGACATATATGAAATCATTTTAGTTAGTTCAAGGTTGTGTAACTCATGTTCCAAAGGTTAAAAAGGCTGATAGGAATCCTTTGGGCATGCTCAGTTTTGTCTAAAGTTTTAGCTGTAGAAATAGAAAAGGAAAACACCCTTTGAAGGTATACTAATGCAGGAGTTTACCCTTAAAATGCCTGTCTGGCTTGACCACAACATCTTGACCTTGAACTTCTTGTTTCTCTCTGATTTGCAGGATTGAAGCACTAACCATTTCTGCGTGGTCTCTCCATCTCTCTTCAGCTTCCTCCCCACAGAGCAGACCGCAGTCTCCTCACAGTCTTGCCTCCAGGAGTGTTTAAAATACTTCCTTCTAATGGAATGCTTCTATTGGATAGCTAGTGTAGTGCCTGCATGCCAGGTCCTGTGGGAACCACGCCCACCACCCTCTCCAGTGTTTACCTCACTTCTCTAGTAACTCCTGGGCCACTCCTTAGCAATGCCCAAGACTGTAAGGAATCGCAGCTCTACCCACCCTTGTGTCCTCGCTTTCCTAATATCTCTGCACGCTGCTTAGCAATGTTTGGACTATAAAGGGTTATAGCACAGCCCATCCTCCCTCTTCATCCTGCTCTCTTCCCATGTGGTCATGCAGCTCTCCTAGCCATGTGCTTCTGCGGTTCTCCCTGTTCTCTGGGACTTTGAGCTCTCTTCTCTGCTCTAATGCTCTCCCATCTTAGACTATGGCTTTCTCCTTGCCTTCCTCAGAATGTCTTCCCCTTTCTCTCATTTTCAATTAATTCCTGGTTTAACCTCTCCATATGTTCTGGTTTCAATCTTCTACTCTGAATTACAAGAACCCCAAGAAATCTGGCTTCACTTCCAGACCAGAGACCCCGTGCACCTCTGCAATTCCAGCATGTGCCATACAGGTGCCTCCAAGGAACTATGTAGGTAGGAATTTCATTGAACAAACAAACAAAAAAATGCTTGACTTGCCTACAGCACCATTCAGCTGTCTGCTTATGCTCTCATGAGAACATGGCTGTATTTTTGTGATAAATTTGCCTTGACTGTGCCCCTCATAGTTAAAATTAAAATCACCTCGTTAAAAGGTGATTTGCTACTTCTGGAAAAAAATCAAGAGCCAAGCAGTAAGGCTTCCCATCCATATAGAATTTAACCAGTTTCCATCCCATTTAGTAAAGAACATATTTGTATGTCTCCTTTGTGTGCATGCTAAGCCAGACATGCCAGAAGCTTCCAAGCCCCTAGGAGAACTTAATTTTTTTTCCATAAAGTGAATGTCACCTTGAAATGGAACTACTTATTCTGATTAGCTAAGGCTTTTTGAGTCCACTCTGCCCTTCCTGTGATGTATGTGTTGAAGTTGCCCTCTACCGATATATGCATTGGTGATTAATTCACAGTGCATTAGGAGCTCTTGGCTTGCTTATGCTTGATCAAATTTCTAGCCATTCTATTATTCTGAAGATTCTATTTTCAATCATCCACTGATTTATTATTATTCCTCAAGCAGCACTCGGTCATTTTCCCTGGTCAGCATTTCTGGAAGTCTCCTCTGCATCCCTCTTGTCCTCAGGTGAATGCAGGCAGCCTCCACGATATCTGGGTGGTACAGAAGGTTCATTTGCAAAGCAGAGTGAGTAACGGGATGTAAGCAGCAAATCATACATCTTGGCCATAGGAATACATGGGCTACAGAATCCAGGGAACACTTCATTTCATCTGCATAGCAGAAAAAAAAAAGAGACAGAAGACTTCTGTGCTTAGTGGAAATGTAATTAATGCAGGGCTGCGTGTGAGCATCAAACACCAGCCTCTGTACTGAGGGGCAGAGCAGAACTCGTGACGTCCTGCGGCAGGAGGCTCGGGAGCCTGGATTCTGAGGCACTCAGCCCTTGGTTCCCAGTGAGGTGATTCGTATCTCCAGCCACACTTGAAAATGCATGAAAAGGTGAGAAGCTGGGAGAGAGGAACAATCACATCAACTGTCCACCTAAGTCTCTTCCTTAAGAGGACATGGCCTTCCTGGCTCAAGAGCAGAACATGGTCCCATCCTCCTTGTTTCCCTAATGGCACTGCTCAGTCCTTCCCTGCAATGATGGTTTGACACACCCCACTTTCTTCCCATATGTCCCACGCTCTAGTCCTTTAGCTGTCACCTTAGCAGATACCCTGGCATCCACTGCTCTGAGGGGTTAAAAAAGAAACTGTCATCCTACACCATCCTGACTCCATCATCCTAACTCCATCCCTTCCAAGCTCCTGATCCAGTCTATGCTTGCAGCCTTCCCTCCTGGCCAGGGGAAGGCTGGATATGGGGTCATGTGGCCTGAGACAAATTCTAGCTCAGAGGTGGCCCTTGGCCTCCACAGGTACCTTTAGCATACTGATGCCGACTGGTCTCCTCTACAGCTTCATACATCCTTTCCCTTAGCTTTTAGCCATCTCAACACCAGCCTTATGCTCACAGCTTTCCCCTAGGTACAGCTCAGTCTTCCTTGCCCCTTTCATAGTCCAGCATTTTAAATGAACTATCTAGACCCCTTGTGTCTACCTCCTAACTCTACCTGACATCTCAGCCCTGGGAACCAGACTCCACAGACACCACTCTTGACCAGTGATCCTTCTGCTACTACACATTTCACCTGTCTAATCTGTAATTTCAGTACCAAAGTTCCTTCCTTCTCCCTTCACTTCTTCCGTGGCTTTGTGTTTCTCTTTCCAGTCTCTCACAATTCTCCTGACCTAGGCAAGGCGCTTGCAATAGGGTTCTCCAGAGAAATCAAATCAATGGTGTGTATGCATGTACGTGCAAGATATATACATATACACACACACACACACATACACACACACATATATATATATATATATATATATATATATATATATATGATACTTATAAACAAAGGAACTTTCTATATGGTCATAGATGCTGTCATAGTTAGACACAGGTATCAACTTGACTGTTGAGGGTTTGAGCTCTGGGCACATTTGTAGAGAATTAGTGCTTGAGTTGGGCTCAGAGCCAACCTGCAAGAGCTTGTCTAGCTGATGGGGAAGGCCCAGCCCATGGTGGGTGTGATTAGGCCCTGGAATAAAATACAGACAGCTGGTTGAGAGACTTGGCATCCTTGTGCCAGACATGCTGGTCTGGCAAATAAGGATTGTCCATCTCTCAGCCACTATGTGGTGACGGTGTAGCCAGTTCCCTCGGCTCTGGTGTTGGTGTGTGCTCTCCCATCAAGCTGGACTGACAACTATAACCAGATTATTGTAAGAAAATAAACCCCTTGTTCCCTAAGCTGTTTGATGGTCATTTGTCAGCAACCATGCAGGTGAACTGCAACAGATGCTGACAGATTTCAAGGTCTGTAGGTGGAGCTGGTCCTCTGACGCCCCAGGAGAGGCACTGTTATATTTCTAATTTAGTGTCCAACTTCCCAGACAGTGAAGCATAAGAATTTGCTTTTTTTTCCCAAGTGCCACCATTTTTATTCTGCTCAGCCTGTCAATTGGGGGACAAGACTCCAGTAGACAGGGAAGACTGTCTCTCTCAGTCTACTGATGGAAATGCCAATCTCCTACAAGCACACTCTCATAGGGAGCTCCACAGTAAGGTGTCACCATATACCTGCGTGCCCTGGGACTCTGTCAAGTAGACACATTTCTTAGTGCTGTCCTTCAAACTCGCCTATTTCACCATTTCATCATTACAGATTGTGTTCTCGTGGATTCCACCAGAATCTGAGGCTCTTATGAATATTTCTGTTGCACGGTTTTATATTTATTGTGCAGGTCTTCACCTGTAGTAGCCTCTCAATATATGATTTGAATGAATAAATGATTTTTAAAGAACAGACCTTGCTTAGCTCATAACCATTTTAATGTCTATACAATTATCTGAATCTAATGCTAATAAACACTGGCATTAACAGTGCTGGCTGTCTGCCAAGTACTATCACCTTTTTAATATATTGATTTGTTTACTTGCAAAATATTCTTGGAAATAGCTAGAGTTGTTATCCTCAAATTACAACTGCAGAAATTGAGATACAGAGAGGTTAAGAGAAATACCACAAGTAACTCAGCTAGTAAGTGACAGAAGGTTTGCCTCACAAAGAAATCCCCCCTGTCTTACTACTCTTGAAAGTGTTTACTCAGAATTTTTTCCTTTCAAGTCTTTTTGATTTTATGAATGAGGAGTACTGAGCAGGCTAGACCAATAGTCTCTCTCCTCTGCTCTCCTCTCCTCTCCTCTCCTCTCCTCTCCTCTCCTCTCCTCTCCTCTCCTCTCCTCTCCTCTCCTCTCCTCTCCTCTCCTCTCCTCTGCTCTTTTCTCTCTGTTCTCTCTCTCCCAAAAGCACTATACATCCCAAGATAAGACTAGGAACAGGGTTGCAATTGTTCACCTGCTCATTCTGTAGTCCAGGGGTAAATTCAGCACAAGGGGAAGTAGCTGCAGGCTTTGAGCCCAAGCCTATTTCCCTAATATAGCATTACTGGTGCTAAAACGAACTATTTTGATCCCTGTATGATTCTAACGTCCAGACATCTATAGAGTACATGGGTATGATTGATTGTTCCCTCAGGTGCAAGTATAGTACACTGCATCTATTCCACATCTATCACAGAATCTGTGCATTTATAATCCAAGTACCATCTGTTGTTAAAGTTCAACCTTCCTTACACAAAGAAGCCTTTAAGTGGCAAAAGTTGTCACAAGCCCCCTGACCCCATGTAAGAATCATTGCGTTTTTGAATCTGTTGGTAATTCAAGGAGATAACGCTTTTAATTCAGACACAGTTTAGATGCCATTGCATTAGAGAATATATAAAGGTGTCTCTATTCATTCATTCGGGAGATGTTCCTGCAAACTTGGTGAATAGTAAACACTCTATAAATGCTTGTTTGTTTAACAAATAAAGGACATACATATGCTGGCTCTGTCTCCTAGGTCTATTGTAATAAGGTTTATTGCAAAGATGGACCGTGATCACCTTGCAACTCAGCAGCTCACGCTTCCTCTCCCTGCCAGTAACCTATGAATTGTGAATATTATAAAAATGACCTTAGATCTTCGTGCATGTCAGCATATGAATGAGCAAGACTGCTGCTTTGTTCTTCAATAAACTTGACTCTGTCCATTGTTCATGGTCATTGTCAGTAGCAAGGGTTCTACACAGGATCACTAAGATATGGAAGGCAGGGGGAGAAAAAGAAAAGGGAAAGGAGAGGAGGGAGAGGAGATGAGAGGAGAAGCGAGAAGAGAAGAGGAAAAAGAAAAAGAAAGGAAAGGAAAGGGACAGAGAAAGTGAGTAAGAAAGAGAGATAGTGACAGGTGAGAGCGAGAGATGAAGAATAAAGAAGTAAAAAGGAAGGATCAGGAGGAAAAGGAAGAAAAAGAAAGTAAGACAGAAAGAATAAAAAGAGGATGAGAGAAGAGAGAAAAGACAGGAAAGAGAAGAGAAGACAACGAGAAAGAAGAAGAGGGGAAGAACAATTTCTTTTAAGGGATCATCTAACACATTCTGAGGGCTAGAAAGTCCAAGGCCTCTAGTATGGAAATCAAGGCAGAAGCCAGAGCTGCAATCACAAGACAATGAATTGCATGGAAAGCTCAGCTTCTGCTGTGGAACTCAAGGGAGAACTGCTCTTTGTAAAGTCAGCTGTATCATCCACACCTGCAAAACACCTAGATGAGTGTTTGTTCCTGACTGAGCCGTGTAGCCAAGTGGACAAGTGAGACTGGCCACACAGATGTCTCTCCATTACTGTATGCATATCTCATCTATTTGATACATAATGCACATGTCCATCTGCACTGAGAAATAAAGAGGAAAAGATTATTTGAACTATAGGTCTGCTTTTCTTCCTTTGATCCATTAGTGTTTCCTAAATGGAGGACTATAAAGGAAGTAATAAGCTACTCGAGGTACTCATAATAGTTCAAAAAGATTGGCAGGGATAGCCTACAATGTTGATTAAAATAGCCTTTTTTCATTTTTACTGGAAAATATATCCGTTCTATTTAACAAGTGAGTTATCTTATATAGTGACAAAAGATATAATTGAATAAATATTGGAAGATTGGAAGGTATTTTGAAAAACAGAACAGTTTATTGTGTGAAAATATCTGTAAGTGTCTCTTGTGGGGAAAAGATATTGGCATTACATCAACATATGATGAATTCAAAAAGTTTTCTGTTTTGGGTACTAAAGTGTCAAAGCCTTAGATGAAACTCAAAATTTAGACTCCCAAGGCAGTTTCCTGCCCAGCATCTGTTGCTCAAGCCTGCAAGAGGAAGCACTGACTTATCAGACAACAGGTGTCTAGCGCACTCCTGTACACCGGTCTCTCAGCAGCATGTGGCTCATGCTTGCTTGCTTTCATTTGCCTGCCAATCTCCTGGTTGCAGACTCTCCATTATTTGGACACAATGTCCCCTGTCAGAGCCAACCCCAGGGCCTTACTTCCTCATCCCATTCAATGCCATCCCTCTTCATAGGCACCTTTTAACATCACACACACACACACACACACACACACACACACACACACACACACACACTCCTGACTCCAGGAAAGCTGGGTTCAGTCCCAATCCTGACCTGTTTTACTCACAAGCTGGGCACAGGACGCTGACCTCTCTTATAACTCCTTACAAAGGTGTCACAACACATGAGAAGGAAGCCATCTAGTGATAAGTCCAACATGTACCACAAATTGGAACTAAACTGTGCTGAAGAGTAGAACAAAATCCCTGATCAAACTGTGCCTGAAGTCCTGCCTCTGGGCTTTCCAATTTATCTTATGCAATTTATCTTTTATTATGAAGTATTATGGATTTAGATCCTCCCTTCCTTGTCACCTTAATCATCTTGGAGATAAGTGGAGCTTGTCAAGTCAGTTTGTAGACATGGAGAGGGAGGTTCTAAGACATGGGGAACTTGCCAAGATTGGAAAGCTAGGTCGGAATACCAGGATGATTCAACCTAGACTTAGGAAACACCATAGCTGGCATAGTTTCTCCAACTGATTACTAATAGAGTACTTAATCCTCTTCCTTCCTTTGTCCACTGAGAGCTGATGGATAGTATCAGCAGAAAGTCACATAGCCCACCTGCAGAGAGCCATCCAGAGACTAAGAAAGACATAAAACCAAACAGGACCATATCTGCAACTCCCACCCTATACAACAGACACAGGAGGGGCTGGGGGTGGGGGTGGGAACTGCCCAGAGGCCTAGTCACCTGCGGTGCATTTCTGCCCTCCTTCTAAGATGGCTGTCCTTTAGAGACAATTACTTAAGAAATACTGTCCCTTGGTTCCTCATGAAAACCATTTGAGTTACATTTTAATTCAATAAAAGCTCAAGGGAAGTGGAAAGTAAATTGACTGTTTTGAGAGATCTAGTAAGTGCCATGAGTGGCATTAAGCAAACACGAGATTGTTCCATTCAATCACCAT